>CM053625.1:17508746-17529113 GCA_028646595.1 Phalanger gymnotis
CTCTCTCTCTCTCTCTCTGTAAATCTGTATTTGGGTAGTGCAGCCCCACTGCCAGCAGCAGTGGTGCAATGCTGAGTAGACATCAACTCTTTTTTTAACCTTCTTTTTGGTTCTTGGCATCCTAAACTATGGAGACAGCCAGCAACAGAGCTTCACTTGCTTTATTGTTGTTTTGGAGAGGTTTGAGATGTTGTGGGGATCAGAGAATATGTCTAGTCCTCCATCTTGAAGGTCAAATGACACAATAATTCTCCTTCTAATATGTTAAATGGGCTAAATTTGGTTCCACCTAATGCTTATACTTCAGTGAGAGTTATTACATGTGTATGTCCTACAGCATCTACTTTCTTGTTGACAGCAACAGTTTCCTTGGAATGGATAGTCTTTGTCACTAACTACACCAAGTCCAACCTTTCATCTGCTCTAAATGTATTTTTCTCAAATGTCTTTATAGAATGACTGGAATATTATGGTCACTTGTAGTCCACTGTCAAGGATAGCAGTGTACTTTACAATCTCAGCTGTCATAATCACTTCCATGTGGGGTCCTTTGAGTCTAAGTGGGATAGACCAATAAGGAATTGAGGATCAGGTCAATCTTTACTTTTCTCGGATGACCTTAATATCTTCCAAGAATGATTGATTATCCTTGAATGGACCTTGAATGGATGTATCATCTGTCAGGATGATAGATTATCCTTGAAAGATCCATGATGACATTTCACAGTTCGAGATTTTGCAACCAGGACTATGTTCTATTCACTAATGTTTCTGACATTTGTATGGCCACCTGTGATTGGCCAGAGTTTTCCCCCTCCCCTTGACCATGTGATAGACCAGAGTTTTCTTCTCCCTTTGACTATGAAGGTTTGACTTGTTATTGTCTTTAAACAAAGGAAGCTATCCACAAAATTTGATTGCCACAGGGGACAAAGGAGTCAAAGAGCCTAGATGTTTAAATAGTTTCCTGTTGGACTCAGATCAAATTGATGTGGCTTCTTGGTCACCTATGGGAATAAAAGGCCCATCCTTGTAGGGTTAGAGTGCACAGCACTTGACAGATTTACTAAATGTGTTAGACTTATCATACCATGTCAGATGTGTTTCCATATGGAGGCAGTTGGGGTCCTGTCATTCAAAGCTGAATGCTGTATTCTTGTTGAATGTTATTTCTATGCTGTGAAATAGTAAACTTTCTATTGATTGCTGAATAGCTTTATCAGACTGAAAACTGTCAGAGAACAGGCCTAACCAACCATATTCATCTAATCCACAACTATAACAGAAGGTGGGTCTGCTTCTCTGATTGTATCCTGTGGGTGGCTTCCTTGTATTAGACTGTCATGACCTCCATTACCTTAGTACTTTAGCTTTCCAAAAAGACTTATTTTGTCTTCTATTCTTTTACTATATCTGAGATCCTGCCTTTGCATCTGCACAGTGGCTCCCTTTCTTTGTTTCTGTGGCTTGCAGCTGAGAAGATATTTTTGAGAGAGCCAGCATCAGGACATTCTTTGCTGAAGTACTGTCATCCTTCATCTGACTTAGTATTTGCCTCACCCTGGATATGACTCAAGACCAATGATATAGATGAACAGCTAAGGGTTATGTATTAGCTCCTTACATGTTTGCTCCATTTAAACCTTATCTGTTTCCTCATATGTTACCATGGTCTCTGAAATTGGGAATCCACACTAACTGTAAAATCAGAAAGTATTTCTCTTTTATGTTGAATTAGCAGTACACATAAACATAGCATATGCTTTCTGTCATCTCACCACCATATTGCATACATAAATTTAATAATCCTGTTTGTCATGTGATGATAGGCTATGTGACCTTTTTAATATGCTGTGATAGCTTTTTATTTAAGATTCTCTGTCTTTTCTGACTAGGGCCTGCCAGTGCTATACTGTATCTGATACCTAACTAATCCAAGTTTTCTATGATTGTTCTAAAGGACATGGTTCCTGTCCCAACAAAGATAGCTAATTTGGGGTTGTAACACATCTCTAGCACAGGAGATCTAGCCTTGGCTTACCTATGGAAATTCATTTTCAGTCTTAAATGTGACTCAATTTCTGTATGGGCACAAATGCCTTCTTTTCTCAGAAGAGCTCCCAGTTTTCTAAGAAGCTTCACCTAATCAGAGAGTGGCCTACATCTTTCTATGCTATTTCCTATTGTCAGTACAAGAGAGATGTTTGAATGATATGGGTCATGTAATTCAGAGAGCATTTCCTGAGTGACCTTGCCTGCCTTTATGTTTTTATATATAACTGTGTAACCCTCCAAGTCTTTCATAGTCTTGAAATATTTTATAATATTTCTATTTTTATGCTCTACATTTATTCTTAATATTAGGTCTTTATGATTTTAGTACCTATATAACAAAAGTACATTTTAATCATTTCAGCACTCATATATTTAAGAGATTGATCCATATTCAAGATATTTTTAAAGCCTAGTAGCTTTAAATTAAGTATTAAACATGTCAAGTTATACCACAATAACTCAATAAACAAAATTATGTGTAATTAACACATAAGAAATAAGTAAGCAAATCTATATCAGTGCCACAGAAACAAATTCAAGATGATGAAGAACAGTATCAATAACTATTTTCATATACCAGAATACAGAAAATAACTATGCAACCGGTAGTCAGTAAGTCTACACACTTGTTCATGCTCATAGTCACATAAATATGTCGTCAATATAGTAAATCAATTAATAGTATCAACAAAATATTTTGTACAGCTGTATATTCATGTTGGTAACTAAATTATTATGGGCTAGAGAATTATCCCTATAAGATTAAAGAGAAAGCTTGGCAAAAATTAAAATAAAATTTTAAGTAAAACAGGAATGTCCTAGGGTCTAAACTGTAGAAATTATGGTTGATAACTAGACTGTGTAAAATATATGTATTTCCAACAGCTGCAAACAAGTGGAAAATTCATCCAATAGAACAAAAGTATATAAAAAAAGATAAATAAAAATTTTAGAGTAGAGAGGGAAAAAATCCCATTGGAATTAAAACAAAGAAAAAATAAAGGAAGACACAAATTAAAATAGGATTTAAAATGTCACAAGGAAAAAACAGATATGAATATACCTAAATATATTTTAAACAACTGAGAAATAAGGGTCCAAGAAAAGTGAATGAAACAAAATTTCTTCGAGTCAACATCAATAAAAGGTCAAAACTCAAAATTGTTATTAATAATCCCACTCACATGAAAGGATTAAAATAATGTTTCAAAAATCCACAAATACCAATAAATAGGAAGGAAAGCAAAAAGAAGAAACAAGTCTCATAAAACTAATTCCAGAGATTAAAGATGCTTGTAGAATTTTTGAAGAGGTACCCTCTGTGTAGCAATGGAATGAGAGTATATGGGGGGATGCCCTACATATAAGAATTGGGGAAGAGTTCCATCTGTAATAGCTTGTCTCCCAGTGGAAATGTCTTTAATCACAACAGTCTTGTGATTGAGAAAGGGAAGTTGCAATCTGTGTCACACAATGATTAAATATATCTAAGATCCTTTTCCCACATAGTCCCTGCAAATCTGCTCAGCAACAAATCAGATAAGAGAAGAGACCCAAAGTGCTTTGCTCTCAAATGGGGTATTCACCCACTTGTATGTTTCATGTGCTATAGCTTGTGCGTGCCAGTGGAATGGAAAGTCTGGGGAGCTGCATACTTGCATGCTTGTGAGTAATAAACTCCCTGATTTGTGATCCTTTGAGAGTATATATTCCTTTTCATTACCTCAGACACATAGTTTTATTTTGTGACAGCAATAATCACATATGTGTGTGTATATATATATATATATATATATATTTGCTTCTATTGACACAAAAGTACCTCAGATTGTTTGACTTTAACCATGAAACTAGAGAGAGCTGGTTTCTCTACCTTTAGTAACTTCTCTATCAATTGAATGCTGAATTTTGTGCCATGTACATGTTTTATTGTTCTCTGTGTTGTTTTTAACGCCATAGTTTTAAAGAATGGATATTACTTCAAGGAAATAAGCAAAAATTATAGTTCTTAGAGAGCACACTTCAGTGACTGTTAGAGATAATACAATAGTTCTTGGTGTGAGGAATTCAGGTATTTCAAGAATCATTCAAGCTCATAATAAAACAGATGAGTTGCACTAAAACTCAAAGGAAATCTTAAAAACCATTAAAAAATCCAGGAACTGATAAACTATCGCTATGAGATCACCTAATGAATCCTCAGAAAATAAGCAATGAGCTTCAGAGGTTTCTGGTAGGTTGAGGGATTATAACTAATTCCCCTAAAATATAAAATAGGTTTTGTGAAGTTGGAAAAACAGCAAGGCTATTAGGGTATAAAAACATAAAAAATGTAGAAAATGACATATCAAACACGTCTTTTATGGACCACAAAGCAATAAAAATTTTGATCAATAAAAGTTCACTGAAGAAATTAATAAAACTAATTGGAAGTTAAATAATTTAATCCTAAAAATGAGTGTATCAAAGAATAAGTAGAAATAACATAATTTCATTAAAAACGACAATGGGATAAAATATGAACATTTTGCAGATGCAGTTAAATTTGTCAGAGGAAAGTTTGTCTCTCAACACTTCCACCAATAAAAAAAGAACAGATCAATTAACTGGTGACAGAAATAAAAAAAAAAAAAACTAGAAAACCAATAAATTATTTTAAAAAAATACAAATTCTGAACATCAAGGAGGAGAAAAAATTGAAAGCAAGAACAACACTAAAAACAAACTTGCCATTAAATTAATAAATAAAACTAGGAGCTGCTTTAGAGAAAAAACTGGATAAACCACTAATTTGATTTAAAAATTATTAAAAATGAATAATAATAGCTAACATTTCTATTGCTTATTTCTATTGATATATGCTATGTACTCATTATGTAACAGACACTGTGCTAAGTGTCTATTATTATCTCATTTGAACCTTACAACAACCCTGGGAGGTAGATGCTATTATTATCCTCATTTTACAGATGAAGAAACTGAGACAAACAGAGGTTAAGTGACTTGCTTAGGGTCACATAGCTAGTAAGTGTATGAGGCCAGATTTGAACTCAGGTTTTGCTGCCTCCAGGACTAGCACTTCATCCATTGCTCTACCTGTTTATCAGTGATCATGGTTAAATTTCTATGTGTTGGAGAATCTAGGTGGTGCAGCGCATATAGCACTGGCCCTGGAGTTAGGAGGATCTGAGTTCAAATATGATATCAGACACTTACTCGTTGTGAGACCTGGGGTAAGTCACTTATCTCTGATTGCCTCCACAAAAAATATGTTTAATGTGTTCAATCTACAATTGAACTAAAATTTATGAGTTTTTTTTCTTACCAGTTAGGGATCCTTAAGGCAACTGGAACTTTGGGATTTGTAATATTTGATTATATTGCGACAGTGAAATGAAAGCGTTTTGTTTTTCCTTAAATTTTAAATCATAATTCATTTCACTGGCATCATCTAATGTTAATTAATATGGTTGACACAATTAATGACATTAGGAACATGTAATTATGTTTCTTATAATTAAGCAATTATATAATTATTTTAATAGGTTAAGTGATCTGTCTAATAGATCTTTTCTCTCTGTTTCTGCAACAGCCTTTTGGTGATTTCTTTTTTTGTGAAATAACATACAGTCTTTTAAAATATGTAAAATTAAGTTTTGAAGGAAATTCATTTGCTAATGAAATAAAATGTTTTCTTAGTTACAAGACACTCTTACAAAAGTTCCTACTGCTTGGTCTCCTTGGGTTGATACATAATTAAAAGAAGTGTAATGAGAGAATTGTTCCATTAGATGTCATGAAATCAAATGCCTTTCATTAATATTTAATCTTGGCTATTAAATATTCTTAATAATAGAAGAAAATAAATTAACACATACACTATTGGTATAGTACAGAGTTTTCTTTATTTGAAAATATCCAATGCTTGGGCCAGGCAGTCTTTGCATAACTGGCAGGCAATCTCTTTGACTTAAGAGTCTGCTGAGGTGAATATCCATCCAACCCAATTTGTCCGACAAGGGGTCTAACTAACTCGTAAGTTTGCACCAAGTGATTGTGGTAAATTTTCCCTCTCAGTCTCTAGGGCTATTTTGTAAGTAGGCAAGTTGCCCAGTCCCTTTGCAATTAGGTATGGAGTAGCTTTCTGTTGGTCTGCTGATTTGTGCCCCATCAGTACCTGGAGTTCTCAGCATAATTCTCTAACCATGTTGAATATCTTGTTAATGAAAGAGGCATCATGCCATTATTTTCACCATTCTTTTGACCTAAAATTGTAGTTAGGTGGTACGTTTTTGTCAGCTTCTCTCTAAGCATGGATGCTTATGGGTTGTGAGCATCCATAGTCCTTTTAGTATCTATCTTTAAGGACTTCAAAAAGACAATAGGTAGTCATTGTTCATGCCCAAGTATCAGCAGATTGGCTCTAAATATGGTGGCATCAAACCTGGTAGAACTGTATGCATATACTGGGAAAACAATAGTGTGGTTTAAAAATTTAGTGTTGATTCTTCGAGGGTGGTGAGGTGTTACTTTACACTTCTTGATGCCAGCCAAGGCTAACTTCTTTAGAAGTGTAGTTGCAATGTCTCTGCCTTGCTCTGAATAGATTTTAGTAGAAAATACTTCTGTAATACTTTAGCAACCATGAAAATCTTCTGGTTTCTCGTTGGATATGTCTGTGCTTGTGAAATAATCAGTCACCACCAATATATGACTTGTGCTTTTAATATCTACTTCAAAAGATATAAGTCAAATGATTTTGTATTCCAAAGGTTGTTTGCACCAGTGTGCTTCAAATACGCAACATGAATTGATAGTACCGTTCTCTTCCCACAGCAGGTATGTCTCTCCTTTCTTGATGACTTCTGCAGTCATCTTGGATCAGTAAAATCTGTTTCTTAGTAAATTTAGGGTCCTTTTTTGACCCATGTGTCAAAACTACAATACAAAGTTTTCATGCCCATAGAGTTATATGTGTTGAGTGGCATAAACTACCTCTTGATACCTTGACAAGTGACAAGTGATTGTGGTGAATTGCAGTATATTATTTTATTGTAGAGATGGAATTTGTGCAATTATCTCACCATTTAAAATAACCCAAGAAAGCAGTAGTAGGACCACTCCAGACTTCCCCTCCATAAGTGTACAGAACCTGGCCTGACCGAAGCATCACATATGAAGTCAAGAAGAAGGTTGAAAGCATGAACAAGCAAAACAAGAATACCACCATAAAATTCATGCTGACAGATATGCTGCAGACTAATACGTAGAAGAGAATGACTCCAATGTATTTCCAAGCTAAGCTTCAAAGAAAAACAGTCACCATTACAAAGAAGTAGAGAGCTTGGACTATAGTACTCAGAAGACCATATGAATATAGACTTACAGACAAAAATAACTTAGGCAGAAAAGCAGAGGAAATTTGGAATTTTAATGAAATAGAGAACTTTCAAGCATTTCTGATGAAAAGATCAAAATTATATTGAAATACTGAAGTTCAGACATGAAAATTAAGAGAACATAAAAGGTAAACAGAAATAAACAACTCTAAAAGACTAAATAAGAATAAAACTGTTTACATAAAAAAATAAGGAGATGATACATGTGTCCCCTCTGAATCCTATAATCATCAGGGGTCATAAAGTGAGGAGCAAAAGGAAAGGAAGTTTGAAGAAAAAGTTATGTCATATAATCAGGGTGTGAAATTAAACAAATTAAACAGACAAAGAAGTAGAGGGGAGCAACTGACACTTGAACCTCTCATCTGAACTTGTTGGGTGCATAAATACATTTCATTCAACAGGGAAATGAGAGAGAAAGGGGAAAAGAGGGAATTAGAAAGAAGGTAGATTAAAAAAAGGATTAGTTCTAAGCAAAACAAACTTTGAGAATCTAGAAAAATATTTATAGTCCTTTTTGAAATGGCAAAGAATGAGAATTTGAGGGGGTGCCCATAAATTGTGAAATGATAGAGGTGGCTTAGTGGATAGAGCTCTGGGCCTGGAGTCAGGGAGACTCGAGTCCAAATCTGGCCTCAGACACTCATTTGCTATGTGACCCTGGGCAAGTCACTTAGCCTCTGTTTGCTTTAATCCACCGGAGAAGGAAATGGCAAACCACTCTAGTATCTTTACCAAGAAAACGCCATGTGGAGTCACGAAGAGTCAAACATGACTAAATGACTAAACAATAACAAATGACAAGCTACAGTGTATGAATGTGATGGGATACTATTGTTCTGTAAGAAATGCTAAAGGAGATGGTTTGAAAGAAGCCTGGGAAGATTTGTGTGAACTGATGCAGAGAGAAATAAAAAGAACCAGGACAACAATGTGTACAATAACATCAATATGGTAAAAGTGAACAACTTTGAAAGAATTAGGGACTCTGATCAGCATGATGACCAACCATGATGCTAGAGGATTAATGATGAAGCATGCTAACCACCTCCTGAGAGGGAAGTGAAAAACTCAAGGTTGCAGAATGAGACTTATTTTGGATATGGATGAGATTGATAATTTGTTTTGCTTGACTATGCATGCTATGACTAGCAGGGGTTTTCTTTTTCTTTTGTTCTGGATAGGGAGGGAGTGTTGGGGTGGAGCAGAAAGAGGGCAGATTTTTGCTTTTGAAAAAAAAACTTTTAAGTAAAAATAAAGTTTCCTGTAGAAGAGAAATATCTATTCACACATACAAGTTACTAGTCAAAATTTCCTGAACTAAACCAGATAATTTACTCAAGGTCTGTCTATCTGTCTGTCTCTTTTTCTCTTGTTTGTTTCCTTTCAAAAAAATGAACATCTGAGTCTAATCAAAGGAGCACATTCTGGAAAGGGTAGATCTTGCTGAGGCTTTTATGAATGGTCACTATTAACTGCGATATGAA
The DNA here is from genome assembly GCA_028646595.1 of Phalanger gymnotis. Taxonomy (NCBI): domain Eukaryota; kingdom Metazoa; phylum Chordata; class Mammalia; order Diprotodontia; family Phalangeridae; genus Phalanger; species Phalanger gymnotis. Next base: position 17,517,688 of record CM053625.1, read on the forward strand.
AGACTAGTGGATAGAGTAGTCAATGTGAACTTGTCTTAACTTTCCCTGGCCAAGAACTGTTTTTCTAATTCCCAGGTGAATTTTCACCATCTCCATTCCTTTAATTTTTTAATTAAAGAAATAAGAAGAAGGAGAGCCAGGAATTGACCTAGTGTCTTTCTGTTTTAAATGGTCATTTTGTGAAAGACTCCCTTCCCCACCCTTACAGCATTGTTTTCTACTCTAGAATACTGGGGCATTTCCAAAAGGCTACAAATCTCTACTGATATGTGTTTGTATTTAATAAAATGGAACAAATATGCCTTTCCTGAGGTTGCCCTTCCTGTCGTAAACACTTTCTAACAAGGGTTACTACAGTAGTCCTACCAAATCCCATGTAAATGGCCAGGGCACAAATGGGGCTGTTGGTGAGTAGTCTAACCTATTCATGTACTCTTTTTGAACAATTTTCATTACTTTTTAAAAATACTGTTTTTGGCAAACATTTGGTACTTGAAATAAAAAATTCATGAGTCACCTACTGGGATAGGCACAGTGTGTGGTTCATTGAATTTAGCTAAACTATGAGTCATCCATCAATAGTCCTCATAGTGAATGTACTTGTTATAATTTCATATGTTACAAACAAAGCTACGTATGCTTTTCAAGATACTTGAAGCACTTTTCCCTGGGGGATTTTTGGGCTTTGATGTTTTTCATTTTATTGGTTGGTGGGAAGTTTGTCCCTTGTCATGGAGTGTGTAAATTTTGGAATCTGGAAGGCACTGGCAAAGACATGAATTTGGAAGCTTGAGTGGAGAAAAAGCAAGACCACGTAATGCTCTAAGTGTGAGCTTGTGGTTTAAGGTCAGGGTTTTCCTCAGGCAAGAACTAAATCCACTCTCAAATCAGATTCAGATTGCCAATATGTAATCACACAGCTTTTCTTATAGTAAGGATGAGCAAATTGTAAACCTATGTGTGTCACTGCCCTCTATTGGATAGTATTGGCATGTATTACTAACAAGTTGGGGTCCCCTGGCAGAGGCAAGTAGGTGACCAGGGAAGATAGACTGCAGTGAATGCTTGGAGTAGAATGAATTTTCTGTGGTTTAATGTGGAAGCTAAGGAAATTTTCTGTTTAAATCGGTAGGAGGCTTGGACTTTTAACATTAAAGCTCCCAAATTCTATTCTTTTGTTTCTGTGCTAATGTGATTGGTACCTATAAGGTTTCTGGCTTGACAGATACTATTGTGATTACACTACTAGACCTCTCTACCTTTCCAGGAAGTGAAATACTCCTCAGGACAGATAGATTAAACCCAATTCTGCCCCTCCCTTTTCCCTTAAGATACATTGCTATACTCTATAGAATTATGTGTCTGTCTTTTTTTCACTTTTCACTTGCACGTTACTGGAAATGGGAGTAATTAGAAGAGTTTGTATTTTGTTAACAAGATAAACCCTCTCCTAACTATACGTAGAAAAAATGCCCATCCAGTCAGATTTATACAGCATGCCCAGATAATTGCTTTTTAGTTGAGTCTAGGTTTTGTCTTGGTGAAAGGAATTTTCAGTCTACCTTAATTGATTTCATACTTTTAAGGATTAGAGTATTCTAGAAACTAAGAGTACTGGCCTGGAAATCAGGAGACCTGTGTTCTTAAAATGGATTTGAGTCAGCAACATAACTTTTTTGGACTTCAGTTTCCCCATCTTTAAAATGGAAAATATTCTAGGCATTATCCAAGGTCCATTGAATGCTTCTTTTCTTTCTAATGTCAGTATAGAGACTTTATGACATAAATGCTATTTTGTATAATATTTTGGAAAAGGAGGTCATTGAGATAATTGGCACTAGGATAAGAAGCAGTGGAAACAGCTTTGAATTGATTAGTTTTAACTATGAAGTCTGAATGAACTCCCTGGATAATTTCTTTTGGACCAGCAGATGGCATACTTACACAATTGACATAACTTTCATGTTCCCTGGAGGATATTGATTAGAGTCCAGGAAATAGCAGCCACTCTTAGAGCAAATTGCAATACTTTCCAGGCATTTACTAGTAAAAGAAGCTAGTGCACTTTTGGAACTAGTGCATTTGCTAATATTTCAAGGTGTCAGGAAGACTATAATAATTTCCAAAAATAATTTCTTTTCCCTAAGCATCAAAATCCCCTTACAACTAATTTCAAGAAACTATGATAGATAGTGAGTTCCTAGGTTCTTAGATTTAAGGCACTAAGGGACCTTTGAGGCCTTCTACTCCAACTTATTCATTTTACACACTAGGAAACTTGGGCTCAGAGTGCTTAAGTGACTTTTCCAAGGTTATATAAGTAGTAAGTGGAAGAACTGTGATTTGAACTAGTTTCTCTTAATCCAGAACCAGAATTCATTCTATTTTACCATACTGCCTCTCAATGAAACCCATGGAAGTGAAATCATAGGAACCTAGATCTGGAGCTGGAAGGAACTTCGAGGCCATTTAATTTAACCCCTTCATTTTATAGTTGAGGAAGTATGAACTAGAGAGGTTGAATGACTTGCCCAAGGTCACATTGATAGTAACAGTCAAAGATAGTAATAGAATCCAGATTCTCTGCTTCTTTAACCATTTGCCACAGTTTTCTAGTACAGCAAAACCATTCCAGCACTATTCAAACAGTATACCCTGTACTATTCAGGTTTGGATTATGTGATTGAGAGAAGAGAGGAAAACATGTAAACTTATGATTTCCAAACCCTGGAGGAAAGAAGATGTATAATTTGTTGACTCTCATCCCCTGAGTATGATATAATATTTATAGATGACATTTCTAGTTGCTTAAGAATCTTTGGTCCTGGGATCTTCCCATTTTCTCCCTTTCCCTTACATTCAGCATGTCTAAAGGACCAGTACTCAAGGTTCCCATCTTGGGGGATCCTGTTTGTGTAGAATAGGAACTAAGATGACTAATCCCAAATTCTTGATAGTCATTAATTACCTCTTTTTCAGCATAAAAAGTTTTGAAGTGTTGTTCATTTCTGTGCCACAAGGTTGTTTCAATGAAACTGGAGAATTTGCTCATGTCAGTTTTGGATATATTAGCTTGTGAGACTGTTGCTCTAGAAAAAAAATGGACTTTTCCAGCCCATACGTAGAGGTTCATTATAAATGGAAAGAAGACAGAAATTGAAGGCAATGTAATTAAGTAATAAATAAATATGATCATATCTTGCGTTTCTATGTTAGAAGCATCTTCAAAGAAACATGGTGAAATAAATAGTGAAAATATTGTTATTCCCATTGCATGTAATAGGAAAATGGAGTTCAGAGAGTATTAAGACCTAAAATCCAAGTTTTCTGACTCTAAGACAAGAGGTCTTTCCATTACTTAAGCTACCTCTCAGAATCCACTGTGGGTGCTAAGCACTGGCTCTACTGGGTATCATGCAGCTTTAGTAAGTTTGCTCATAGTTCTAGACCTCAAAAATAAGATGACTACTTGTAGTGGGAAGAACACAATTTATGGTGCCAGGTGGATGGTCACCTTGTTACAATTCCCCCTCTAAGAGTTCTAGAGTAACTGTAGTGGGGGGATGCATTCTTACTACTGCAACTTTTGAGCTCCTATTGGTGTGCTTTTCTTTTAACAAGTTGGCCAGTTGAGCACTATTCATTCTCAATCATAAACATTCACTGAATAGAAGGCAAAACAAGAATACTTACATAAGAGTACACTAGTAAACTAGGGGCACATTCTCTCACTGAAGCATGGTGTCCATTGTGGGAGAGTGGGTACAAATTTACAGAACAACAGCAGTGAGTAATCTGTATAAGCAACTCATGTGCCTAAAGCAACTCCCAATTGGAATGTATACCATCTTGTCCTTTGTCTCCCTCAGGAATGGTCTACACAATAATTTATAATAATAGCTGTTCCACTAAGTTCAGCTCTCTTCTGTGATGCTGAAGTAATGTTACACTTTCAGTAAAAGCAGAAACTCTAAGCCTGAGATCTCTCCTATAGCTCTTCCAAATCTATGATCTTGGCTTTGCTCCTTGAAGCCAAAGCAGAAACCTCCTTCTTTTGGCAGAGCTCTGAGGGGTTTCCACTTCTCAGGCAGTAAGTGGTGATGCAAAGAAAGGCAAACATAAAACTTTTCCTACTTTAGTCTTTTCTTCCAAGCACCAAAATCAAAGTCTTTTCTTCATTCAGACAGCCCTTCCATGTAACAAGTGACAGTGCAAACTCTGAGAGCCTCTCTCAGAGTTGATCAGAGATTTCTCTTGAGGTCTTTTCTGCTCTAAACTCTTAGGGATTCTCCTAATCTTAAGATACCATGGGAATTCTCACTACCCCAGAATTAGGGATTCTCTTAATCTTAGGGATTAGCTCCACTATACCACTACTGCACAAAGCAGAATCTCTTAAGTGAGATGACTTCATCAAATGGTGATAAATCAAAACTCCAGTTTCTGTCAGACAGTACACAACAAAGAAATATGCATTCATTCAATAGCCACCAAATAGTTTTAGAAATCAAGGTTTCCCAGCTGTTAATGTCAAAGTCCCTATATCAGTCCTATGCAAATTAGATGCTGAGGAATAGAGAACACTTTAGCCGTTTTTATCTAAGTGCTGTTTGTGGAGCTGCATTTTCAGCAATTCTTTGACAACTGTCCTTGTTTCTGCCCCTTTAAATTAACAAAACTGTCCACATATGAAAGAAACACCCTCTTAGAGATACATGGAAGAATAGCAATGGCAGTGTGCCATGGCAATAAATGTTACAATCTATTATCAAAGAAGATAAAAAAAAATCTTCATTACAGATCATTAAAAACAGGTTAGATAATAAATTTTTGGTTGGTGCCTTAGATGTGTTCCTGGCTAGAGAAATAAAACTATACTAGGTAACCTTAAGAGGCCCATTTTATCATAATGATCTAAAATTTAAAATGTTAGATAAGAAAGACTAAGTCTGGTTTAAGTGTGGGATCATATTTGTGGGTTCACATAATCATTTTGAATGTTCTCTGCAAAACACCATCCACTTTCAACTATTATCAATTATTCTGCCTGACAGAACTGTTTCCCTTCATTTTAGATAATACCTGTGGCATCAAAGCAGTGATTAACTAAAATGGGCAAATAATATGTCCCATTCCCTGTACAGTTACACTAGAAATTACTACTTGCTGGGAACTTTTTTTCAATTTTTCAGAAATAGAAGTGTTGACATTTGTCATGGGTGTCAAACTCAAATAGATATCTTCAGATTTTATATTGACTTAGAAAATCACAATTAACATTATATATCCTGTTGTATTTTTATTTATTTCGTTAAACATTTTCCAATTACATTTTGATATTACGGGGCCCTTGGGTAGCAACCTGAGTTTAACACCTCTGTTAGAGCATGTGAAGACTAATGATATCATCAATGATTCTCAGCTTTGGGAAGGAAGATCCTGCAAAGGCAACCAATAATAAGGAATTAAAATGAAGCTAGAGGGTCCTGGTTAATGAGTCTCAAATGGTTAAAACAGATAAAGACTATATGATTTTGCAGCAGAAAAATACTGGGAACATGTCTAGTGGAATTCAAGTCAGAAAGCCTTGGGTTCAAATCCCAGTTCTAACATTTATTAGTGTTTCAGATTTGTCATCTAGAAAATGGATACAATAATTGTAGTGCCACAACTTCACAAAATTTCAGAGGTAGAAATAAAATTCATTGGCCACGTAGTTAGAAAAAACATACCCACTTCAGTTTAGTTCTATGATATCTAGCCTTTACTTCGATTCCTTCAGTGACAGGGTACTTACTAGCTTTTGAAGCAATACATTTATAATATTGTTAGTATCTTTTTTGCATATTTTTATTTTTTGAGCAATAAGTATTTTTATTAATATATTCTTCCTATTATTCCTCTCAGCAGATTAAAAAAATAGACAACCCCCCCCAAACAAATCCCTCAAGAAATAGCTACATAGTTCTGCAAAATAAAATTCCCATACTAGCTATGTCCAAAATGTATGCATCTTTCTGCTTTTTAAGGTCATTACCTTTCTGTCAGAAGGTAAATGACATATATCCTTTTCATTCCTGCACTATCAATGCATCGATAAGGGTTCTAAAGTCTTTCAAAGTTGTTTTTCTCTGTAATGGTATCATTGTATAAAGCATCCCTTTTTAATATAGCAATTGAAATACTTTAAAAAGCTCTGGTATACCAGTGTCTTTTCCTTTCCAAGCTAAACATCCCCAGTTTCTTCAACCAAAACTCAAATGGCACGGATAAAGTCCTCCAACATTCTTGCCTTCCTCTGGACCCAGTAATGTTTCTAAATTGTGGATCTCAGAACTAAACAAAATTCTATAGATGTGGTCTTTTCAAGGCAGGGTACAAAGGGACTATCACCTCTTTATTCCTGGTAGATATGCTATTATTAATTAGCTTTTTGGCTATTATATCACATTGTTGACTAACATTGAGCTAGAAGTCTACTAAAACTCCCAGGTTTTTTTCATATAAACTCTTTTTGTTGTCTTTAGCTTTTCTTTTTGAGACTTAATACTCTTGATATTATTTTTATAGAACAATGCCACATTTATGTATTCATCTTCTTGTACCTGCCCTAGCTTTCATCTTTTATATGACTTAAATTTTTCTGTTCATTTACAATATTTTTTTTATACAACACTCCTCTTTCCTCCTCATTGGAATTATTTCCTTTTTTTGTCTTCAGAATTTAATTCCTCCTGCCCCAATTTACCTCCTAAAATTTTAGCTCATAGAATTCCAGGGCACATTTCAGACATTGTCTGGCTTTCCTCTCATTTTCTATCTCTGATTCTAAGACCGAATAGTAACTTCTTTCTAATAGTTCCATCATTTCCACTCTAGAATTCATTCCTTCATATTGGTGAGAATGAGATGCAGAATATAATTTTCCTTCACCTTGTGGATGATGAAATTCCCATTAAGTCAAGAAATGCTAAATTCTCTGATTTTGGAAGGTAAAGACCTCCAGATATACCTCACTGAAGTCCCTCATTATGATTATACCATGCAAACATCATGTTTGCATTCTGATTCCTGAACTCCTTATTATTTTATTTTTCTACGTAAGGGATATTTATTTTAATGACAGTATATCATTTCTGTTTCCACTTTTACTGATCTTAACTCAAATGTTCTCTACCATGCTTCCTACTTATCCCCATCCTCTCCTCAGTTCTTGGAATTCTTTATATGAATGTATCTTCTTAATATACAGTGCTACTTCACTGTGTCCCTGCTCTCCCCATACCTATTTAAGTCTTCAGGTTTTTTTTAAATAAGGCATATACGAAATAATATTTTAGTCCTGGTTGCAATTCCATTAAGTCTCTGTGATACTTGTATAGTCAAATTTGTCTCTTTCAATTAGGATCTCTAGTTTCCCTTTGTTTACTATACTCATGCATGTGTGCCTATACATTAGAAACCATGAGTTTCATTAATGTCTCTTTGATTTGCCTACACTCTGCCCGTAAGAAAGAGCAATTTTTAGAAGCTTTTGCCCCTCTTTAATGGGGTGTAATAACTATTATGCATATTATATATATTTCACATTAATTTCAAAATATGGCATATGCACCTTAATTTTTAACATTCTGCATAAAAAAGGCCTTTAAAAATAAAAGAGATGGAGAATGCATATTGTCTATATTATGATATACACTGAATAGGTGATTGAGTTCATTTGGTAGCATATATTGATATATCACTATATGATATACATGTACATAGTGATACATATATGCATAGATACATAGATCTTCATGCAAATATACAAAAAAGCAAATAACCAATGAGATGAATTCAATTAAGCAGGGGAAGATAGCAAGCTGGATTGACTTTGGAAAATTAGAAAGCTTTATTTTATTTTTATATTTAATTTTACTCATTTATCTTTGTTACATGGGAAGCCCTTTTTATGACTTCAAATTTCTCCATGAATCAAAGGCCTGCATTTTGAAGTATTGGACGTGTATGGTTGTGAGTCATGAAATATTACATCCCTCAAAGAAATGAAATTGAATTTCAGCCACTGAGGTTGCAACGCATTACAAGAAAAGAATTATGAAATAGGATTTTATCAAAGAAGTCCATGAAAAAAGAGATAGCCTTCTCACATGGCAAGGAATAACCAAATAGATAGCCTGCATGCTCTATTGGTATCCTTATGATGTCAAAAAGTGGAGAAGAGGAGATTTGACCCTTGCTAGGAAGAGGAAGAATAGAAGAATTAACAGCAGAGAGAATAGGAAGGAAAAGGAAAGCTGTACAATTATAAATTAAAATTTTATTTGAGGCTTTTCCAAAAGATGAGAGAGATAGATACTTTTTAGGGGAAGTAGTTGCTTTTTCTCCTAAAAATAACTTAGTAGAGCCTCTGAAGCTACCAGGTGAGAGATTAGTCAGTGAGTAAGTCAATAAGAATTTAGGAAAATCACTCTGACAGCTGAGTGGTTACTGAATTAGAGTGGAGAGAGACTTCAGACCAATCAGAAGGCAATTGCAATAGTCCAGACATAAGGTGATAAGGACTTGGAGCAGACTGTTGGCTATTTTAATGGGGGAGAAAGGTACATTTTGAGAACTGTTAGGAATGTAGAAATCACAAGATTTGAAATCAGATTGGGTATGATGAGCACAAGTGAAGAGTCAACCATGATGCCAAGGCTCTGAAACTAGATGAATGGGATGATGGTGCTGCCCTTGATAGAAATAAGAAAATTTTAAAGGGGGGAAGGAACTTGGGGTGGGGGAAGATAAAAAGTTCTGCTTTGGACATACCTATGAGAAATCTAGTTAAAGACATCCAAAACTGCAGTTTGTGATTTGACACTAGAGCTCTGAATTTCTCCTGATTAAGGCTAGTTATATAGGTCTTGAAATCATCTGCAAAGAGATGGAATGAATCTGTGTAAGATGATGAGACAACCAAGCAAAATATTATAAAGGAAGAAGAGAATAGGATTGAACCTTGATTGAACCTATGATTGGACCTTGGGGAATACTCACAGTTAGTGGATATGACCTGGACAAACATCCAACAAAATAATTGAAAAGGAGCAGACGAGTAGGAGGAAAACAACGAGAGAGTAGTGCCACCTAAATCCAGAGAGAACAGAGTATACAGGAGAAGAAAGTGATCTAAAGAGACAAAAGTTACAGAGGTTAACAAGGATGAGGCCTGAGAAGAAAGCATTAGATTTGGCCATTATAACATCAGTGGTAATTTTTAAAAAAACATTTTAGATTTTTAAGTTTTAATTTACAACATTCAGTTCCACAAGTTTTTGAGTTCCAAATTTTCTCCCCCTCCCTGCCCTCCCCCTTATCCACAAGACAGCCTGGAATCTGATATACATTCTACATATACCTTCGCATTAAATATATTTACACAATAGTGAAATCATAAAGAAGAACCATGATCAATGGAGTGAATCATGAGAAAGAAGAAACAAAAGCAAAAAAGACAAGACAGAAAAAAAGAAAGAAAAAAAGAGCATAGTTTGCCTCAAACTGCATTCAGATTCCATAGTTCTTTCTCTGGGTGTAGATAGCTCTTTCCATCATGAGTCCTTTGGAGCTGTCTTTGAACCTTGTATTGCTGAGAAGAGCCAAGTCTATCAAAGTTAGTCATCACAGAATCAATATATCTGTGGTTCATGTACAATGTTCTCTTGGTTCTGCTCCCCTCACTCAGCATCATATCATGTAGTTATTTCCAGGTTATTATGAAGTCCATATCTTTCCCATTTCTTATAGTACAATAGTATTCCATTACATTCATATATCACAACTTGTTTAGCCATTCCCCAATTGATAGGCACCCCCTTGATTTCCAATTCATTGCTGCATTGTTGGTGGAGTTGTGAACTGATTTAGCCAGTCTGGAGAGCAATTTGGAACTATGCCCAAAGAGCTATAAAAATGTGCATACCCTTTGACCCAGAAATACCACTTCTAGGGCTGTATCTCAAAGAGATCACACAAGTGGGAAAGGGACCCATATGTACAAAAATATTTATAGCAGCTCTTTTTGTGGTAGCAAAGAATTGTTCTTTAAATGTTTGATAGAATTCCCATGTAAAACCATCTGGCCCCGGAGATTTTTTCCTAGGGAGTTCATCAATGGCTTGCTCAATTTCTTTTTCTTAGATGGGGTTATCTACATATTTTATTTCCTTTTCTGTTAACTTGGGCAATTTATGTTTTTGTAGATATTCATCCATTTCCCTAAGGTTGTCAGATTTATGGGAATACAATTGGGCAAAGTAATTCCTAATTATTGTTTTAATTTCCTCTTCATTGGAGGTGAATTCAGCCTTTTCATTTTTGATACTGGCAATTTGGCTTTCTTCTTTTTTTTAATCAAATTGACCAAAGGTTTATCAATTTTATTGTTTTTTTCATAAAACCAGCTCTTAGTTTTATTTATTAGTTCAATAGTTTTCTTGATTTCAATTTTATTAATCTCTACTTTGGTTTTTCAGTATTTCTCATTTGGTATTTAATTGGGGATTTTCAATTTGTTCATTTTCTAGCTTTTTCAGTTGCACGTCCAATTCATTGATCGCTATCAGTGGTAATTTTGGAAAAAGAAGTTTCATTTCAGTGATAACATCTGAAGCCTCATAGTAAAGAATTTAGAGGTGAGAGAGAAGAGGAAGAGGAGGCACTTAGCATAGGTGACTTTTTCAAGGAGTTTGGCCTAAAACGAGAGGAATAATATATGACTAGAGTGAGTAGTAATATTCAGATTAAGTGAGAGTTTTTTTAGGAAGGTGTCCAAATAGTATGTTTGTTGGTAGCAGTGAAGTAGCTGATGGGGAGTGAAGATGGGGAGAGACAGAAGATTAAGGAGACAGTAGGGATGACACTTGTGGTGATTTGCTGGAGAAGAGAGGATTAGGTTGGATGAAGGCTTATATAGAAAGATTTACCTTTTTCTTTAGAACATTGTTTCTTATCAGGCACTATGAGGAAAAAAGTCAAATTATGAGCAAAGAAGCAAAGGGAATAACCAAGGCCTACTTTTTGAAAGTTCTCATTTCTGGTTCTTCAACTGTAATTCTGCCCATCATGTGGTAAGCAGAATGTCTACACATCCTTTGAGGTCTCTGTAATGTCAGTATTTTTTTGAGTCTCTTATAGCAAGTCATTGACTTGTTTTTCATGGTTTTCTCTCATCCTTCTCATTTCTCTTCCCAATTTTTCCTCTACTTCTCTAACTTGCTTTTCTAAATCCTTTTTGAGTTCTTCCATGGCCTGAGACCAGTTCATGTTTTTCTTGGAGGTTTTTGTTGTAGGCTCTATGACTTTGTTAACTTCTTCTGACTATATGTTTTGGTCTTCTTTGTCACCAAGGAAGGATTCCAGAGTCTGAGACTGAATCT
>CM053625.1:17529613-17557650 GCA_028646595.1 Phalanger gymnotis
TGTTGTCTGCTGTTTGTGGGTTGTGAGGTCTGGTAAATGCCACAGCTCAGTAATTCAGGATGCTAGGGCACTCTCTGCTCGGCTCCTGGTCTTGTTGGTCCGCGGTCTGGTCGGCCCACTCTGCGCATGCTCTGCTGGGCTCAGCTCCGCTCCCCTCAGCTGGGAGCTGGGAGCTCCGTGCGGGACAGACCTTACGCAGAGACCATCCGGGCTGTCCTGGGCTGGAGTCCTGCTTCCCTCTGCCACTTTGTGGGTTCTGCAGTTCTAGAATTGGTTCAGAGCCATTTTTTATAGGTTTTTGGAGGGACTTGGTGGGGAGCTCATGCCAGTCACTGCTTTCCAGCCGCCATCCTGGCTCCGCCCCCTCTCCTTTATCTTCTTAGCAAAGGACAGTCTATCTCATGACTCTAAGCATTTTTTGCTGGCTCACCCCCATGCCTAGAATATTATCCTTCTGTATCTCCACCTCCTGGTTCCCTGTCTTTCTTCATGTCCCAGCCCAAGTTCTACCTTTTGCAAGAAGCCGTTCTTGATTCTCCTAATATTAGTGCCTTTACCTCTGTGGATTATCTCCAGCTAATCTTATATATGTATGTATATCCATATCTGTCTATCTATATATCCATGTATATATATATATATACATATAGATAAATATAGATAGATAGATCTCTATATATATAATCTCACTTGTACATAGTTTTCTGTATGTTGTCTCTTCATTAGATTATGAACTCCTTAAAAAGAAGTGACTATCTTTTGCCTTTCTCTTATCCCCACCGCTCAGTATAGTGAATAGTGTATGGTCAGAAATTATTAACTGACTTACTGATTGATTGAGGAATTATAGTTAAAAGATTTATTGCATATTGTAAATCGATGAAACATAGAACTTTTGCCAAAAAAAGAACATGTAGAGTCAGTTCTAGAATAACAAAACAAAAAGTACCAAGCTATGCAAAATTTCCCAATAAAAACCACAGAGTTTAAGGGGAAAGATAGGGTCAGGGACATAACACTCAAAACTTCATCAATGACAAATTAAAAAAATTAGGATCTAATAAAAATATAAGCACAGTTTTAGACATATTAAATGGTTAAAAATTACATAAATACTTTCATAAATAGTAGTGGGCTTGGCAGCCTTGGACTGCTGCTACGTCAGTCCCCATTAGCAGGGCTGTTATAATGTCTTGATAGGCAGACTGAAAATCTTTACTTGAGGGGTAAGGAGGCAAAGTCCCTGACCATGGTGAAAAGTGTTGGGGATGTGTCAACTAGACCATTTTTTCTCTCTGCCCACAGTTCTTACAGGAACAGAAATTATATAATAAATATGGCATTTTGATGCAGATCTGAAGTTTGATTGTGGAAGTGGGCCTCAGGAGGGCTACAGCTTGTAATTGTGAAGTGGTGTAGTTTTCTAAATTTTCATTGTGTCCAGATTGAGCAAGCAAATGTGAAATTCATGTTAAGCTCAGATTGTTACCTAGTATATCAATTGTGTTGGAAAAAGCTCACATTTTAAATTAATATTATACCATAATTGACTGTATTAGAACCAGAGATATTACAAATAAATATAAAGAGGCAGAAATAATAAATTCTTTATAGAACACAGCACAATAGAAATAGTAATAAGTTTAGGGAGCATAAATAAAAAAAAACAAAGACAACAATGGAATCTTAAATAATGAATAGGTCAAAGAACAGTTCAACTCATGAGTAGCTTCACTGGGAGTTTATAGGATCATAGATTTTGAACTGGAAGAAGACCTTAAGAGTCATCTAGGTTGAGAGAGAGAGAGAGGGAGAGAGGGAGAGAGGTCCCTTAAGTTAGAGAAACCCAAGATTTCAGGAACTTTGCATAGAACACCCACTTTCCCTCCACCCAAATCTGCAAAAATGGCAGAAACTGACATTATAGACAGAGAAGGAAAGAAGTAATAGAGATGAAACAGAGAAGGAGCCATTGTGAGTGCCACTCTGACTTCAACTCCATGGAATAAGATGAAGTTGTGCCTAGTATGCCATGGCATCTCCCCCTCCCTTCAACACCTTCCTGTCTCCTTGTGCATAGTGTCTCTCCTTTTAGATCATAAGCTTCTGTAAGGCAGGTCGAAAACCTGAAACCATAGTGACAAGACTCCTCAAAGAAGTTAGAGAGAAAACACTAGATAGATTACAAATATACTGAGGTAAAAGATAATCTGGAAAAGAAACAAATTGTAATAACATTAAAAGAATACATGATTGCTGTATTAGCAAAAACATTGATCTCAAAGATAGGATCCACAGAGACAACTTGGCAATCATTAAGTCTCCCAGGAGAACATGGGGGAAAAAGGTAAACACCACAATTCTGGAAATAATGCAAGAAAATGGGAAAGAACTTCTAAATACAAAAGAATAAAACAGCGGTTGAAAAAAAATCCACAGATCGTCTCCGGAATATAGTTCAAACAATACAGTTCCTATAGTTCAAACTCCAAGATATACAATGTTTAAGTTTGACAATCACAATAACAAGCATAACATTTTTTAAGGAGTCAGGAGAAAAATCATGAATATAAAGAAAAGGAATCTTTAATAACACAAGACAATTCTTCATTCGCTAGAAACCACAGGAAGTAATGAAATAATATATTCTGAAATCAAAAAAGCTCAAGCTCTTGCTAAAAATTACATGCCCCAAAAACTTGAATCTAATAACAAATAAAAAAAGAAAGACATCCCATAAAAGAGAGGCATTTGAAGCAATTGGGATAAAAATGAAGCCAGATGTGAAAGAATAAGGAACAAAGTAAATTATTCCACCGCTATTTTCAGTAGTATTTCCCCCCTATTACATATCAAGACAACTTTAAGCATTCATTTTTACAAGATCATGGGCTCCAAATTTTGCTCCCTCCTCTCCCTTGTCCCGTCTTCTGAAAATGTTAGGCAATTCGATATAAGTTATACATATACTGTCATGTAGAATATATTTCCATATTAGTTACAGTTGTGAAAGAAAAACGGATCAGAAGGAAAAAAAAAACAAAATCAATAATGTAAGTGAAGAAAATATGCTTCCAGAGTCCATCAGTTCTTTACTGGATGTAGATAGCATTTTCCTTCATGAGTTCTTTGTACTTGTTTTGGATCATAGTGTTGCTGAAAAGAGCTGAGTCATTCATAGTTGATCATCATACAATGTTGCTGATACTGTGTACAATGTTTTCCTGGTTCTGCTCATTTCACTTTACACCAGTTTCTACAAATCTTCCAGATTTTCTTCTGAAATCTGCCTGTTAATCTTTTCCTATTGCACAATACTATTCCGTTACACATTACACAGCTTGTTCAGTCATTTCCCAATTGATGGGCACCCCCTCAGTTTCCAATATTTTGCCACCATTAAAAGGGCTGCTACCAATATTTTTGCACATGAAGGTACTTTTCCTTTTTTAATGATCTCTTTTAGACACAAATCTAGTAGTGGTATTGCTGAATCAAGGGGTATGCATGGTTTTACAATCCTTTGGCCATAGTTCCAAATGGCTCTTCAGAATGTTTGGATCAGTTTATAACTCCACCAGCAGTGCATTAGTGTTCCAATGTTCCCACATCCTCTCTAACATTTATCATTTTCCTTTACAGTCATATTAGCCAATCTTATAGGAGTGAGGTGGTACCTCAGTTATTTTAATTTGCATTTATCTACTCAAAAGGGATTTAGGGCACTTCATATGCCTGTAGATAGCTTTTATTTCTTCATATGAAAACTTCCTGTTCATATCCTTTGACCATTTATCTATTGGGGAATAGCTTGTATTCTTATAAGTTTGACTCATCTCTCTAGATATTTGAGAAAAGAGGACATTATTGGAGAGTCTTAATGTAAGGATTGTTTCCCAGCTTCTGCTTTCCTTTTAATCTTGGTTGCATTGGTTTTGTTTCTGCAAAATTTAGTTTCTGCCCTATTGGCTTTTGCTTTTGGTCAAATGCTGAGTTCTTATCCCAAAGACTGGGGTCTTTGGGTTTATCAAACATTAGGTTACTATGGTCATTTACTACTGTGTCTTGTGTACCTAATCTATTCTCACTGATCCACCACTTTATATTTTATACCAGATAGTTTTTATTGATTACTGCTTTTTAATACAATTGAGATCCGGTATGGCCAGGCCACCTTCTTCTGTATTTTTAAAAATTAATTTCCTTGATATTCTGTTCTTCCAGATGAGTTTTGTTATTACTTTTTCTAGCTCTGTAAAATAATTTTTGCTAGTTTGATTGGTACAGCACTGAATAAGGAAATTAACTTAGGTAAAACTGTCATTTTTATTATATTGCCTTGGCCAATGGATACTTTTCCAATTGTTTAGATATGATTTTATTTGTGTTAAAAAGTGTTTTGTAATTGTGTTCATTTTGTTCCTTGCATTTGTTTCTACAGGTAGGATCCCAAGTATTTTAGATTTTTTCAAGTTATTTTGAATGGAATTTCCCTTTCTATCTCTTGCTGCTGGGCTTTGTTGGTCATATAAAGAAATGTTGATAATTTATGTGGGTTTATCTTATATCTTTCAGCTTTGCCAAAGTTGTTAATTATTTCAAGTAGTTTTTAAGTTGATTCTCTAGGCATCATATCATCTGCAAAGAGTGATAGATTTGTTTCCTTATTACCCATTCTAATTCCTTTCATTCCTTTTTCTTTTCTTATTGCCATAGCTAGCATTCCTGTACTATATTGAATAATAGTGGTGATAATGAGCATCCTTGCTTCACCTCTCATCTTAGTGGGAAGGATTCTAACTTATCACCATTACATATAATACTTGCTGATGGTTTTCGATAGATACAGCTAATTACTTTAAGGAACACTCTCTTTATTCCTATGTTTTCTAGTATTTTTAATAGGAATGAGTATTGTATTTTTTGAAAAGCTTTTTTTCAGCATCTGTTGTGACAAATATATGATTTCTGTTGGTTTTGTTATTGATATGGTCAATTATGTTGAAAGTCTTCTTAATATTGAATTAACCCTACATTCTTGGTATAAATCCCTCTTGGTCATAGTGTCTAATCCTTGTGATATATTCCTGTAGTCACTCTGCTAGTATTTTGTTCAAAATTTTTTCATTGATATTCATTAAGGAAACTGATCTATAATTTTCTTTCTCTGTCTTAGCTCTTCCTGGCTTAGGTATCAGTATCATATTTGTGTCATTAAAAAGTTTGGCAGGACTCCTTCACCTATTTCCCCAAATACTTTATATAGTATTGGAATTAATTATTCATTAAATATTTGGTAGAATTTACTTGTGAACCCATTTGGCCCTCAGGAATCTTCTCTTGAGGAGTTCATTAATGGCTTGTTCAATTTCTTTTACTAAGAAGGGGTTATTTAGACATTCTATATCCTGATCTGTTAAGCTAAGTAATTTATGTTTTTGTAAATATTCATCAATTTCACTCAGATTGTTAGATTTTTTGACACATAATTGGGCAAAATAATTCCTAACGATTGCTTTAATTTCTTCTTCACTGGTGGTGATTTCACCCATTTCATTTTTGATACTGGATATTTGGTTTACTTTTTTTTAAAAAATCAAATTAACAAATGGCTTATTTATCTCAATTTCCTTCATAAAATCAGCTCTGAGTTTTATTTATTACCTGAATAGCTTTACTTTCAATTTTATTAATCTCACCCATGATTTTCAGCATATCCAATGCCCCAAATCAATTGGAGATTTTAAATTTGTTCTTTTCTAGTTTTTTTATTTGCATGCTGAATTCATTAATCTCTTCTTTTTATATTTTGTTGATGTAAGAATTTAGAGAAATAAATTTTTCCCTAAGTAGTGCTTTGGCTGTATCCTATAAATTTTGGGATATTGTCTCATTGTCATTCTCTTTAACAAAATTATCAACTGTTTCTATGATTTTTTCTTTCATTCACTTATTCTTTAGGACTAGATTATTTAGTTTCCAATAAATTGTTAATCTAGTTTTCCACTGCCCTTTGTTGAATGTAATTTTTATTGTGTTATGATATGAAAAGAATACATTTAATATTTCTGCCTTTCTACATTTGATTTTGGGGTTTTGATGCCCTAATAAATACATGGTCAATTTTTGTGTAGGTGCCACATGCTGCTGAGGAAAAGGTGCATTCCTTTCTTTTCCTATTCAGTTTTCTCAAATGGTCTGTCTTATCTAACTTTTCTAATATTTTATTCAACTCCTTAATTTCTTTCTTGGATTTTTTTGGTTGGATTTATCAAGTTCTGAGAGGAAACAGTTGAGGTACCCCACTAGTATAGTTTTTCTGTCTATTTCTTTCTGTAACTAAATTAACTTCTCCTTCAAGAAGTATGCTACATCACTCAGTGCTTATATGTTTAGTATTGATATTACATGATTGTCTATGTTATCTTTTAGCAAGATGTATTTTCATTCCTTATATCTTTTAATGAAACCTATTCCTGTTTTTGCTTTGTCTGAGATCAGGATTGCTATCTCTGCTTTTTTTAAATTTCAGCTAAAGTATAATAGATTCTGCTCCAGCCCCTTAACTTTACTCTGTGTGTGTCTCTCTGCTTCAAATGTGTTTCTTGTAAACAACATATTATAGGGTTATGGTTTTTGATTCATTTTGCTATCTACTTCCATTTTATGGGAGAGTTATTGCATTCACATTAACAGTTATAATTACTAACTGTGTATTTCCTTCTATCCTATTTTTTCCTCCTGTTTATCTTCTCTTTCCTTTCACTCTTTCCCTCCTCAACAGTGTTTTGCTTCTGTCTGCTACTTCCCCCAGTATGCCCCCTCTTTTGTCAGTTCCCTTCCCCTTTTATTTAGTCTCCTCTCTTCCTATATTCCTGTCAGGTAAGAGAGATTTATATATTTAACTGATTATGTATTTTATTCCCTCTTTGGGCCAATACTGATGAGAGTAAGTTTTAAGTGATGCCCATTGCCCACCTTCCCGTCTTTCTCTCCTTTGTAATAGATGTTTTAAATCTTTCATGTGAAACAATTTACCCCATTCTACCTCTCCCTTTCTTCTGCCCCTAGTGTACTCTTTCATATCCCTTAATTATTTTTATATCATTCCATCAAATTCACCCTATAGTCTTTTAGCTATACTATTAGTGACATAATTTTTAAGAATTACAAGTATCATCTTCCCATTTAGGTATGTAAACAGTTTGCCTGCATTGAATCCCTTATGTTTCTTGAGTCTTCATATTGGAGGTCAGATTTTTTGTTCAGTTCTGGTCTTCTCCCTATGAAAATTTGAAATCCTTCTTTTTCGTTGAATGACCATTTTCACCTTCAAGTATAATGGCTAATTTTGCTGGGTGGGTGATTCTTGGTTGGAGTCCTAAATATTTTGCCTTCCAGAATATCTTGTTCCATGACCTTTGATCCTTTAAAGCTGTTGCTGCTAAGTCCTATGTAATCTTGATTGGGTTTTCCTGATATTTGAATTCTTTATTTCTGGCCACTTGCAACATTTTTTTTCCTTGATCTGGTAGTTCTGAAATTTGGCTATAATGTTCCATGAAGTTTGTATTTTGGGATCTCTTTCCTTAGGTGTTCAGTGGATTATTCAATACCTATTTTGCCCTCTGGTTCCAAAATATTAGGGCAATTTTCCTTGATAATTTCTTAAAAGATGTAGTCCAAGTCTTCCTTTTGATTATGGCTTTCAGGTAGCCCAGTGATGCTATTATCTCTACTGGATCTATTTTCTAGGTCAGTTGTTTTTCCAATGCAGTAATTTACCTTTTCTTCTGTTTTTTTCATTCTTTTGAATTTGTTTGATTGATTCTTGATGTTTCATAGAGTCATTAGCTACCACATGCCCAAGTCTAACTTTCTAAAAAATAAATTTATTTATTTTTTTAGTTTACAACTCTCAGTTCCACAAATTTTTGAGTTCTGAATTTTCTCCTGTTCCCTCTGCTCCCCCTTTAACTCCCAAGATAGCATGTAATCTGATATAAGTTCTATATACACTTTCATATTAAACATATTTTGTCAATGATCAAGCTGTAAAGAAGAATTATAACTAATTAAATGAACCATGAGAAAGATGTAACAAAATCAAAAATAAAATAAAATAACAAATAAAAAAGGAGAGAGCAAATAGTTTGCTTCAAACTGTATTCAGATTCTGCAGTTCTTTCTCTGTATGTGGATAGCCTTTTCCGTCATGAGTGTTTTGGAGCTGTCTTAGAAACTTGCATTTTTTTTTGTTTTTTTGAAAGCATGACTGTAATTTATTTAATTTCTAAGAAGTCTTATTTACACGTAGTGAAAAAGGTATGAAATGCACTTTCTGAGAAATAGCAAACTTACATTTCCAATAGGCACTAAAATCAAATTTGCTTTTCATTTTTTATAACTATGCTTCTTTGTTTTTTATTTAATTTTTTATTTTTAGTTTACAACACTCAGTTCCACAGGTTTTTGAGTTCCAAATTTTCTTCCCCTGCCTCCACTCCCTCCTTCCCTTAAGCTGGCATGGAATCTGATATATGTTCTACATATACGTTCATATTAAACATATTTACACAATAGTCAAGTCAGAAAGGACCGTGATCAATGTAGTGAGTCATGAGAAAGAAGAAACAAAACCAAAAAAAAAAAGAGAGAGCAGATAGTTTCCTTCAATCTGCATTCATACTCCACAGTTCTTTATCTAGATGTAGATGGCTCTTCCCATCATGAGACCTTTGGGGCTGTCTTTGAACCTTGTATTGCTGAGAAGAGCCAAGTCTATGAAAGTTAGTCATCACAGAAGCAATGTGTCTGTGGTTGTGTACAGTGTTCTTCTGGTTCTGCTCCCTTCACTTATTATCAGATCATATAAGACTCATGAAGTCCATCTGCTCCTTATTTCTTATAGCGCAATAGTATTCCATTACATTCATATACCACAATTTGTTTAGCCATTCTCCAATTGATGGGCATCTCCTTGTTTTCTAATTCTTTGCCACCACGAAAAGGGCTGCTATAAATATTTTTGTACGTGTCGGTCCTTTTCCTCCTTGTATGACCTCTTTGGGATACAGCCCTAGAAGTGGCATTGCGGGGTCAAAGGGTATGCATATTTGGGATCTCTTTCCTTAGGTGATCAGTGGATTATTTATATGCCCTTTGGGCATAGTTCCCAATTGCTCTCTAGAATGGTTGGATCAGTCCGCAATTCCATCAACAATGCAGTAGCGTCCCAATTTTCCCACATCCTCTCCAGCATTTATCATTTTCCTCTTTTGATGTGTTAGCCAATCTGAAAGGAGAGATATGGTACCTGAGAGCTGTTTTGATTTGCATTTTTCTAATGAACAGTGATTTGGAGCATTTTTTTCATATGACTACAGATATTTTTAATTTCTTCCTCTGAAAACTGCCTGTTCATATCCTTTGACCATTTATCAATTGGAGAATGACTTGTGTTCTTAAAAAGATTTGCCTCAGTTCCCTTTGTATTTTAGAGAAGAGGCCTTTGTCAGAGACACCAGCTGTAGAAATTCTTTCCTAATTTACTGCTTCCCTCCTAATCTTGGTTGCATTGTCTTTGTTTGTACAAAAACCTTTCAATTTAGTGTAATCAAAATTATCCATTTTGCATTTTATAATGCTCTGTATCTATTGTTTAGTCATAAATTCTTCCCTTCTCCATAAGTCTGACAGGTAAATTATTACCTTCTCTCCCAAATTGCTTCTAGTATCAGCCTTTAAGTCTAAGTTGTGAACCCATTTTGAGTTTATTTTGGCATATGGAATAAGATATTGTTCTATGACCAGTTTCTGCCCTACCATTTTCCAATTTTACCAGTAGTTTTTGTGAAATAGTGAATTATTAACCCAGAAGCTGGATTCTTTGGGTTTATCAAAGAGTAGATTGCTGTAGTTGTTGACCACTGCATGTTGTGTACCTAATCTGTTCCACTGATCCTCCACTCTATTTCTTAGCCAGTACCAAGTAGTTTTGATGACTGCTGCTTTATAATATAGTTTAATATTTGGTATGGCTAGACCACCTTCCTTAACATTTCTTTTCATTAGTTCCCTTGATATTCTGGACCTTTTGTTCTTCCAGATGAATTTTGTTATTATTCTATCCAGCTCTGTAAAATGATTTTTTGGCAGTTTGATTGGTGTGGCACTAAATAAGTAAATTAATTTAGGTAGAATTATCATTCTCATTATATCAGCTCAGCCTACCCACGAGTAACTGATTTTTTTCCATTTATTTAGATCTGACTTTATTTGTGTGAAAAGTGTTTTGTAGTTGTGTTCATATGGTTCCTGGGTTTGTCTTGGCAGGTAGACCTCCCAAATATTTTATAGTATCTACAGTAGTTTTAAATGGAATTTCTTTTTCTATTTCTTCTGTTGGAATTTGTTAGTATTATATAGGAATGCCAAGGATTTATGTGGGTTTGTTTTATATCCTGCAATTTTGCTGAAGTTATTTATTATTTCAAGTAGTTTTTTACTTGATTCTCTAGGATTCTCTAAGTATATCATCACATCATCAGCAAAGAGTGATAACTTAGTTTCTTCTTTGACTATTCTAATTCCTTCAATTTCTTTTTTTCTTATTGCTAAAGCTAACATTTCTGGTACCAAATTGAATAATAGAGGTGATAATGGATACGTTGTTTCACCCCCTCATCTTATTGGAAATTGATCTAGGTTATCCCCATTACATATCATGCTTGCTGATGGTTTTAGGTAGATACTGCTTATAATTTTAAGGGAGACTCCATTTATTCCTATGCTTTCTCGTATTTTTACTAGTAATGGGTGTTGTATTTTATCAAAATCTTTTCTGCATCTATTGAGATGTTCATATGGTTTCTGCTAGTTTTGTTGTTGATATGATCAATTATGGTGATAGTTTTCCTAATGTTGAACCAGCTTTACATTTCTGGAATAAATCTTACCTGGCCATAGTGCATTACTTTCATGAAAAGTTGCTGTCATCTTTTTTCTAATATTTTATTTAAAATTTTTGCATCTATATTCATTAGGGAAATTGGTCTATAATTTTCTTTCTCTGTTTAGGCTCTTCCTGCTTTAGGAATTAGTACCGTATTTGTGTCATAAAAAGAATTTGGTAAGACTCCTTCTTCCTCCATTTCCCCAAATAGTCTATAAAGTGTGAGAATTAATTGTTCTTTAAATGTTTGATAGAATTAGCTTGTAAATCCATCTGTCCCTGGAGATTTTTTCCAAGGGAGTTCCTTGATGGCTTGTTCAATTTATTTTTCAGAGATGGGTTTATTTAAGTATTTTACTTCCTCTTCTGTTAATCTGGGCCATTTATACTTTTGTAATTATTCATCCATTTACCTAAGATTACTAAATTTATGGGCATACAATTAGGCAAAATAATTCCTAATTACAGTTTTAATTTCTTCTTCATTTAAGGTGAATTCATATTACTCTTTTTTGACACTGGTAATTTGGCTTTCTTCTTTCTTTTTTTTAATCAAATCGACCAGAGGTTTTTCAATTTTATTGGTTTTTTCATAAAACCAGCTCTTAGTTTTATTTATTAGTTCAATAGTTTTCTGTATTTCAGTTTTATTAATCTTTCCTTTGGTTTTCAGTATTTCTAACTTGGTATTTAATTGGGGATTTTCACTTTGTTCTTTTTCTAATTTTTCAGTTTCATACCCAATTCATTGATCTCCTTCTTCTTTATTTTATTCATGTAAGCATTCAGAGATATAAAACTTCCCCTAAGAACTGCTTTCACTGAATCCCATAAGTTTTGATATGTTGTCTCATTATTGTCATTCTCTTGAATGAAGTTACTGACTGTTTCTATGATTTTTTTTTGTTTGACCCATTCATTCTTTAGGATTAGATTATTTAGTTTACAATTATTTTTATTCTATGTTTACATGGTCCTTTATTACAAATAATTTTATTGCATCATGATTTGAGAAGAATACATTGACTATTTCTGCTTTCTGCACTGGACTGTGAGTTTTTCATGCCCTAGTACATGTTCAGTTTTTGTGTATGTGCCATGTACTGCTGAGAAAAAGGTATATTATTTTCTATCCCCATTCAATTTTCCCCAGAAGTTTGTCATATCTACCTTTTTAAAAATTCTATTCACCTCCTTAATTTCTTTCTTGTTCATTTTGAGGTTAGATTTATCAAATTTAAAGAGGGGGAGGTTGAGGTCCCCACTAGTATAGTTTTGCTGTCTATTTCTTCCTGTAATGCTCTTAACTTCTCCTCTAAGAATTTGGATGCCGTACCACTTGGTGCATAGATGTTAAGTAATAATATTACTTCATTGTCTGTGGTGCCTTTTAGCATGATATAGTTTCCTTCCTTATCTCTTTTAATTACATCTATCTTTGCTTTTGCTTTGTCTGAGATCAGGATTGCTACCCCTGCTTTTATTTATTTACTTTAGTTGAAGCATAATATATTCTACTCCAGCCTTTTACTTTTACCCTGTGTGTAACCCCCTGTTTCAAATGTGTTTATTGTAAACAACATATTGTAGGATTATTGTTCTAATCCATTTGGCTATCCACCTCCATTTTATGGGAGAGTTCATCTCATTCACATTCACAGTTATGATAACTTCTCCATCTTATTTCCCCACCCTGTTTATGCTCTTATTTCTCCCTCTTCCCTTCCCCTCCTCAAAAGTTTTGCTTTTTGACCACCACCTCCCTCAATTTTCCCTCCCTATCAACCCTTCTCCCTTATCTTACCCTTTTTCCTTACTACTTCTTTTGTTGGTAAACAAAATGGGCTCTTAGAACTCAGTTCAACCAAGTACCCTTGAAGAGTTTGGCTTTTGTTTCCTTTGATTGATTCAGTGTATTTCATTGAGTCTTACTAGGTGTTAAGCCCCAGTCCCAAATCCTTATTAGGTGCTAAGCCTATGTGGGTGTGAAGCTTCCAGGGTACTAAGTGGAGGTGCTAACTCAAGAGGCAATCATAGGAGCCTAAGTTCTTGTAATTCAAATGATGTTTGATGATGTCGGAAATGGTATAAGAAGAGAAGGCAGAGCTATTTGCGCAGGGCTCTCACTTGTGGTGGTGCAGTGATGCGGGGACTCCAGGCAGCTGTAGCTAAGAGCCCTCCAGCTCATAACCCAGATGTTGGGACTTTGTTAAACTCTAGTAACTACATATTGGGGTTTGAATCAGACAAGGTCTGTTTGTTGATATTTGTAATTTGTTTGTATTTGTTCTGAAGTTCAGGGTGCTGGCTTTTTCCCCTGAACTAAGTGAATGATATTTGTGTGCTGGATTAAAGTAAGATTTTAACCTCTTAACATTGCTTTCCTTAGGGTAAGATACCCAATTGAGTAGGTATGTTATTCCCTCCTTAAGCCAAATCTGATGAGAGCAAGATTCATTCATTCCCTTTAACCTGACTCCTCTTCCCTTCCTTTATAACTGATTTTTCTTGACACTTGAGATAATTTACCCCATTGTATTTCTGCCTTTCTCCTTCTCTCAATATATTCCTCTCTTACCCCTTAATTTTATTTTTTTTAGATATCATCCCTTCATAGTCAACTCACCTTGTGCCCTCTGTCTATATATATCTATATCTATCTATCTATCTATCTATCTATCTATCTATCTATCTATCTATCTATCTATCTATCTATATCTATATCTATATATATGTAGATTCCCTTAAACTACCCTAATACTCAGAAAGGTCTCATGAGTTACAAATATCCTCTTTCCATGTAGGAATGTAAACAAAATGTTTCAACTTTAGTAAGTCCCTTATGATTTCTCTTTCCTGTTTACCTTTTCATTCTTCTTTTGACTCTTGTATTTGAAAGTCAGATTTTCTATTCAGCTCTGATCTTTTCATCAAGAATGCTCAAAAGTCCTCTATTTTGTTGAAAATCCATATTTTGCCCTGGAGCATTATACTCAGTTTTGCTGGGTAGGTGATTCTTGGTTTTAATCCTAGCTCCTTTGACCTCTGGAATATCATGTTCTAAGCCTTTTGATCCCTTAATCTAGAAGTTGCTAGATTTTATGTTATCCTGATTGTGTTGCCACAATACTCACATTGTTTCTTTCTCGCTTCTTGCAATATTTTCTCATTGACCTGGGTACTCTGGAATTTGGCTACATTATTCCTAGGAGTTTTCTTCTTGGGATCTTTTTCAGGAGGTGATTGGTGGATTCTTTCAATTTCTATTTTACCCTCTGGCTCTAAAATGTCGGGGCAATTTTCCTTGATAATTTCTTGAAAGATGATGTCTAGGCTCTTTTTTTGATCATGGCTTTCAGGTAGTCCAATAATTTTTAAGTTATCTCTCCTGGATCTATTCTCCAGGTCAGTGGTTTTTCCAGTGAGGTATTTCACATTGTCTTCCATTTTTTTTCATTCTCTTGGTTCTGTTTTATAATGTCTTGATTTCTCATAAAGTCACTAGCTTCTCTTTGTTCTATTCTATGATTTTTAAGGTAGTATTTTCTTCAGTGGTGTTTTGGACCTCCTTTTCCATTTAGCTAATTCTGCCTTTTAAGTCATTCTTCTCCTTATTGGCTTTTTGGAGCTCTTTTGCCATTTGGGTTATGCTACTTTTAAGGTGTTATTTTCTTCGGTATTTTTTGGGTCTCCTTTAGCAAATTGTTGACTTGTTTTTCATGATTTTCTTGCATCACTCTCATTTCTCTTCCCAATTTTTCCTCTACTTTTTTACTTGCTTTTCCAAATCCTTTTTTGAGGTCTTCCATGGCCGGAGACCAATTCATATTTTTCTTGGAGGCTTTTGATGTAGGCTCTTTGACTTTGTTGACTTCTTCTGGCTGTATGTTTCCATCTTCTTTGTCACTAAAACAAGATTCTATAGGCTGAGTCCTTTTATGCTGCTTGCTCATATTCCCAGCCAATTACTTGACTTTTGAGCTTTTTGTCTGGGTATCACTGCTTTCAGAGTGCAGAGGGCTGTGACCCAAGCTTCAGGGGTTTTGCGCTGCTGTTTTCAGAAATACTTCTGTTCTGAGGTGGAATGATGCTCCTCTCCTGGCCTGTGCTCTGGTCTGTGAGTGCAAGCACTCCTTTCTGCCATGTAACTACCAGGAGGACTCCCTCACAGCCATCACAGAGCTCTGCCACACCAGAGCTCCTCCTCCTCCAAGAACTACCAGCTAGGATCATGACCCAGATCCAAGAAGGGCAAAGCAAGAGAACCCTGCCTCAGTGCTGGCAAAGTGATCCTTGCACTCCCACTCTGCTCACCTGC
Source organism: Phalanger gymnotis (assembly GCA_028646595.1). Classification (NCBI taxonomy): domain Eukaryota; kingdom Metazoa; phylum Chordata; class Mammalia; order Diprotodontia; family Phalangeridae; genus Phalanger; species Phalanger gymnotis. Next base: position 17,544,886 of record CM053625.1, read on the forward strand.
TGGATTCTCCCCACTTTGTGGGCCAGGGGCTCTGGAAGAAAATGCTGCGGCCACTGTTCCTGCTGCTTCATCTTCTGCTGCTGCCTCTACAGTCACCTCCACCACCCCGGGGCTGGGATGGGACTGCACACTTCCCTCACCCAGATCCAACTGTTTTCCCACTGACCTGTTCCTTTCTCTTTGGCATTTGTGGGTTGAGAATTCTGGTAACTGCCCCAGCTCAGTGATTCAGGGCCCTGAGGCCTGCTCTGCCCAGTCTACTTTGGCCTGGTCTTTTCCTGTGTGGCCCACACTGGGTTGGGCTTTGCTCTCAGCAGAGTGTGATAGACTCTTCCCAGCGACCATTCAGGCTATCTTGGGCTGGAGACTTGTTTCCCTTTGTTATTTAATGGGTTCTATAGATCTGGAATTTGTTTAGAGTAATTGTTTACAGATGTTTGAGGGATTTGGGGGACAGCTTAACTGAGACCCTGTTTTCAAGCAGCCATCTCTGCAGACTATTGTTATTATTATTGATGTGCCAAATTATCTCTAGAGGTGGAATAATTTTTTATTGCTTATTGTTTCCTTGGTAGACATATTTACTTTTCTTGTATTTCTGTTGTTTGAAATGTTTGAAACTCAAATAATCTGTTCAAATCTGGATTTTTTCATAATTGCCTCAAATGTCTCTCTTTTATGGAATGTCCTTCTTTATCATTTATTATTAGGCTTAAATTTTTAGGGAACATCATTTTAGGATAAATGTTGAGATCTCTTGACTTTCAGAATATACTATTCCATTCCATTCTATAGTTTCCAGTGAATGAATAGGGAAAAGAACCAATGAAAACAACACACCAAAGGAATTGCCCTTAGAATGAGGCACAAGAAAAAAAATATAAAGGAAGAAATATAGGGATAAAAGAGGAAGGACTTTTTCCTAGGCACTTAAAAGAAAAAGAGAAGTAGAAAAGAGGGCAATAATTAGATAACAAAAAAATAAAGAAAAAGAAATCAATGCTGCATAAAATTTTGAAACTAGGTAAAGGGTTGACAAAGTAGAGTGAAAGAGGAAGATATTTTGTGACAATAAGAATTCATTAAAATAAATTAAAGAAAACTAATCTCAAATAGAAATAATGAGCAAAAGAAGAACAAAAAATTGTAGGTAAAATATTAGATTTACAAATGGAAGGAAATATAAACTTAACTTATAGTTAAATAAAGAATGACAGGATAAATAAGAAAACAAGACCCTACATCTGTTGCTTATAACAAATATATTTAAAAATGAAGGTATACACAGAATAAAAACATGGAACAAAGTTTAATATCCATCAAGTGAATCCAAAAAAGCAAGAGTTTCTATCTTGTCATCAGAATAAAAAACAAAAATAATACCTCCCATATAAACAGATAATCATGGAAATTATGTTGAAAGTAACCATGGATTATGAACCAACATCAATATTAAATTAATATGTTCCAAATGTTATAATACCTAATATCATAAAGGAAAATTAACTGAATCACAAGGGGACAAATAGCAACACAATACTACTACCAGACTATAACATTCTTCTTTCAATATTGGACAAATCTAAGAAAGGACAAATGGAAAAATATAGAATTGAACAAATGGTTGGAGAAATTATAGATATCAAACTAATTGTACCTTTTAAATGAAACCATTAAAGAACATACATGTTCATCTGTCTTCCAAAGCATTTGAATAAAATTGACCATTTATTTGATCACAGAGAAATTTCAATTACATAAAAAAGCAGAAATACTAGAAAAAAACTCTTACAGACTGTAATAAAATAAAATAATAATCAATTTAGATTACAGAAACAAATGACACAGATATAAGTGGTTATTTAAAATTCTAAATAATGAGAGGATTAAAGAATAAATTATAGAAACAATTGTTCATTATGTGAAAGACAAAGATAATGAGAAAACATACCAAAATTTCTTGAGATACAGCTAAAGCAGTACTCAGAGGAAACATTAAATTTCCCAAAATATTTCAACAAAATAGAAAAAGGCATTATTAATGAACTTAATATGTACTTAAGGAATAGAAACCCAATAAGTGAACTCCCATGCTTATAAAAGAATAAACCCTGAAAATTAGAGAAGAAATAAAAAACCCAAAAAACTGTAGAACTGATGAATGAAATTAAAAGCTTTTTTGTTTTATAAAAAAAAAACCCACTAATGAAATTGATCAACCTTTAGATAACCTTAATTTTAAAAAGATAGCAGGAAATCAAATAAACAAAATAAAAGATGATTAAGGTGAAATTGCAAGATCAGAAGAAATATGAATGGGAAAAATCTACTATGCATTATGCACAAAACAATGCAGTGGCATAGGGCAAGCTGGGTGGCATAGAGGATAGAATGTGAGGCTAGGAGTGAGGTTCAAATTTGGTCTCAAACACTAACTAACTATGTGGCCCGGGGTAAATCACTTACCCCTATTTGTCTCAGTTCCTCATCTATAAAATGCATTGGAGAAGGAAATGGCAAATAACTTCAATATCTTTGCTAAGAAACTTCCAGATGGGGTTACAAAGAGTGGGACACAAGTGAAACCACTGAACAAGAATAAACACAGTGTTATTTGCTAACAAAATTGAGAACGTACAAAAAACTAGAGGATTACTTTAAAAAATGTAAAATTTTCCATGAACCTAACAGAACACTACAAAGAGATCTCAAATAATTCATTTTTAGGAAAGGAAATAGAAGTAATTGTAGAGGATCTAAGGAATTATCCAAGGTGAAATCCTTCTGCTATTTATAAATTTGTAGTAGAATTCTATTAAACCTATATAATAATTAATTCCTGTACTATACAGATTGCTCTAAAAATTGAGAAAGTACTTTAACAAACTCCTTTTATTCAAGTTTGATATATACTAGCAAGGAAAGGATGATTCAATTTTAGAAAAACAACACAATTATTCATATTTAAAAAACAACCAAAACAAAAACCCAGAAACAACCAAATTTTTAAATAGATTTGCAAAAAGTCTTGATAGCACAAACAAATCATTTATGCTAAAAGCTCTACAATGTATAGATATAGTAAGATCTTTTTATTGTGACAAAAGTATCTATCTGAAACCCCAAAGCATTATTATTTATGTAATTATAATATAATCTATGCACACCAGAAACTTTCCCAATAAATCCAGTGAGATAACATGGATACCCACACTTCCTGTCATTATTTGATACGATTCTACAAATGGTAGCAATAGCAGTAAATATACAGAAAGAAACCAAAGCCTTAATAATAAGAAAAAGGAAATAAAATGATGCTTATTTGTTGATGACATGATGGTTTTCTTTGAAAATTCTAGGAAATCAATAAAAATACTCATTGGGAAATAGTTTCAGAAAAGTTGCAGACTACGAAATAAACTCATAAAATCAATGGCATTTCTATAAAATAATAACAAACCCCTGAGTCAATAAGAGCCAGAAAAATTCCTTTCAAAATAGCTAAAAAATGCATAAAATATTTGGTAGTTACTCTATCAATGCACACTCAATACTCACATAGATTCAATTACAAAATACTCCTTAAATAAAGATGAACTTAAATAGCCAGAGAAAAATTAATTGCTTACGGTTGTGTCATGCAAAAATAATAAAAATGACAATGCCATAAGATTAATTTACTTAATGCTGTATCGATCAAACTACCAAGCAGTTGATTTATAGTTATCTTAAATAAAATTCATTTGAAGAAGAAATTATCCTAGACCATCTAGGAAAATAGTGGAGGAAATGCTAGCAGTAAAGGCAGTGAAGGTAGCAGTGAATAACACATCCAGACCTCAAACTTTATTATAAAGCAACAATCATCAAAATCATTTAATACTGATTAAAAAATAGAAGAGTAAATGAACAGAGTAGAAAAAAGAAAACAATAATCCGCTGTTCAATAAAGCCTCACACATAAATTGCCCTCCTAAGAATTCCCAGTAAAACTTTAAAGTAGTTTTAAGGAAATTAGGCCTAGACATATATTTCACAAAAAATTGACAGTGAATATGTGACTTGAATACTAAAGATTACACCATGTAACAATAGAAAGCATATCATATATCTTTTGTAGCCTCAGAAGCAGAGATATTCTTAACCAAAAAAAGTATTAGAGCCAATTATAAAAAAGACAAAATAGATATTTTCTTTATGCAAACCTGAGAAGCTTCCGCACAAGCAAAAGTATTCCATCTCATATAAGAAGGGAAGTGGTCACCTGGGGGAAAAATCTTTCCATTTAATATCTCTGATAAGAGTTTCATAGTTAAGATACATACATAACTGAGAAATAAATAAGTCTAAATGCCATTTCCCAACAGAAGTCAGAGGAAACAAACAGATTGTAAAATAAAGAAGGCAAACTTTAACAAACACATGAAATAATATTTCAATTCACCAATATTAAGAGAAATCCAAATAAAAAACAACTTTGAGGTTTCACTTTACAACCAGAAAATTTACAGTGATGACAAAAGTTGGGAATACTAAACACTGGGGAGGTTATGGAAAGAAGGGTTTACTAGTGTGTTGCTGGTGGAATGGTAAATTCCTACAATTATAGTGGAAATTAATTTGGATTTATTCAAATAAAGTGACTAAAAAGTCCACATCTTAGAAATGGATATTATACTGCTAAGGATACACCCCAAGCAGATCAATGACAAAAAGAAAGGCTTCATGCACATCAAAATATTTTTAGCAGCATTTTTTGTGGTAGCATAGAACTAGAAAAAAAGGAGGTTTCCATAGAGTAAAGAATGGATAAATAAATCCCGGTTGCATAAATCAAATAGAATATTATTATGTTTTAAGAAATTATGAACATAATTATGTAGAGAATGATGGTTGATCAGGGGTTCTTAATCTAGGTCAATGAACTTTAAAAAAATAATATTTTATCTCCCCCAACTATATGTACAATTTTAACATTAATTTTTAAAAAGTTTTGAGTTGAAATTCTACCTCTTTCCCTCCACTCTTCCCTCCCTGAGAGAGTAATCAATCCGATATAGGTTATACCAGTGCAATAATTTAAAACATTTCCATATTAGTCATTTTAAAAATTTTTATTTTTAATTGGTGGAATAAAACAAGCATTTCCATAACATAGTACAATAAAAAAGATGATTGTACATGAAACTGCAAATCTACTATGCACAACTTGCTATTCATTTCAAATATGCAACAAAATTATCATGTAAATTTTTTTCTTTTTTTTTCTTCATTCCCTCCACCCCATCCCAGAGATGGCTACCATTAGACTCAAATAGGTATATACGTACACACACACACACACACACACACACACACACACACACACAAGCACACATATACATACATGTACACACACATATATACACGTACATCCACACATATACATACACACACATATATATATACCCATATATGTGCATATATATATATGTATATATATATAATTATTCTCTATATACTTCTATTTATCAGTTCTTTCTATGGATGCAGATAGGGTCTTTCTTCACTCAAAGTCATTCTTAAAACAATATTACTGTTACTGTATACAGTGTTTTCTTATTATTCCCTAAGCATATAGGTGTGTGCATGTATGTATCTATATCTGTATCTATATCTTTGGGCATAATTCCAGATTGCTCTTCAAAATGACTGGACCATTTTACAATTCTGCAATGAATTAGTGTCCCAATTTTTCCATATCCTCTTCAACATTTGTCACTTTATCCTTCTATCATTTTAGCCAATCTGGTAGGTGTAAGACGCTATCTCAAGGTTGTTTTAATCTGCATTTCTCCAATCAATGATGATTTAGAGCATTTTTTATATGACTATAAATTGTCTTGATTTCTTTATTGGAAAACTGCCTCTTCGTATCCTTCAACCATTTATCAATTGGGGAAATGACTCACATTTTTTATAGATTTGACAAAATTCTAATTACTATTTGTGAATTTCTCTCCATCTTATTTTTAAAATATTTTACTTCTCAGCTTCTCTTTTTACCCTATCCCTGTTACTTTAGCTTACCTCTTACCCTTTTACTCCTTAGTTTACCAGCCCCTCTAATATTCCCTACATTATCTTCTCCCCTAACCCTCCTGATCTTATTCTATACACCCTTTTAAAAGTCCCTGCTCCTCCCTATCCTTTGGTCTTACCTCTCTAGAAGTTCAGAAGACCTCTAAACCTCTTTATATTAGTCATTTAGTGCAAGAAGACTCAAACAAAAAAGAAGTAAAGAAAGTGCAAAATAGTGTGCCTCAGTCTGTATTCAGAAAACATCAGTTCTTTCTCTGGAGGCAGACAGCATTTTTCATCTTGAGTCCTATGGGATTATCTTGAAGCATTGTATTACTGAGAATATCCAAGTCATTAATAATTCCTTATTTTACAATATTGCTGTTACTGTATACAATGTTTGCTCAGTTCTGCTCACTTCACTTTATATCAGTTCATATAAGTCTTTCCAGGTTTTTTTTTCTGAAACCTTCCTGCTTATCATGCTTATCATTCCTTATAGCACAATAATATTTCATTACAATCATATGCCACAAATTGTTCAGCCATTACCCTCATGGGGAATCCCTCCAATTCCCAATTCTTAGCTACCATAAAAAGAGTTGCTATAATATTTTTTGTACTAATAGATCCTTCCCCCATACTTTTTAATCTCTTTGGGATACAGATCTAGCAGTGGAATGGCTAGATCAAAAGGATTTAGAGCCTTTTGAGCATAGTTCCAGACTGCTCTCTAGAACGGTTTGGATTAGTTAAAAAACTCCAACAGTGCATTAGTATCCCAGTTTTTCCACATCTCCTCCAACATTTATCATTGCCCCCTGTTGTCATACTAGGCAATCTGATATATGTGAGGTGGTATCTTAGAATTGTTTTAATTTTCATTTCTCTGATCAATAGATTTAGAAATTTTTTTTCATAAGACTATCAATGGCTTTGTTTTCTTTGTCTGAAAACTGCCTGTTCACATCCTTTGACCATTTATCAATTGTATTCTTAAAAAGTTGATTCATTTCTATATATGTTTGAAAAATGAGGCCTTTATCAGAGATACTTGCTGTAAAATTTCCCCCAGTTTTTTTATTTTCTCCTAATTTTGGTTGTATTGGTTTTATTTGTGCAAAAACTTTAAAATTTTATATTTTCAAAATGATCCATTTTATATTTTATAATGCTATCTACATCTTGTTTGGTCCTAAATTCGGCTTTTATTCATAGATCTGATAGCCAAACTACTCTATGCTCTCCTATTTTTCTTGTGGAATCACCTTTTATGTCTAAATCATTTTGCAAGTTGACCTCTTAATATATTGTGTGAAATGTTGCTCTATGCATTGTTTTTTACTATACTTTTTTTTCAGTTTCCCCAGCAGTTTTGGTCAAATAATGAGTTTTTGTCCCCAAAACTTGCATCTTTGGGTTAATCAAACATTAGATTGCTATGGTCATTTACTATTGTGTATTGTGCACCTAATTTATTCTACTGATTTACTATTCTATTAACTAGTTCCAGATTATTGTGTTAATTACCACCTTATAATTAAGTTTCAGATCTGGTATGGTTAGGCTACATTTCTTCACATTTTAAAAATGATTTCCTTGATATTCTGGGCTTTTTTTTTCTTCTAGATGAATTTTGTTATTATTCTTCTCGCTCTACAAAATAAATTTTTGGTAGTTTAATTGATATTGCACTGAACAGGTAGACTAATTTTATTAACATTTTTCCCATTTTTTATTCTTAATTTATTTTTTATTTAATATTTTAGTTTTCAACATCGGTTTCCACAAGATTTTGAGTTACGAATTTTCTCCCCATTTCTACCCTCCCCACCCCATTCCAAGGCGGCGTTTATTCTGATTGCCTCATTCCCCAGTCAGCACTCCCCTCTTTCACCCCACTGCCCCCTGATGCCTTACTTTCTTGTAGGGCAGGACAGATTTCTATGCCCCATTCACTATATATCTTGTTTCACAGCTGCATGCAAAACCAACTTTTTTTTTATTATTTTAAGCATCTGCTTTTAAAACTTTGAGTTCCAAATTCTCTCCCCTCTTCCCTTCTTGCCCACCTTTCCTGGGAAGGCAAGCAATTCAATGTAGCTCACACATGAATCATTATGTAAAACACTTTCACAATGCTCATGTTGTGAAAGGATAACTATAGTTCCTTCCATCCTATCCTGTCCCCCTTCATTCAGTTTTCTCCCTTGACCCTGTCCCTTTTCAAAGGTGTTTGCTTTTGATTACCTCCTTCCCCTATCTGCCCTCCCTTCTATCATCCCCCCTTTTTTATCCCCTTTCCCTTACTTTCCTGTGGAGTAAGATACCAATTAAGTGTGTGTGTTATTCCCTCCTCACATTGGATCTGATGAGACTATGATTCATTCATTCCCCCTCACCTGCCCCCTCTTCCCTTCCTACAGAACTGCTTTTTCTTGCCACTTTTATGTGAGATAATTTATCCCATTCTATCTTTCCCTTTCTCCCTCTCTCGATATATTCCTCTTTCACTCTTTAAATTAATTTCATTTTAGATATTATCCCTTCATATTCAACTCATCCTCTGCCCTCTGTCTATATTCCATTCAACTCCCCTACTACTGAGAAAGGTCTTATGAATTACACACATCATCTTTCCATGTAGGAATGTAAACATAACAGTTCAACTTTAGTAAGTCCCTTATAAATTCTCTTTCTTGTTTACCTTTTCATATTTCTCTTGATTCTTGTATTTGAAAGTCAGATTTTCTATTCAACTCTGGTCTTTTCATTGAGAAAGCTTGAAAGTCTTCTATTTTATTGAAAATCCATATTTTGCCTTGGAGCATTATACTCAGTTTTACTAGGTAGGTGATTCTTGGTTTTAATTCTAGGTCCATGGACCTCTGGAATATCATATTCCAAGTCCCTAGATCCCTTAATCTAGAAGCTGCTAGGTCTTGTGTTAACCTGATTGTGTCTCCACAATATTCAAATTGTTTCTTTCTGGCTGCTTGCATTATTTTCTCCTTGATCTGGAAACCCCACAATTTGGTGACAATATTCCTAAGAGTTTTCCTTTTGGGATCTTTTTCAAAGGTGACCAGTGGATTCTTTCAATTTCTATTTTAACCTCTGGTTCTAGAATGTCAGTGCAGTTTTCCTTGATAATTTAATGAAAGATGATGTCTAGGCTCTTTTTTGATCATGGCTTTCAGGTAGTCCAGTAATTTTTAAATTATCTCTCCTGGATCTATTTTCCAGGTCAGTGGTTTTTCCAATGAGATATTTCACATTGCCTTCAATTTTTTTCATTCCTTTGGTTCTGTTTTATAATATCTTGGTTTCTCATAAAGTCATTAGCTTCCACTTGCTCCAATCTAATTTTTAAGGTAGTATTTTCTCCAGTGGTCTTTCGGATCTCCTTTTCCATTTGGCTAATTCCACCTTTCAAGGCATTCTTCTCCTCATTTGCTTTTTGGAGCTCTTTTGCCATTTGGGTTAGCTTATTCTTTAAGGTGTTATTTTCTTCAGTATTTTTTTTTTGGGTCTCCTTTAGCAAGTCATTTTCTTCTACTTCTATTACTTGCTTTTACAAATCCTTTTTGAGCTCTTCCATGGCCTGATACCAATTCATATTTTTCTTCAAGGCTTTTGATGTAGGCTCTTTGATTTTGTTGACTTCTGGCTGTATGTTTTGATCTTCTTTGTCACCAAAAAAGAAATCTAGAGTTTGAGTTTGAGTCTGAATTTGAGTCTGAGTTTGTTTTCACTTCCTGTTCGTGTTCCCAGTCAACTACTTGACCCTTCAGATTTTTGTCAGGGTATCACTGCTTGTAGAGTAGAGAGTACTTTGTCCCAAGCTTTAGGGTCCAAGTACTGCTGTTTTCAGAGCTACTTCTACTCTGCCATCACCTCAGGCTCTGTCACAGCAGTGCTCCTCCTCTCCCAAGAACTGTCAACCAGGGCTGCAATACAGATCCAAGCAGGGCACAGCAAGACAATCTGCCTTTGTGCCCACAAAGCACTCCTTGCACTCCCACTCTGATCCACTGCTAAACTCCTCCTACTGTGTAATCCAGGAACTCAGGAAGCAGCTGATGCTGGAGTTCTGGAAGCAGCCTCAGGAGCTTCTTGCTGCTGCTACTGCTGCCTCTGCATCACCTCCTTCACCGCTCCCCCCCCCCCCCCCCCCCCCCCCCCCCCCCCCCCCCCCCCCCCCCCCCCCCCCCCCCCCCCCCCCCCCCCCCCCCCCCCCCCCGAGCTAGCAACCAGCCTGCTCCATCCTTGATCCCACAGTTTCCCTCTAACCTGCTCTTTGGCATTCGTGGGTTGAGAAGTCTGGTAACTGCCACAAATCACTGTTTCATGGGCCCAAGGATTATTCTGGCTGGCTGATTCTGGGTCTGGTCTATCACAGTGAGGCCCATGCTGGGCTGCCCTCCGCTCTCAGCACCATGTAATAGACCCTTCCTGGTGACCATCCAGGCTCTCCTGGCCTGAAGACCTGTTTCTCTCTGCTATTTTGTGGGTTCTGCAGCTCTAGAATTTGTTCAGAGCCATATTTTACAGGTGTTTGGAGGGATTTGGGGGAGAGCTTAAGCAAGTCCCTGCTTTCCAGCCACCATCTTGGACCCTTCCCCTTTCCAGTCATTTATATATGACTTTGTTTGAAATGTATTCACATAAATTTGTTTTGGAAAAAATATTTTGAAAATTGTATTTTAACATAATGTTTTCTTTATAATTTTACATAATTTATGTTTTACATTTAAAAACATTATTCTGAAAAAGGATTCATAGATTTTTACCAGATGTTTCTATGACACAAGAAAAAGTTAAAAACTCCTGACTTACATGAAATGATGAAAAGTCAAGTAAGCAGAGCCAGGAAAACAGTATATCATTAAGACGATAATAATTTAAATAGAAAGAACAACAAAAAACAGTAAAAATTAAATGCTATGAAACTAAAGACAAAATGCTTGACTCAAAAGAAGTGAGAAGATATTTTCAGAGTTCTTTACCCTTTCTCTCTTCTCTTCCCTTCCCTCTCCTTCCTGTAGAGGTTGGGCTACATGGTTGTGGAACACTGATAGGTCAATTTTCTTAATGTGTTGGTTTGCATTTGTGAATTTTAAAAATCTTCTTAAAAATTCTTTCAGTAAGGGGAAGTTGCGCACTCAAGAGGAAAACTAAGCAATGTTAAAATGGAACACAGGAATAAAGACTTCTTTTCAAAAAAGTTACCTACTCTGTTCCTTCATTTTACAGATGAGAAAACTAAGGGTAATGATGAAAAAATTTGTCCACTTTCACATAGGTAGCAGATTTTGAGAGGGGGTATGTGAACTTGAGTCCTCTGACTCCATTCAACCAATCAATAAACATTTATTTATTATTTTAAAAATATTTATTTAGTTTTCATCATTCATTTCCATAAGATTTTGAGTTCCAAATTTGCTCACCATCCCTCCCCTCTCTCACCCCAAGACAGTGTATAATCTAATAAGGCTCTATGTATACATTCATATTAAATGGAGAAACTGCAAGAAAGAAAGCAAATAGTATGCTTTGATCTGCATTTAGATTCCATAGTTCTTTTTCTGGATGTGGATAATCTTTTCCATCACGAGTCATTTGGTTTTGTCTTAGTTCTTTGCGTTGCTAAGCAGAAATAAGTCTATCAAAGTTATTCACCACACGATGATGCTGTTAATGTGTAAAATCTTCTGATTCTGCTCACTTCACTCAGCATAATTTCATGTAAGTTTTGCACAAAATTTTTCAATTTAATGTAATCAAAATTATCCATTTTGCATTTTGTAATGTTATCTATCTCTTGTTTCATCCTAAATTCTTCTATTCTCCATAAATCTGACAGGTAAATTGTTTGTCCCTCTCTCAGTTTGCTTATAGTATCAGACTTTATATCTAAATTGCACCCATTTTGAATTTATCTTGGTATAGGGTGTAAGATGTTGGTCTATGCCTAGTTTTTGTCATAGTATTTTCCAGTTTTCCCAACAGTTTTTGTCAAATGGTGAGTTCTTATCTCAGAAGCTGGAGTCTTTGGATTTATCAAACAGTAGATTGCTATAGTTGTTAACTGTTGTGTCTTGTATACCTAACCTATGCCATTAGTCTGCCACTCTATTTCTTAGACAGTACCAAGCAGTTTTAATCATTACTGCTTTATAATAAAATTTAAAATCTGATATGGCTATCCCACCTTCCCTTGCATTTTTTTTTTGTTGTTGTTGTACTGTATTTTTATTTTGTTAAACATTTCCCAATGACATTTTAATATGGTTCAAGAATTTGACACCTCTGGTCTAGGGTACCAAGAGGTTAAGTGGCTTGCCCATACTGGTTTCTTAGCCAGCATATGAGACAGGCAGAATTTAAACCCAGGTTTTCTTGGCTCCTATGCTGGCTTTCTATCCTCTACAATCCAGCACTTCTTTTTTTTTAAATTTATTTTTAATATGTTTGGTTTTCAGCATTGATTTTCACAGGCGTTTGAATTACAAATTTTCTCCCCATTTCCTCCCCTCCCCACCACTCCAAGACGGCATACACTCTGGTTGCCCTGTTCCCCAGTCTGCCCTCCCCTCCGTCACCCCATTCCCCTCCCATCCCCCTTTCCCTTCCTTTCTTGTAGGGCAAGATAAATCTCTATGCCCCATTGCCTGTGCATCTTATTTTCTAGTTGCATGAAAA
>CM053625.1:17558150-17578863 GCA_028646595.1 Phalanger gymnotis
TTTTGAGTTCTTCCATGGCCTGAGACCAGTTCATGTTTTTCTTGGAGGTTTTTGTTGTAGGCTCTATGACTTTGTTAACTTCTTCTGACTGTATGTTTTGGTCTTCTTTGTCACCAAAGAATGATTCCAGAGTCTGAGACTGAATCTGGGTGTGTTTTCACCCCCTGGCCATGTTCCCAGACAACTTACTTAACCCTTGAGTTTTTCAGGGGAGTATGGCTGCTTATAGACTAAAGAGTTCTATGTTCCACGCTTGGGCAGATGCGCTGCCTCACCAGCACTCCTCCTTCCCCAAGAACCCCCTACCCAGACTGGGCTTAAATCTTCAGCAGGCTCTGCACTCCTGCTCTGATCAGCCACTTAATTCCTCCCACCAGGTGGGCCTGGGGCCAGAAGCAACTTCAGCTGTAATTCTAAAGCTGCCCCACCTCCGCTGCCCCAGGGGTGGTGGCCAAACGGCAAACTCTGTCCTGTCCCGCAGCTTTTCTCACTAACCTTCTCTGTTGTCTTTGCTCTTTGTGGGTTGTGAGGTCTGGTGGATACCACAGCTCAGTAATTCAGGATGCTAGGGCACTCTCCGCTCGTCTCCTGGTCTGGTAGGTCCGTGTCTGGTGTGCGCTGGGCTCAGCTCTGCTCCCCTCAGCTGGGGGCTGGGAGCTCCGTGTGGGACAGACCTTACCCAGAGACCATCCAGGCTGTCCTGGGCTGGAGCCCTGCTTCCCTCTGCCACTTTATGGGTTCTGCAGCTCTAGAATTGGTTCTGAGCCATTTTTTTAATAGGTTTTTGGAGGGACTTGGTGGGGAGCTCACGCCAGTTACTGCTTCCCAGCCGCCATCTTGCTTCCCTTGCATTTCTTTCCATTAATTCCCTTCATATTCTGCACCTTTTTTCCAGGTGAATTTTATTATTTTTCTACGTCTATAAAATAATTTTGGTAGTTTAATTGGTATGGCACTGAATAAGTAAATTAATTTACAAGAGTCATCAGTTTAATATATTAGCCTGGCTTACCCATGAGCAACTGATATTTTTCTAATTATTTAGATCTGACTTTATTTGTGTAAAAAGTATTTTGTAATTGTGTTCATATAGTTCATATAGGTTTGTTTTGGCAGGTAGACTCCCAAATATTTTATAGTGTCTACAGTAACTTTAAATGGAATTTCTCTTTCTGTCTCTTGCTGTTGGATTTTGTTGGTAATGTATAGGAATGATGAGAATTTATGTGGGTTTATTTTACATCCTGCAACTTTGCTAAAGTTATTTATTATTTCAAGTAGTTTTTTACTTGATTTACTTGGGGGCCTTGCACTGCTGTTTTCAGAGGTGCTTCTGTTCTGAAGTGGTATGATACTCTTCTCCTGGCCTGTGCTCTGGTCTGTGAGTCCAAGCACTCCTTCCTGACATGTAACTACTAGGAGAACTCCTTCTTCACAGCCACCACAAGCTCTGCTGCACCAGCTAAGAACCACTAGCCAGGACTGCGACCCAGATCCAAGCAGGACACTAGCAAGAGAACCATTGCCTCTGAGCCAGCAAAGTGATCCCTGCACTCCCACTCTGATCAGCTGCTTGATTCCTCCCACTGTGTGGGCCTGGGGCCACAAGCAGCTGCAGCTGGAGCTGTGGCATCAGCTACCAGAGCTTCCTGTTGCTGTTGTCTCACCACCTCCACCACCCCCAGGGCTGGGGCTGGACTACACACTTCTCTCACCCAGGTTCATAAGTTTTCCCACTGACCTGCTCAGTGGTCTTTGGTGTTTGTCGGCTGAGAAGAATGGTAACTGCTACAGTTCAGTGATTTGGAGAGCTTAAGCAAGTCCCTGTTTTCCAGCCATGATCTAATTTCTGCCAGTTTTGTTATTGATATGATCAATTATGCTTATATTTTTCCTAGTATTGAATCAGCCTTGCATTCCTGGTATAAATCCTACCTGGTCATATCGTGTTATCTTTGAGATAAGTTGCTGCAATTTCTTTGTAGGGAAATCAGTCTATAATTTTCTTTCTCTGTTTTGGCTCTTCCTGGTTTAGGTATCAGTACTATAGTTGTATCATGAAAAGAATATGGTAGGACTCCTTCTTTGCTCATTTCCCAAATAGTTTATATAGTATTAGAATTAATTCTTAATTAAATGTTTGATACAATTCACTTGTAAATCTATTTACCTCTGATGACTTTTTCTTGGGGAGTTCATTGATGGCGTATTCAATTTCTTTTTCTGAAATGGGGTTAAGTATTTTATTTCCTCTTCTGTTAATCTGGGCAGTTTGTATTTTTGTAAATTTTCATCCATGTCACTAAGATTGTCAAGTTTATTGGCATACAGTTGCGCAAAATAACTCCTAATTATTGTTTTAATTTCCTCTATATTGGTGGCAAATTTATCCTTTTCACTTTCGATATTGGTAATTTGTCTTTTTCTTTATTTTTCTTAATCAAATTAACCAAACTTTATCTGTTTTATTGTTTTTTCATAAAACTAGCTCTTAGTTTTATTTATGCATTCAGTAGTTTTCTTAATTTCAATTTTGTTAATCTCTTTGATTTTCTGAATGTCTAATTTGATATTCAATTGGGGGGGTTTAATTTGTTCTTTTTCTACCTTTTTTAGTTTCATGTCCAATTTACTGATCTTCTTTTTCACTATTTTATTCATGTAAGCACTATGAGATAGAAAACTCCCCCTAAGAATTGCTTTCACTGCATCCAATAAGATTGATATGATGTCCCATTATTGTCATTCTCTTGGATGAAGTTACTGATTGTTTCTATGATTTGTTGTTTGACCCAGTCGTTCTTTATGATTAGATTATTTAGTTTCCTATTAATTTTTAGTCTATCTTTTCATGGCCTTTTATTTCATGTAATTGTTACTGAATCACTGTATGTAAAGGATGCATTTAATATTTCTGCCTTTCTGCATTGGGTTGTGACATTTTTAGTGGTTAGTTTTTGTGTAGGTACCAGGTACTGCTGACAAAAAGATATATTTCTCTCTAACTCCATTGACTTTTCCCTAGAGGTCTACCATATTTAACTTTTTAAAAATTCTGTTCACCTCTTTAACTTCTTTCTTGTTTATTTTGTGGTTAGATTCATCTACTTCAGAGAGGAGGATGTTGAAGTTCCCCACTAGTATAGTTTTGCTGTCTATTTCTTTCTGTAACTCCCTTAACTTCTCCTCTAAGAATTTTCTAAGAATTTGGATGCTATATGACTTGGTGCATGTATGTTTAATAATGATATTGCTTCATTGTCTATGCTATCTTTTAGCAGGATGTAATTTCTTTCCTTGTATCTTTTTATTAGATCCATTTTTCTTTTGCTTTGTCTGAGATTAGGATTGCTACCTCTGCTTTTTTTCACTTCAGCCTTTTACCTTCACTCTGTGTGTTTCCCTCTGTTTCAAATGTGTTTCTTGTAAGCAACATATTATAGCATTGTGGTTTTTCATTCACTCTGATAACTGCTTCTGTTTTATGGGAGAGTTCATCCCCTTCACATTCACAGTTATGACTACTATCTGTGTCTTTCTCCATCATATTATCCCCCCCCCCATTTATCCTTTTCTCTCTCCTTTCTCCCTTTCCCTCCTCACTAGAGTTTTGCATTTGAATATGTCCTCCCTCAATCTGCACTCCCTTCTATTAGTCCCATCATTTTCTTTCTCTTTTCCCCTACTACTTCTTCTCTCCCTTCTATCCACTGCTCACTCCTCCCTCCTCTTTTCCCTCTCACTTCCTATAGGGTAAGTTAGATTTCTATATCTGAGTATGTTATTCCCTCTTTGAGCCAAATCTGATGAGAGTTATGTTCAAATAATGCTCATCTCCCTCCGTTGTTTCCCTCTACTATTGTAGGTCTTTGTGCCTCTTCATGTGATATGATTTATCCCTTATTGCCTCCTCCTTTCCTCTTCTCCCATTCCCATCCCTTTTCACCATTCAATTAGATCTTTTATCATCACATCAAAGTGGATTTATGCCCATGTACTTTGTCTATGTATATCCCTTCTAAATGTCATAACAAAGATAAGTTCTCAAGAGTTACAGGTGTCATCTTCCCATGTAGGGATGTAAACAGTTTGCTCTTATTGAATAACACCATTTTTTCTTTCCTGTTTACCTTTTTATGCCTCTCTCGAGTCTTGTATTTGAAGATCAAATTTTCTTTTGAGCTCTGTTTTTTTCATCAGGAAAGTTTAGAAGCCCCATGTTTTATTGAATGTCTCTCTCCTCCCCTGAAAGGTTATGCTCAGTTTCTCTGGGTAGTTGATCCCTGGTTGTAATCCAAACTCCTTTGTCTTACAGAATATCATATTCCAAGCCCTATGATCATTTAATGTAGAAGCTACAAGGTCCTGTGTTATCCCGACTGTGTTTCCATGATGTTTAAATAGTTTCTTTCTGGCTGCTTACAGTATTTTCTCCTTGAAATTCTGGAATTTGACTACAATATTCCTTTATGTTTTCAGTTTGGGATCTCTTTCTGGAGGTGATCAGTGGATTCTTTTGATGATTAATTTACCCTCTGTTTCTAAGACCTCTGGGCAGTTTTCTTTGATAATTTCTTGAAAGATGCTGTGCAAGCTCTTTTTTTGATCCTGACTTTCAGGTAAAACAATAACTCTTAAATTACTTCTCTTGGATCCATTGTCCAGGTCAGTTGTTTTTCCTAGGAGGTATTTTATAGTTTCTTCTACTTTTTTATTCTTTTCTTTCTTTTTTTGTTGCTTTTTGGCAGGGCAATCAGGGTTAAGTTACTTGCCCAAGGTCACACAGCTAGTAAGTGTGTGTCAAGTGTCTGAGGCCGGGTTTGAACTCAGGTCCTCCTGTGTCCAGGGCCAGTGCTCTACTCACTGAGCCACCTAGCTGCCCTTACTTTTTTTATTCTTTTGATCTTGTTTGACTGATTCTTGATTTCTCATAGAGTCATTAGATTCTGTTTGCCCAGTTCTAATTTTTATGAATTGTTTTCTTCATTTAGCTTATTTACCTCCTTTTCTATTTTTGTCAATTGTATTTTTAAAGGAATTATTTTTTACTGTCAATTTTTGTCCTTCCTTTTCCAAGCTGTTGACTCTCTCTTGCATACCTCTTATTTCTTTTCCTATTTTTTTTCTGCCTCTCTTATTTGCCTTTTCAAATTTTTCTTGTGTTCTTCCAAGAAGTCTTTTTGGGCTTGAGACCAGTTTATATTCCCCTTTGAAGTTTTGGATGTGGGCATATTGACAATGTTGTGTTTTTCTGAATTTTTGTTTTGATCTTTCCTGTCACCATAATAATTCTCTATGTTCAGTCTTTTTCTTTATTACTTTCTGCTCATGGTGCTTGTCTTTTTCCTGGCTTTTAAAGTTGATCTCTGCTTCTGCGGCACAGGAGGCCCTGTCACAAGCTTCTTGTGCTAGGGTTTGGGGGCCTGGTCACTGGTTTTGTGTGCTGTGGCCTCAAGTGCTGGCAGCTGGAGGCTGTAGGTGTCTGGTAGCTTACCTGGTGCTGAGCTGGAGCTGCTGGTGGTGACTAGTATGTGTTAAGGCCAGGTGAGGCTTCTTTGCATTTCCCTGGGGCTACACTGAAGCTTTCCAGGTACAGAGGTGGGTGGTCTAGCCTTTGGAGGAAGCCTACTAACCAGGGCTGTGCTAGATCATGGGTATGTTCAGCTGCTGGTGGACATGTGGTTGTTTTTTGATCAAGAGTCTTCTGGTTCTCTTGGCTGTGCCAAGGCACAGAGGGGTGTGGGGTGTGGGAGGGAGTCTGGGTGGGGTCCTGGTGTTATCATTTGCCTTCTTGACTACCCTGGGGCTCAGGATTGCTTGCTATTTTGCTGAGGCAATCCAACCCACCAGAAGGCTATTGCAATAGCCTAAGTGTGAGGCAACGAGATTCTTCACCAGAGTTGTGGCGGTGTCAGAGGAGAGAGAAGGGGCTTTGTTTGAGAGATGTTGCAGAGATGAAATTGAGAGGTGTTGCTAACTAAATGGATATAGGATATAAGAAATAGTGAAGAGTTGAGTATAATTCCTAGGTTGCAAGCCCAAGAAGCTGGGAGGATAGTATTTCCCTCTATAGCAATATGGAAAGTAGGAGTGCGGGAGATTTTTGTTTTTGGAAAGATAATGTGTTCTGTTTTGGACATGCTTTCTTTAAAATGTCTACCAGACGTCCAGTTTGAGGGGTTCAAAAAGCAATTGGAGATGCAAAATCGAGGGGTCAGCAGAGAGGTTAGGGAAGAACAGGTAGATTTGAGAAACATCAGTATAAAGATGGCAATTCAATTCATGGAGATTGATGAGATTACCAAATGAAGTAGTATAGAGGAAGAAGAGAAAAAAAACCTCAAGATAGAACCCTGAAGGACACCTAAGGTTAGAGGGCATGATGTAGATGAACATCTACCAAAGGGGACTAAGAAGAGTGGCCAGATATGTAGGAGAATAAGGAGAGAGCAGTGTCTACAAAACCTAGAGAGCAGTGAGTATTAAGGAGGAGATGGTAATTGCCAGTGTCAAAGACTGCAGTGAGATCAAAGAGTATGAAGACTGAAAAAACATGCCATTGGGTGCAGGAATAATGATATCACTGGTATTTTTGGAGAGAGCAGTTTCAGTGGAATGGTAGGGTCAGAAGCCAAGTTGTGAGGGATGGAGGGGGGGGGGGAGAGAGAGAGAGAGAGAGAGAGAGAGAGAGAGAGAGGAGGGGAGAAGAGAAGAGAAGTGGAGAGGAGAGAAGAGAAGAGGAGAGAAGAGGAGAGGAGAGGAGAGAAGAGAAGGTGAAGGCACCTATTATTCATCACTTTTTTGAGGAGTATTGCTATAAGGGGCAGAAGAGAAACAGGATGATAGTGAGAATGGAAGGATCAAGCAAGGGTTTCTTTAGGATAGGAGATACATGGGCATGTTTGTAGGCAGTAGAAAATGAGCCAATAGAAAAAAAAGGTTGAAAATAAGTTATAAAGTGAGAATGACAGAAAGGGCAGTCTATTGGAGAAGATGGGATGGAATGGATTACTTGAACAAGTAGAGGGATTAGCTTTGGTGAGGAGTAAGACCACTTCATTATGTGAGACAGAGATGAAGGATGAGATAGTGATAGAAGATTTCTGAAGGATAGGAGATAAAGAAGAGGAGAGAAATGAAAGCTCATGGCAAATGGCCTCATTTTTCCCCCTGTAAAATATTAGGCAAGGAGAAGGTGAGGGAAAGAGAAGCCACAGTAAATCTGAGGAGGGATGTAAACATTTGGAAGAGCCTATGGAGGGTAACTTTAAAAGAAGTGATGAATGATGGTAAGAGAAGGAATAATTTCCTCAGCTTCCAAGAGATGACAGAGGATGCTTTTAGCTCCTGGTAAGAATAATTAAGTTTAAGTAACTGACTCTTGACTAGGATCTCTTGGTTTTAAAGTATGCCAGGTTAGTGGATATCTAGGTCTAGGATTGGCCACATACACATCTAAACTGCATGATAATGCATGGATTATATTTAGCTTAATTCTCTTGCTTTTCTTGGTATTTGTATAGCATGTATACAATTTAATCACATTTGTATGTTTAATTCTATTATGTCATGCTTACATGATTGGTGTTTTGAAAAGAAATAGAAGGTGAAATTTCCATTGTGTTGGTGTTGAATCAAGAGCGCAACTGAATAAATCCATAAATATGTTAGAGATTAATAGAGCACTGATATCCTCAAAAGTGGCAGAGCTAGTCGACAGAGATAATTCTTTGAGAACTAAAAACAACCTTTCATTTTCCTCTAGTACATTCTGGCATTGCCTATATTGCATAAACACTGGAGTGAACATAGAATTGCAAACATCTTGCTCATCATCACTGAAAAGGATGAAGCAATTGGGCAGCAGTGATTACTAGTAGTTAAACATTTAATTTTAAATTCTGGGAAAGTTGATATTATAGGAAAAGTCATCATTTTACTTTAGGATCTGCCATATTAACTTCATTCAAATCCCGAACCAGCTGAATATGTGTTTGTTGTTGTTGTTGGTGGTGTGTGTGTATTATAAAATCTGTAGCTGTGAGATTCGAATTCATGTCCTTTAACTCCAAATCCACTGCTCTTTCCACCATACTACCTTTTTGTAGAGCAGGGTCAAGGTTCGTAAGTAATGACCTGAGGAAAAGTAATTTCCCCAAGTACTGAGTCTAACTAGAATGTGTGAGTGAACAAATGGAAAAGACCACGTGGAACCATTTTCTGTAGCTACTATTTGAGGAGGGGAAAAAGCTGTGTTCCTGAACTACACATGAAAAAGAACACAAATAGGATAATGAAATCTTCTCCAAAAAGGCAAATGGATATTTTTACCAGCATTTAATTCAATATATCCCTTTGAAAATCTTTGAACCTATAGAAAATACAAATGAAGGCACAAAAAACTAATCTTTTCATTTTCTTTGATCCTTTCTCTTTAACTCTTTATATCTCTTCTTTCTTTTATTTCTTTACTTCATATTTCTTTATTCTTTCCTTCCTTTATGTCTTTCTTTGTTTCTTTGTTCCTTTTTTCTTAAAGGTATTGCAAGCAAAACTTGGAAAAACCACGGGGAAAAGACAACAACATTTCTTGACACTGGATTTTCGATCTGAATAAAAAATAAAGTTCAAGGTCTGCTACAAAGGATCAAAGACTAGATAACTAAGTAGAAAGAATAAAAATGAGGATTAGAAGGGTCTGATAGGAACCTGAACTGGAAAGTAAGCTGAAGCTTTCTGCCACTGAAGAGGCTCAGAAAAAGGATAAAAACATGAAAACTAAAAGCTCTAGTCACAATGAAGAAGAGGTAATGCCTATAAAATTTAAGACCATCAAAAAAAGAAACTTATTGGCTAATTCACTCTTTTGCCAACCTTCCTTATTCTCAGCCCTACCCCAACATACACACTTAAGAGTTTATCTTGGGTAAAGGAATTGAATTCATTTGATTCTGTTAAGTATCAATTTGTGGCATTTATAAGCTATATCAGAATCTTCCATTTTTCTTTGAGTTGCTGTTCTAGTATTAAGGTCAGCAGGCTTTATGCAGTCTCTAGCATATTTTGTGGGGCACATAGATCCTAGAAAGCTTTTCAGGGTTTAGTAACAAGAGAGAGGGGTTGGGGATAGCAGAAACCTTATTCTCTGGGAAGATCTTATTTCTACTGTAGACTAGTTTTTGAAAAGGCTTTATATATGTGCTAATGCAGGGGAGGAGAAAAAAAGACTTTTTTTTTGTTCAGCACCCTAACTGCAGGGTGCCTAAAAATGTGTCTACCACTCAAAGGAATTGTTGAATTAAATATTTTGACTTGAATTTTATAGTGGTGGGTTGCTAAGAATGGGATTAATTATCTTTCTTTTTTTGTGTATTCAAATTTCTCTCCCTTTCCTTAGAAAGAGGTGATATGATCTCTTACAGCTAATATGCCCTTGCAGAGCTCTCCACACCAATTAGAAAAGTCTTTGTTATGACACTCTCTGATAGAGTGTTATGACACTCTCTGATAGAAAGCCATTGTCCCGTGTAAGCAGAAACTTCATCAAAATCACTAAGATTCTGGGGTGTGTGATATACACTTATAGGAAGGAAGATGTAAGCTAAAATGTTCCAATAAAAGCTAACAGTCTTCAGGACTTATCACAGCCTCCTCTCCATCATTTCCTCACCCTGTACCCCTACCTTTTTAAGTAGGGAGGGGGTACATATTTAATTTGGCATTTTTAAATCAAATTAGAGCACTCAAGAGCATTTAACTCTCAAAACTCTTGTTTTCTGCAGGGCAAAATTGCACTTGGAGAAACAACCAGGAAGGACTCCTTATGGAATGCTGTCTTCAATTTTTACTGGGAAAAGTTGACCAGCACAAATATAAAAAATAATATTATTTCCTGAAATTTTAATTTTTAACAGTTTCTTTTACCTTCAACTTTGTTTCAACTTTTGGGAAGTCTTGGAATAGGCTCATGTCCTATTTCCTTTTTTGGAAAATGGGTAGAAGCTTAAACTTTAGATATTATAGGGTAGTATTTCTTGAAGGACAAAACAACTATTAGCCAGAGGATGATCCTTCTGACACTATTGGCTAGAAGATACAGAACCAAATGGAATTGTTTGTATACTGCAATGTCGAGTGGCCTATTCAGCAGTCCTAAAAATGGTTTTGCATTTGTTTCAAAATACTGGTAGAATAGAACAATAGTTATGTTACTGCTACTTCTTGTTATAATTTTATGTTCAGCATTTCTTGGAATGGAAAGGTAATAAATAGCCACCTCATACCCAATTTACCTTATTCATTGCATGTCTTTCTGCTCTTCCATTTTGGAGAGACTCTAGATCTGAGTCAAATATAAAATTTACGTAATTGTTACCAATGTTCCAGTGTACGAGAATGAAAGGCCAAAGAGTGTGAGAAAAGGATCCTCTAGGATGGAACCCAGCCTGCACATCTTCCTTTGTCAAGAGCAGAGGGGTCTTTTAATATGTAGAGAGTGTGTAAAGTTATTTTGAAACTTTGACTTAGAAAATTATTTTTATCATTGGCTTCAATATCCTCACCAAGCAGAATTTTAACAAGAGAGACTAAAACAAAACAAACAAAAAAAGAACAATTTTAGTTAACTTAGTATCTAGCTTTAGGTTGAGTTCTTAAGACTCTCACCTTCCTATTTGCTCACATTAATCTCAACTATTGTCCCAAAGATTGTTTCTCACTCTTTAGTCTATTAATGCCAAACTTTCTACATATCTACAACTTGGAATTGATTCCTAGACTCCCTAAACTCTCAGATTCTCTGATGCCTGCATAGCTCACTTTATTAACTTTTTAAAATTCACAAAGTCATAAACTAAAGATTAATCTTCTTCACCTAAAATAAAAGAACCAAATGCAAGTAAATGATCAAACCTCATTTTTCATGGTATGCCATATGACTCTAAGGAGGAGATGGCCCAATGACTTTCTCTTTATAGCATAGTTTCTCACTGGACACCATTGATGACAGCATCAAAACCGGAGCAGAGAAAACTAAAAGATAGAAGCTAGAAAGAATGCCTAAGTCTCTGATTGTATGAGGCCTTTTGAAGACACCCTCCAGTTCCAGTAACATTCCAGCATGAAAAGGTGAAATGTGTTTAGCAGACCAAGGCAAGTTACAAGTTATATATGCTCCAAAATCACTCCAAGCCACTTGCATTATATGTTGTCATGACTCTTTGGGTAATAGGCTCCCCAGCCTCTTTCTCATGGGGAGTTACATTGAGGTGGACTGCACATATGCCAGGCCCTGTTACATATGAAAGGAAAAAAAATCTTTGATCAGGACAAGATTAGAGGAAGAAGAAGGGTAGCAGAGTGGAAACAGAGAGCTTCACTTGTAGATTATAAGTGTTAGGCAAATTCTTTCTCTTTTACAGCCATCTTATTAGTAAAGAAGACAGAGACAAAGAAAGGAAAAAATACAAAAGGATAAGATGGAGTGAGATACGTAACTTATAATTATGCATAGTTATAACTGTGAATATGAATGATTAAATCATTCCTAAAACAGAAGAGGATGGCAGGATTTGAAAGAAAGCAGAATCCAGTAATATATTTTTAAAATGAGAAGCACACTTAAAACACAATCTATCACTTTTCAGGTGAAATAAAAAAAATCAGGAATAACCATCATGATTTCCAATAAAGTCAAAGTAAAAATAGACATGATTAAAAGATACAAGTAGGGTAATTACCCTATGCTTCAAGACACCATAGATAATGATTCAATATCAATACTTAATATATATGAACTGAGTAGCATAGCATTTAAATTCTTAAAAGACAATTTAAATTGTAGAAATAGACAATAAAACTATAATAGTGGAAGCCTTAAACAAAACCCTTTTCAAACCTAGACAAATCTAATGAAAAGATAAATGAGAAAGAAGCTAATGACCTGGATAGAAATTTAGAACAATTAGATATGGTCAATATCTGACCATTGTTAAATATAAATAGAAAGGAGTTTATTTTTCAGCCAACCATGGCATCTATAAAAATTAACCATGTATTGAGGCATAAAGACATCTCTCATAAACAAATAGATGAGCAAGAATTCTAAATACCTCTTATTTACTGATCATGATCCAATAAAATTATATTCAATAAAGGGCATCTGAAGAATAGCTAAAAATTAAACACTTCCAGGTCAGCAACAAGATTCTGACAATAAGATGGAAGATTAGAAATTATTCCTAATCCCCACAACCTCTCAAACCTCTTCAAAATAGGAATTATGCACCAAAAATAAAGTAACTTCAACTATTTTTATCATCTAGGACACTTTAAAATTCAAAATAAGGTAGCCATTCTCCTCCCAAAAAGCCCCAATAATTAAAACTTTCTGACTGTGAGCTTACTTAGCATACTTCCCCCTATCCCCATGCTATCAGCAGTGAGGCTACAGTAGCAGACCCAAGAGCACAGCACAGGCTTACAACAAAAGTGACTCTTATTATTCTGCTCCCTCTCTTCTTAGTGCCAGGGAGACCCTGACACCAGGCTGTAGAAATTTTTCTCTGGCTCAGATAGACAGCCAGGTGTCCATAGCATCTCAGGAGCAAAAGCCTGCCACAACCCTATAGCACCAGCAGAACCAAAGCTTTGCTAACAACACCATAACATCAGCAGAGCTGGAGCTGAATCCTATTTGTATATGAAGAGCTGTGCAGCACACTACTTAGTCTGAAAGAAAGAGCATGATATCCAGCTATCATCAGTTTTGGCCACTAAAAAGTCATTTGTGGCAGAGACTAGGGTGGCAAACTGTGAATTGCCTAGTGTTGGAAGAGGCTGAGATGTTCTGACATTCATCTCCAAGGAAAACACAATCAGAGGAATCAGAAAGAGATTGATAGGGGGCAATAAGAAAGGGAAAAGACTGAAATTATCAAGGATCTGAGGAAGAAGAAAACTCTAAGATCTTGAACATCAATAGAGAAAAACAGTATAGCCAAAGAAAATATGGTCTTCCAGATCTAGTAAAGGAGATCAGACATCTAGCAATAAATATAGCAAAACAAAGGACTATTTCAACACATGATGAGACAGAGGACACTGTGCATTTTGAGTACATGGAACCACATTCTGTCACTGAGTGATTCAAATGAGAAATCAAAATTATGAGAACAGAATTTATGGCCTACACAACAAAAATAATGGGCAGAATAGAAAAATTGAAATCTAAAATGGCAAGTCTTACCATATAAACAAAAGAGAGAACATCAAGAATGTAGATACATAGAAATAAAAAATAATCTAGAAGAGAAGCAAAAAAAACCCCAATAACATTAAAGAAAATGTGTTCGACATGGAGTCAAGATGGCAGAGTGAAACCAATGACTTACTGGAGCTCTCTTAAAAATTCTGTCATATACCTCTAAAAAAGTGAATCTGAGAAGATTTGAAAGAGGTAGAAACCACTAGGAGACACTGTGGCAGACTCCCAGCCAAGAAGAGTCCACAGGGTTGATGGGACAGATCTGCAGGCTGGAAGAGCATCCAACCACACCAGAGCAGAAGCAGCATTGGAAACCAGCCAGCAGACCAGGCTGGGAGAGTGCCAGGCCCCTGGAACTGAACCATACTGGAACAGGAGCAGGAGCAGGCCCCAGGGCTGAATTACTAGCTGCAGTGGTGATCCCCAGGCCTCTCAGCCCAGGATGGGAATCTGTTGTAGCAAGCTGAGACAGACGTGCAGAGCCTGTGGCAACAGCAGCAGCTATTCCTGGAACTATCAGCCCACAGTCTAAAGGTTTGAAACTCACCTCCTTGAACTTCTGGGAGTCATGATGACTCAGTAAAGTCTAGCTCTAGTCCCTCCCTTGAGTAAACCCAGAGAATACTGCCCTAGGAGAAACCCTGGAATGGAGAAGCCAGAAGTGGGGGTTCAACAGTCTTTTAGCTTGAGAGGCCCCTCTTGTGGTGATGGAAGGAGACCAGTATAGAAAAGGAGGCATCCCAGAAAGCCCCACCTTAGCAGACCAGTGGGAGTTCCTGAGCCCCATGGGGGTGGAGACAGCAAATGCCAACACCAGGATCCCAGGTGTGCCTTTTCACAGCCAGGGGAATTAGCAGACATCAGCACAGACCTATGGCTGAGATCACCTGAGCTATATAGAGCAGTCCTAGGGGAAGAGGAGACTTCCAGCCACCAGACCACCCCTGTCCCACGCTTCATACTGTGACACCCCAAGGAACCTCAGAAAGACTTCACTGTGCCTCAGTCCTCGGCACACACCAGCCAACTTCGGCTCAGCATCAGGTGAACTGCAGCAGTATATAGCTTCTAGCTGACAAAACCAGAGGCCACAGTACACAAAACCAGTAACCTGGCCCCTAGCTACCAACACAAGAAGTTTAGGACAGAGCCCCCAGGCCCCAGAAGCAGAGATGCACTTTAAAAGCCAGGAAAAAGATGACCACTATGAAGAAGAAATCTGGAAAAACAAGGAGCATTGATTCTTACTATGGAGACAGGGAAGATCAAAATACCAACTCAGAAGAGGACAGTAATGACACTATAGCCACATATTACCTCAAAAGGTAATATAAACTGGTCTCAAGCTGAAACAGCATTCCTAGAAGAGCACAAGGAGGATTTTAAAAGCCAAATTAGAGACACAAAAGAAAAAATGGAAAAAAATTAACTGATGAGAACAATTTTAAAAAGCAAAATTCGTGAAATGTTTAAGGAGTGACAGAACCTAATAGGAGAAAATGACTCATTGAAAAGTAAAATTGGCCAAATAGAAAAGGAGATACAGAAGCTAAATGAAGAAAACAATTTGGTAAAAATTATAATTGGGCAAGTAGAAGCTAATGACTCTATAACGGATCAAGAATCAGTCAAACAAAGTCTAAAGAATGGAAAAATAGAAGAAAACATAAAATATCTCATTGAAAAACAACTGACCTGCAAAATAGATCCAGGAGAGATAATCTAAGAATTATTGGTCTCCTGGAAAGCCATGATGAAAAAAAAAGCCTGGATAATATCTTCCAAGAAATTATAAAGAAAAACTTCTCTGAGGTCCTAGACCCAGGGGATAAAATAGTCATCAAAAGAATCAACCCAACATCCCCTGAAAGAGATCCTAAATTGAAAACTCCAAGGAATATGGTAGCCAAATTTCAGAATTATCAGGTCAAGGAGAAAATACTGCAAGGAACCAGAAAGAAACAATTCACATATTGTGGAACTACAGGCAGGATCACCCAGGGCCTTGCAGCCTCTACATTAAAAGATTGGAGGGATTGGAATATGATATTCTGAAAGGCAAAGGAGCTTGGACTACAACCCTGCTTCCCAACTGATGGCCATCTCTATTTCCAGTTCTTTGCCACCACAAAGAGAGCTGCTATGAATATTTTGGAATGTATAGCTTCTTTTCCTTTTTCCTTAATCGTCTTGGGAAACCTACGTAATAGTGGTATTGCAGGGTCAAAGGGTATGCACAGTTTTATAACACTGGGTGTAATTCCAAATTGCTCTTCAACATGTTTGGACCAATTTACAGTTCCACCAATGGTGTATTAGTATCCCAATTTTTCCACATCCCCTCCAATATTTGTCATGTTTTCCTTCTATCATTTTAGCCAATCTGATAGGTGTGAGAACATATCTCAAAGTTCTTTTAATTTGCATTTCTCTAATTGACAATGATTTAGAGCATTTTATGTGACTATATGAAGATTTGATTTATTCATTGAAAAACTGCCTGTTCAGTTATAGCTCTTTGACTATCAGTTGAGGAATGACTCATATTTTTATAAATTTGACAGTTTTCTATATATTTGACATGAGAACTTTATTCTAGAAACTGTCTATAAAATTCCCTTACCCCCAATTTTCAGCTTTCCTTTTAATTTTGGCCACATTGGTTTTATTTGTATAAAGCCAATTATCCCTTCTTCTCCTATCCATAAGTCTGATAATGTGTTTCATGTTTTTCTAATTTACTCATGAGATCTCCCTTCATATTCAGATCACATATATATTTTGACCTTTTCTTAGTAAATGGTATAAGAAGTGATCTGTACCCAATTTCTGCCAAACTGCTTTCTAGTTTTCCCAATTATTATTATTATCATTATTTTAATTACTATTATTTACCAAATAGTGAATTCTTATCCCAAAAGCTTAAATCTTTACATTTGTCAAACACAAGGTTATTATAATAATTTACTACTGTATATTATATTTCTACTCTGATTCCCTGTTCCACCTATCTATTTCTTAGCCAGTACCAGATAGTATTGATAATTAGCACCCTATAATGCACTTTAAGATCTGGTACTGCTACCCCTCCTTCTTTTACATTTTTCATTATTCCTTTAATGTTGCTGATCTTTTGTTCTTCCAAATGAATTTTGTTATTATTTTTTCTAGCTCAATAAAATAATTTTTGGTAATTTAATTGGGATGGCATTGAATAAGTAGATTAGTTCAGGTAGAATTTTCATTTTTATTACATTGGCTGTGCCCACCAACAAGCAACTAATATTTCTTCTATTTAAATCTGAATTTATTTATATAAAAAGTGTTTTATGATTATGTTCACATAACATTTTCCCCCATGTATGACACGCCTTAATTTGAAAAAAAAGTATTACATAAAGTTATTGAACTCAAGTTTTATTCACCATAAATTTCATACAATAATATGATAAAATTCAAGGGCATTCTGCTCATAGCTTTCAGGCATCTTTTGGGCAAGTCTGGTGCATGCACGCATACTTAGTCCATTCCATTACATAAACGTGAAGCACTAATTGTATCCTCCTTTGAATTCAGCATCTTCTTTTTCATCACCAATGCTTGCCTCATGCTGAACCATCTTTGTGGACACAGGAATTCCAATTGCCCTTTACTCTTCAATCCATATCTTCAATTCCCTCCCTAAATTAGGCCCTTTTGCTGACTTGCTTCCATGGCCTTCTGCCATGGCATTTTCAGTAGGGTTTTTTCTTCCCATAGCCAGTCTCAGATTGTTTTCTCAGTTGGAGGAGGACCAAACTTACATTCAGCAGCAAGATTTCCATTCACTTTTGCAAACTGGATCACTTTTAACTTGAATTCAGCACTGTACAAAAATCTTTTCTGAGCCATTTCTGAATAGAACATGCGAAACGTAATCTAATATACTGTTTCCACAATATGGCTAGCAGCTTCTGTGCGGGGTCCAGATCCACCCACAGCCAGCACCCAGAAATCTGCTGGACAGCCAGAAAGCCCAGGTTCTTTTAATCTGCCTTAATAAGTAGAGCAAGGTTAAGGGGTTGGCAAGCTTGCGTTAATTCAGCACACAAATATCATTCACTTAGCTCAGGGGAAAAAGCCAGCACCCTGAACTTCAGAACAAAATACAAACAAATTACAAACATCAACAGACAGATCTTGTCTGATTCAAATCCCAATACATAGTTACCAGAGTTCAACAAAGTCTCAGCATCCAGGTTTACAAGCTGGAGGGCTCCTTAGCTACAGCTGCCCAGAGTTTCCTCATCAACACCATCCCAAGAGCCCTTAAACAAATTACAGACAGACCCAATACAATTCATAGTTACTAGTACCAATATCTGGGTTTCAAAGCTGGGGGGAAGTTTGCAGCTTGCCCAGAGTCTCAACATTCTTTCCATGAGTGTGCCCCCAAAATCAAATGCCAAGCTTTCCCCAGTTATATCCAGTTTTTGGAGCCCTGAAGGCTTTGACCTCACCTAGGCTGAGTCTGGGAAAGTTCTCCATGCCCAGGATCACATCATATACAAATCAATGACTCCTACTTGTCTCAGTGCTGAGAAATACTCCAAGACAAAAAGATCCCACTTTATCTGCCCTAGAATCATTAAAGGCACTTAAGAGAAGAAAAGCAAAATGTTCCACCTTAATTACTATTACATAATAATGTTAATGTTACACCTAATAGGGGTTTGGGCCTGGGGCTTAGCACTTAGCAAGATTCAATGAAATAGCTGAATTACTCAAAGCAAACAAAAGACAAACTCTTCAAGGGCACTTGTTGAACTAAGTGCTAAGGAGACCATTTTGCTTAACAACACATATACCAATAACAAATGCAAAACAATGAGCACAAAGACAACAAGCACGAAAAAGTGGGAAATGCAAATTAAAAAAAGTCTACAACCACTGTATAAGACACACCCAGTTTTTAGATCTCAAATTTTTCAAAAAAGGGTGCATTTTATACATGAGGAACCCAGTAGTTCCCAAATTTCTCTTGGCAGGTATATTCCCAAGTTTTTTATTGTTTATGGTTTTTTAAATGGGGTATTTTTAATATCTCTTCTGGCAAGATTTTATTGATAATGTATGGAAATGTTGTTGATTTATGTGGGTTTATTTTATGTCTTGCCACTTTGCTAAAAAATTCTTTGTTAGAGCTGGCTTTTTAGTTGAATCACTAGAATTTTTAAATTATATATTTCAATTATCCCTGTTTTACCTCAGCTTAATGAAAAAAATTGAATTGGTTACATATAATGCTTGCTAATAGTTTTAGGTAGATGTTTCTTATCATTTTGAGGAAAAATCCATTAATGCCTATGCTTTCAAGTGATTTTTAAAGATAGGAATAAATGTTATATTTTGTCAAAAGCTTTTTTCTGCATCTTGATATAATCATATAATTTTGTCACTGTTGTTACTGATATAGTCAATTGTATTAACAATTTTCCTTATGGCAAACCATCCCTGCATTCCCACTTAGTCAAAATGCATAATCTTTGTGATATATCATTGTAGTCTTCAAGCTACTTAGGATTTTTCCATCCATATTCATTAGTGAAATTGTTCTATAATTTTCTCTGTTTTTACTCTCCCTTGTTTAGTTATTAGTGCTATATTTGTTTTTGTGGTGATAATGTGATTAAAGATCTTTCCTATCCATTCAATAGGCCTCAAGCAGGGGCCACTTAAAGGAGGCCTGTTTAGAGGCAGGCCTACATCTTTGTGATGCCAATCAGTGATTAAAGATCTTTCCCACACCCTTTTGCTAACTGGATGCTAAGCCTCAGGCTCACACTCTTTGCTTATTGGGCTCAGGCCCTAAAAAGAGTATATACACCCACAAGGTAGCCACTGAGAACAGAGAATTCGGAAGTCAGAAGTGACAGCTCAGAATCCAGCCCAAGGAGGAGAAGTAAGAACTCCAAGATGACAGAGCTGCAGAGTGGACCCAGGAAGCTGTGGAGACCAGAGAACTGACAGGGGAGAGAACTCAGGCAAGCAGAGTTAGGATTCATGAGTATTTATGGGGAGGCCCCAGTAGGGGACAAGGTTACGGGATGACTTGGTTCCTTGCTATAATACTGTGATATAATTTATTTGTTGCTACATTGAGGTGGACCTACTGGTTTTGGAATGTAATTATTGCTATATCTAATTGGAGTTATTGGTCATGGGATTTGATACTCTGGTGTCTAAATAAATGTTATACTTCCCTTGCCTTCTACTTAGAGTTTTTTTCATAGTTTGCAATTCTAAACCATACAGGCATGTTTGTGGTCATCTTTGAGGTCATGAATAATGCAGTTTCATAAAAGGAGTTTGGTGGAACTCTTTCTATGCCTATTTTCCAAATAATTTATTTAATATTGGAATGGGTTGATCTTTAAATATTTTGTAGAATTCATATGGTGCTAATGCTTTTTTCTTAGGAAGCTCATTTATAGCCTGTTCAATTGTTTTTTTTAAATTGGTTTATTTAGCCTATTTCCTCTTCTATTAGTCTAGACAGCTTATATTTTTGTTAATATTCTTCTACTTTACTTAAATTGTTAAGTTTATTAACATACAATTGGGCAAGATAACACCTAATAATTGCTTTGATTTCAACTTCCTTATAAGTGTAGTCATTCTTTTCATTTTTCATGCTAGTGATTTGGTTTTTTTCTCTCCTTTAAAAATCATATGAATCAATGGTTTGCCTATTTTATTGTTTTTTCATAAAACCAGCTCCTAGTTTTATTTACTAATTTAATGGTTTTCTTACATTCAACTTTATTAATTTCACCTTTAATTTTTAGGATTTCCAGTTTGGTGTTTAATTGGGGATTTTCAATTTGTTCTTTCTCTGAATACTCAATTCATTGGTCTGATCATTCTATCTTTGATTAATGTAAGCATTTAGAGATATAAATTTTCCTCTGATTACTGGTTTTGCTGCATCCCAAAGGTTTTGGTATGTTGTCTCATTGTTACCATTGTCTTTTATAAAGTTGCTCATTATTTTTATGACTTATTTTTTAATCCACTCATTCTTTAAGATTAAGGTATTTAGTATCCAATTAATTTTTAATCTTTATTTCTATGGTCTCTTATTTAATATAATTTTATTGCATTTTGATCTAAAAAGGTTGCGTTAATTTTATGCATTTAACTATAACATTTTTATGTCCCAAAACCTGGTGAATTTTTGTAAAGGTACCATGTATCTCTGAGAAAAGATATATTCTTTTCTTTTCTTATTCACTTCTCTCCAAACATCTATCATATTTTGCTCATCTATGATTTGTAGTAGGAAGGCCGAATTTATGATCTCAAATATAATCATGTATATGTTTGAATGGTCCGAAATCGCAAGGTATGAGAGATTCTCTAAGGAGAAAACAACAAGAAATTTATTTAGGCCCCACCGCAGCAAAAACT
>CM053625.1:17579363-17599259 GCA_028646595.1 Phalanger gymnotis
TTTTTTTTCATTATTGGCAGGGTAGAGAATTGCAAAAGGCTTCCTGGAAGCTAGGCTTTAAGATATTTAAGCTAGCCTTTAAGGTATTTGGGCAAATTCAGCAGGAATTAACTATTGTATGAATAAGGCTGTTAGCCAGGT
This sequence comes from Phalanger gymnotis, assembly GCA_028646595.1. NCBI lineage: Eukaryota > Metazoa > Chordata > Mammalia > Diprotodontia > Phalangeridae > Phalanger > Phalanger gymnotis. The sequence continues at coordinate 17,579,505 of CM053625.1, forward strand.
AAACACAGGATAAGTTTAGGTACAGAGAATAGTTTGGATGCAACACAGAGTACCTAGAAAATGGTGCTGAATGACAGGAAAAGAAATTTCAGAAATCATGATGATGATAAATTGATATTTGAATAATGCTTTAAAATTTCAAATTAAAAGTTATTAAAAATTAAAATAAAAAATTTACATTTTTTATCTCATCTGGTACCCAACTGGCTGAGAAAAGTGAAAAGGGGAAAGAATTAAAGATAATAACAAGCTTTTGAATGAGAGACTGAGTAAATGATGTCACTGAGAAAATTAATGAAGTCCAGAAAATAGTAGTACTTAACAATCACTGAAATGCTTTTTCACCCTAAATGTACTGAATTATTTTTAAAATTGACCACAGTGAAGCAGCACTTCTTAGAAGGGAGGAATAAATCCAACAACTGTAGGACATATGTAAGAAATTATAGAAAACAAACAAACACCTATGAGGGTAAAAACTACCATTTGTATGTAGAAAATTGGTGAAGCATTAGGATTCAGGGAATAAGTATATACATACTCAGAATGGTGTAGTGAGTGCCTTTTTTCAGCAACACTAGATTTATAATAAAAATATCTGGATTCTAACTCTGCCACATCTGTCATATGAAGAAGTTGGACTTGTTGTTCTCTGATTTACCTTCTGGCTCTGAATTCTATCATCTCAAGAATACTTAAAGTGGGCTATGTATGAGAAATGGTCGGAAGGTAGTGTGAAGAATGGATTTCTTGATTTTTCTTCTTCAATAAGTCACTGACATGCACGAACATCTCTAGGGAATATGTGCAAATGCTAGCTATTTAATATGTTTGCCCTGCACTGTTCTGCTCCTTAAACCAGAAGTAAGAAGCAGAATCAAAACCCTAGCAAAGGCTCAAAAGGAAGAACATAAAAGCTGAAAGTTCTAATCAAAACTCTAATCAGAAAGATGACAAATGCTAGCGATTATTAAATTTCCTTTGCTTCCTTGATGAATTTAATAAAGAACTAATCAAACATCATTAGAAGGCTTTTGTGCTTGGCTTGCATTGTAACTGGATTGCAATCTAAATTTGTGTTTTAGTGAGTTTCCAGGGCTGAATTGGATAAGTAAATATATATATATATGAAATATTAATATATGTGTATAACTATATATGGTTAGGCACTTTTTTCATATTCTTACCTAACACAAAAATCCATGAAAATGTATAAGCCATTTATTGTGATCATCTGCCCTGCCAACTAAAAATATAGAGGATTTTGATTCTGATCTTTAGTAATTAGAATTTTAAAAATTTGTATCCGTGTCTAGCTCAAAAATTTTTCTAATGATCTTTGATTAGTTCTTTTCTTAAATTAACAGGAAAATAAAAAAAAGATATCACTTAATTTCCAGGGCATAAAAATATGTAAATAACTCTGTAACTACTAGAGCCACTAGAAATTTATAGAAAATTGTGGAAATGTCTGAAGAGGTTTCTTATGCCTCCCCCAGTTCTAAAGATTCCTTGTTTTCAAGTGATCTCCCCAGATCTTCGCACCCACATTTTAACTGCTTCTACAAGCGCATCCCATAAATATAGGATCTTATGGTCAAAATCAGCCTCTTTCTTGACATGATGCTGATTTCCTGAGCTCACTAATAGTACTGGGTCTTTGATATCTGTTTTTCTGATGTTGTGTAATATATTAGAAGATTTTATTTCTTTTCATTAGAAAAAATATCTAATGCCTAATGAGCTTACATATTTCCAAAGCGTGATTTCTTTTCTGGTATTGGGAGAGATGAGTCCAGACTACACTAGTGGGCACTCAGGGTATACTCAGTGACCTGTGACACTTTGTCTACTTTTCTAGGGCAAAACTGCAGAAACAGGGCCATATTTCCTACAACAAATTTTGCATAACACACTGCTAGGTGCTAGAGATACAAAGACCAAAAAAGGACCCAACAATAACCCCCCCCCCCCAAAAAAAACCCAACAGTCCTTGTAAAGGAACTTACATTTTGCTAGAAGGATACTTTTTCCCCAGTTAATAAAAACAAGGTATAGGCAAAGTAATATTAAGTAATTTGTTTAAGAGGGACCGAATGCTAGTAGAAATAAGTGGAGGGAGCAGAAATGGACAAACATGTAGATGGTGGCATCTTATTAGCTGTGCTTTGGAGGAACTAATTCTGTTTCATGGCTTGCTATCCAGGGATCCCATTTCCAAATGATTTTTATAAAACAATTGCTAAAGATTCAGTGTAAACTATAGCTAATAGTATACTATATGTTAATGTGTATTACCTTTTATCTTAAATTGGGTAGCTAAAGTTTTCAAACACATAAAAGTCATAGCTGAAGAGGGGGAAAATAGAACATAGAGACATTGAATATCTCTGTAAGCTAACATGACAGAATAAGAAGAAGGAATATCCTGGGAGACTGAAATGAAAGTAGCAGGGAGACTCCAAATCTGAGACCTAATGCTATCCTTCTGTTTATTTTAGAATATTATATTATGTTTTAGTATCATGGAGTTAATTCTAAAGATTGGAGATTGACCAGACTCTCCCATCCATTCTTCCACGTTAAGCAATATATTTTCTCCAAATGCATAATAATGTGACAAATTTGTCAGTAAAAACTGAAAGTAAAACCCAGAACACAGTTCATATAAATTCCAGTGGGGTTTATTGAAATATATAAATCAGATTCAGGTAGATTTTGTATGGCTAGAGAGAGAAGTAAGTGAGAGAGCTGGCATGGCCAACTCAGGTGCTTCAGAAAAAGTATATATTTCACTGGGCATATCTGTGATAATTGACACTGAGTGTAATAATCTTAGCCAAAAGCTTATCACAAATTTAAATTAATTGCCATAACATAGAGACCAAAAGAGCCCAGAGGGCCTCTTAGTCATCAAATATCTTACCTAGTTGCTGAATAGAGATGGTTGTCAAATGTAATGCTGTAGTAGGAAGGCCAAATTTATAATCTCAAATATAATCATGTATATGTTTGAATGGTTCGAAATCGCAAGGTATGAGAGATTCTCTAAGTAGAAAACAACAAAAAATTTATTTAGGCCCCACTGCAGCTGATCCATGAACCAGCCACCCCATTCTGACGTCTTGACAAAAAGACTCCAGGCCCAGAAAGCCCACCTCACAAGAGTAACCAGGAGGCCACAGAAAAACAAGATAGTATTTAGCCAAATCATTTTTACTGGACTCAAGTTCCTGCTCGCACTCCTGGGTCTACACACGGGTCAGCTCTGCTTCCACAGCTTCCTGCCTCCACAGCTCTCTGCCTCCACAGCTTCCGGCTTCCGCAGCTTCCTCTTCCGTTGTAGTTGTCTCTTGGCTCGCAGCCAGCCTCTGGCCTTCTCAAGCCCCGCCTCAATGACCAGAGACCATTGGCTCCCGAGTTGGCCCCTCTGAAGTCATTAATCTACACCCACACAGGTTTCACACCAGGCTTTGGGCCTGGGGCTTAGCACTTAACAGCTGAAAGTACTTCCACTCAAAAGAAACAAAAGAAACAAAAGCCATGCTAAAGAGACAATTTTGCTTAACAACACAAATGCCTAGTTACAATATACAAAGAAGGCGAATTGGACAATTAGGAGAAATATCATCGCATAAATTGAAACATTTTAAAAGAAACTTGACAATATATATTCAATTAAACAAAGTCATCTGTAAAGAAGGAAGTGGAAGAACTGCAAAAAGAAGAAAAATGGAAAATATTCAAAAATATTTTAACAAGCTTTTCTTTACCGTAAATGATAGAATCATGTTAGACTAGGTGTTCTAACTTAAGAGGCACTAAAGAGAACAAAGATGGAAAAGCAGCCAGATTATAATCTAATGTATATATTAAATTTCTGTGCTTGGAACTATACAATTACTAGGATCTTACAAAGCATCTGCAGGAAGTGAAGAGATAAGAATGAGTAGCATGAACATGATTAAAGCCCCACTTCTTCCTAGGCTTTCTCAGAGGTTTTTGCTCACGCAATCTGCACACACATATACAAGTCAGGGGTTTTCAAGAAAGGACAGTTCACTTAAACCTGTTTGCCTCAGTTTCTTCATCTGTAAAATGAGCTGAAGAAGGAAATGGTGAAACATTCCTGTGTCTTTGCCGAGAAAATTCCAAATGGGCTCACTGTTAAAATTTTACTCTCTAAGAGTTCTAGAGGTAACTCTGATGAAGGTGGATATTGTCCAATTTTCTTGGAAGTGCTAGCAGGAAGCACCCTAGTGTACCCAGTGTGGCCTGCTAGCACAGGTTCTTTGATTTGCTTTACTAGGAAAGACTGCTCAAAAAGGGGTTAACAATCCTATTTTAATTACATTCACTAGTTCAGGGGAAGGGTCAGCATCCTGAACATCAGAGAAAATATTAGCAGAGAAGTTAGACCAACAGACAGGGCTCTGATTGGCCTGAATCAAAGCAATATTGCTATATACTTTATATACATGACTTGATTGAGAGAGCCTTTACATCTGAGCAGTCAGGGCATCTGAACATATGGCTGCTCAGAGTCTCAACCAGGGAATCACAAGGTCCTTCTTATGAGCAAACCCCCAAAGCAAAACTTCACTTCAAAACATACAAACACTTTTGGCTAATAGGCTCAGATCCAGAAGGCATCACAACTCTCATGACTCAGGGCCTAATTAGCTTACTACCAAAAGGTGTGAAAGCATTCCTACAAGCAAGCCTCCCCTAAGCAAGCTCCTCTCTCAATGGGATCTGTGACTTGGGATGTATCTCAACTGTGAGCTGAGCTAAAGCTCAAAGCATGTCACATAGGCCTATTAATGGATGGGGAAGATCTTCATATCCCATTAACATTACAAAAGTAGAAGTCCCAAGTCCTCACCAATGTGTTCCCTATTTAACAAATCAGCAAAAATGAACTCCATTAATTCTTAGCCAGAAACATTTACTAAATAGAAGGCAAAAAAGAATAATAGTAATAATAGCATAAAACACCACCCATAAATCAAATACATTCTTATACTGATGCTCATAGCTACCCAGGGAGGGGTGGGTGAAAAGCTCACAAACCCATAAGCAGGGAGATATTCATAATTAATACATGCCTGAGGCAACTCATGACTGTTCTACAGGCCTTGATGTTCTTTATTTCCCCTAGGAACAACCTTAACAGTTTACTGATGGAACAGAACCTCATCTCCATTGACTTCTTCACTCAAGCCACAATTGTTTGAGTTCCTTCTTCTATCAAAAATTCTTCTGATCTCCCTATGAGTTCTAGATAAAGTATTGTGCCAAAGCAGGATCTCTTCAGTGAGATAATATTTTTATCTCATAGGGATAAACCAAATTCCACATTTATGCCACCTAGGTAATTGTGTTACTTATAACATCTGTCCTAAATCACCAACAGTTCTAAGGATCATATATTCTCCAATATTCTCATTGAAAAAGACATTACAAATCTTTTTGCTTCAAATTCTCTAATAGTCTATTAGGTTCTATAGTTTCCTTTTAATTTATCTTCATTAGATTGTTCCAGCTCTGCAAGTGTAACGTCAAAATCTCTTACTATTCTTATATTATTCTCTAAATATATTTTGCAATTTTGTTAACACTTTCCATATGAATTTGGATGTTTTGCCACATATGCTTTGTACATAAATATTTAATATTCACATTGGATTGACAAACAGGATTAATGCAAAAAAATTGTTAAGATTTATATGAAAATATGTAAGGATTAGTGAGCAGATCCAGGAGAACATTGTATACAGAAACATAAATATTGTAATGATGGTCAACTGTGAAAGACTTAGCTAATTTGATTAATACAATGATCAAAGATAATTCCGAAGGACTCATGATAAAAATGCTATGTACCTCCAGAGAGAAAACTGATGAAGTCTCAGGGGAGATGGAAACACAATATTTTTTTCTCTTTTTTTATTTTTCTTGCAACATGGCTAATATGGAAATATGTTTTGAATGGTTTCACATGAAAAATTGCTATTACATTGCTTGCCTTATCAATGGATGAGGAAAGGGTGGGCAGACAGGAGAGAATTTGGAACTCAAAATTAAAACAAAGAATGTTAAAAAACAAATTTATTTATTTTTAGTTTTCAACATTTACTTTTATAAGATTTGGAGTCCCAAATTTTTCCCCTTCCTTCCTCTTTCCCCTCCCTAAGATGGCACACAATCATATTGAATATATTTCCACATTATTCATGTTGTGAAAGAAGAATCAGAGCAAAACTGAAATGCCATGAGAAAGAAAAACAAAAAAGAGAAAAAAAAATAGTATGCTTTCATCTGCATTCAGATTCCATAGCTCTTTTTCTGGATGTGGATAGCATTTTCCATGATGAGTCTTTCAGAATTGTCTTAGATCCTCGCATTGCTGAGAAAAGCAAAGTCTATCAAAGTTAGTCATTGTATAATGTTGCTATTACTATGTACAATGCTCTCCCAGTTCTGCTCGCTTCACTCAGTATCAGTTCATGTACGTCTTTCCAGATTTTTCTGAAATCTGCTTTCTCTTCATTTCTTATGAATAATAATATTCTATTCCATTCACATACTACAGCTTGTTCAGCCATTTCCCAATTGATGGGCATCCCCTCAATTTCCAATTCTTCACTACCACAAAAATATAGCATATAAATACTTTTACATGTGGGTCTTTTTCCATTTCTTATGATCTCTTTAATCATCTCTGATCATGTTGTTATCATCTCTTTGATACAGATCTAGAAGTGGGTATGCATATTTTATAGCCCTCTTGGTATAGTTCCAAATTGCTCTCCAGAATCAGTTTGCAATTCCATCAAAAAAGTTCCAATTTTCCCACATATATTATATATAATTATATTCCCTTCCACTCCCTTTAATTTTCTCCAGAGGTCTATCATATTTAACTTTTCTAAAATTTTCTTCACCTCTTTAACTTATTTCTTGTTTATTTTGTGGTTAGATTTATCTAGTTCTGAGAAGGGGAGGTTAAGGTCCCCCACTAATATAGTTTTCTTCCTGTAACTCACTTAACTTTTCTAAGAATTTGGATGCTATGCCACTTGGTGCATATATGTTTATTATTGATATTACTTCATTGTCTATGGTACCCTTTAGCAGGATGTAGTTTCCTTCATTATCTCTTTTCTTTAGATCTATTTTTGTTTTTCCTTTTTCTGTGATCAGGTTTGCTACCTCTGCTTTTTAAAATTCATCTGAAGCAAAATATATTCTGCTTTTTTATACAGCCTTTTATATAATGTATTATAGGATTCTGGTTTTCAATCCATTTTGCTATCTGCTTCTATTTTGTGGGAGAGGTCATCCCATTTACATTCACAGTTATGATTACTATCTGTGTCTTTCCCTCCATCCTATTTCTCCCCACCCCCATTTATGCTTTTATTTTTCCCTTCTCCTTTACCCTCCTCAAATGAGTTTTGCTTTTGACTACTGTCTTCCTCAATTTTCCCTCCCTATGAGCCCTCCATCCTTTTCCTACCCTTTTCCCTTAATACTTCTTTCCTCCCTTCTAGCTCTGCCTTTTCTTTCCCCTTTCCCTTCCTCCTGCCTGTAGGACAAATTTGATTTCTATACTTAACAGAGCATATTCTTCCCTCCTTGAACCAAATCTGATGAAAGTAAAGCTCAAACAATGCTCTTCTCCCTCTCTTCTTTCCCTCTATTATAATATGTTTTTGTGCCTCTTCATGTGATGTAATTTACCCTTTTCTGCCTCCTCCCTTATCTCTTCTCCCATTACAATCCCTTTGCACCCCTTAATTCAGTTTTTGATTGCCATATCAGTTAATTTATACTCACACTCCCTGTCTATGTATATCCCTTTTAAATGTCATAATAAATATACCGTTCTCAAGATTAACAAGTATCATCCTCCCAAATAGGGATGTAAACAGTTTGCCACTGTTGAATAACAAAGTTTGTTTCTCTTTTTTTCCCTGTTTACCTTTTTGTGCTTTCCTTGAGTTTTATGTTTGACAATCCAGTTTTCCATTGAGCTCTAGCCTTTTCATCAGAAAGATCTGGAAGTACCTTATTTCATTGAATATCCATCTTCTTCCCTGAAAAATTATGCTCAGTTTTGCTGGGTAATTGATTCTTGGTTGTAATCCAAGCTCCTTTGCCTTATAGAATATCATATTTCAATCCCTCCACTATTTTAATGTAGAAGCTGCAAGGTCCTATGTGATCACGACTGTAGTTCTATGATATTTGAATTGTTCCTTTCTGTCTTCTTGCAGTATTTTCTTTTTGACCGGATAATTATGGAATTTGGCTACAATATTCCTTGCAATTTTGAATTTGGAATCTCTTTCAGGAGATGATCAATTGATTCTTTCAATGACTATTTTACCCTCTGGTTCTAGGATTTTGGGGAAGTTTTTCTTGATGATTTCTTGGAAGATACTATCCAGCCTTTTTTCATCATGGCTTTCTGGTAGATGGATAAATCTTAGATTATCTCTTCTGGATCTTTTTCCAGGTCAGTTGTTTTTCCAATGAGATATTTTATGTTTTCTCCTATTTTTTCATTCCTTAGATTTTGTTTGACTGATTCTTGATGCCTCATAGTCATTAGCTTCTACTTGCCTAATTTTAATTTTTAATGAATTGTTATCTTCAGTTAGTTTCTGTATCTCTGTTTCCGTTTGGCCAATTTTACTTTTCAAGGAGTTATTTTCTCCAGTTATGTTCTGTACCTCCTTATCCATTTTATTAATTTTACTTTTTAAAGTACCTTAAGGTATTTTAAAAGTTTGTTCTCATCTCATTTCCATGTTGTCCATTGCATTTTTAAAAGAATTGATCAATTTTTCTTTTACCTCTTTAAATTTGGCTTTTAAAATCCTCCTTGAGCTCTTCCAAGAATATTTTTTGGGCTTGAGACCAGTTCATGTTCCCTTTTGAGGTTACAGATGTGGGAACAGTGTCAATGCTTTCCTCTTCTGAATTCATATTTTGATTTTCCTTGTCCCCATAGTAAAATTCTATGGTCTTTGCTTTTCTAGTTTGCTTCTTTGTTGTGAGTGCCTTTTTTCCTGGCTTTTAAAGCAGATCTCTGCTTCTGGAGCACAGGGGGCTCTCTCTCAAGCTTCTTGTGCTGGGAGCTAGGGTTCTGCTTACTGGCTTTGTGTGCTGTGGCCTCTGGTTCTGTCAGCTAGAAGCTATATAATGCTGCAGCTCACCTGGTGCTCAGCTGGAACAGGTTGGTATGTGCTAAGGTCGAGGCCAGGTGATGTCTTTCTGAGTTTCCCTGGGGTTACACCATAGCATGAAGTGTGGGGAAGGGGTGGGGAAGGAGTGTTCTGGCTGCCTTAATTCTCCTCTTCTCCTAGGGCTGTGCTAGAGCAAAGCAGCCTCAGCTGCTGTCTTTGCTGGTTTCTGCCAATTCTCTTGGCTCTGCGAAGACACTCTTAGGGTTCTGGTGTTGGCACTTGCTGGTTCCTCCCCTTGGAACTAAAGATCTGATGCTGGTCCACTGACGTGGGGCTTGTAAAGATGCCTCCCATCCTGCACTGATCCCCTTCAGCCACAGCAAGATCCCCTTGATCTCCCTAGCTCCCTGAGCTAAAATACTGCTCTAGTCTTACTACTGGCTCCACTGTTCTAGAATTTTTCCTGGGGCAATATTCTAAGGGCTTTTCAAGGTCAATAACAGTGGTGGGGGAGATGAAAGCACTTACAGTTTACTCTGCCACCCTGGCTCTCAGAAGTTCAAGTCCAGCTGTTTTCAAAGATATTTCTAGGGACCTGTAAATTTTTAGTTCTTTCAAAGTGGTTTGATCAAAGGATAGGTGTTTACTCCTCTCATGGTCTGTGATCTGGTCAGTGACTGACCACAAGCTCTCTTTTCTGCCTTGGTACTGTAAGAAAGATTCTCTCTCCACTGCCATCACAGGCTTCACCATGCAGCACACTTCCTTGCCCCAGGACTGCCATTCAGGACTGTAATCTAGATCCAGGCAAGGGAAAAGGAAGAGAATTATGCCTCATTGCCAGAAAAGAGATCCCTGCAATCCCCCTATGAGCAGGTGCTCAATTTCCCCACCATCTGTGAGCTGAGAGCTCCAGAAGCAGCAGCTGCTGCTGCTATCCTGGGGCTGAGGCCAGACTGTGCTCCTTTCTCACTCAGGTCCAACAGACCTTTCCTACTGACATTCTGAGTTGTCTTTGGCATTTGTGGTTTGAGAAGTCTGGAAACCTCCATAGTGATTCAGTCCCTGAAACCTGCTCCAGGTTTGCTGGGGGGCCTAGTCTGTGTTGGCACGCTCAAACTGGACTGTGCTCCTCTCTGAGTCTGGTACAACACACCTTTCCTGTATATCTTCCAGGTTATTTTGGGTTGGAAATTTGTTTCACTGTGTCATTTTGTGGGTTCTTCCACTCTAGAATTTATTTAGAATCATTTTTACTGGTATTTGTAGGGGTTTGGGGGAGAGCTCAAGCAAACTCCCGCTTTTACTCTGCCATCTTGGCTCTGCCTCAATATTTTACATTTTCTTCTATTTTTTCATTCTTATTTTGTTTGACTGATTTTTGATGTCTCATAGAGTCATTAGCTTCTACTTGCCCAATTCTAATTTTTAAGGACTTGTTTTCTTTGGTTGGCTTTTGTACCTCCTTTTCCATTTTGACAGTGCTACTTTTCAAGGAGTTGTTTTCTTCAGTAGATTTTTTTTTCCATTCGGGCAATCATATTTTTAAAGGAATTGTTTCTTCAGCCATTTTTGTCCTTCATTTTCCAAGCTGTTGACTCTCCCTTGAATACCTCTTGTTTCTTTTCCCAATTTTTCCTCTACCTCTGTTATCTGACTTTTAAAATCTTTCTTGCACTCTTCCAAGAAGGTTTTTTGGGCTTGACACCAATTAATATTCCACTTTGAAGTTTTGGATGTAAGTATATTGACAATGTTGTCCTCCCCTGAGTTTGTGTTTTGAGCTTCCCTGTCACCATAGTAACTCTCCAGAGAGAGTAATTCTGTTTATTTTTGCATTTTTGCTTATGTTGTTTGTCTATTTACTGGATTGTAAAGTTGAGCTCTGCTTCTGGGGCACAGGAGGCACTCTCCCAAGCTTATTGTGGTGGGGGTCAGGGGCCTGGTCACTAGCTTTGTGTGTTAGGTCCTCAGGTGTTGGCTGAAGTAAGGAGAAAGTTCATTCTACGTATAAGGTACAATTGGGGAAAAGGTATATGAGAGATTAAGTGTTATGTATGAGGAATAGTTAGGAGGTCAGTTTGACTGGACCAGAATACACAAAAGTTGGTAACATGTATGAAGACCAGAAAGGTAGGTTGGATCCATGCTGTGAAGGGCTTTAAGTACCAAATGAAAATATTTATATTTGATCTTACAGGCAATCAGGAGTCACTTCAGTAAAGTGAGTAAACGAGTGACATGTCAGAAATATGTTTTAGGAAAATCACTTTGGAATCCATATAGAGACTATATAGGAGAGAAAAGAAACTTGAAGTAGTGAAATCAATTAAGCAGCTATTGCCATAATCTGGAAAATATCTAATAAAAGATGGAACTAGGGTGGTAGATGTGGGAATAGATAGAAGGTAACAGGTGTGGGAGGTGTTGTGGAGGAAAGGAAAAGAGATGTGAGCAAAAAGATAACAGACTAGACATTTTTCTCTAATCTCTATGACCTCTCATACCTCCCCAAAATATAAATTACATGTCAAAGATAAAGCAATTTTATTTGTTTACATGGTCTAGGACACCAAGTATCCAAAAGAAGAAAACAACAAAACTCGGGAACTGATGTTTACTGAACCTGAGCTCTCACTCCATGCTACCAGTAGTAAAGCTGCACTAACAGACCCAAGGACATGATTGCCTCCAGAAAAAAAAAAAAACAAACTCAAGGTTGCAAACTTCAGGACACATACTAGTTAAATTTAACAATTCAATTCAGAAACAAAAAAAAAATTGGTAATACATCAGTAGAAAGATCTACAACTACAAAGGAACAGAAAATTTCATACCTAAAGACTATTCTGCACTCACAAGGAAAAAGAGGAGGTAATGGAATGTGTCCCAAGGAGCAGTGGAGCTCAGGACGCAACTAAAGGTCCCAGAAATCTTAGCCTAATCACATAAGACAAAAGATGAATGTTCAACAATAAAACATTTGAAACAATTTTAGAAAGAAATCAGAAAGGGAGCTCTTTCACAAATTCTGTCAGATACCTCTGATTTGCTTCAAGAAGGGCATAACATACTATAATAAGTATGGAAATAAAACCTACCCTACAAGCAGCGGGAGGGGAAAGGGAAACGGGGGGGGGGACAGATAAAAGGGGGCGAAGAAGTAATAAGGGAAAAAGGTAAGATGAGGGAGGGGAATCAAGAAGGAAGGTAAACTGAGGAAGCAGTGGTCAAAAACAAAACTCTGTTGAGGAGTTGAAGGGAGAAGGGAGAAATAAAAGCATAAACGGGAGGGAAATAAGATGGAGAAAAGGACACAGATAGTAATCAAAACTGTGAATGTGAATGGGATGAACTCTCCCATAAAACTGAAGCAGACAGAAGAATAGATTAAAAACCATAATCCTACAATATGTTTTTACAATAAACACATTTGAAACAGGGGGATACACAGAGGGTAAAGGTAAAAGGCTGGGGTAGAATATATTGTGCTTCGGCTAATGTAAAAAAAGCAGGGGTAGCAATCATAATCTCAGACAACAAAAGTAAAGATAGATCTACTTAAAAGAGATAAGAAAAGAAACTATATCCTGATAAAAGGTACCATAAACAATGAAACAATATCATTATTTAACATCTATGCTCCAAGTGGTATAGCATGCAAATTCTTAGAGGAGAAGTTAAGGGAGTTACAGGAAAAAATAGACAGAAAACCTATACTAGTGAGGACCTCAACCTCCTCCTCACTGAACTTGATAAATATAACCTCAAAATAAGCAAAAAAGAAGTTAAGGAGGTGAATCGAATTTTAGAAAAGATAGATATAACTTTTTCTCATCAGTACATGGTACATACACAAAAATTGACCATGTATTAGTGCATAAAAACATCAAAATCCAGTGCAGAAAGGCAGAAATAGTCAATGCATCCTTTTCAGATCATGATGCAATAAAAATTATTTGCAATAATGCACTATGAAAAAAATTAACAAAAATTAATTGGAAACTAAATAATCTAATCCAAAAAAATAAATGGGCCAAAGGACAAATCATAGAAACAATTAATAACTTCATTCAAGAGAATGACAATAATGAGACAACAAAACAAAACTTATGATATGCAGCAAGAGCAGTCCTTAGGGTAAGTTTTATATCTCTAAATACTTACATGAATAAAATAGATAAAAAGGAGATCAATAAATTGGGCAAGCAACTGAAAAAGCTAGAAAAAGAACAAATTGAAAACCCCCAATTAAATATCAAATTAGAAATACTGAAAATTAAAGGAGAGATTAATAACATTGAAATAAGAAAACCATTAAATTAATAAATTAAACTAGGAGCTGCTTTTATGAAAAAAAAACAATAAAATTGATAAACCTTTGGTGAATCTCATTAAAAAAAAATGAAAGATGAAAACCAAATTACCGGTATCAAAAATGAAAGGGGTGAATTCACCTCCAATGAAGAGTAAATTAAAACAATAATTTGCAATTATTTTGCCTGATTGTATGCCCATGAATTTGACAACTTTAGAGAAATGGATGAACATTTACAAAAATATAAATTGCCTGGGTTAACAGCAGAGGAGGTAAAATACCTAAATAATGCCATCTCAGAAAAAAGAAATCAAGGGAGCCATCAATGAACTCCCTAGGAAAAAATCTCCAGGGCCACATGGTTTTACATGTGAATTCCATAAAACATTTAAAGAAAAATTAATTCCTATACTTTATAGACTATTTGGGAAAATAGGTTAAGAAGCAGTCCTTCCAAATTTTTTATGACACAAACTTGGCACTAATACCTAAACTATGAAGAGTCAAAACAGAGAAAGAAAATTATAGATCAATTTCCCTAGAGAATATTGATGCAAAAATTTTAAATAAAATATTACCAAAAAGATTGCAGCAACTTATCATGAGAATAATGCACTATGGCCAGGTAGGATTTATTCCAGTAATGCAAGGCTGGTTCAATATTAGGAAAGCTATCAGCATAATTCATCATACCAACAATCAAACTATGAGAAACCATATGATTATCTCAATAGATGCAGAAAAAAGCTTTTGAAAAAATACAACACACATTCTTATTACTAACACTAGAATGCATAGGAATAAACAGAGCCTTCCTTAAAGTTATAAATAGCATCTACCTAAGCATCTGCTAGATGAATTCCCAATAAGATTAAGGGAGAAACAAGGCTGTCCATTATCACCCTTATTATTCAATATGGTACCAGAAGTGCTAGCTGTTACAATTAGAGAAGAAAAAGAAATTGAAGGAATTAGAATAGGCAAAGAAGAAACTAAATTATCACTTTTTTGGATGATATGATGATTTACTTAGGGAATTCTAGAGAATCAAGTAAAAAACTACTTGAAATAATAAAAAAGAACTTTAGCAAAGTTGCAGGATATAAAATAAACCCACATAAATCTTCGGCATTACTATAAATTACTAACAAAGCCCAACAGCAAGAGACAGAAAGAGAAATTCCTTTTAAAGTTACTGTAGACACTATAAAATATTTGGGAGTCTACTTGCCAAGACAAACCCAGGGCCTATATGACCACAATAAGACACACTTTTCATACAAATAAAGTCAGATCTAAATAAATGGAAAAACACCAGTTGTTTGTGTTTATTGTGAGCTAATATAATAAAAATGACAATTTTACCTAAATTAATGTATTTATTCAGTGCCATGCCAATTGAACTACCAAAATATTATTTTACGGAGCTGCATAAAATAATAACAAAATTCATCTGGAGGAACAAAATGTCCAGAAGTTGAAGGGAATTAATGAAAAGAAGTGCAAGGGAAGGTGGCCTAGCCATAGCAGATATTAATCTGTATTATGAAGCAGCAGTCATCAAAACTACTTGGTACTGGCTAAGAAACAGAGTGGTGAATCAGTGGAATAGGTTAGGTACACAAGACACAGTAGTCAATGACTATAGCAAGCTACTCTTCGATAAACACAAAGAATCCAGCTTCTGGGCTAAGAATTCACTATTTCACAAAAACTGGTGGGAAAACTGGAAAACAGTATGGCATATACCAAAATAAAGTCAAAATGGGTTCATGATTTAGAAATAAAGGCTGATACTATAAGCAATTTGAGAGAGCAAGGAATAGTTTACCTAACACATTTGTGGGAAAGGGAAGAATTCATGACAGAACAAGAGATAGAGAGCATTACAAAGTGCAAAATGGATAATTTTGATTATGTTAAATTGAAAAGCTTTTCAATAAACAAAGCCAATGCAACAAAGATTAGAAGGGAAGCATAAAATTGGGAGAGAATCTTTACAACCAGTATCTCTGATAAAAGCGTCATTTCTAAAATATACAGGGAACTGAGACAAATTTATAGGAATACAAGTCATTCCCCAATTAAGAAATGGTCAAAGGATATGAACAGGCAATTTTCAGAGGAAGAAATTAAAGATATCTATAGGTATACGAAAAAGTGCTCTAAATCACTATTGATTAGAGAAATGCAAATCAAAGCAACTGTTAGGCACCACATCTCTCCTGTCATATGGCTAAAATGACAAAACAGGAAAATGATAAAGGCAGCAGAGAATGTAGTAGAATTGGAACACTGTTCCATTGCTGGTGGAGTTGTGAACTGATCCATCCATTCTCGAGAGCAATTTGGAACTATGCCCAAAGGGTTACAAAAATATGCATATCCTTTGACCCAACAATACCACTTCTAGGGCTGTATCCCAAAGAGATCACCCAAGTGGGAAACGGACCCATATATACAAAAAATATTTATAGCAGCTTTTTTTGTGGTAGCAAGGAATTGGAAATCAAGGGGATGCCCATCAATTGGGGAATGGCTTAATAAGTTGTGGCATATGAATGTAATGGAATACTATTTTACTATTGTAATGGAATACTATTATAAGAAATGGGGAAGATACAGACTTCCTAATAACCCAGAAAGACCTACATGATATGATGCTGAGTGAGCGGAGCAGAATGATGAGAACATTGTACACAACCACAGATATATTGCTTCTGTGATGACTAACTTTGATAGACTTGGCTCTTCTCAGGAATACAAGGTTCAAAGACAACTCCAAAGGACTTATGATGTAAAGAGATCTCTACATCCAGAGAAAGAACTATGGAGTCTGGAATGCAGATTGATGCAAACTATTTGCTCTCTTTTTCTCTCTCTTTTTTGGTTTTCTTTCTTCTTTGTCATGATTCATTCCATTGGTCATAATTCTTCTTTACAACTTGACTATTGTGTAAATAAGTTTTATGTGAAAGTATATGTAGAATATATATTGGACTCCATGCTGTTTTGGGGGTGAGGGGAGAGGAGAGAGAGGGGAAGAAAATTTGGAACTCAAAAACACGTGGAACTGAGTGTTGTAAACTAAAAATAAAAAATCTTAATTAAAAAAGAAAGAAATCAGAAATCAGAAGATTATTTTTATCATGAACACCCACAAAAATAGAAATGCAAAAGAAATGAATAAATGTAATTAACCCTAACAACAGAGTGACAACAGAAATGTCAGTAAGAGACCTCTTTCTAAATATAAATGAGACAAGCATGAAGGCAGAAATCTTGTAGAGGCAACAGTGAAGAGACAGATAGGGGTATTATGCAAAGACCTGATGACACCCTGTCAAATAAGTAATGTTCTTGTGGGGCTACATTACAATATGGGAGGGTACATGAAAGTGGGGGAGGGGACTAGAAAAGTAAGCAATGTGCTGGGGTTAAAGCAAAAGTTAGCAATGAGGGTAAGGTGACCTCTGTGGTCTCAAGTAGAGAAGAACCTACAGGGGAAAAAGTGAAAAGGAGGAGGAGGAGAAGGAGGAGGAAGAAGAGGAAGAGAAGCAGGAGAAGGAAAAGACTAGAAAGGGGAGGAAAGAAAGGAGGTCTTACTTTGCAGGTGGAAATGGGTTCTACTGATGAATGCTCCTATTAGTGAAGGGAGATGAGGACTTTATGCTGGACAAGGCCTAGGAATTTTAGTTCCTGTAAAATCTTTTTTTTTTCCCCCTGGGATAGTTTATTGGTAATTAAGGTGGGACTTCCTTTTACTGTTTTCTCTCTTAGCACTTGTTTAATCAAGTGCCCCTGAAGGCTGGCCTTTATTTCATTGATTACATTAGGAGTCTTTGATGATCACCTTGCCTCAAGGGAAAGCCTAGTTTACATGGGTTTGAGTGACATATTTGTGACATCAGAGGCTTTTAGACCACATGGGTTTAAGTCGCATTTTTGTGACATTTTTAGGTCATGTGGGTTAGTTGCACATGTGATGCCCTTTGACCCTGAACAGAATATATAAACTCAAGAGGTTGGTGTTTTCCCTTGGGACTCTCAGCCACTGGAAGAGTGGTGTGGGACTCTGGGCAGCCACTCTAAGAGCCTCTTGACTCATGAACCCAGATGTTGATGCTTTTTGGTAACTATGAATTGTGATCTGGTCTGTTTATATTGTATATGTTTGTAATTTGTTTGTATTTGCTCTGAAGTTCAGGTTGCTGGCTTTTCCTCCTGAACTAAGTGAATGATATTTGTATGTTGGATTAAAGTAAGATTGTTAACCCTTTAATGTTGCTTTCCTTAGTAAAGCAGATCAACAGAAGCTGTGCTGGCAGCTTTTGTTGCTGGTCTTATTGGGTCTTACACACCACAACAGCTGCTAGCTGAATTGTTGCTACAGATAGGGATGAGGGAGATGGAACCTTGTGTGCAAGTGGCACCTAAAGGAGTAGGAAAACATGACCTAGGGAGGAAATTTCCAGGCATGTGTGTATCTGTGTGTCTGTGTGTGGGGAGGTGTGTCTGTGTGTGTATGTGAAAAGCCACGTATCACTAAGGCAAGATTCATGACCTCAGGGATGACTGTGAACATGCCTGTATGATTCAGAATCATAACATTGATTTAGACACCAGAGTATCAAATACCAAGACCAATAACTCCAATGCAGTACAGCAGTAATTATATTCCAAAACCAGTAAGCCCACCTCGATGTAGCAAAAAGGAAATTATAATAGAGTATTATAGCAAGGAACCAAGTCGTCTTTTAACCTAACCCCTTGCTAGAGCCTTCCCATAAACAAACACTCATGAATGCTGCCTACTTGCCTGTGTCCTCTCCCACAGTTCTGAAAGCCTTTGCAGTTCTCAGAATCCTTGGAGTCTCCAAGATTCTCTGGATTCTCAGTTCTCTAATCTCTTGACACTGTAGATTCTTAACTCTTTGGTCTCCACAACTCTCTGGTCTGCACTCTCCACTCTGCAGTCTCTCTTGATACTGGCTCTCTCAATGTCTACTCTTCAACACCCTCTCGATGCCTGCTGCCTCAGTGTCTTCTTTACGTGTGCTTCTCAATTCCACTTCTCTCACACTCCGGGCTCTCTAGAACTCAGGTCTCTGATTGGCTGAATTCACGCTCATCTGATTGACTAGAATTCAGTGCACATACAATTTGCTCTGGTCTTAGCATGTCTCCTTGGGGCCTTGAGGGCTCATGTCTAGTTAATGAAAGGGTCTGGGCCTGGATCTTGGTACCTAGTAAGTAAAAGGTGTAAGTAAAGGCCCTATTGAATGGCTGGGCTAGATCTTTAATCATATTAACACCACAGGCCAACAAGAGAAAGTATAGATTAGTGGGGAGGGAGGTGCCTTATCTTGTGTTAATGCCCTTTCTGACACCTGCAATAATTGGCATTGTTCTCAGAGTGAGCCTCAATGGAAAAAGGGAATCCATGGAAGCCCTACAAGGAAGTGGCAGAAAAAAACTTGAAGGACAGAAACTAGAATGGATACCTTGGAAACTTTGATTGTATGAAGAATACAGAGAAAAGAGAGAGAACCGATGATTACAGACAGGGATGATTAATCAGAGAAGGAGTGTCTACAGTAAAGAAAAAAAAAAGATGGATAATGCAGAGAGTTAAAGATCCTTTTTCAAAAGGAGCAAAAAAATGAAATAAAAGAAACTAAGTAGGACTAGCAGAAGAGGAGGAGAGCACGGAGGAAAATACTTGACTATCTGACTAAATTAGGAGAAAAAATGGAGGACAGAAATACATAACCAAATAAAAGCAAGAGGGAACTAATAAACAAGCTCCAAAGAGAAATGATAGTAAATGAGAGGAGAGAGCCACTTGGAATAGGACTATCTTAAAAAATTTAAGTAATTGAAGGAGCATAATGCTGTGTTTGAAGCAGTGGAAGGAGAGAATTATCATGCAAAAAACTCCAATTTTAGAGCTAGATGGAGGAAAATATGACCTTAACATATAGCTTTAAATGTGAACAGATTAAACAATCTAATACAATGAAAAAGAGCCACTGATTGGATAAGAAAATAAAATTGTACAATCTGTTGCTTGCAAGAAATATTTTGTAGGGGGACGGAGCCAAGATGGCGGCTGGGAAGCAGTGACTGGCATGAACTCCCCACCAAGTCCCTCCAAAAACCTATAAAACAATGGCTCTGAACCAATTCTAGAGCTGCAGAACCCACAAAGTGGCAGAGGGAAGCAGGGCTCCAGCCCAG
>CM053625.1:17599759-17628281 GCA_028646595.1 Phalanger gymnotis
AAAAAATTTTTTTTTTCATGCAACTAGAAAATAAGATGCACAGGCAATGGGGCATAGAGATTTATCTTGCCCTACAAGAAAGGAAGGGAAAGGGGGATGGGAGGGGAATGGGGCGACGGAGGGAAGGGCAGACTGGGGAACAGGGCAACCAGAGTGTACGCCATCTTGGAGTGGGGGGGGAGGAAATGGGGAGAACATTAGTAATTCAAACGCCTGTGAAAATCAATGCTGAAAACCAAACATGTCAAAAATAAATTAAAATTAAAAAAAAAAAGTGCCCATGAATGAGAGACTTCCCAATCTACATTGCTTTGCAGAAGAAAGGTACTGACTTTCACTTGGCAGTTATGCCATCATGAGCGTAATGATCCAGCCTAAAATAAACATTTGTCCAGAAATTCTACATTTCCTGTATTATTTTTTCTGTTTTTTTTTTCTACTAGGGGGAGTGAAGGCTTTTATACTCATTAGCAGCAGCTTTCCTTACAAATTGGCTACCTTATTTTTCTGAATTATGGGGTTGAAACCAAACATTTCAGATTTATTGTGTCAAAATGAGGATCCTTTCAATTTTTCGAATAAAATCTGTTTGGGGTGATGGAGGTGGGCAAATTTCATCAATTAGTAAAATGATGTGTTACTGTTTCATGTTGGCCTTTTCTAGAAATGTGGTGTGGGAAATTTACCATTTGAATAACAATGCAGATGATAAGAAAATAACATCTTTCTAGACATTTGGCTTGCTGATTTCTTATTTCTTTGTTTCTATCGTTTTTACTAGGTCATATGATCTTTTGCCTATGCATGAAAATCCCACTAAATGGCACAAATAATGCAATGAATAAAACTGAGATCACTATGGTAAGTTAAGATACATCCCCATGAGAAAAGAGATTAAATAATGGACAAAAATAGAGCCATTACTACCATATGTTTAGAAATCATTCTGTAACACACAATGTTATAATGAATATAAACTGACCCTAACTACATGTTGACTGCCAATTTTTGCACAGGGAAGCATGAAATTGATGTCACATGAGAATTTGGAAAGATTAAAATAACCGTAGGTCTAGTTCAGAGCACAAAGGTAATCCAGTTTTGCAACACAACCTGAATGAATTATTGTGTTAAACAAATATGTAATGGGGGGGTGTGGTCAAGGAAATTAACTAGTCCTTTAAGCATGCATAGATTTGCCTGTAATAGAGAGTATGCACAGTGTTTCCTTTCTGTTTCTAATTCAATGTTTGGAGGCTTGAACCTGCTTATGGCCATGAGTAACTGAGAAACTAGTGCAATGGTGACAAGGGTCCTCTAATTGGCTGAGGAATTGGAACTGAGGGTTCATCTATAAGGTTTGATTAGCTGATCTTTCCCTCTCTTCCCTGGCAGTGTTAGTGTCTAGTGTCCCTCCCTACCCCACTAGCAAATGTTATGGTAATTAGGTTGGGACTTTTTCTTTTTTTACTGTTTTCTCTTTTGGAATGCTGACGAAATCACGTTCTTTTGATGAGTTTTGCTTTTCAAATGTAACAGCAAGCAAAGTGGATTTTTTGTCGTCCTTGTTTTGGAATGCTCAGCACTAAGGAATCTTTGAATTGGGAGTCTTTGATGACCTGCTTATGTCAAGGGAAGGCCTAGTTCACATGGATTTGAGTCAAATAGTTGTGACATTTAAGTCACAAGAAGGCATAAGTCACGTGGGCTTGAGTCACATGGTTGTGAGGCCTTTTGACCCTGAAGAAGTGTATGTAAACCAGAGGTTAGCATTTTGCCTTTGGGGGCACACTCATTGACACTCATTGGTGATGAGACTCTGGGTAGCCATTGAAGCAGCCCCACTGCCTCCAGCTTTGAAAACCCAGATGTTAGTGCTTCTCTTTCTGGTAAGTATACATTGAGATGTTAAGAAAGCCAGCTAGAAGCCTGTCTGCTGGTTTGTGTTATTTGCTCTGTTAATATTTTCTGTTAGCTATTTATATTTATATTTCCTCTGAAGGTCAGGGTGCTGACTTTTTTCTCAGAAATAAGTAGATGATATATGTATGTTTGATTAAAGTGAGATGTTAACCCCTTAAAGTTGCTTTTCTTAGAAAAGCAGATCCAAGAACATGTGCTAGCAGTCCTCCTGTGTGCTCTTGTTGTTGGTCCTGTGTTGGTCTTTCAACTCCACAGCAGCTGCTAGCAATATTGTTGTTACAATCGAGAAGAAGAAGACAGCTCTATCTTTCACTGCATTGCCATGTGTCCATTAATGTATGGACCTTTGGTTTCTTTTGTATCTCTTATGTTGCTTCTTTTAAGATCTTAGGTTAATGAGTATCTAGAATTGTTTCAAATGGTTAGAGTCCTCAACAACTGAAAATGGTAGCAGAAGCCAGCAGAACTAGTAGCAGCATTAGCTGAGTTCAGTGAAGAATCAGCCCTAAGAAATGTCTTCCTGGACCCTGCTCAGCAGTAGATTTACCCATGAACCAGCACACTGAATACTAAAAGGAGCTACCACCACTGCACAAGGTAGTAACTTCCATTAGCAATGCTGCACCAAGAAGCAAACTGTGGGAATTCGAAGAAAAGGACTTTCAGAAGTCATGAGATAGCTTTTGGCCTATATGTTCTACACATATGCCTGACTACCCTTGCAATTGAAGTTTGAGTCTACTCTTCCCAGGGCTGTGGGCATACAGATGGGAGAAAACATTCCTGCTTTGGATATTTTTGCAACTTTGTAATTTACTATAACTTCTCAGTAAATATTCATTTTAAAAAGCTTATTGATCCCAAATGGTTGCTTAATGTTAGAAAGAGCATAAAAATAGTATTTGAAGATGTAACTTCTCTAGGTTACCCCTAGAACTCTGAACGAAAAAATGTTCACCACACTGTGGGAATCCAACCTCCAGTAGTTGGTAGAATGGGCCAAGAAGGGTGCTACCAATTACTATGATTGGCTTTACTTATATAACCCTTTCACTACTATATGACAGTGAAAAGGGGAATGAGAAGGGCTACCCAGTGCAGGAGCATATTGTTCCATGGAGTAGAAACTAGAAAGAGCAGATGAAAAGTGGAGAGAGTTGAAAGTTCAGTTGCTTTCCTCCATAAAGAAAGGCATTGAGAGGAGTTTGTTATTCTATCCTCAGGTCCTCTTATCAGAGGGGAGAGGAGGCTGAGGGAGATGGTGCCTCAGAGTAGCTTTCATGACATTATTTGTACTTTATAGCAAGGTATAGCCAGATATGTTCACTTTTAGAATCTATTAAAACATAAAATAAATTGGGAAGCATTTCATGCTTGTGACAAATATAATGAAAATCTTCCTTATGAAAAATACCATGATTACTTTGTTGTATATTTTTTTTTCTTTTTAAGTAACAAGCATGGCACCCACTCTAATTTAAGGGAAATGGATGTATGTAGGTCAGAGTTATACAAACTATAAGCTTCCTCCATGAGGAAGGGCCTAAGACTTTCTCAAGGTGGGCAAAAAGCAATGACAAAGATTGTTGGATATTTTCTCAAGTACAATAAATACATTGATTTCATTCCATTTTTATTATCAAATTTTTAAAAGATTTTACTGCTGTCTTTTTTTATATCACCTAAAGTTCCTCCTGTATCCCTTCCCTTATTCCTCAGAGGGTCATCTCATATTACAAAGAATTTTTTAAAAGAAAAATGAAGAGATGAAAATCAGCAAAAATGATCCTTATACCTAAAAATTAGATACTGTATGCAATGTTCTATACTCATAGTCCATCGTCTCTATAAGGGAATGGGGAAAGGTATCTTCCTATAACTCTTCTTTGGGACTCCACATGTTCTTTATAATGTTACAAAATTAATTTTCTTTTTCTTTTAACTTTCGACTTATTTCATTTTTCCCTGGTTAAATGTAAAAATTTTTTGACATAAAAGGGGAATGCTTTCCATTATAGAAATGACCCCAGCAAGCTGGCAACAAGCCCTATCTCAGCAAACCAGCAAGAGATTCTGAGCCCAAGGGTGGTGAAGCAGGCAAACACCAATGCCAGGACCCCCCACATGCCTTAGCATAGCAAGGGGAATGTGCACCCACACACAGGCACACGTCCCCCAGCAGTGGACCTCCATTCAATTCAATGCAGCTCCAGGAGGGTAAGTGTTCTCTAGCATCCAGACTTCTTTGTGTTCTGGTGCATCCTTGGGGAGGCAGGCATCCTCCAGCAACCAAATCTCTCTGTGTTTCATTGCACCCCTATGGACATGCAGAAAATCCCTGCCTGGCCTCAGCAAACACCAGACACCACGAGCTCACCACCAGGTAAGCTGTCAGACCCCCAGAGCTCCCAGTTGCCAGCACTTGGGCTCCAGCACACAAAGCAGAGCAAGTGACCAAGACCCTTGCTCCCAGCACAGTGCCTCCTGTGCTCCTGCAGGAAAGCTCAACTTTAAAAGCCAGGAAATAGGCAAACAACATGAGCAAAAAGAAACACTGATCATAGAGTGTTTCTATGCGGACAGGGAAGATCAAAACGCAAACTCAGAAGAGGACATTGTCAATACACCGACATGCAAAACCTCAAAGGCAAATGTGAACTGAAACCCAAATATGAAGTGAAAACCCAAAAAGTCTTCTTGGAAGAGCTCAAGAAGGATTTAAAAAATTTTTTTATTTTGTCGATTTATTTATTTATTTTCATTTTTACTCTATAGTAGAGCTAGATTGTCTTATTGTGACATGCATACAGACAGATATTTCAGATCCATAGGATAAGGTTTTCTTGCTGGCCCCCAATTCCTGAGTAATCAATCCCAAGTGCTTAACCCCATTTTGGAAGCTCCAAATCTCTTTAGGAATTTTCAGAGCTTGTTTTCCATTTTAAGTTGGTCTGCTTATCATAGTGGGAACAGCTAGGCAATGCAATGGATAGAGCGCTAGGCCTTAAGTCAGGAAGACTCATTTTCCTTAATTCAAATCTGGCCTCAACACACTTACTAGCCATGTGATCCTGGGCAAATCACTTAGCCCTGTTTGTCTCAGTTCCTCATCTGTAAAATGAATTGGAAAAGGAAACGGTAAACCACCCTAGCATCTTTGCCAAGGAAACCCCAAATACAACAACAATAAAACTTATTACAGTAAGAGGTAATTTTGGACCTACTGTTTGATTCCCTATGTGTTTGATAAGAATTGGAGAAATTGTGGCTATCCTACATGTTCTAGGGACCCACAGGAATTTTCACACCCATAACCTCCCAGGATTAAACCCTTTTGAGACAGGTGGGTACAGACCAGAAAGTTCCCTTAATTAGAGAGGGAGAAATTGACTGCCCTAGCCCCACCCGCACACAATAGGTCTGTGTTATTACACAAGCACCAAAACAAATCGGGTTGGTTTCTCCTCTAAATGGTGAAGTGGAAACTTCAGTTCACAAAGGGAAGGTTTTGTAACTACTATTTTTATTATGCCATCTTAAATGCTTTTTATAAGAGTTAATTATGTCTACTGGATGCTCGTTCATTGAAAGCACACTGATAGGAGCTAATAAGCTTCAACATACAAACCTACAGGCTTACCCCTAAAACCTGGAGTAATAATCACCTTCTGAACACTTATCCCATGAATGGGAATACAAATTGGGGAAGTAGCACAGAGAAGGTGCTGTAATACATTTTTGTGGGTTTTTGTGAACTGAACTGAAATCCAAAGAACTCAAAGCAAGATCCTTAAATTTATACTCTGATCCAGAAAGACAAAGTGAATATATTATGAAAATGTCAAAACTATGGACAATAAATTTATAACGTCATAAATTTTATTTTGGATGTGTTTCCCAATTTTAAAAATATCCTGCAAATTAAGAAGAAAATTGAGACCTGCTCACTAATCACTTGACTAGTCTGCAGAAAAAATTATCAACCTATATAATTTCATTTTTAATTTTTATTGAACTCTTTTACTTTTGCACAACTTTAAATTTCTGAATATGTCCATCTTCCCGTACCAATCCAATAAGTTTATAAAAAAGAGGAAAAAATCTCAACGAAAGCAATTAACACATCAGCTATGTCTGAGAGTATACATAATTGTAAATATCCATGGTCTCCCACCTCTACAAATAAGAAACCTAGGCACATTTTTCTCAACTCTTCTTCAGGGCCAATTGCAAAACTGCAATTAATTGCAAAATTAATAACAGTAAGTTTAATTTTTTTCATTTACATTATTATAGTTGTGTTTTACTGGTTCTCTTATTTTGGTTTACATTAGGTCATGTAACTCATACCATGGTTCTTTGAGTTCTTGGTATTAGTAACTTTTCACGGAATAG
Organism: Phalanger gymnotis; assembly: GCA_028646595.1. NCBI lineage: Eukaryota > Metazoa > Chordata > Mammalia > Diprotodontia > Phalangeridae > Phalanger > Phalanger gymnotis. Next base: position 17,606,078 of record CM053625.1, read on the forward strand.
TAATATTCTGTCACATTCATGTGCCATAATTCATTTAGCCATTCCCTAATTTTTGGGTGTTTATTTTCAGTTTTTTACTAACTGAGTGTTTCAAAGAATGCTTTTGTGTATATGAGACACTTATAGCTGTCTTTGGCCACCATTGGGTACATGACCAGCAATGGGATCTCTGGATGAAAAATCATATCAAATTCTTATTCTCTTTTTTTTTAGCATAATTTAAATTGCTCTCTAGAATGGTTATATCAAGTCACCTTTGTGCCAACAGTGGACTGGGAGACCTGCCTTTCCATAGTCCTTTCACCATAGACAAGTTCCATCTTTTTTATTTCCTAGTGTGCAGAGTGCGAGGTAAAACTTCAGAGTAGTCTTGATTTCTATTTCTCTTATAATTAATGATTTGGAATAATCTTTCATATGGTTATTAATTGTATACAATTCTTCTTTTGAGAATTACTTATTTGTATCCTTTGGCCCCTTATCTACTGGGGTATTTTTTAGACCAATCTACAATTTCATTGTCATAGGGAACTCCCAGTGATGCAACTCTTTCCACTAGCACAGCTTAGCACCAGCTCTGTAACACTGAGTCTTAAAGTGTTATCTATGGAGACTTAAAAGTTATGTGATTTGTCCATATCCAGTACATATCAGAACTCATATTTCTGACATTGAAGTTGGCTCTTTTTCCACTATGCCATATTGTTTTTCTTGGTCATAATTTGTATTTGTGACATATATTTTGGATATGGGACACTTAATCAAATATACTTGATGCTAAGATTTTTTTTCCCAATCAATGCTTTCCCTTCCTTCCCTAGGTGTATTGAAGACCTTGTTTGGTTAGTGATTTTCCTCCTAGGTATAGCTGCGAACTGCATTTTATCACATTTTTAAAAATAGTTTGAATATTGTGACCTTTAATATTCAGGCAATATATTCATTTCTCAGTTTTTATTTAAAAGACCTCAATATTTCTAAATATGAGTGGATAACAAGTTCACTTCATGAACATAATACAATTGGTCTTACTCCATCTAGAAAAAGAATTGCTATTTCATCTTTAATTGTTATGAGTTGTAATTTTTCCTTTTTGCTGAGTTATATGCTAACAAAACTATAACTTAGAGAAAATTGATGAATACATGTAAAAATATAAAATATCCAGATTAACAAAAGAAGAAATAAGCCAAAGAATAAAGAAATTGAATGAGTCATAAAATTCTAGAACCAGATTGATTTACAAATATTAAATACTTAAAGAACAATTAATTGCAAAGCTACATAAACTGTGATAATAAGAAAAGAACACACCCTTCAAAGCTCTTTGCATGATATTTGGTTTTGATGCCTCAATTAGGGAGAGATAAAGTAGTAAAAGGAAAATATAGACTAATATCCCTAATGAATATTGATGCAAAAACCAAATAAATAAAATATTATTCAGAAGGCTAAAACTACATACACACACAAACATACACACACACACACACAAACACACACACATACCATGGTCTGAAGAAGTGATACAAGGAAATCCTCATAGTCTCTGAAGAATTTTAGTACCAATTGTGAGATATTGGAGATGCTAGCACAGGACCACCCAGCATGGGTACCCACATCTAATAAGGCTCAATGAGCAAAAGAAACATGAACTGCACAAATCCAGCTACTTCAATTCCAAATGTTGTAATGGACTACTTGTTCCTGACCTATGTTAGAGCCCTCCTAACTCCTATTGAACTGATCAGCCACACTCAAATACACTATACCCTAACCCCAACATTGTGATGTCATTGGTTCTTTTCAAAATTTGAGGACAAACAGCACAACAATTACAAGGCTAGTTATATATTGGAAGGGCTAGCAAAGTGGGACTTTTTACTGTTTTTCCTTTTGGAGTGCTTCTCAACACCAAGACAATCAAGTGCCTTCGACTGAATCTTGCCTTTGTTCATAGGAAGACTCAAACCCTTTTGTCACTTAGGTCATAAGAAGTGTGAAGCCATGGGTAGGTATGAAGCTCTCTGACACTGAAGAAGTATATATACTCCAAGGTTAGCATTTTGTTTGGGGCTAATTCACTGGAAGAGTGTCCTGTGATTTGACTAGATGAGACTCTGGGTAGCCTTTGGAGCTCTCCAGCTTTTAAAACCCAGATGTTGGTGCTTCTCTCTCTGGTAACTGTATGTATTACTATAGACAGACAACTAGAAGCCTGTCTGCTGATTTGTGTTGTTTTATACTGTTTATACAATTTCTGTTTGTAATTTCTGTTTATGTTTCTCTGAAGTTCAGGGTGTTGACATTTCCCCCTGAAGTAAGTGAATGATATATGTACGTCTAATTAAAGTGAAATTGTAAACCCCTTAAAGTTGCTTTCCTTAGAAAAGCAGATCAAAGAACCTGTGCTAGTAGCCCTCCTGTGCACTGGTGTTTTTGGCCTTACACAGCCACAGTAGTGGCAAGTAGCATTGTTGTTACATAAATGTAGGGTTATTTCAACATAAATAAATATAGCAAATAATGTTAATCTTATAAATAATAAAAATCATATGATTATGTCCATCAATGCTGAAAAGGCTTTGGATAAAATGCAACATTAATTTCTATTAAAAATTCCAGAAATCATAGAAACAAATGGACCTTTCCTTAATATAGTAAATAACATTTATACAAACCCAAAACCAAACATGATATAAAATGTAGAAAAATTTTCAATTATAATGGGGATATCAATTATCACCACTATCATTTAACATGGTACTAGGACCAACCTCCAGAAGACAAGATGTCAGAGTAAGCATTAAACTGCTGCAACTCTTCCACACTCACCTCCAAACAACCATAAAACAGAGCCCCAAAACAAATCCTAGAACGGTAGAAACAACAAAAAATGGGGTAAAACAATATTTTAGCCCAAGTAACTTGGAGGATCAGCAAGAAAAGTCCATCTCACTTAGGTGAAAGGGGAGCATAGTCCAGGACAGGGAGCATTCCAGCAAGCCAGCAGCAAGCCTCACCTCAGCAAACCATCAGGAGATCTTGAGTCTCAGTGTAGTGGAGCAGATAGATTCCAACACCAAGATCCCCCATTGTCTTAGCATAACCGGGGGAACTTGCAGACTCCAGCTCTGAGAACCACCATGTGCTTCAGTATAGACAGGCATCCTCCAGGTTCAGGCATCCGCATGTTGCAGCACAGCCTTGCACAAGCAGACAAGCAGCCACCAATTGAGCAAACAGGCAGCCTCCAGTGGCCTGACCCTCAAGTGCATCAGTGTAGTCCCAGAGAAAAGCCATAAAATCCCATTGAGCCTCAGCACACCAGACAACACCATTAGAACCCCAGCTCATCAGCAGGTAAGCCTCCAGACACTTACAACCTCCAGCAGCACCAGCCACCTCCCCTCCCCCACCCTCCGGGCAGTACCAGACACAAGGGTCCCCTTCAGGGCAATATCACCATAGCACTAGGTAAACAGCCAGGGCTTGCAGCAACTAGCACAAGAAGCCAAAGTCAGTGCCCTTGCTACTCTGGGACCAGAGATCAAATTTTAAAAGAAAGAGAAAAGGACAAAAAAAGAACCTGACCATAGAAAGTTATTATGGTGACAGAGATGTCATACAACTCTGTGTCATACAAACTCGGAAGAGGACAAAAAATATCAAAACACCTATGTGAAAAATCCTAAAGAAAAATGGAAAGTGTTCTCAAGCCCAGAAAGATCTCATGGAAGAGCTCAAAAAGGAGCTTAAAAATCATATAAGATATGCCCATAAATTTGATAATCTTAGGGTGAATATTTACAAAAATATAAATTGCCCAGATTAACAGAAGAAGAAGTAAAATACTTAAATAACCCCCATCTCAGAAAAAGGAAACTGAATAAGCCATCAACGACCTCCCTAGGAAAAAATCTTCAGGGCCAGATGGATTTACAAGCGAATTCTATCAAAAATTTAGAGAACAATTAATTCCCATACTTTATAGGCTATTCGGGAAAATAGGTGAATAAGGAGTCCTGCAAAATTTTTTTTATGACACAAATATTGTACTAATTCTTAAACGAGGAAGAGTCAAAACAGAGAAAGAAAATTATAGACCAATTTCCCTAATGATGTAGGTGCAATAATTTTAAATCAACTATTAGCAAAAAGATTACAGCAACTCATCACAAGAATAATACACTATGACCAGGTAGGATTTATTCCAGGAGCTCAACGATGGTTCAATATTAGGAAAACTATCAGCACAATTGATCATATTAACAACAAAACTAGCAGAAACCATACGATTATCTCAATGGATGAAAAGGCTTTTGACAAAAAACAACACTATTAAAAACACTAGAAAGCATAGGAATAAATTGAGTCTTCTTTAAAATGATAAGTAGCATAAAACCATCAGCAAGCATTATATGTAATGGGGATAAGCCAAATGCATTTCCAACAAGACTGGGGGTGAAACAAGGATGTCCATTATCATCCCTATTATTCAATTTGGTACTAGAAATGTTTGATTTAGCAATGAGAGAAGAGAAAGGATTTGAAAGAACTAGAATTGGCAAAGAAGGAACTAAGTTATCAGTCTTTGCCGATGATATGATAATTTACTTAGAGAATCCTAGAAAATCAAGTAAAAACCTTTTAAGTAATAAATAAATTTAGCAAAGTTGCAGGATATAAAATAAAGCCACATAAATCCTTGGCATTCTTATACATTACTAATGAAGCCAACAGCAAGAGATAGAGAAATTCCATTTAAAGTTAATCTAGACAGTATAAAATATTTGGAAGTCTACCTGCCAGGACAAATGCAAGATCTATATGAACACAAATACAAAACACCTTTCACACAAATAAAGTCATATTTAAATAAATGGAAAAACATAAGTTGCTGGTGGTTAGGCCAAACTAATATGATAAAAATGACAATTTCACCTAAATTAATTTACCAATAGAACTACCAAAAATTATTTTACAGAGCTAGGTGAAATAATAACAAAATTCTTTTGGAAGAACAAAAGGTCCAGAATATCAAGGGAAATAATGAAACGAAATGCTAGGGAAGGTGGCCTAGTCAGACCAGATATTATAACTGTATTATAAAGCAGCAATCATCAAAACTACTTCTTCCTGGCTGAGAAATAGAGTGGTAGATCAGTGGAATAGGTTAGGTACACAAGACTCAGTAGTGAATGACTATAGTAATCTACTCTTTCATAAACTGAAAGAGTCCAGCTTCTGGGATAAGAATTCATTATTTCATAAAAACTGTTGGGGAAAATGGAAAATAGCATGGCAGAAACTGGGCATAGAACAATATCTTACACCGCATACCAAAATAAAGTCAAAATGAGTTCACAATTTAGATATAAAGGCTGATACTATAAGCATTTTGGGAGAGCAGAGAATAGTTTACTTGTCAGATTTATGGAGAAGGGAAGAATTTATGACCAAACAAGAGATAGCAAGCTTTACACAATGCAAAATGGATAATTTTGTTTATGTAAAAGTGAAACGTTTTTTGTATAAACAAAGTCTATGCAACCAAGATTTGGAGGGAAGCAGAAAACTGGGAAAGGATTTTTACAATCACTGTCTCTGATAAAGGCCTCAGCTCTAAAATAAATAGAGAATTGAGTCAAATTTATAAGAATACAAGTCACTCTGCAATTGAGAAATGGTCAAAGAATATGAACAGGCAGTTTTCAGGGGAAGAAATTAAAGATATCTATAGTCATATGAAAAAATGCTCTAAATCACTATTGATTAGAGAAATGCAAATCAAAACAACTCTTAGGTAACACATCTCTCCTGTCAGATTAGCTAATATTGCAAAAGAGGAAAATTATAAATGCTGGAGAAGATGTGGGAAAATAAGAACAATGTTCCATTGCTGGTGGAGTTGTGTGAACTGATCCAGCCATTCTGGAGAGCAATTTGGAACTATGTCCAAAGAGATATAAAAATTTGCATACCCTTTGACCCAACAATACCACTTCTAGGGCTGTATCCTAAAGAGATCACACAAGGGGATAAAGGGACTCATATGTACAAAAATATTTATAGAAGCTCTTTTTGTGGTAGCAAAGAATTGGGAATCAAGGGAATGCCCATCAATTGGGGAATGGCTAATCAAGTTGTGGTATATGCATATAATGGAATACTATTGTGCTATAAGAAATGGGGAAGATACAGACTTCATAATAACCTGGAAAAGACTTACATGATCTGAAGGTTAGTGAGAGGAACAGAACCAGCAGAACATTAAACATGATTATGGTCACACCATATCTGTCATGACAAACTTTGATAGACTTGGCTCCTCTCAGCAAAGCAAGATTCTAAGACAGCTCCAAATTATTCATGATGGAAAAAGCTGTCTACATCCAGAGAAAGAATTATGAAGTCCGAATGCAGATTGAGGCAAACTATTTGCTCTCTGTGTCTATTTTTCTTTTTTGGTTTTGTTTCTTCTTTCTTGTGGTTCATCCCATTGGTTTAGTTCTTTATGATTGACTCTTGTGAAAATAAGTTTAATGTGAAGGTATATGTAGAACCTATATCAGATTGCTGTTGTGTTTGGGGGGAGGGGGAAGAGGGAAGTGGAGAAAATTTGGAACTCAAAAACTTGTGGAACATAGTGCTGTAAACTAAAAATAAAAAATAAATTTTAAAAAATCATATAAGAGAGGTAGAAGAAAAGTTGGGGGAAATATTAGAGCGATGCAAGAGAATTATGAAAAAAAAGACTCAACAGCTTGGAAAACTGCTTAAAAAGTAGACTTGGCTAAATGAAAAAGGAGATAGAAAAATCCACTAAAGAAAATAATTCCTTAAAGAGTACAATGGCCAAATGGAAAAGAAAGTGCAAAAGCTATTTGAGGAAAACAATACCTTAAAAGCTAGAATTGGGCAAGTGGCAGCTAGTGACTCTATGGGACATCATGAATCAATCAAACAAATACAAAATAACGAAAAAATGGAAAAAAATGTAAAATACCTTATGGGTAAAATAACTAACCTGGAAAATAGATCCAGGAGAGACAACATTGGAATCATTGGACTACCTGAAAGCCACAAACGAAAGGAGGACCTGGACAGCATCTTTCAAGAAATTATCAAGGAAAATTGCCCTGATATCGTGGAACCAAACTGGGCAAAATAGACATGGAAAAAATCCACCTATCACCCCAGGAAAGAGACCCCAAAATAAAAATTCCAAGGGACATTATAGCCAAATTTCAGAACTATCAGGTCAAGGAAAAAGTACTACAAGTGGCCATAAAGAAACAATTCCAATATCAGGAAGTCACAATAAAGATCATAGAGGACCTGGCAGCTGCACGATTAAAGGATTAGAGGTTATAGAACATGATATTCTGGAAGGCAAAGGAACTAGGATTACAACCAAGAATCACTTTCCTGACAAAATTAAGCATAATACATCAAGGGCAAAAATGGTAATTCAGTGAAATTGAAGGATTTCAACTCTTCATAGGGATAATACCAGAAGTAAATTAAAATCCTTTACCATCGCTTGTTCATTACTCTCAACAGTATTGGCTCAAAGAGGGAATAGTATATACAATGTGTTGAATATCTTACCCAACAGGAGAAGGAAATGGTAAAGTACTCCTAAAACCCTAAATGGGGTCACGAAAAGTTGAACACACTGAGATAGCTAAACATCAACAATCACAACAATTTGGCAGAAATTAGGTATAGTTCAATACCTTACACCATATAACAACTTAAGTTCTAAATGGATTAAAAAAAATAAAGTCAAAGAGCAAGGAAAAATTACCTTTAAGATCTATGATTAGGGGAAGAATTATTAATATATAAGTAATATAAAGGATCATTCAAGACAAAATGATTACACAAAATTTAAAAGTTATTGCACAAATGAATATAAATGCAGCAAAAATCAGAAGGCGAACAATAAATGGGGGAATCTTGACAGCAAGTTTTCCTGATAAGGAAGGTCCTATTTCTAAGATATCTAAGGGAGCTCTTCAAATTTATGATCCTAAGAGCCATTTACCAATAGATAAATACTCAAAAGATGTGAAGAGGAAGCTTTCAAAGGAAAAAAAAATTCAGACCATCATCAACTACAAGAAAAATGCTCTAAACCACCAATAAATAGAGAAATGCAAATTAAAGTAACTTTGACTTTCTACCTCATATCTATCAAACAGGTAAAGATGACAAAAAAGGACAATTGAAAGTGTTGGAGAGGCTGCATGAAAACATGTACACTAATGCACTGTTTGTGGAGGTATTATTTAGTCCAACCATTCTGGAAAACATTGGAAAACAAGGTCTTTCAAAATTACCACACTTTGTATATCCTTTGATATGGCTATAAAGAAAGAGGAAAAAGTCCTATAGATATAAAAATAATCAGAGGCACCTTCTGTTGGGGAATATATTAACAAATTGTGGTATATGAATGTAATGGAACAATACTATGCCATAAAAATGGACAATTTCATAGCAAACTTGTGAAGATTTTTATGAACTAATTCAAAATAAAATTAATAGAACTGGAAGAACATTTTTACAACAGTAACATTATATAGGAAAAACAACTTAGAACTTGATCAACACAATGATTAACCATGAATCCAAAAGAGTCAAATTGAAACATGCCACTCACCTTCTGGTACATGGTCAATTTTTGTGATGTGCCATGTACTGCTGAGAAAAGGTGTATTCCTTTCTTTCCCCATTCAATTTTCTCCAGAGCTTTCTCATATCTACCTTTTCTTAAATTCTATTCATCTCCTTAGCTTCTTTCTTGTTTATTTTAAGGTTAGGTTTATCAAGTTCAGAGAGAGGGAGGTTGAGGTCCCCCACTAATATAATTTTGCTATTTCTTCCCGTAACTCCCTTAACTTCTCCTCTAAGAATGTGGATGCTATACCACTTGGTTGATGATATTACTTCATTGTTTATAGTGTCTTTTAGCAGGATATAGTTTCCTTCCTTATCTCTTTTAATTAGATCTATCTTTGCTTTAGCATTGTCTGAGATTAGTATTGCTACCCCTGCCTTTTTAACTTTAGCTGAAGCATAAGATATTATGAATATCATAATTTATAGCACAGGTGGCCTCAGTTGCTGTCCATGCTGGTGTCTGCCAATTCCCCTGGCTGTATGAAGGCATGCCTGAAGCCCTGTTGTTGGCACTTGCTGGCTTCATCCCCTGGGGCTGAGGAATTCCCATTGGTTTGCTGAGATGGGGCTTGCAAGGATGCCTCCCTTCCTGCACTGGTCTCCTTATGCCACCACAAGAGGGGCCTGTCTCCCTAGCTTCCCAAGCTAAAAGATTGCTGCACCCCTACTTCCATCTCCTCTATTCCAGAGTTTTTCCTAGGGCAGTATTCTCTGGGTTATTCAAGGTCAGCAAGGGAAGGTTGAGAGCTCTTGCTGTTTACTCCATCATCATAGATCCTGTAAGTTCAGGAAAGTGAGTCTCTAATCTTTAGAGTATAGGCTGATAGCTCCAGGAGTAGCTGCTGCCGCTGCTGCAGGCTCTGTGCTTCTGTCTCACTTAGCTCCAAACAACTCCTATCCTGTGCTGAAAGGCTTGGGGGGTACCACTGCATGGTTGGGTACAGTTCTGCATGCTCAATGCTCTCCCAACCCAGTGCCATAGAACCTTCCTATCTACCTGCCAGACTCTCCCAGGCTGGAAATATGCCACACTCTGTCTCCTAGTGGATTCTACCTCTCTCAAATTTGTTCAGATTCACTTTTTAAGAGGTATCTGAAAGTATTTGTGAAAGAGCTAGGGTTACCTGCTTTCACTCTACCATCTTGGCTCCACCCGCACCATTCACCATCTGACACAGAGGTGGAGGACTTAAAGCACAGAAAGAGAAAGATATTTTCAGGCATGGCTTTTCTGATAATTTGTTTTGTCAGACTCCATAGTTATAGACTGAAGGACTCAAATTTTTGGTTGTTTAATTGTGGTATATAGGGATTGTGGAAGAAATAAATTAATTTAAAAATACTTGTTGCTTGAATTTTTTTTTTTAATTTGAAAAAGAATATTTAATAGACTTGTCCTGTAATATCATGTTGAATCAAGCATTTGAACCTGAAAATCTTACATTTTGGCCGGGGTGACTGGTGCATTTGATAGAAACAGAGATGTTTGGAAGAGGGGAATGTTTGGTGGGACAGATAGATTAGATGGCAGGACCATATGGTATCTTAGAATTGGAATTTTACATTGACACAAAACTTTTAAGATAATTTCTAATTCCTCTATTCACTGATGAAGTAATTGAACCTTAAAGAGGTTAAGTGCTTTGCTCAAGTCAAACAATTTTGAGGCATAATAGAAACTAGAACAACTTGATTCTGTGAATCCCTAAAAGGAGGTTTTTCACTATGCACCTAGAGGCAGCTAGGTGAAGCTGTGGATGACATGCTGGGCCTGGAGTCGGAAATACTGCTCAAATTCTGTCTCATATGCTTACTACCTGTATAATCCTGGGCAAGTCATTTAATCTCTATCTACCTTAGTTTACTCATCTGTGAAATGGGGATAATAATAGGACCTACCTCCCAGAGTTATTGCAAAGATAAAATGAGATACTTATAAAGAATTTTACAAACCTTACACTATTATAGAAATAGTAGCTATTATTATTACTATTACTAATAATCATATTATCATTATTGCTATTGCACAAAAATTCACTGTTTTTCCAGATGGCAAATTGTTAGAGGTCTGAAATTGCATCTATTTAATCTACTCTTTATTGTACTTTTTAGTGCATTCTACATTTATCTTGATGGTAATTTTTTAATGGTAATCATGTTTGCTATTCTAGATTCATTTGGTCACTATGCAGGTGAAAAAGAGAAGATAAGGTGGAAATACTGACTTTATCATTGTTTCTGAGCAGTAATTGACACTGGTTCTTAGAAAAAAAACCAGGAAAATGGAAATTGTATTATAAATGTAATGGGACCCATGAAAGCCCATCCCTCCAAAATTTAAATAACCTTTCCTCCTTTAAGGTTCACTCATTCCATATCTACTGCCCAATAAATATCCTGGTAGCTGTTTTCTACCAACATCCAGAATACTCCCTTTTTTTCCTCAATGAGTTCAGTGCCTAGATGAGTTTTTCTTTCCTACCTAACCCCTGCTTTCATATTAAGGCATCATAAATATTGGTACTCTCTCAAGCACCCTTACTTTCCAGTCCCTCCCAACTTGCTCATTTCTTGTGACACATTCCATCCCACCTTAGCTATGCAGTGATGATTATAGCCTTGATCTTGCCATCATCCACAAATGTTCAGCTTCTATGTTTATGAACTCTGAAATTCCTTTATCTGATCACAATCAATTGTCATTTCACTTCTTCCTCTACTTCTGCCAATCCCAAACCCTGTTCTTCTTTACCACAACCTCATTCCCTTGCCCTCTTAGTTATTTCCCTGGCCACCACTCCTACAGTGGCTACACTCTTCTCTTCCCCAACATGACCCATTGAAGTTTCACCAAGTTGAAATCTACACTGTCTTTTTCTTAATTCCTTTGCTCTTTTTTGCATCTCTGATCTTCCTTTGTCAAGCCTGAGTTCTGCACTACTCCCACTATCTACTATCTTCATATCTATTCTTGTGCTCCCTAATAAAGCTGGAAAAATTCATGAAACATGCTGACTGTATTCACTACAAATTTATGTTGTTCACTACAAATGTTATAACATAACATTTATGTTACGATCTTATTTGGGTCTTCACTAGAGTAAGACAATCAACCCCTTATCCCACTCAGCAGTGTGGCTTTTACAAATCTTTTTAAATATGCTATAGCTCCCCATCTTGACACCCTCTCAGGGTGCCTGGAGAGGGCATCCTTGAGAAGGTAATCTTTCCTCATCCCTCTTGACCTTTCTGGAGGCTTTGACACTGTTGGTCACCCTTCTTGATATTCTTTTCTCTCTAAGTTTTAATGACACTGTTCTCTCCTGGTTGCCTTTCTACTTATATGACCAATCCTTCTCAGTCTCCTTTGCTAGATCTTCATCCACACATCTTGTATGTCCCACAGAACTCTATCTTGGGACCTCTTCTCCTCTTCCTTTATACTATTTCACTTGGTAGTCTCATCAGCTCCTATAGATTTATCATCTCTATGCTTATAGAAATTTGATTCTCAAAGCTACTTTTCCAGAACTAAGTTCTCTGTTCATCTCTGTGTTGGTAAGCAAAATGGGCTCCTTAGCACTTAGTGCCCACTCTTGAAGAGTTTGGCTTTTGTTTGCTTTGAGTAATGCTAAGCCCCAGGCCCACATCCCTATTAGGTGTGGAACCTATGTGGGTATGGATTGGTGACTGGGGTGGGGCTGGCTAAGGGGAGGTGCTAACTCCAGAGCCATGCCCCATTAGGTGTTAACCTAACCTATGTGGAGGTGAACCTCCCAGGGTCCTAAGGGGAGGGGCTAACTCAAGAACCTATCATAACAGCCTAAATTCTGGTCATTCAGATGATGTTTGATGACATCTGAAGCCCTATAAGGAAGGACAGAGCCATTTGTGCAGGGCTCTTGAGATGGTGTTGATGAAGAGACTCCGGGCAGCTGTAGCTAAGGAGCCCTCCAGCTTATAAACCTGGATGCTGAGACTTTGTTGAATTCTGATAACTATGTATTGGGATTTGAATCAGACAAAGTCTGTCTGTTGATGTTTGTAATTTGTTTGTATTTTGCTCTGAAGTTCAGTGTGCTGGTCTTTTTCCCCTGAACTAAGTGAATTGTATTTGTATGCTGAATTAAAGTAAGCATGTCAACCCCGTCCCCTTGCTTTCCTTAGTTAAGCAGATCAAAAGAACCTGTGTTTTTGCTGCAGTGCTGGCAGCTTTCTGGGTGCTGGCTGTGGGTGGATCTTACACTCCCACAGAAGCTGCTAGCCAGATTGTGGAAACAATCTCCAATCAAGAACATCTTAAATTCAACATGTCCAAAAGTGAACTCATACTTTTCTCCAAACCTTCCCCTTTTCCTTCCCTATTACTGTTGAAGGTATCGAGATTCTCTCATCCACTCAGGCTCACAAACTAAATGGTTCCTTGGTTCCTCATTCTCTTACCCCCCTATACAATTTATTGCTAGGGTCAGTAGATTTTCTTTTTGTAAATTTCTGTCTTTTACACCTCCTTCTCTCCTCTGACATTGCCACCACTATGGTATAGGCCTTCATCACCTTACATCTGGACTATTTTAATAGTCTTCTATTTCATCAAGTGCCCAGGTAATTTTTGCTCACTTTTCTTCCAGCTCCACTCCTGAATTTTCTACCTTGTCCCAGAGTGGTACACTCTTTTCTACTCCATCGGATTCCTAGCTCCTTTTTATGTGTTGTCTTTCCACATTAGAAAGCAAGAGAGGGCAAGGATGATTTTTTTTTGCTTATATTTGTATTCTCAGCTCTTATCGTAATGCCTGGACTTGTAGAAAGTGCTGAAAATATGCTTATCTATCCATCTACCTTATTTGCATTTTGAGGGCATTTCTAGCTTTGTAGTCCTCATGTCTAGCATAGTGCCCATAACAAACACTTAATAAATCCTTATTGATTGATTTACAGACATCTATTGGATATTTGTTGCCCCATGCTGTATTACGTATTGGACAGATTTCATTTATACTCTAACACTTCATGCCTATACAGTGTTTCTAGCTTTCCTACTTCAAGAAATATAATTTCTGCAGATTTTGCCCATATCTACATGATGCCAAACATGAAGTAAAAATGAACAATTCATAAAATCATTGTGATATTTGATCTATACTAATCCCCAAATCCAAGGGTTTAAAAATGACTAGATAATCTACCACAGTTTTTTTATTTTATGTGACTGATAAAGATATAATTTCTTACTAAAATTTCCTGATTTTATAGTTGTATTTTGAAGTTAGTTTGTAAGTATTGTACAAATGATAAAAAGCATCAAAAATCTGAAAGTACTAAGGTAGGCTTAATGAATTCAGGCCTTGATTATTTGCATTTAATGCAAACCTTTCCTGGCTCATCACCTTTTAAATGTCTCACTTAAATTATGCAGACAAAACTTATATCTTGTTCTTTTAAAAAAATTTGAAGAAATAATTAAAACCATGTTTAACCAGATGCTTTAGTTCAGAAAATCATAAGTAATGCAATTGTCTACATTTTTGCTTTATTTTTTAAAGCAAAATTGCTTAATTTTCACCCTACTGAGGGGAAACATATCATCTCTTGCAGAACCATGGCATTATTTGAAATGTTGACATCTATTATAAATATAATTAACTATTTGCCATTCAGAATATGATGCAAGTTCATTGAGACTTCTTTTGTATTCTTATCACTTGCTTAATACTCAGATTGCTTGGCATATCTGTATCCAAGCTTTGATCTGGTACTCTATCAGTTGTTGGTTCAGGCACAAGAGACTGCAGTGTACACAAAGCTGTCTGCTGGCGACTCCAAGGGGAAAGGGAGGCTGTTTATACACGGCCACTGATTAGCTAAGTTAGTCAATATTTGCATGATTCAGTGATAATACCTTCTTTATGCTACATTGTTATTTTATTGAACCAAGTAGAAAAGTTCCTTTTCAAGAGTCTGGTATATTTTTAAGAAATTATTTTCCTTCCTCAGATGTATATAAATTGAATATCTTCTTTCATCTTGCTTTATTTTTTCTTCTTTCGAGAATTATGCAGTATTTGCCTGGGTGTAATTGTAACATGATGGCATGGGGGAAGGAGGGAGAATAGTATCCATTATGACTGAGACATAAAGGAATCAGACAAAGTTATGAACTTTTTGCAGTACAACAGTTTATGTGAGAGTTTGTAAACAGAAGTTAGTTATTTCACTTTTTTGTTCCGGTCCCACCTAAATGAAAAGAATGAAAGCCATACTGTCACTCATTGGTAACTGTCTCAGAGCTACTGCCCTATCTTCCAAGGGACTCAGCCATGAGATGATGGATGGTAGGGTACCCCATGGCATCTTGGTGCCCAATGAAGCTACCTGAATGCTCAGGAAGCCATAAGGTTATATATAAATCACAGGGCTGTTGTTTGTCCCTTGCTCTGGGAGAGGACCATGACATCAGGGAGGTGATGCCATAACATGCAAGTGAATTGGATTTAAGAGAGGGAGGGCTGTGCAAAGTCACCAACCTCACTTTCTTCTTAAGGGCTGGACACCTAGTTCAGAAAGAGATGAACTTGCACAATGAAGGAATGGTATCAAATAGGGGATCTTTGGAAGATAAAGATAGATTTGGTGATTTTAAAGACAAGCCTCATAATTGGCTATTACAGTGAATGTGAGACGCAGCTCATCATCCCATCCTCGTGGTTACTTACATTCATGGGAGTCAAGCCACAGTCCACCTAGGGGACCTGGCCTCCACTTTGGATTTAAACTGTGAGCTCCTTGCCAGAAGGTGCCATCCTTAGCCCAGTGCCTTTGACAGAGTGGGTGCCTTACAACTGCATGTTAAATTGAATTGAATATCCTATTTTACAGATTGAAGACTATTGTTTTCACCCTATGACTTTGTTCATATATGGTTGGTTTCCTGTTAACTTAGAGGATTAGCAATATCATGTTTGCCTTACAATTAACCATTTTAGCCTCTGAAAATTTCTCTTTAATATTTAAAATTTCACTGTCATGTTGATATTTGATGATCCCCTTTAAGAACCCCTAGCATCATAGGATGTTAGAACTGGAAGAAACCTTAGAGGCTATCTAGTCCAACCTCCATTATTTGTTCATTTATGCCTTCTTACATTGATTATATCAATTTATTTTCAAAATATCTTTATCTCTTCCCATATCCAGTGGTCCTTTACTTGTAACAAAGATTTTTCTGAAAGAGAAAAGAAAAATGAAAAGGTCAGCAATAATACAATGATGGTATCTGTCTATACAATATTCAAAATCTATAATCCTCCCCCTCTGTCATGATGGGAGAGGTACAATTTTTTGACTGTTTCCAGGTCAGGTGGTCATTATAATTACACAGCATTCAGATTCATATTATTGGTTTTTTTTTTCCTGTTTATAGTGTTGAAGTCATTGGTATGTTGTTTTCCTGGTGTTGTTTGCTTCACTTGTACAGTAGGAGAAATATCTACCAGCACTTCCCAATGTGGACTAGACTATTTCTTTTCTTTCAAAGTTATTAAAACTGTCCTTGAGACTTGATTGTCTCAAGGGTTTAAGGCTCAGGATGTTTACAGTTACTATCCTAATTCAGGCCCTCATCACCTCTCTCCTAGACTCCTAATGACTGTTCAGTCATTAAATCATGTCTGACTCTATGTAGAAATCCATGTCATTATCTTGGCAAAGATACTAGAATGGTTTGCCACTTCCTTTTCCAGTGTGCCCCCATTTTATAGATGAGGAACTGAGGCAAATAGAAGTTAAGCGACTTATCCAGGTAAGTGTCTGAGGCTGGATTTCAACTCAGATCTTCCTTGTTCCAAACCTGGTGCTCTTTCCACTAGCTGCCCTGCCTTCTAAACTAATGCCTTCTAATTAGCCTCATTGTTTCAAGTCTTTCCCTGCACCAATTAGTCCTCCACTCAGCTGTCAAAGTGATTTTCCTCTCTCTTGACTTAAGAAGTAAAGGACACAAGGACTGGATCTGGAATTATGTGCCCCTGACAACGTGGCCTTCCTCATTCTGCCAAATATCAGGGCTATGACGAGGGGCCCTGAGCCAAACAGAATGCTCTTTGGACTTTTCATCTGGCAGTTTAAGATGCTGTTAAGGAAGACTGCTGGCCTTTTCTTGTACTATCCTTAGGGGTTTCCTAAACCTTCCTAAATCTGCCACAAAACACCAGCTTTCTCTAAATTTTCCATTGAAAGAACGTTAACATTCCTTAATATCAAACAGAACTTTTAACTGATTGGTGTTTGTATTTTTGTGCCAATTTACATTTGGGGATAACCTATTTTTGTCCAGTAGCAGAAAATTAGATGCTAATTTGCATGAGATAATTAATTTTCAGAGTCGTTAGTATGAGGAAAAAATTTAGAAAACAAAAATGAACACAGGAATTAAGATATGACTCCCTTTAATGAACACTGAGCTATGACTAGGGCAGGAAAAAATTTGCTTTGTCCTTAGGTACTGAGACTGAGAGGGACTACTAACTAGGGATCTAGTTAATAGGAATAATTAGCTAAAATAGGAAGTTTCTTTTCTCCAGCCCCTCCAAAGTGAACTCTTCCTGGGATCCTTATTTTTCTGTTATATTTGACCTAGCATCAGCCTTCTTATACATCTCTCTTCCTCCCCCTCCAAAGTCCTATATCCCTACAAAAAAAAATTCTTCAAAAATTGACTTAAGGGTGTTCTTCGTGCTGCTTGGAGTTCCTATTTGGTTTTTCCAGACCTCTCATTTTATCCAATAGCTAGCATTTTCCTGACCAGAGATGAGACACCTACCAGACAAGTATGAACAAGAATTGGCTCAAATACCATAAAGATCATGGTTGTGGTCCAGCATTCCCTGGGAGGCAATGAAGAAGGGGAGTCTGCCAAGTGTGCAGGTTGCTTCTCCAAAGGTTTATTGCACCATCTCCTTCCTCATCCCAACCAGCAACTAAAAGGTGCCAGTAATGGCCAATTGCATCTTCCTTAATTTCCTCTTTCCCTCTATTTTCCCTTCCCAAATCCCCACTCCACCTCTCCCACCTACCATACATATACCTTATTCTCTTTAGGCCCCAAGAACCTTCTTCTGTGAGTTAAAACTGTCAATAATTTTAAAATACAAATGTATAGATAGATAGATATAGATAAAGATATAGATATATAGATATAGATATATACTTAGTTGTACACAGCATATTTTTTGGCACGAGATTCTGCTTTCTACAAGGAAGAGAAAGATGATGACTCTGTTGCTTGATGCATTACCAGTATGGCCAACTCTTTGGGGAAGCTTACTCTAAGTGTCATTACTGTTTTTACTAGGCCATTTAAAATTAATTCTTTATTACCCATCCTGCTTATAAGTTATCCTTGCCAACTGCTCTTTCCCTAAAATGACTCATTTTTTGTGTTAATTTGAACTTGAATAGTCGCTCATCAAGTCTTTTAAAATAACAATTTAGGTCCTCCTAATGTCCAAAGATTATTACATACCATTTATAAAGTATGTAAAAATAGTAGTATAGAATAATAATAATAAAATAATAATAATAATTAATAAGGAACTTTTGGGCCAAGAATTAGGAAATCTGGGTTCTAATTCTCAATCATTAGCTATGTTACTTTGGGAGAATAATTTTCTGTCTCTTGGTGTCTTCTACAAAATAAGGGGGTTGGACTCGATGATCTCTAAAGTTTTTTCTAACTCTAGATATTAGGAATCTAACTGGGCCAGTTATAAATAAGCATTGCAGGAAGCAGACAGTCCCACAATTTGAATAGGGTGACAAAAATAATTATAAATTTAGCTCTTGATGTCATCATATTGTGCCGGTGTAAGAATGGGGGTGGATTACGAATGATAATAAAGAGAACTACTCCTTTGTGATGGAAAAAAGAAGATTTTTGGACATTTTGGCATTTAGAAGTGTTTAGATTAAAAATTTATGAATTAGGTTCAGTATAATTTGTTAAGTAGCTAAAATCTGTTGAGAGCAAAAGTAATATTTGAAGCTAATACCTTTGATCCTTCAATGGCAGTTTATCAAACCAGGAGTCAGATGGCCTGGATTTGAATCCTGGATCTGTCACATACTAGCAGTGAGATATTTTAAAATCACTTTTCTTCTCTGGGCTGCTGTTTCTTTAACTGTAAAACAAGGGAGTTGTAAAAAGGGTTTCTGTAGTCTTTTCCGTCATTAAATGAGAGAGATTTCCTCTCCAACCAATGTCTGCTGAATGAGTTATTTCTGCTCAATTAAAAAACAAATTAAGTTAATTTACCATATCTACCATATAGGCTAGGTATTAGGTAAACAAAGGCAAATATAGATGACTCCTGCCTTTAAGGAATTTCTATGGTGGGGGTGGGGGGAGAGGAGGGGAAGCTGGGACTAGATTCAACTGGGAAACATTAGAAAGTGATTAAGTGAATAGGATAGGTCACAATGGCATGAGAGAGCAAAAGGGAAGGATCACTCTCATTATTCTCCTGAGAATTCTACTAACAAAATAGCATTTAAAATAATTGCATTATCAAAGTTTCTTAAAATGAAGTCAAGAAATACAGCCTTAAGTGGTCAAAGGTACCTTATACACTGAGTGATTATTTTGTCAAGATGAAATAGAACTTTTATCATTTGTTGTTCTCTGATCCAAATAAGCTTTAAAGATAAAGTTTGTCCAAATAAAGTGATTCATTTTACTTCTTAATTCATTTAAACTGTATTTTAGTCTGTGATATAGACTAACATATAAAATACCTTTTAAAAATCAATTTTGCATTTCCCTTAGGGCAGGAGTTTGGAAGAGACCAATAGGGAGAAAGGGAATTTTTTATTCTGTAAAGTGTTTGTTACCTGTAGCAACAGCTTAAATAATTGTCAGACTAAGTGCTATGCCACACGGAGGATCCTATGAGGGAAGATAGTCCTCTTGCCAATTTCCTCAGAAGGCATTTTTGAGTAATACTGATACTGTGAGGGAATTCTTTCCACTACCAATTAATCTTTAAAGATGATAATGCAACCCCGGCACAAATATGGGAATATATGCAGCTCTGAGTCTTTCAAATAAAAAAAAAAAACTTCATTGTTTATTAATCCCAGATACTCCCCAACCCCCCTCTATGTAGCTCTCAGCAATAACTTAGTCCTTGTCTTCTTTTCTGAAGGATTTAAATGGAATGACCTTAATTCTAGTTTTGTTTGCTTTCTTTTAAGCAGCTGCAATGAAGACCAAGACAAACAGTAGATTAACCGTGTTACCTTTTATAAAGCTGATTAGCTCCTAAAATATGCTTAGTGGAACAAAACCAAAAGGGGGAAAAAAGAGGTTGAATGAGAGTTGAGACAGGAGGTTTTATTTGTAGTTTTGAAACAGTTCCCTTTTTTTCCAGGAGACTACAGATATTGACTTTCCAGTGAAATATTTTCTTTGTGAGAGACTGCTTTTGCCGGATAACACTTATAGCATTAAGCAGGTGCCTGGTAAGTATTTTCTAAAACAAATATCACTTCACTTCTTAATTTTGGTTTAAGAGGAGAGTTGCAATGGGGATGAAGTCAGAAGACATTTGATTATGGCTTCTCTGATCTTCCTTGTAACAGAACTATCAAGTGGTTGACAGTATCAAAAATCAGAATTTCGAAGATGCTATTACATGCAGAGGCATTAAGCAGCTCATAGCCCAACAGTATTTCCTATAGCTCCTTAGGATTTGAAGGAATTTGCAGTGAAACTTTCAAGAAACCTCAACTATATCCAAATGAAATCCAAAGTATTATCGGTTGACATAGCAGGAATTTTTCTGGAGGAATGAGTGTGTGTGTGTGTGTGTGTGTGTGTGTGTTTGTGTGTTCTCCGTGTGTATTTCTGGGTATCGGATTCTCTCTTCTTCAAGGGGTAGAAAGACGAGCATTCATGTGTTCAATTTGGTCTAAAGTTTGAAATGTGAAAGGCCTCTGAACTTTAAAGACACACTTCACCTGCTTGTCACAAGATAGCTTATATGCATTATTTAATCAAGTGAGAAAGCCTCCTGATGGTCATTCCTAAATTCCACATGGTTCTTTCTTTAGGAGTCTCCTCATTTCTATACCCAACACCACATGTTTGTCATTTTCTACTATACACTTTCTAGCAAATTGGCTCCCATTATGTAGATGCCTAACTCTTTACAAAACCCAATTTCTCTACTTTCAGGATTCCAAGGCATTTAGAAACTGTAAGAGTCATATATAATCAGCACAGAGAGACATGTGTAGTTTCATTTTACGTTGAAAAATAAGATTCATGAATTGTTTTCAAGCTACTTAATCATTCATCCTACATAGGGACATCTAGAAAAGCTGCCTATGGTATTTAAATTCCATAGGTTCTATTTCAGTTTCCAGGGATAGTCTTTAATCATTACCAGCACAATTCCCTACATGATACTCAGTTAAGCATGAAAGTATTGCATTGGAAATACCTGGAATTCAAATTCCATCTCAGGCTTTATGGTCCTGGACAAGTCACTTCGCCTCTGTGTTTCATTTTCCTCATTTGTCAAATTTGGAGGTTAGACTCTATAGCCTCCAAGGTTCCACCCAGCTTTATATGACCCAGCTCTATACAAGACCATAATCTGTATTGCTAGAGAGAATTTCTTTGATGAGTATTCTTTTCATTGAGGACATCACAAGTCCAGATAAAAATAAAAATAATAGTAATAAACAAAATGAAAACCATTTAGAAGAAGACAAAATAGGAATTCTTCATTTCCTCCCTTCCTGCCCTATCCAAAAGCTCCTCACACATTCCCCTCTCTCTCTGTCTGCCTGTCTCTGACTATCTATCTCCTTGTCTCATTGTGTCTCTGTTTCCACATCTGTCTCTATCCCTAAAAATCAATCAACCTCTCTTTACTTCCAACTCTCTCTCATTCATATAATAAGTATGATGGTAGTTCTGGAGATTTATGTGTCTTGTTTTTATCTCTTCTTCAGCTATGTGTAGATTTCCAAGCTGGAAGAAGTTCATTAGTCTATAGAGTTTACTTTGTCATTGCTAAGGAAAAGCTGAATCAAACTACCTCTTGCCACTTAATGATTTAAGCTACTTTGCTTAAACCCCCCTCCCTGTTTAGTTGTGCACAGGACTATAGAAACAAGTCCAAAGGAGAGAGTACAGGTTTGCAGAGTCACAGGTTTGCATGTAAAATAGTGGTCACAATTGTGCATTTGTACTCTTTGATAGTCTACCATTTCTTCTGCTTTCCTAAAATGAAAGCATCCAGATAGCTTGAGGTTTGTTTGTAGTGGTAGGTCAATCATATTTTCTTTCTTTCTTCCTTCCTTCCTTCCTTCCTTCCTTCCTTCCTTCCTTCCTTCCTTCCTTCCTTCCTTCCTTCCTTCCTTCCTTCCTTCCTTCCTTCCTTCCTTTCTTTCTTTCTTTCTTTCTTTCTTTCTTTCTTTCTTTCTTTCTTTCTTTCTTTCTTTCTTTCTT
>CM053625.1:17635025-17649764 GCA_028646595.1 Phalanger gymnotis
ATCTGATGAGAGCAAGATTCACTTACTCCCCCTCACCTGCCTTCTCTTCTCCTTACAGATCTGCTTTTCCTTGCCACTTTTATGTGAGATAATTTGGATTCTTTCAATTTCTGTTTTGCCCTGTGGCTCTAGAATATCAGGGCAATTCTCCTTGATAATTTCTTGAAAGATGATAGCTAGGCTCTTTTTTGATCATGGCTTTCAGGTAGTCCAATAATTTTTAAGTTATTTCTCCTGGATCTATTTTCAAGGTCAGTGGTTTTTCCAATGAGATATTTCACAGTCTTCCATTTTTTCATTCCTTTGGTTCTGTTTGATAATATCTTGATTTCTCATCAAGTCACTAGCTTCCACTTGCTCCAATCTAATTTTTAAGGTAGTGTTTTCTTCAGTGGTCTTTTGGACCCCTTTTCCATTTGGCTAATTCTGCCTTTAAAGGCATGCTTCTCCTCAATGGCTTTTTGGAGCTTTATTGCCATTTGAGTTAGTCTATTTTTTAAGGTGTTGTTTTCTTCAATATTTTTTCAGTATTTTTGGGGGTCTCCTTTAGCAAGTCATTGACTTGTTTTTTATGGTTTTCTCACATCATTCTCATTTCTCTTCCCATTTTTTCCTCAACGTTTCTTACTTGCTTTTCCAAATCATTTTGAGCTCTTCCATGGCCTGAGACCAGTTCATGTTTTTTTTGGAGGCTTTTGATGTGGGCTCTTTGACTTTGACTTTGTTGACTTCTTCTGGCTGTATGTTTTGGTGTTCTTTGTCACCAAAGAAACATTCCAAAGTCTGAGACTGAATCTGAGTCCGTTTTCACTACCTGCCATGTTCCCAGCCAACTTACTTGACCCTTGAGTTTTTTGTCACGGTATGACTGCTTGTAGAGTAAAAAGTACTATGTTCGAAGCTTGAGAGGATGCGCTATTGTTTTCAGAGCTATTTCTATACAGCCAGCTCTGCCACACCAGCACTCCTCCTGCTCTAAGAACCACCAGCCTGGACCTGACTCAGATCTTAAGCAGGCTCTGCACTCCTGCTCTGATCTACCACTTAATTCCTCCCCCAAGGTGGACCTGGGGCCCGAAGCAACTGCAGCTGTAGTTCTGTAGCTGCACCACCTTCACTACCCCCCCTCTTCCCGCTCTGGGGTGGTGGCCAAACTGTGAACTCTTTTCACTCTGTCCCCAGCAGCTTTTCCCACTAACCTTCTGTGTTGTCTTTGATGCTTGTGGGTTGAGAAGCCTGGTAACTGCCATAGCTCACTGATTTGGGGTGCTAGGGCCTGTTCCACCTGGCTTTTGGTCTGGTTGGTTCTGCCACCACCTATGCTGGGCTCTCCTCTGCTTTGCTCCCTGTTCCGTGCCTGATAGACCTCATCCAGCAACCATCCAAGCTGTCCTGGACTGGATCCCTGCTTCCCTCTGCTATTTTGTGGGCTCTGCAGTTCTAGAATTTGTTCAGAGACATTTTTATAGGTTTTTGGAGGGACCCGGCAGGAGCTCATGCAAGTCCCAGCTTTCCTGCCACCATCTTGGCTCTACCCCCCCAACTTTAAGTTTTATCATTTCTATATTCTTTTTGACTTCCAGTTTATCTATTTCAGTTAGACAAACATAAACGGCAGAGATTATGTGAAAAAAAGATGATAGAAGAATAATCTGCTGTTTGAGATGGATGGAATAGAATCACTTGTATATGTGGAAAGGTCAGCCTTGGTAAAGAGAAGGGCCATATCATTATGTGAGACAGGTGTGAAAGAGGACTTAGTTGTTCAATGTATCTGGGTGATATGAGATAGAGACAAAAAGGAAGGGAAAAGAGAGATCTTTATCAGTAAAATATGAGATGAGAAGGATGGGAAAGGGTGAGGCATGGGAAGTCTGAGGAGGGAGGAAAATCTTTGGAAGAGTTGCTGTGGAGAATAGGATAGTGAGCCTATTAGAGAAATGTAAAAAGCTGGCCTAAGCAGCAATGAGGGTTCAACTGAGGTTATGTAATATAAATTTGTAGTGGATCTTGTCAAGATAGTGATGTAATTTTCTCGACCCTTGCTCTGCAGGAGGTGCATGGATGTGAAGGCAGTGGATGGTGGGAGTAACCTAAGGCTGTGGCTTGGCAGGACACAACAAAACAAGAAAAGGAGGCAAGGAACTCAAGAGAAGACGACAGTGTAGAGGTCAACAGGTACACTAGAGTCAAGATGGGGAAAGGAGGAGAATGCAGCAAGTTCATGTACCTCAGAAAGAAATGAGGGGCAAAGAGTGTGGAGGTCATAGTGGCAAAGGGGAGGTGAAATGACAATAGATTGTGATCAGATATAGGAATTTCTTTAATTTTCAATATAAACTTTATTTATTTATTTATTGCCTTTCTAGTTTTCAAATGAACATTCTGTTTATCTACCTGCCCTTTTATTCTATTATGTTCATATATGTATTTAGGGATATGTTTTTGACTTGATGACTGCTTTAGCTGCATCCCAGAAATTTTAGTGTTATTTTATCATTATATGTTTCTTTCACAGTTACTAATTATTTGATTTGTTCTCAAATCATATTTATAAAATTTACTTTTTGACCCACTCATCATTTAATATTTTATTATTAAATCTCTATTAGATTTTTAGTTTGTGCTCCTTGAACTGATTATAATTTTTGTTGTGCTATTACCTGTGCAGGATATATTTATAATTTCTGCTTTTTTACATTTATTTGCAATATCTCTCTGCCTTAATATATCATCATTAAAATTTTTTCTCCATAAAATTCTGCTGATTATATATGTAAATATTCTTTGGTAATCCCATTTAGAACACACCATTTGTCTTTAAACTCTAATTTTTTATCAATTTGTTCAATTCTATATATTTTTCCTTTTTTTGTGTTAGATTTGTCAAAAATAAGAGGATATTAAAGTCTTCTGCCATTGTCCTATTAATATCTATTTCTTGTTGTAATTCAGTTATTTTTGTCTTTATGAATTTAGATGCTAAGTTATTTGGAGGATATGGAGGATAATTGAGATGGGTTTGTTATCTATGCTTCTATTAGCATAAAATATTTATTTTTCTTATTTATCTTTTTATGTTATGAATTTTTCTTTATCTGTTTGATGGCATGATCAGAACCCATGCTTCTTTAGATTCAGGTGAGGCATAGTAAATTTTATTTCAGCTCCACATTTTTTCTTTGTCATGTATTCAATTTGGGGGTGTATTTCTTGTAAGCAATAGATTGTGAAATTTGTTTTCTTGTCTAATTTGTCACTTTTTGTTTTATTGCTTTTTAAAGTCATTAACATTTAAAGTTGTGAGAGTAAGGTTCATATTTTCCTCAATTTGTCTCTAATATCTTCTTCTGAATTAAGATATTCCAGGGAGTTCCTTTTCCTTTGTAAAGACAGTATCTTTTTTTTCTCTTCATTTATGACCTTTGAAAAAGCAACCTCATTCCCACTGGCACTTTTTAACTCACCTGCCAGCTTCCCTTCCCATCCCCCCCCCCCACACCCTATTTCCTTTGTTTTGGAGTTTTATTTTATTTATTAATTCCCTTTTCTTTCTTGTTATCTAGTTACCTAATTATTCCCCTATTTTCTCTAATTAACTAGCAGTTAATTAGTTAAGTCCTTTTTCTTCCCTTCAAGTTCTTTCATTTGTTAGGTTTTTAAAATTTATTACATCATGTTTTTCTTAAAATAGATTTCTTCCTTTTGTTCTCTTTTTAAAAATTCTCTTCCCTTTCTTTCTGTTCTAGATTTTTATTCTTCTATTCATGACCATTTTACTTACTCCTTCCTTAGTCTCTATTCTTCATGGAATTAAAATTTTTAATGTACCTATTTTAAGTTTCCTCTTCCTAATAGTTTCGACGTTATTGCCTTGTAGACTTTGCCCCTTTTATGTTTATTGTTGTGCCCTACTTTTAGAAACAGAGAAACTCTGAAACAGAGAAGATAGAAATCTTACCCAATTTTCCAATGTCCTTAATTGTGAGGTTCATTACTACCCCCTACATTCTCAATGTGTCATTCTCCTCTCTGGATCTATGTCTTCTCACCTTTCTGGATATGAGTTGCTTCCTGGAGCTCTGATTCCCCTTCTACTGAGTCAGAATGCTACTCATGGAGAAATAACATTATTTCAGAGGTTGTGGTCTCCATAAACAACAAATCCCTGAAGATTATAATCGTTTAAGGTCCATATTTCAACATATATGCATAGTTAATTAGAAAGAAGATAGATAGATAGATAGATAGATAGATAGATAGATAGATAGATAGATAGATAGATAGAATCTCTCCATGGGGACATTTTTCAGTGGGGTACTTCCTACAATTAAATGGAGATTTCCCCCTTTCTGTTTCAGTCCCTCCCTTTCCCACCTCACCTATATTCTCATAGCTCCTCTTCTTCCTGAGGGACTAAAGGAGTTCTTCTCTCTTCCTTGTTTACCATTGCCTTGATTAATGTTTCTCCCACATTTCACTCTATATTTTGGTATACCTCTGATATGCTACCATTCTGAATTTAGTCTCACTAAAACACCATTGCAAAAGAATGAATGAGTTGTATGTCATGGTGTTTCTCCACCATCATGGAATTTTAAGTTCTATTTTCCCCTTTGTCTCCCCGTGTTCCTTAGAAAGAAATTTCATAATGGTCCAGTTGTGATTTTGTCATTTTTTGTTGTCTTTTTCTTTTTAACTTTCTTTTCCTCTTTCTGGGGTATTTTGTTTCATGATGTTTGACTTTTTTATCTACTCTTATTATTTTTATCTTAAGGCAGAATGGAAATATTTGTGAAGTAAATATGATCATATATGTCTGTTTTTGTTAGAGAAGCTCCAAAATACTTCTTTTCTATCAATTTCTGTCTTTTTTTCATTGGTGATTAGACTCAGGTTTTCAAGTTATGTTATTTTATACTTTTCTGCTGCATCTTGAGCTATTTGCTGTCATTGCATCTCTTTTTAGAAAGCATTATTCCATTCCTTTTTGTTTTCTGACAGATGTAGAACAATTTCTTGCCATTTGAATAATGTTTCCTTAGTATAAGAAGGTATTTGTCCTGATTGCATATGGAATTTTTTGTCACTGGAATTATTATTGGAATTGTTCATTTTAAACACTATACATTATGGAGTTTGTTGCATAGGATTTCCTTCTGCCCCTTTCTGGAGACAATCTGTGTATCTTTTTATTGGCACTTTATTTTCTCTATTCAGAAATTTGGGCAATTTTCTTGTATAATTCGTCCATTGTGGTATTTGTTTTTTCTTTTAATTTATCATGTTCGTTTGGAAGTTCTGTGATTCTTATCTTATCTCTACACAGCCTGCCTTTGAGATAATTCTGTTTTGTTTGTGTAAAAATCATGTGTTCTTTTAATATTATTGCTTTTTGCTACTCTTCTTGTAGACTGTTCTTCATGTTTGTATGTTTATTTTCCCAAATCAGTTGTTCTCCCCCTTGTTTCTTTGGAGATTTACCACTGTGATTTCAAGATTTTCTTTCCTACCACTTACTTCTAAGGTACAGACCATAAATTCTGCTTTCTTGATTCTTTTTTTTTCTCCCTTGAATCATTTGGGAAAATCTTGCTGGGGTTCAATGCTCCCTTGGGAATCTACAGAACCTTTGGCCTCATCAGGTGTTGATTCATTTTCCATTTTCTGCAATATTTATTCAGCTATGTTTGGACTCATTTAGATATCCTGCAGGCCACATATTCTTTCTGTTACTAGTATCTTCACTATCAATTTATCAGCCTGTGCTTAAGGTTTTTAGCCAAGTTTTCTTTTTCCTAAAATCTTTCGTAACTTCCATAGTTTCCCCATTTTATTTCCTTATTGCTCATTTTCAGACTCCTTCCCTTTTAATGTTGATCCCTGAGAGTTGGAACCCAGGACTGTTTAAACCTCTTACAAAGCTGGGAAATACACTTTTCACCATCCTTGGGTCTTTTCCCAAGAGATTTTTTGGGGAAAGAACTGGCTCCAATTGGATGCTAGTCCTTTTTCCTTCAAACTTAGTGGACCCCTACTTCCTGGTGCCTTGCCTCCATTCCTTTTATCCTTTAATTCTCTGGTTCAGTACTACTATAATACTGTAACCCTAGGAAGAATAGGCTTCTGTTTTCCTATACCTCCATCTACTCCATGGAAGGGTGGAGAGTGAAGATAGTAGGATGAATAGAGTTGAGTTCTGTTATGAATTACCGTAGACTGATGGAGTGAGGGCAGGGGAAATGGCAAGGGTGTTTGGCAGAGAAATGGCAAGAGATTGCAGTACAAGGGAATTGCTAAGTGGATCTCAGAGTAACAGCCTGTTGGTCCCTTTGTACATCCCTGCCATAATATTGGGGCTAGAGGGTTAGGGGTGCTGACTCAAATGTGGAGTTAGGAAAGTTAGTTATAGTAGATCTCTAATGATTCCTGGATGGGAATAAAACAGATTAGGGATTAGCTTTCTCTACTCTTAATTCATCATTTCATTACTTCATTACAGTTTTTGGAAGACAGCTGAAATTACTTTACCTCTTGTGCATAATTGTTATTTTAAAGAATTTTGAAAGATTGTAAGAATTAGATAAACTGTCTAGTCTATCATCTTACCCAGATGTTTTTCTAGTGTCTATTGAAATAATCATATGATATTTGCAGTTTTTATTAACATAGCTAATTAAATTTATGGTTCTCTTTATGTTAAACCAACACTGTGTTTCTGGTATAAATCTCACCTGATGATAATGTGTAATAGTTGTTATATGCTCTGGGAGTCTCTTTTCTAATATTTTCTTTGAAACTTCTGCATGAAGCCTCATTAGTGAAAATGGTCCATAATTTTCTTCCTCCACTTTGGCTCTCCCTGGTTTAGCTATCAAGATCATTTTTGTAGCATACAAAGAATTTAGGAGGACCTCTAAGTTTGTTGTTTATGCAAGGAATTTGTGTAATATTTGGATTAATTTTTCTTTCAGCATTTGATGGAATTCAAATGTAAATTCATCTTGTCCTGAGGTTTTTATCTTTGAGAATTAATTAAGACTTGTTTAACTTCTTTTTCTGAAATTTGGTTGCTTAACCTAATTAAACTTTTTTTATTCTGCTACTCTTTTATATTTTTGTAAATATTCATCCTTTTCACTTAAATCGTCAGTTTTAAATTAGCTGTTCTGTCCATTTTATTGTTTTGAAAAAGTTCTTAGTTTTATCATTATTTTTACTATTATTTATTTTTTCCTTTTAATTTTTGTAATCTTTTGTTTTCAGGATTTCTATTTTGGTGTTTAATTAGATTTTTAAAATTTTCTCATTTTTTTTTTAGTTTCAATTTCTTGATCTGTTCTTTCTCTATTTTGCTGGCAAAAGTGTAAACAATTTCCCCTAATGACTGCATCAGCTGACTCTCCAAAGCTTTGTTATGTTGTCTCATTGTTGCCATTATCTTTAATGAAACTATGTATAGCTTCTAATATTTCTTATTTAACTTGCCAATTCTTTAGCATCAACTTGCTTAAACTTTAGATAACGTTGAATCCTTTCTTCAGTGACCTATTGTTGAATATAATTTTCATTGCATTCTTCTCAGTAAAATATGTGTTCAATATTACCGTTTTTCTTTTTTAATTGTATTTTTAAAAATTTATGAAATAAAACAAGCATTTCCGTAACATAGTAGAATAAAAAAGATGACTGTATATGAAACTGCAAATCTGTCATATACAACTTGGTATTGATAATAAAATTTGCATAAAACTTTCTTTTATTTCTTTTTTATGCCCTCCACCCTAGAGATGTCTACCATTAGACACAAATATGTGTATATCTATCTATCTATCTATCGATCTATCTATCTATGTGTTTTCTTAGGTCTGCTCATTTCAGTCTTCAAGACTAGCCATGTTTTTCCTAAAACCTATAAGCTTATCATTTCTTGTAGCCCAGTAGCATTCCATCACAATCATATACCATGACTCATTCAGCAATTCTCCAATTATTAGGCATCCCTGTAGTTTCCAGTTCTTTGTCACCACAAAGAGAGCTGCTATAAATATTTTATAATATATAGGGTTTTTTTTCCTTTTTCCCTTAATCATCTTTGGAAATAGACCTAGTAGTGTTACTGCTTGGGCATAATTTCAGATTGCTCTCCAAAATTGTTGGATTAGTTCACAGTTCCACCAACAGTAAATTAGTGTCCCAAATTTTTCCCATTCCCCCCAACATTTGTTCCTTTCCCCCCAATCATTTTAGCAGATATGATAGGTTTAAAATAATATATATTATATTACTGTTTTTCTACATTTGCTGTTGAGGTTTTTATGCCCTAATATGTTGTTAACTTTTATAAAGATGCCATATGCACCTTAGAACTATATATATCTCTTTTTATTCCACTAATCCCTAAAAAGCTAACATATCTAACTCCTAAAATTCCATTCAAGTCCTTAACCTTATTTCTTGCTTATCTCTTGTTAGATTTGTCTAGGTATGAAAAGGAATAAATTGAGTCCTCCTCACCCTTAGAGTTTTACTCCCTATTTCTCCTTATAACTCTTCAAATATTTAGATGATATGCCATTAAGTGACCATATAGTAAATATTGAAACTGTCTATGGTACCTTTACCAAAATAGAGTTTCTCTGTTTATTTCTTTTAATTATGTCTATTTTTGTTATTTACTGGTGTGATATCATAATTATCACCCTTGCCTTTTTGAGTCCTGTTGATATATAAGACATATTTCCATGCCTTTATTTTGTGTGAGGTTTTATGTTTTAACTATGTTTCTACTCTTACTCCTCCCAAAGGTGCATCTGCAGTCATGGTGATTTATATTTTGCCACTGGACCCAGATGGCTCTAGGGGAGAAATTAAGGCTGTTGACTTTGCATAGCCCTCCCTCACTTAAATCTAATTCACTTGCAAGTCATGTCAACACCTTCCTAAGGTCACGGTCATCTTTGAGAATGAAGAGCAAACAACAAACAACAATAACTCCTCCCAAATTTTATCATAGATTCTTATGTTTTCATTCTTTCTTTTTAAACTCTTCACAATTTCCCCTGCTCCCAACCTTAAGCTTAAGATATTTTTTGCATATGATAAATCTTTTCCTGAATCCTCCCTTACTCTTATTCTCCCCTTTCTCTCCAGTTATCTCTATTTTCTTGACGAGATGAATGTCTATCTACATCTAACTGTGTGGGGGTACTCTGTTCCTCTTTCACCAGTTCAGATGATATTGAGGTTCAAGTGATGAGCTCTCTCCTGTCCCCTCTCTTTTTATATAGATTTCTATTTGCACACCTCAATGATGTGACATAAATTCTCTCACTTTTCCTTCTCTTCTTGTTCCTAGAGTAGCCTTTTTCTTTTGCCTTTCTTTTTTTTTTTCCTTAAAGATCATGAAAACATGACCTAAAGACTCCCAAGTTCTTCATATTATTTTGACATACTTTATGACCCCTCATGACAAAGAGTTCTGGGGAGACATGTATCATCACCCCAAAACCCATTAGAATGTAAATAGTTCATCCTTAAGAACTCTTCCATGATTACTTACTTGTATTTACTTTTCTATGTTTCTCTTTACTCTGTGTTTGCATTCAAATTTTCTGCTCAGGTTTCATTGTTTCATCAAGAATGATTTGAAATTCTCTATTTAACTAAATGTTTACTTCCCCCTGTAAGATAATACCCACTTTTCCCCCAGAGAGGTCATTCTTAATTGCAAAACAATAACTTCTGCCTTTCTTATTATTATATTACAAGCTCACCTCTTTCTTTTTTTATGATGACAGCTTCCAAATCTTATTTGATTCTGAATGATGTACTTGAACTCTTTCTGGCCTCTTACAGTATCCAATGCTTCTTAATTTATCTCCTCTTGACAGTTTATTTTCCAGGGCAGGTGCTTATTGTGTGAGATACCTTGCATTTTCTTCTATTTGCTCAATCTTTGTACTTTGTTTGAATATTTCTTTGTTGTAATTAACTCGTCTTTTATTTTTAAAAATTATTATTCATTTTAACATTATTTTAAAAGATATTTGAGTTCCAAATTGTTTTCCTCCAGATCCTCCCACACACACTAAGAAGGCATGTGATATATCAATGATACATGTGAAATCTTGCAAAACATATTTCCATATGAGCCATGCTACACAAAACAGCAAGAAAAGTAAAGCAAAAAAAAACTTTAATTTTCACTCAAAGCTCATCAGTTATGTCTCTGGAGGTGGATAGTATTTTTGCTTTCTATTTATTTATTTATTTACTTTTAGTTTTCAACATTCATTTAAACAAGATTTTGAGTTCTGCATTTTCTCCCCATTTCTCCCCTCATCCCTACACCAAAATGGCATGAATTCTGATTAGCCTTTCCCCTAGACTGCCCTCCCTTCTATCACCCCCCTTTATCTCTTTCTCCCTTACTTTCTTGTAGGGCAAGATAGATTTCTATAATCCATTGCCTATATATATTATATCCCAGTTGCATGGTAAAACAATTTTTAACATTTGTTTTTAAAACTTTGATTTCCAAATTCTCTCCCTTCTTCCCTCCCTATCCACCCTCATTGAGAAGGCAAGCAATTCAGTATAGGTTGTACATGTGTAGTTATGCAAAACACTTCCATAATAGTCATGTTGTGAAAGACTAACTGTATTTCCCTCCATCCTATCCTGCTCCCCATTTATTCAATTTTCTCCTTTGAGCCTGTCCTTTTACAAAAGTATTTGCTTCTGACTACCTCCTCCTCTAATCTACCCTCTCTTCTATTATCCCCCTCATCGCTGTCCCCCCTACTTTCCTGAGGGTAAGATGCCCATTTGAGTGTGTATGTTATTCCCTTCTTAAGCCAAATCTGATGAGAGTCATATTGATTCATTTCCTTTCACCTTCCCCCTCTTCCCCTCCATTGTAAAAGCCTCTTTTATGTGAAATAATTTACCCCATTCTACCTCTCCCTTTCTCCTTCTCCCAATATATTCCTCTCTGTGACAACAATGTTGCTAGCACATGCTGCGGAGGTGAAAGACCACACAGAAGGGCTGCTAGCATGGGTTTTTTGATTTGCTTTTCTAAGGGAAGCAGCTTTAAGAGGTTAACAATTTCACTTGAATTAAACATAGATATATCACTTAGTTCAGGGGGAAAAGCCAGTACCCTGAACTTCAGACAGTATACAAACAAAAATTACAAGCATACATTATGTAAACAGAGCAAACACACACAGAAATCAACAGACAGGCCTCTAGCTGTCTGACAAGGGAATTACACAGTTATGAGAGAGAGAGACAACAACATCTGGGTTTTTCAAAGCCAGGGGGTGCTCCAACAGCTATGCAGAGACTCATCTGGCAAATCATCAACACTCTTCCAATGAGTGTGCCCCCAAAGACAGAACCCTAACCTCTGAGTATACATACACACTTCTTCAGGGTCAAAGAGCAATACAACCATGGGACTCAAACACATTCTAATAGTAATTTTGATTTGAAGATCTTTTCTACCCATTAATAGGCCATGTGACCTGCTTACATCACAGGAAGCCTAAGACACATGTGGTGGGAGGCTTGCTGAGAAGAAAAGGAAGTAAATGTCACAGTAAATGCAGAGAGAGCCATTATGGCCCTTATGACAATTAGAACTGAGGTAAAGAGAGCAGATCTGAAATAGCAAAGCAGATTGTGGTGGCTGTCAGTGAATGAGTTTTTTGGGAAGACCCCAGTAGAAGGTCAGAGAGGTTTTGGGATGGTAAGGCTCCATGCTGTGATGTTGTGTTTTAAGTTCCTTGCTGTTTGGATAAAATAGGCTCACTGGTTGTGGGAACTAGTGGCTTGGTTATGGGATCTGGTTCTCTGGTGTCTGAATAAATGGTTTACTTCGTCTACCTTCTATATGGAGAGTCTTTCATACTTTGTGATACAGAACTATATAGGCATATTCACAATTATCATTGATGTTGTGTTTATTGTCTTACCGAGAGACCTATGTGAACTAGGCCTTCCCTTGAAGTAAGCAGATCATCAAAGACTCCCCATTCAATCAAAGATTCCTTAGTGCTGAGAAGCACACAAAAACAAAGAAAACAAAAAGTCCACTTTAATTGCTATTAAATTTGAAAGGCAAGACTCATCAAAGGTACTTGATTACCTCAGAGCTGCGAAGCACTCCAAAACAGAAGACAAAAGGGTCCCACTTTACCTGACCCATTCAAATGAAGGCAAGACTCATTAAAGGCATTCGATGGCCTTAGCATTCTAAAAGAAACCAGCAAAAAAGTCCCACCTTGATTACCATAACACTCTCTCACTCTATATTTTTTAGATATTATCCCTTCACATTCAACTTACCCTGTGCATATTCTCTCTCTCTCTCTCTCTCTCTTTCTCTCTCTCTCTCTCTCTCTCTCTCTCTCTCTCTCTCTCTTTCTCTCTCTCTGTCTCACTCACATATATAAATGTGTGTGTGTGTGTGTGTGTGTCTATGTGTGTATTCCCTACAACTAGCCTAATACTGAGAAAGGTCTCATGAGTTACAAGTATCATCTTTCCAAGTAGGAATGTATACAGTTCAACTTTAATAAGTCCCTTATAATTTATCTTTCCTCTTCACCTTTCCACGTTTCTCTGGAGTTTTATATTTGGAAGTCAAATTTTCCATTCAGCTCTGGTCTTTTCATCAAGAATGCTTGAAAGTCCTCTATTTTGTTGAATGTCCATTCCACCCGCCCCCCCACCAAAGTATTATACTCAGTGTTGCTGGGTAGGTGATTATTGGTTTTAATCCTAGCTCCTTCGACCTCCAGAATGTCATATTCTAAGCCTTCTGATCCTTTAATGTAGAAGCTGCTAAATCTTGTGTTATCCTGATTGTGTTTCTACAATACTCGAATTATTTCTTTCTAGCTGCTTGCAATATTTTCTCCTTAACCTGGAACTCTGGAATTTGGCTACAATATTCCCAGGAGTTTTCCTATCAGGATCTCTTTCAAGAGTTCATCAGCGGATTCTTTCAATTTCTATTTTCCCCTCTGGTTCTAGAATGTCAGGGAAGTTTTCCTTGATAATTTCTTGAAAGATGATATCTAGGGTCTTGTTTTTGATCATGGCTTTCAAGTAGTCCAATAATTTTTAAATGATATCTCCTGGATCTATTTTCCAGGTCAGTGGTTTTCCCAATGAGATATGTCACATTGCTTTCTATTTTTTCATTCTTTTGGTTCTGTTTTATAATTTCTTGATTTCTCATAAAGTCATTAGATTCTACTTGCTCCATGCTAAATCTTCCCAGATTTTTCTGAAACAATCCCTCGCATCATTTCTTTTAGCATAAAAATATCACAATGAATCATATAACACAACTTATTCAACTATTTCCCAATTGATGGACCTCCCCTCAATTTTCAATACTTTGTCACCATAGAAAGAATTGATGTAAATAATAATGATAATATAGTCCAAATAGACACAACAGGTGGAAAATAAGCTGGCATAAGAATTCAATATAAAAAAGAGAATGGCTTGGATTGCATTTGAGGAACTGTATAATTTGTCAATGGCCCCACCATTCTTTTAGCATTATAAGCTCCTCAGCTTGTTAATTAATATCAGCTTTTAAAAAGAATTAAATATTATTTCTTTTCACACACTGTTCTAGGCAAATTGTCCTGGCTGATGTTTCCTGTCCATTCCCCATCTTTATGCCTTTCCACAGGCCATAACCCATGCCTAGAATGTGCTACCTCTTCCCTTCCTCTTTCAAATTCTCTAGCCATAAGATGGTGGCTGGAAAGCAGGGACTCGCATAATCTCTCTGCCAAGTCCCTCCAAAAACCTATAAAAAATGGCTCTGAACCAATTCTAGAGCTGCAGGACACACAAAATAGCAGAGGGAAGCAGGTCTCCAGCCCAGGACAGCCTGGATGATCTCTGGGTAAGGTCTTTCACACATGGAGCTGGGAGCGGAACAGAGCAGAGCAGAGCAGAGCAGAGCCCAGCATGGGCGGCGTGGACCAGTCAGACCAGGAGCCAGGCGGAGTGTGCCTAGCGCCCTGAATCAGTGAGCTGTGCCAGTTACCAGACTTCTCAACCCACAAACACCAAAGACAACAGAAAAGGTTAGTGGGAAAAGCTGCTGGGGACAGAGTATAAAAAGGAGTTTGTGATTCAGCCACCGCCCCAGGGGCAGTGGAGGTGGGGCAACTACAGAACTACAGTTGCAGTTGCTTCTGGCCCCAGGTCCACCTGGTGGTATGAAGAACTGGCAGATCAGAGGAGGAGTGCAAAGCCTGCTGAAGATCTAAGCCCAGTCTGGGTAGGGGGTTCTTGGGGAAGGAGGAGTGCTGGTGTGGAAGCGCATCCGCCCAAGCATGGAACATAGAACTCTTTAGTCTACAAGCAGTCATACCTCTCTGAAAAACTCAAGGGTCAAGTAAATTGGCTGGGAACATGGCCAGGCAGTAAAAATACACCCAGATTCAGTCTCCAACTCTGGAATTCTTCTTTGGTGACAAAGAACACCAAAACATACAGTCAGAAGTTAACAAAGTCATAGAGCCTACAACAAAAACCTCCAGGAAAAACATGAACTGGTCTCAGGCCATGGAAGAACTCAAAAAGGATTTAGAAAAGCAAGTTAGAGAAGTAGAGGAAAAATTGGGAAGAGAAATGAGAAGGATGAGAGAAAACCATGAAAAACAAGTCAATGACTTGCTAAAAGAGACTCAAAAAATA
>CM053625.1:17650264-17680393 GCA_028646595.1 Phalanger gymnotis
AAGAAGCAAAATATAGTTAGTCTTTCACAACATGAGTATTGTGGAAGGGTTATACATAATGATAGGCATGTGGGTCATGTTGAATTGCTTGACTTCTTAGGGAGGGTGGATGGGAAGGGAAGAGGGGAGAGAATTTGGAACTCAAGGTTTTAAAAAAATAGATGTTCAAAAGTAAAAAATTTTTTTTTCATGTACCTAGAAAATAAGATGCACAGGCAATGGGGCACAGAGATTTATCTTGCCCTACAAGAAAGTAAGGGAAAGGGGGATGGGAGGGGAATGGAGTGACGGAGTGGAGGGCAGACTGGGGAACAGGGCAACCAGAGTGTACGCCGTCTTGGAGTGGGGGGGGTGGAAATGGGGAGAAAATCTGTAATTCAAACTCATGTGAAAATCAATGCGGAAAACTAAACATATTAAGATAAATTAAAAAAAAAGAAATCTGAGAGAGACTAGTGAGTAGTAATAGTACGAGCATTTCTACTTTCTGGGAATCACAGATCTGGTACAGGTTGGGTGAGCATGACAGATTAGAGTGGGAGAGTCGGGGGGCCATGCCATGATTGAGCTACACATAGTTTCCAGAAATGTGAGATTTTCTCTCCATTAGACACTGGTATGCACAAAGCAATCCCACCTCCATTTGTAAGTTTCAGGCCAGGACCAAAAATAAGCTTATCGAAAAGAATATAAAAACAGTATTTATTAGATGTTGTTGCAAACACCATGAATTTACTAAGATGGTATCTTCCCCATGGGACGCTAGGGACCTCCTTTTGGGATAATTATGAGGATTAGAACAGGCGTGAACATTCTGTGTTGGCCTACAGCAAATATAGGAAGAGCCTTTTTCCAGCATAGCTGGAATGATCAGCATCTTCAAAGTGACCTAAGCTGGACATGGATTTTGTTGTATTTGTGTATGAGGGAGCAAGGTAACTCCTTCCCTAGTGGTTTCTTATGAGAGAACCATGATGTAGGGGGAAGAGCTGTGGGACATCTATCCCTTCCCTGATATCAACTCTGACTATATGCTCTTGATCTTTGCCTTTTTGATTATTCTTTTCTGTTCTAGATTCAGAGTTGAATTTCTAGTTGGTGCAGGGCAGGAACTGAACTAAATTGTAGACCTGTCTTCTCTCTCCCAATTGCAGTTGTTTCAGGTGTTGGGGGCAAGATCTGTATGATTATTCTTTGTACATCTCTGAAGTACAACTTCCTTTGCAAAAAGCTACCTATGTTAAATGGTTAAGGAAGTAGTGCGATAGTCACTGATACTTTAAAATGGGAAGAGCCATTGAGGTCTTGGGACAATGGCAGAGAAAAGAGACATCTCAAAACTCTCAAGGTACTTGAGAACCCTGAGGGTGAATTGTAACAGTCTGACCTTGATAGAGTAAGAGATTGTGTTGGTAAGCAAAATGGGCTCTTAGCACTTAGTTCAACCAAGTCCCCTTGAAGAGTTTGGCCTTTGTTTCCTTGATTAGATTTGGGTGTCCTTGGTGCCTCCTTGCCTCAGGGGAGGGCCTAGTTTACACATGAGTTTGAGTGACATGTTTGGGACATCAGAGGCTTTTAGACCACATGGGTTCAAGTTGCCTCTTTGTGAAGATTCTAGGTCATGTGGGTGAGTCGCATGTGTGACTCACCCTTGACCCTAAAAAAGATACAAAACCAGGGATCGGCTTTCTCTTTTTCGGAGCTCTTGCCCACAGCCATGGTGGCATGCGTGACTCTGGACCAGACCTCGTTATGAGCTCCCTGGCTGAACCTAGATGTTGGTAACTATGAATCTGTATTTGGTCTGTCTGTTGATATTTGTAATTTGTTTATATTTTGTTCTGAAGTTCAGGGTGCTGGCTTTTTCCCCTGAACTAAGTGAATGCTGTCTGTATGCTGGATTAAAGTAAACTTGTCAACCCCTTAACAATGCTTTCCTTATTAAAGCAGATCAAAAGAACCTGTGCTTTTGCAGCGTCTTGGCAGCTTTCTGGGTGCTGGTTGTTGGTGGATCTTATACCCCCACAGAAGCTGCTAGCTGGATTATTGAAACAGAGCTACAGTCAATCATGTTACATAAATCATAACTAGAATGATAAATAATTTACAAAGTGTTTTTCTGTGTCAGGCATTATGCTGAAAGAGTAGGCATAAAGAAGATAGTCCTTGTATTCAAGGAGCTCACATTCAAATGGGAGAAGACAACATAAAGGAGAGTTGGGAAGGGGTTGAGAGTGACCAGAATATGGTATGAACATGGCTGGAAAGTGGTGTGGAAGACCTAATTCTGAGAAAAATAAGTCACAGGATCACCTATCAGAGCTAAGGGACCCAGGAATGGCTCCACTGTTGCAGTCCAGAAGAGATGGGATAATTACTAGAGTGAGGCAACATGATGTGAACATAAATAAAAAGTGACCTGAATTTCCACAATGAAAATTGATCATTCCAAAGCAGAAAGTAAGTACTATTAAATAATGTTAGCCTCTGGAAACATGAACTAAGTCACTATATAGTGGGTTTTAAAAGTTTTTATTACCTGGGGTAACTGAAAGGTTTCATCAGTTACTGTATGATCTACTTACATTGTTGTAGTCATTTGCGTAAATTACAAAGCATATTAACTGAAAAAAGATGGAAAAAAGAGATAAAATAATCAAGAGGAGGGAAAAAGATCAACACATTTAAATATTTTAAAGAAAATTTCTAAATATATATGATGTCTACACTCATAGACCTCCTACCCCTGCAAAAGAGTAAGAGTTGGGTGATAGTAAGGGGAGGTGTTCTTTGAGTCTATGCTTGGTCTCTGTAATTCTGCAGCATTCATTTTCAATTGTTTGTTCTTTGTTCTTTCATTGTTCTTTCTCTTCACATTGTTGAAGTCATTGTGTCTATAGTTTTCCTGGTTCTGTTTACTCTGTAGTCATCATATAGATAATTTCTTTTAGAGCAATAATATTCTATTTCATTCATGTATCACAATTTGTTTAGCCATTCCCCAGTAAATGAGTATTTTTTGGAACCAGTTCTTTACTACCACAAAAAAGTGCTGCTATGAATATTTTTGTGTATATGAGGACTTTTTTGAATCAATAATTTCTTTGAGATATAAAGCAGGCAATGTCTAATTGCTGAGTTTCAGCAAGAGGACAAAATATGATGTTGTTATAAATCATAAACTAATTATCACCAGTTCTAGGCTTGGATAATTTCCTAGGACAAACAAGAATTTATGTGAGGGAATCTAAATTAGTTCCACTTTTGGTGGGGAGCAGAGAATGATAAAGGTAAAATGACCCTTTCTTAAAGCCCTCTGCCTCAGGGCTTGGCATTATCATTACTAATTTTTGTATAATCTTTTATAAAGCACCTCCCTTACAAAAACCCCTGTAATATTGGCAATGTAAATACCGTTCCTGCTTTAGAGAAGAGCAAACTGAGGGTCAAAGTGGTTAAGTGATTTATCCATAGTCGTATTGCTTGGAAGGATCTGGCTCTGGAGACAGAAGGAATCTTGGAGACCATGTAATTCAGCCCCTTAGTTTTTTGGATGAGGAAACTGAAACCCAAAAAGGGCTCAGAGGTATAAGAGGTGTGTCCCATACCCTTACTTCAATAATTACTGAGAGTCCAAGACAATCAAACAGTGGTTTGAAATAGGTATGAACAAGGCCTTAACACCTGTACTGAATCAACAAGATTCCCGAAGACCTTGATCAATTTAGAGTCCTTGAAAGCCATTGGAGATAGACTGAAATGATACCATAAAGGAAGTCTTTTTAGATTTAATTGAGAGACTTTTTTACTGCCTAGGGAGCTTGTATAAAACCAGGAAGCTAGTTTGTAACTGAGCATATGACAGTTCAGGATGGAAACCTTCCAGCCCAGCCCCTGAGAAGGAATTACTTGTATGGCACTAGTCACCAAAGTTTTGGGGGAATGTTTTGTACCAGCTATATCACCTTCATAAAAACCTGTTTCTTTAAGCTAATTGTCTGGCTGACTAATTGATACCAAGTGGTAATCATGGAGAATACGGTGAAGCACATACGTAGGGGCTTATGAGCTATAGCTTTAGATGTCTCCAACCCATCAGGGTACCCCTATGGTGACCTGGTCTGCTACTGTAAATTGACATTTGGGAGAGTAGCTCCAGGGCATATGCTACATAGGTAATAAATAGCAGAGGAGGAATTTGGATTTAATAGCTATTGCACTCATTTATACCACACTTCCAGCTAGGACCTAGGAAACACATCTTCAGATCTATAAGTCCAGTGCTCCTTCAATTACACTTTACCATCTCTGCATAAGACTTTTTCCCACACTTCGTCGTGTGAACAATGTGACACCGACCCAAACTAAGCAAATGATGGTTATTCCTACCAGCTCAAAATTCAAACATAGCTCCTCCCACTCCTCCACTTAATTAGAAAAGGAACTAATGCAAGGTGTTATTTTGCCTAACGGAATGAGGGACTGAAGGTCTGTAGAAGGCAGAAGTGGAACAGAAAGGCATAATCAATAGAACTCTATAGTTCAGTGGTATAAACAGTGGCCCAGTGGCCAGATAACTATAAAGAAATAGCATTGCTAACCCTGAATTGAATACAATGATCAGTTGGAGCCTTGCCTGGTTCACTAACTTTATTTAGGAATGATCTACTTGGACAGAACTGGCTGCTATGCATGGACCAGGTGAATTTATTTTCTTCTCTACTTCTTCCCCCTCCCTTGCCTCATTGCCATCTGCTAGATTGGCATTGCTTACCCTTACAAGTTTCCTGCTTTCTTTAAAACTTGCTTATTTTCTGTCTGCACTTTTATAATGGATTTTGTCTCTAGATAAAGATAAACTAATTTTTATTATATTTTGAGCAAATGTTTGCTAGAAATTAACTGATTACACTATGGGTAAGGTCAAAGCAGAATCACCTGACCAATAGCCCTAGATGTAACTGCACACTTGTATTTAAGCTGTCTTTGTTGGTCCGTGTCTGTCTGTGTATCTCGCATGACTTCAGCAGCAACCAAGAAAATAGAATGAGACTGAAAACTCATTGCAATCCCAAGTATTCTAAATCAGTTTAATTTATTTAAATTAAATGGTCACATAATCATATGTAAGTACTCATTAAACCAGCTTATATTAAAATCTGAAACTTGTCAGGGAAAGAGTTATGAGAAATTTCCTTGAAAACCCTGTCTGAAAACCTTTGAGAAATCTATATGAGAAATGTAGACGAAAAAGAAAAACCTGTTGCCCCTACATGATGATGTAAAATGTTAGGACTTAAAATCATTAGTAGATCATTAATCACATCATACTTAGAATGTTTTATAAAGGGTAAGAAACTATTTTACTATACCGAGAAGAATGTGAGTACAAACTATTACACATACTCAACTTCATTTAGGTTAAAAGATTTCATGCAATTATGGAATGTTGGACAGAAGAATCCTTGATGATCATCTAGTCTAACTTCTTAGCTAGGTAAGGGAGACCCAAAGAGTATGACTTACTCAAATTCATACAGTTAGTGGAAGAGGGTAGGATTAGAATCTCTTCTCCTGACTCCAAGATTTTCCATTCTCCTGAATCTTTCGAGCATACTTCTTAGACCAGTTCACCTATTGGACTCTGTAAGGAGTTTGGTTTCTTTTTCTGCTTCCAGCTTTCCTTTTCTCCCACACAAAACTAGAATCCTATCTCTTTCATCTCTTTCCATTCCATCTTTTCCATTTCCCTATCTCTTTCCTTTTCTCCACTACCCTGCCATCAATCAAGAAGTATTCATTAAGTACCTATGTGCCAGACACAATACTACGTATTTGGAATACAAGTACAAAGAATGAAACAATACCTACTCACAAGAAGCTTATGTTCTATGTAAAGGATGACACAACAAATATAAAATACATATAGCATAAATATAAAGTGAATAAATACAAGGCTAAATCTAAGGGACTAAAAACATACAAGGCTAAATCTAAGAGAGAGAAGACAATAGCAATTGAGGAGGAACAAGGTTAGGTCAGTCTGTAAATAAAAAAATTAACTATTAATTTACTCTTCATCAAGCATGATCCTGAGCATTTGGGATACAAAGAAAGGCAAAATACAATCCCTGCTATCCAGAAGGTCATAGTATAAGGTTAGAAAAATTATTCAAAATATACCAGATTATTTTAATAATTACCATTTTATAATAAACTTTGAGCTCTGGTATGGCTAGTGGACTTTTCTTCATTTTTAAAAATTAATTCTCTTGATATACTTGACCTTTTATTCTTCCAAATGAATTTTGTTATTATTTTTTCTAGCTCTGTAAAATAATTTTTAGTAATTTGATTGGCATGGCACTGAATAAATAAATTAACTTAGGTAGAATTGTAATTTTTATTATATGGGCTTGGTCTACCCATGAGCAACTGATGTTTTTCCAATTGTTTAGATCCGACTTTATTTGTGTGAATAGTGTTTTGTAGTTATGTTCATATAATTCCAGCGTTTGTCTTGGCAATCAGACTCCCAAGTATTTTATATTGTCTACAGTTATTTTAAATGGAATTTCTCTATCTCTTGCTGCTGATCTTTGTTGATAACATATAGGAATACTGGTGAATTATGTAGGTTTATTTTATATCCTGCAACTTTGCTGAAGTTGTTAATTATTTCAACTAATTTTTAACTGATTCTTTAAGATTCTCTAAGTATACCTTCTTCATATCATTTGCAAAAATGGTAGTTTTATTTCCTGGTTCCTTCAATTTCTTTTTCTTCTCTTATTGCTGTGACTAACATTTCTAGTACAATATTGAATAATAGTGGTGTTAATGGGCATCCTTGCTTCACCCCAGATATTATTAGGAAGGTTTGTAGCTTATCCCCATTACAGATCATTGCTACTAATGGTTTTAGATAGATACTACTTGTCATTTTAAGGAAAGCTCTATTTATTCTTGTGCTCTCTAGTGTTTTAATAGGAATGAGTGTTGTTTTTTGTCAAAAAAAACTTTTTCCTGCTTCTACTGAGATAATCACATGATTTCAGTTGGTTTTGTTGTTGATATGGTGAATTATGCTAATAGTTTTCCTAATATTGAACCAGTCCTGTATTTCTAGTATAAATCCCACTTCATCATAGTGTATGATCCTTGTAACATGTTGTTGCACTGTATTTGCTCATATTTTTATTTAAACTTTTTGCATCAATATTCATTAGGAAAATTGGTCTATAATTTTCTTTATGTTTTCACTCTTCCTGGTTTAGGTAGCAGCACCACATTTATATAATAAAAGGAATCCTTCTTTGCCTATTTTTCCAAATAGTTTATAGAGCATTGGAATTAATTGTTCTTTAAATGTTTGGTGGAATTAATTTATGAATCCATCTGGCCCTGGGTTTTTTTTCTTAGAGTCCATTAAAGTCTTGTTCAAGTTCTTTTTCTAAGAAAGGGTCTTTTAATTATTCTATTTCTTCTTCTGTAAATCTGGGCAATTTGTATTTTTTTACAAATATTCACCCATTTAACTTTGACTGTCAGACATTGGCATATAATTGGGCAAACAGGGCTTCTAATTATTGCTTTAATTTCCTCTTTATTGGTGGTAAATTCACTTTCTTAATTTTTGATACCGGCAATCTGGTTTTCTTCTTTCTTTTTTAAAATCAAATTAACCAATGGTTTATCTATTTTGTTGTGTTTTTTAAAATAAAACCAGCTCCTAGTTGTATTTATTAATTCAATGGTTTTCTTTCAATTTTATTCAATTTGGTGTTCAGTTGGGGATTTTTAATTTGTTCTTTTTCTTGTATTTTTAATTGTATGTCCAATTAATTGATCT
The DNA here is from genome assembly GCA_028646595.1 of Phalanger gymnotis. Classification (NCBI taxonomy): domain Eukaryota; kingdom Metazoa; phylum Chordata; class Mammalia; order Diprotodontia; family Phalangeridae; genus Phalanger; species Phalanger gymnotis. The sequence continues at coordinate 17,658,117 of CM053625.1, forward strand.
GCTCTTTCTCCATTTTAATGGTGTAAGTGTTTAGAGATATACATTTTTCCTAAGTACTGCTTAGGCTGCATCTCATAAATTTTGATATTATCTCATTGTCATTCTTATCATTATTTGACTCCCTCATTCTTTATGATTAGATTATTTAGTTCCCAATTAATTTTAATCTATATTCCTAAGGTCCTTTGTTGAATTTAATTTTTTATTTCATTATGATCTGAAAAGGATGTATTTAATATTTCTGCCTGTCTACATTTGATTATGAAGTTTTTATGTCCTAAAACATGGTCAATTTTGTGTAGGTGCCAGGTACTAATGAGAAAAGATATATTCCTTTCTATCACCATTCAACTTTCTTCAGAGGTCTATCATATCAAACTTTTTAAAAAAATTATTTTCCACCTTAACTTCTTAATTTTTGTTTAGATTTGTATAGTTCTTAAAGGGGAAAGTTGAGATCCTCTACTGGTATAGTTTTACTTTCTATTTTCTCCTGTAACTTATGTAACTTCTTTAAGAATTTGGTGTTATACCATTCGGTGCATATATGTTTACTATTGATATTACTTTATTTTCTTTGGTACCTTTTAACAAGGTTTTCTTCCTTTTCTCTTTTAATTAGATCTATTTTTGCTTTCACTTTGTCTGAGATCATGATTGTTTTCTTTTTACTAGTTTTCTTTTTACTTCATCTAAAGCATAATAGACTCTGATCTAGCCACTTACCTTTACTCTGTGTGTGTCTCTCTGCTTCAAGCATATTTCTTCCTTTTTTGGTTTAATTTATTTATTTTATTCTGAACTTATGAAATAAAATAAGCATTTTCATAACACAGTAGAATGGGAGAAAAAAGATGATTTTATATGAAACTGCAAATCTATTGCGTACAACTTGCTATTCCTTTAACATATATAATAAAGTTAGCTGGTCTAACTTTACTACTAATCTGTTGCTCTGTGGCCATGGGGCCTGGCCACTGCCCTGTTGCTCCAGAACCATAGGCCTGGCCATTGCCCTGCCCTGACATACTATGGGGTCTAGCAGCTGCCTGCTGCACTGAGCACTCAAGACCTCATTCCTGCTCCACTATGCTGTTGGCCCAGAGCACTGGAGCCATGGGCCCTTGCCACTGACCTGTACTGGGGTTCAGAGTCTCCCACTGGCTTGTTGTTGCTGGCTTGCCCAGACTCCACCCATGCTGGACTGTGCTTCCCTTTTACCCAAGTGAGATAGAACTTAACTGTCAAAATTCTTAGTTGTCTTGGGATGGAACATTGTTTCACCCTGTTCTTTTTGTTTGGTCTGATGCTCCAGAATTCATTTTGAGGCATCATTTTATATTGCTTGAATGTGAATTTGAGAGAGTTCAGGCAAGTTACTGCCTTATTCTGACATCTTGGCTCTTAGGAGAAATATCCAAGTGTATATTTAAAGATGATTTTGTTAAGAAGTTAGAGGTGATATCCATTTTTAACAATACAATGTCTTATTTTATACATTATATATCTAATGATATTGAGTCATTTAATAATCTAGAAAGCATTCCCAAAAGTGGCATTTATGCTCTGCAATTTGAAGAGGAAAGTGATATTTGTAATTTGGCAATTTTATTGGTATTTTTAAGATATCTGCATGATGCTACATTAGATGTGACTGTTTTGTCATCAGTTAACAGGATATAAAACTGGGGAAGATATGTTTTATGTAACTAATTCAATCTTTTAAGGATAAGAAATCAACTGGTCCTCTTGCATAATTTGCACAGATCAAGTAAAATCAATAACAGAAAATTTGAGCATTATTTTTTGTATTAAAATTAAAGAGAATATAATATGGAAACACTTGACACACACAAACAAGTTCTGGCATCAAAGAGAATGCATGTTAAATGATGCTACAGAATTGGGTTTTTACCATTTTAATGCAGAGAGATTGGCAGCAAACATAATACACTAATAACACAAACAGATGTTAATTGGTCACTTATCTCTTTGAATTAAGAGTTATTTGTCTTCTTCAACGACCATCTTTTTCACCTGTGTGAGTTTACAAGTGATATGCCAAGGACATAAAGGAAATATTTGGCAGAATCTTAAAAAAAAATTTAATGACATCCACACGCCGTTATAAGGTGCAAGACAATATTCAATACAGAGTAAAAAAGTATCATTAAGAAGTTAAAGTTTTGGATCAACACAATATTACAAATGGTACTGAGTGCTTTATGCTATAACATAATTTCTTATTAGAAAATGAACATTCTTGGGGGCGGAGCCAAGATGGCAGCTGGAAAGCAGGGACTAGCATGAGCTCCCCTCCAAGTCCCTCCAAAAACCTATAAAAAATGGCTCTGAAACAATTCTAGAATGGCAGAACCCACCAAATAGCAGAGGGAAGCAGGGCTCTAGCCCAGGACAGCCTGGTTGGTCTCTGGGTAAGGTCTATCCCCATGGAACTGGGAGCAGAGGCGAGCAGAGCTGAGCGGAGCAGAGCCCAGCATGGGCAGCACAGACCAACCAGACCGGGAGCAGGGCTGAGCATGCCCTAGTGCCCTGAATCAGTGAGCTGTGGCAGTTACCAGACTTCTCAACCCACAAACGCCAAGGACAACAGAGTAGGTTAGTGGGAGAAGCTGCTGAGGACTGGGATAGAGTTTGTGGTTCAGCCACTGCCCCAGGGGCAGTGGAAGTGGGGCAGCTACAGAACTACAGCTGCAGTTGCTTCTGGCCTCAGGCCCACCTGGTGGGAGGAATTGAGTGGCAGATCAGAGCAGGAGTGCAGAGCCTGCCGAAGATCCGAGTCCAGTCCAGGTTGGGGGTTCTTGGGGAAGGAGGAATGCTGGTGTGGCAGAGCTGGCTGTATAGAAACAGCTCTGAAATCAACAGCGCATCCCCTGAAGCTTGGAACAAAGTACTCTTTATTCTACAAGCAGTCATACCCAGGCAGGTGAGGGGGAATGGGTTTATCTTGCTCTCATAGGATTTGGCCTGAGGAGGGAATACCATACATGCTCAATTGGGCATCTTACCCCACAGGAAAGAAGGAGGAAGAAGATAAAAAGGGGGGGATGATAGAAGGGAGGGCAGATGGGGTTGGAGGTAATCAAAAACAAACACTTTCAAAAAGGGACAGGGTCGAGGGAGAAAATTCAGTAAAGGGGGATGGGTTAGGAAGAAGCAAAATATAGTCTTTCACAACATGAATGTTGTGGAAGGGTTATATATAATGATACACATGTGGCCCATGTTGAATTGCTTGACTTCTTAGGGAAGGTGGGTGGGAATGGAAGAGTAGAGAGAATTTGGAACTTAAAGTTTTAAAAAATAGATGTTCAAAAAAAAGTTTTTGCATGCAACTAGAAAATAAGATACACAGACAATGGGGCATAGAAACTTCTCTTGCCCTACAAGAAAGAAAGGGAAAAGGGGATGGTAGGGGAGTGGGGTGACAGAAGGGAGGGCTGACTGGGGAACACGACAACCAGAATATACACCATCTTGGAGTGGGGGGAAGGGTAGAAACGGGGAGAAAATTTGTAATTCAAACTCCTGTGAAAATCAACGCTGAAAACTAAATATATTAAATAATAAAAAAATTAAAATAAAAAAAGAAAATGAACATTCTTTCAATCCAACTGTCAAGAAAGATATTAGATCATCTGAAATTTTTAGAAATAACTTTCAATGAATATTTTCCTGAATTTTCTAGTAAATTAAATTTGATTGGCAACTCATTTGATATGTCTTTTACATTTCTTGACAATGAATTTACCAAGAATGAAAAATAAGGTGTAATGGACTCATAAATTTTGAACTATAAAAGTCATTCAAAAATTATAGTCATAAATATTTAGTTAAAATATATTTCATTTACAAGCAAGAGAGCTTATAAAATTCTTTTATGATTTTCCATTGCATATTTGTGTGAATGAGCATTTCTGTTTTATTCTTGCTCAGAATCAAAATTCAGAAATCAACTCAATGCAGATTTTATGTTGCGTTCAGTATAGAGCCAAATATCATAAACTTTTATTCATACAAATGAGTCCAAAATAAATATTGTTTATATATGATTGCTATCTTCTATCTTCCAAGTTATAACTTATTTCATTAAAATGTTACTCATATTCAACAAAACTTCTAAAATAAAAAGGAAATGTAATACAAAGTTTTGCAGGTAATAGTAAAGTATTAGGTCTTACTGAATTTCTTCTTTTAACTCTCACAAAATATCCCATGTAAAGTGTTGATAACTATTTTCTAATTAGTTTTATAATTTTATATTGAGAATTTTCATCATCATAAGTAGAATTATATTTATGTAATTAGGCAATGTAAATATTAACTAGAATATTTTGGGGGGCAGAAGTTACTTTTGCAGTTACTTCAATTGTGAGTTATTTTAAGCACTTGATGAATAAATCTAAAAGAATACTACGACTAATATGAACTTAGCTTGTAGGTTTACAACACAATTTTCAAGGAACAAAACTAATGTAAATAATAATAGCACCTTTTTCACAGGGTTGTTGTGAGGATCAAGTAAGATAACATGAAAAACATCTGAAACCTTAAAATGTCTTATGAATGTTAGCTATTACATTACTAAGATTATAATAATGGTAATGATGATGAAGATGACAATGATAATGATGATGGCAATGACGATGATGATGATGATGATGAAATCAAAGCCCTTCTGTATTCTGGTTGTTCTCCTCCAGATATTCCCTAGCTTATCAAAACCCTTTCTGAAATGTGGAGCCTAACACTGAACATGCAACTCCAGATGTTCTCTGGCTATAATTGGATTATCACTTCCCTGCTCCTGGAAGTTGTGACTGTCTTAATGCAGCCCAAGATCACATTAAATTTTTTGGCTGCCATATGACACTTAACACATATTGAACTTGCAGTACACTAAAACCTTTTAGTCATGCCTTTCCTATCTTGTAACTATTGAAGAGATTTCTTGAACCCAGGCATAATACATTTGTCCTATTAAATTTTGCCTTGTTAGATGCAGCCTGATACTTTGGCCTGTCAAGATCTCTTTTGATCCTGACTGTAGAAGAAAAATTATGTACTTTGCATTTTAGGCATAAATCTTCCAAAGAAAATTTTGTTAATTAAACATAAAATTCAAAGGGACAGAAATCTTTTCGTTCCTTGAAAATATTGACCCAACATTTCCACACAGAATTTGTAGTATTCACAAAACAAAGGCACAAATTTCATAGTAAGATAAAACATAGTTACAAAGTTCAGGTGACAGTTTTAATTAGTCAAAACAGAAAAATATTCATTTAGCCTAGTGTTCCCTGGAGATTCACTTTCCTAAAACTATTCAATCCCTCTTTAACTACTCCCTTTAAGGATTCTCTTTTCAGCCTGGCCAAAGAGGAATCCAGAGATACTTCTAATAATTGAATTAATCAAAGAAATTCTTTCTCTACTTTGTCTAATCATTACCCTAATAAATTTCAAGAATGTTTCCTTCTTGAGCTGATCAGACCTCTCCTTTCAAAAACTGGTTAGTCCTTCCTTTAGAATAATGTAAAAATCAAGAACAGTGTTTCAGTTTCAGTTAGTTGAAGGCTGATAAAGTTTCTTATTTAGATTAAGGCCAAGGACTCATACTTGAACTCTCTTAACATTATTTTGTAATATGTAGTGTAAGGATGGAAATGGGGTGGGTACGGAGGTACCTTTCCATATGATTGTTTCATCTAGTATGTTAGCTATCACCCTTAGGTTTCTGTCTTCTGCAAATTTGCTAAGCATCTCATCTGTATAGTTATCCAAATTACTTATTAAAATCTTAAATATAACCTAGCCAAGTATAGATCCCTGGGGCAATCCAATGGAGACCTTATTCCAAGTTTACGTGGAATTACTAATGTAACTTTTTTGAGTGTGGCTATGTCTAGCTCATGTATCTCCATATTTCCACAAGGATTGTATGAGAATCTTCTATTTTCAATACTTTGCTAAACTATGCTATTGACACTGAATCTACTAGTTTACTTACTATGTATATAAAAATAAGAAATAAGGTCAGTCTTTAATGGTTACACTTAATGAAGCCATGCTAGGTTTTTGTGGTCATTGTTTCTCTATCTAAATGTTCAAGCACCATTTCTTTAATAATTTAAGGGAGTTGAGTGAGACATCTCTTATTAAGTCAATTCTCCCCAGACCAGGTGATGAAATCACAGAAGATAATGGCTGGTAACCTAGAAAATAAGTGTTACAGGCTTTAAAAAAAGTGTAAAGATGTGTTTACTCCGAAGTATGTGCTGTGAAGTATGAAGTTCTCTAATCACAATAGAAGCAATTAGAAGCTGCCTTGCCATTGTTTAGCTAAAAATAAACCACGTCCCCTGGTAGCCTTTTAAAAGCTGAGACCTGAGAAGCCAGTCAAGCCAAAAACTGCTCTAAGGAACATGAGACCTAGAAGTCAAGAAAAGAAAAGGAGGAGAGGAGAGAAGGGAAAAGAAGAGAAGTGGGAGGGGGGTTGGGGGGTGGGAGAGTGACAAGAGGGAAGTGAACAAGCATTTATTCAGCACCTTCTATTTGCTGCACTGTGCTACTCTCTTTGCAAATATTGTTTCCCAACAACTCTGTAAGGTAGGTGCTGTTATTATCCCCATTTTATAGTTGAGGAAACAGAGGTATACAAAAGTTAAACAATAAGTATCTGAAGTCAAATTCAAACTCAGATCTTTCTGACTCTAGGCCCAATGCCCTAACCACTGTACAACCTATCATATATGGAAGAACAAAAACAGCTCTTGAGATAGAATACTCCTCAATGTCTTACAGAACAGCTATGTAGAGTGCTAGGGGTATGAGACAAACTCTGAAGAATGTGACTTCTGTGAGTTCAGAAAAGAGCCATCTTTGACCATTGAGAGTTAAGCCACAAAAAGGTACAGCTGCCTTGAAGGAGAACAGCTTGAAGAAACCACAAGAAAGAAAAGGATATGAGGGCAGTGTTAGTTGCCTTGACCACATGTTTTCCATAGGTTGTGGGCATAGAGATGGGAGATGTAATGATGAACTAATTAGAATAATTTATATGTGATAACTTTATTTTCTCACTTTCTACTCAACCTCTTGATATATGACTTTCCCTCTCACTATGAGAACGGAGAAGTTTACCATTGACCTCTTAGTTACTAACTCTTTCTTTTTGAATTCCCCCATCCTTTGCCTTCAATGACAGTGCTCTCTCCAGTTTTTCAATTCAACTCTCTAACTACTCATTCTCTTATCTCTCTTGCTGACTCCAATTCCTTTGTTTACACCCTAAATATAGATGTGTCCAAGGCTATGCCTTCAACTTTCTCTTGACAGTTGCAATCCCATTTGGTCCCAAGGTTTCAATTTTCGTTTCCATTTGTGCGAATCCTTTATCAATATCTGTAAGTATTCTATCAGGTTCTACTTCTCCGATTTCACTCTTACTTAGATATCTTAAACTAGATGTTTAAATGCTCTCCAAAACAAAAAACTGTACCAAAAAACAGCAGCTCATGATCAACCCTACACTGGAAGATCTATGAGGGCAGGGATCCAGTTTTACTTAATCTTTGTATCTCTCCAAATGCCTAGCATGACATTCTGTGTATAGTAGATATTAGATAAAATTAAATTTGATGTAATAGGACCAGGGCCTATGAAAGAATAACTTAATTAGCATTCTCTTTTAGTTCTTTGAGATCTTAGGACAGGAATATTTATAATAGTTAATTTTTGGAATGATTAATTATCGAAAGTGTTCAACTTTGGAATACTTACTATTTTATTTGACAATTCAAAATTTTTCCTCAAGCCAAGTCACAAAAATTAGTTTCCAAATTAACATGGTAAGGAATAAACTATCATATATAATTGGCCACCTTAATGTAAAGGATTCCAAGATGACAGGCACATGAATGTAACTAAAACACTTGTAACCTCCATTACTTGAGAAGCTTTGCCACTACTTTCCTGTGAGTGAATAAATTGCTCACTGAAAAGAAATTATGCATAACCAATGACCACCACAGAAGAAAGAAATAAGTTGATGAGATGTATTGTTTAAAAACATGCTAAAATTTATAACCTCAACTTAGTCTCAGCCTCTTCAAATTATTTGCTTCATGAAGATATTTGCTCATTTTAATGAAGTTGTCATTTTGGGCATCTTCTCCTTTGGAACTGCTTTTTAAACCTTTATATAATATTCCTCCTGACCCAGGTGTAGAGCCAAGACTAGGACTAAGATTAGCTAACAATTGTGGTTACCCTCTGTGCATGTGACATAATGATAACAAGTTGTTTTCATGAGGCCAGAAGTATTTGGAGAGTTAACAGAAGCCAAGGGTCAAAAGAAGTCTCTACAGAGGTACAGAGGGTTAAACAGTTTGGAAACTTCATGATACAAAAGGTCAGAATCAGAAGATATAACCCAGAGTTAGAAAATATCCAAAGAACTACATATCCAAAACATGTTTGAGTTCTTCCAAAAGGTATACGTTTCAATTTGAGTCTCATTTGGTTCAATGATCATACCCCTTCTATTTTGATATCTAATGTTTAGGGGTACATAATCTGCTCCCACATAGTCTTCTGGGCAAACTAGCTGCTGAGGGATCCCCCACTGCTCTACTATTTCTTTTTGTTTTGGAAACTGAAGTTCATTTTGGGGGGAATATCCTCTGAGGGTATATTTTGGGTTTTTTAGGCTATTTGGTTTTTGAAAATAGCCAAAAGTCACTCAGTGTTAAATGGTGAATAATCCAGTTAAATTGGCAAAGGTTTGGGGGAAACAGAGGGCATAAGCATAGACAAAGAGAAACAAAATTTTTTAAATGTTGATTAAGACCAAAAGTAAGGTGTAATAATGAAGTACTGGGGTTAATTTTCTCATTTGGCTGGTAAACTGACTCTGAAAGCAGTTCCAAAGAGGAAGCTCTGAAAATAGTTTGAATAATAACACATCATTGAAATAATTATCAGCCTATCATGATTTCTACTTTTAAGGCAAACAATCATTTGGATTTATAAGTTCTGTTATCTTTTTCAAAAACTAAGTATCATAAGATCATGGTTGTGTAGGCAGAGATGTTCTCAGCTGCAAAGGCTGATTTTCCATAAAGTGGTAATCAGTCTTTTTTCCAAAACAATTTAGTAAACTAACAGCTAGCTTTTGAGTTATTGTGATTTTTAGTGCTCTCTATATCAAAATCAAAGTGGAAAGATTACCATTATGAAAAAACCCAGTACTCATTAATGCACAGTATTAATGGGACTGTATTAGAGATAGCTAAAGAATGACTTGTGACCTTTGGCTTATTTAAACATTAGTAAAATCATAGGACATGGAGAACTAGAACATACCTATTACAGAATTGGAAGTTTTTGCTTACTTAGAACAAGAAAATTAAATTTTTGTCAGTGACTCTGGAAGAGTCCTCAGGTGGCAGGCATTTAAAAAAATGTAGAAATGGAGATGAACTGCAGTATGTGTGATAAACTGAACTCTGAAGTAGTATACAGAGTGTGTATTGTGTGGAAAGGCTTGAAAGAAGAATGAGGTATAGGAGGTGTCATGGGCAGCATATTGTCAGTACAAAAAATGTGTGTGAGGGTATAATGTAGGTACAGAGAGGTTGGGTTTGTGTTCTGTGGGTATTAAGTTAGGCAAAGAACAGGGAGAAAAAAGAACACCTTAAGCATAAGGACAAATCTCTTCTGCTTTCCAGAAGCTTCTATTGATAATGAAATAACATTTTGAAGGTCTCATTAATTTGTGTCTTGGCAACCTTATTTATTCTCAGTTTTGGTATGGTCAGCTCTACTCTGGTACTTTAGCATCTATTTTTCTTCTGGTTCACCAAAGGTCGCAATTTATTCCTTATTAACAGCTGCCGTCTTCTGAAGCACCACAGAACTCTTCATTTGTAACCAAACATTTGTGAAGGACACCCTCATGATAAATTATCTTTCAAAAGGCAAGGCTTGAACTCTAAAATAAGTGACACTGAACTTAAGTTCTTCTCAATTTTCATAGAACTTTCCACACCTCCTCTTTTCCCCCTCTTCCCTCACTTCTTTGAGGTGAAAGACACTTTGATGCTTCTAATGAGTTCTGTCTTCTTTGTCCTGTGGATTCAGCTGTAATTATTCTATATCTGGAAAAATTCCTTTTTTAAGTCTGAAGAATCAAAGAGGTTTGGAGAAAGTGGCTTGCTGGTGATATGACTCAGAAATCTTCCTAATGAATTCTAATATGTGTAGACTTATTTATGGCTACCATGCATTTATATTAATGCTTTGCACATAGAATTTACTTTACAAATATTTCTTCAATGACTGAATAAATTGATGAATAGATTTTCTTCCATCATATCAAGAATGATGTTGAGAATTGGGTGAAAGCTGTCTATCTAGAATGGTTTGAAGGTAATCCTATCTAGAGGAAAAGGTACATAAAGATAACCTCTGGATTTTCCTTCAGTGATAGATCCTGTAAACATACAAAAAGCATAACTGATACCTTCAGAGAACTTCCAATCTAGTGGTAACATAAACTCATGATGAGCATTCTTCATATTACATTAATGTTTCACATAATTTTTCTAGAATTGGCAAGACACATTACCCTAAAGCAGCCTACTAATATGCAGAACTAAGTTGATTGTGAACCATAAGCCAAATGAGAAAACATGAAAAACACAAAACAAAATTATACAAGGTGCTCCTAAAGTCTGGACACATAGGCAAAAATACATATTTTTAAGAAACGAAATGAATGAACTTTTTAACATTTTATTTAATGGGAATATTAACAAATAAAATCTTCAACATGATTTCCATAATTTGTGATGAAAAAGTTGATGAACTTTGCAAGATTGACATGAACTCAATGCAATAGCTCCACATTGCCATCAATTTTGATATATGTCCAGACTTTAGGGAGACCCTATGTTTCATTATTTAGAGGGTAATGTTAGTATAATGTGAGAGACTATCCAATGAAGTTTTATCCTTCAAATCTACAGCAGTTGCAGAGGGAAAATGTGCTTTGGAGGGCATGTGGGGGGCAGAGCCAAAATGGCATAGAAAATCCAGGAAGTTGCCTGAGCTCTCTCAAGTTTCCCTGAGAAAAAGTGTTAAATCAAGCCTCTAAAGGGTTTCAGGATAGAGTGAAATGATTTTCCATGCTTAAGAAAACTTGGAGAGATTTCAAGAAAAGTCTATCTCATTTGGGCAGAAGGGAAGCACAACCCAGTGCAGACAGTGACTAAGCAAGCAAGTGGGAAGCTCTTAGTCACAGCAGAGATAAGCAACTGAGGCTCCATGGTTCTGGATCAGCAGGCCAGTGGCACAGGGGCCAGCTGTGAAGCCTCCAGCCACAGTGTAGAAAGTGAATTAATAGCCCCAGAACCCAGGGCACAACAGGTATGGCTATGCCAGGACACCTTAGTGCAGTGAGCAAGCCACCAGCACCTGAGGCCATTAAGCAGAAAGCCAATGACCAGGCAGCTGGCCCCCAGCAGAAGAAGCTTAGAAAACTGTTCCCCATGACCCAGAAGCAGAGCTTAACTTTAAAAGGCCAAAACATGAGCAAGAAAAAGAAAAGAGCCCTGACCACAGAAAGCAACTACGGCAACAGAGAAGATCAAAATATAAATTTAGAAGAAGACAACAATGTCAAAATGCCTACATGCAAAAACCTCAAAGAGGAATGTGAATTGGTGTCAAGCCCAAAAAGCTTTCTTGGAAGATCTCAAAAGGAATTTTAAAAATCAAATAAGAGAGGTAGAAGAAAAATTGGGAAAATAAATGAGAGGTATACAAGAGAACATCAATAGCTTAGAAAAGAAAGGATGAAATTGACTAAAGAAAACAATTCCTTAAAAAATACAGTTGGGGAGAGGATTCTGGGAAGATGGTGGAGTAGGTCAGAAAATTCCAAACACTCCAGAATTTCCCCACAAACAAGACAAAATAGCACCTCAGGGTGAATCTAGAGTGGTAAAAATAAACAAGAGTTGGGGTAGAAGAGTGCTCCTTCTGGGACAAGAGGAGAAGATCATAATAAAAATCCCAGGACTGAGGTTTGGCATCTGAGAAAACACCTTCAGGCTAGTCCCTCTGAAACAGCAAGTGGTGAGTCCTGGGGCTAGCTGGGCTAGGAGGCAGCCTTGGCATCAGCCACATGAATTTTCATCTCCTGGAGTTTGACAAATATATGTCGAATTGAATTGCTGAATCAAATTGAGGAAAAAGAGGAAAAAAACCCTCAAATTCCTATTTGGTTTTTCATATAGTTGGAATAACAAAATATCTTTCAGTTATTGGTGCAAACCAACTTCCAGCACCTTCTAAATCAATTATGTTCATAATGGTGGTTATGATGTACTACGGGATCTAAGACAGATTAAACTCTACTCCATGTACTAAGTATAGTATCTAAGTACAGTATCATTCTTCAGAAAAACTTAGAACAAGAACTGAAACAAAAATATTCTTCTGGCATGCCAAAAATAATTACCCTGAATTATAGAATTATTAGGGCTATAAGGAATCTCAGATGTTATCTCTAGTTCAATATTTTAATAAGAATACTAGGAGGAGTGGAGCAAAGATGGCAGAGTAAAAGCAGAGACTTGCTTGAGCTCTTCTCTAAATCCCTTCAAATACCTGTAAAAATGACTCTGAACAAATTCTAGAGAAGAAAAATCCACAAAATGACAGAGTGAAACAGATTTTCATCCAAGACAACCTGAAAGGTCAACAGGAAAGGTCTCTTGTACCAGTCTGAGAAAGGAGTGCAGTTCATCAGAAAACATGCTAATGCAGACTGGGAGCAAGCTTCAAGGGACTGAAACACTGGCAGCTGTGGCAATTTCCAGACTTCTCAACCCACAAACACCAAAGACAACTTAAGTCAGTAGGAAAGGGCTGTCAGACCTGGATGAGAGAGGAGTGCAGTCAAGCCCTGGTCCCAGAACAGCCACTGCCTCAGCAGTCCAGGAGAAGGGACAGGTCAAAAGAGAGAATAGAACAAATGGAGAGCAGGACAGGATAGAAGGTAAAAGAGTTAGTCTTTCACAATATGACTGTTACGGAAGTGTTCTATATGCCTACACATGTATAACCTATTATGGATTTGCTTGCTTTCTCAATGTGTGGGAGTGGGGAAGGAGGAAGTGAGAGAATGCTGAACCCAAGGCTTTAAAATGAATGTTAAAAATTGTTTTTGCATGCAATTGGGAAATAAAATATAGAGGCAATGGGGTAGAGAAATCTATCTTGCCTTACAGGAAAATAAAATAGAAGGGAAGGGGATAAGAAAATAGGGTGGGGGTAATAGAAGGGAGGGCAGTTTGGATGAAGGGGTAATCAAAATGTGTGATGGGGTGTGGAGAGGGGAAAGATAGGAGAAATTTTGAATTCAGAATTTTGTGGAAGTGAATATTGAAAACTGAAAATAAATTTATATATTAAAAAACAAAAAATAAAATAACTATAGACAATATAAAGACAAACCCAGGAAATACATGAACACAGTTACAAAACACTTTTCAGACGAATCAAGTCAGATCTAAATAAAGCATTGGATAAATATCAATTGCTCATGGGTAGGCTGAGCAAATATAATAAAAATGACAATTATACCTAAATCAATTTACTTATTCAGTGTCATACCAATCAAACCACCAAAAATTATTTTATAGAGCTAGAAAAAATAACAAAATTCATTTGGAAGAACTAAAGTCAAGGATATCACGGAAATTAACGAAAAAAATGCAAAAGAAGGTGGCCGTACCATGCTACACATAAAACTATATTATTAAGTGGCAATCATCAAAACTATTTGGTAATGGCTAAGCAATAAAATGGTGGATCGGTGGAATAGGGTAGGTAACACAAAACACAGTAATAAATTACTATAGTAAACTCACATTTGATAAACCCCAAGACTCCAGCTTCTGGTACAAGAAATCACTATTTGACAAGAATTGCTGGGAAAACTGGAAAATAGTATGGCAGAAACTACTCAAAGACCAACATCTCACACTCTATACCAAAAAAGGTCAAAATGGGTACATATTTCACAAATAAAAGACGATACCGTAAGCATATTAGGAGAGCAAAGAATAGTTTACCTGTCATATCTATAGAGAAGGGAACAATTTATGACCAAACCAGAGATAGAGAACAATATGAAATGCAAAATGGATAATCTTGATTACATTAAATTAAGAAGGTTTTGGACAAAAATAGACAATGCAACCAAGATTAGAAGGAAAGTGTAAATCTGGGAAATATTTTTTTACAGCCAGTGTTTCAGATACAAGCTTCATTGCTAAAATATTTAGAAAACTGAGTCATATTTATAAGAATATAAGCCATTCCCCAATAGATAAATGGTCAAAGCATATGAACAGGCAAGTTTCCAATGAAGAAATTAAAGGTATCTATAGTCATATAAAAATGTTCTATATCACTATTGATTAGAGAAATGAAAATTAAAAGAACTCTGAGGTAGCACCTCACACCTATCTATTTGACTACTATGACAAAAAAGGAAAATAATAAATGTTGGAGAACATGTGCATTTTTTAATGCATTATTGGTGGAGTTGTGAACTGATCCAACCATTCTGAAGAGTAATTTGGAACTCTGCCCAAAGCACTATAAAACTATGCATACCCTTTGATCCAGCAATATTACTACTAGGTGTGTATCCCAAACAGATCATGAAAAAGGGAAAAGGATCCACATGTGCAAAATTATTTACTGAAGTTCTTTTTTCTGTGGCAAAGAATTGGAAATTGAAGGATGCTCATCAACTAGGGAATGGCTGAAGAAGTTGTGGTGTATGAATGTAATGGAATACAATTGTGCTATAAGAAATGAAGAGTAGGTGGATTTCAGAAAAATCTAGAAAGACTTACACGAACTGATGCTAACTAAAGTGAGCAGAACCAGGAGAACATTGTGCACAGTAATGGCAACATTGTGTGATGATCAACTATGACAAATTTAACCATTGAAGACAATTCCAAAAGACTCATGAATGAAAATGCTATCCACATCTAGAGAAAGAACTATGGAGTCTGAATCATACTTAAGCATACTATTTTCACTTTTTGGCTTTTTTTTCTTTCTCATTGTTTTTCCCTTTTGTTATGATTCTTCTTTCACAGCATGACTAATGTGTAAATATATTTTATAATTGCATATGTATAACCTGTATCAGCTTGCTTGCTGTCTTGCAGAGGGGAACTGGGGAGGGAAGGAGAAAAATTTGGAAATCTTATAAAAGTAAATGTTGAAAACTACCTTTACATCTAAGTGTAAAAAATAAAATACTATTAAGTGCCAAAAAATAAAAGATTTAATGTATTAAAAAGAAAAAAATTTGCTTCAAAAAATGTATCCATCTCTGCAGGGCCAAACTACAGAGTAGCAGTACAGTTTCCTGTAGCATGAAATTTATGGGCTTTTTCCTCTGTTCCCTTTGAGAAAGAGGAGGGCTCAAAAGGGCACAAATTGATTATAGTCTATGGCTGAGGAGTGTGAGATTAGATGACGGTCAATCCGAGGATCAGAGCCATCAACTGGGAAGACATTTGGAGGAAAATTACACAGAGGGGCAGGATGATTAGTATTATTGGATGACAAGAGTGTCATTGGGGCAGATTCCACATATGGGAAAAGATTCCCAATCAGGTGTGTGTGCAGAGTCGAATCAAAGGAAAGATTTATTTGGAAATTTGGGGGCTGAGAATATTATCAAGTAAATTTCCATGTGAAAAGGATTTATGTTAAGAGGTAGGTTGTACGTAGTCATCATTTCCTTGCAGAGTATCTTTGGCCTAATTAAAATAGATGTGTATATATAATTAGAAAAAACGTACATGGTTGTTTAAAAGGCTCTCTTTCACAGGTTCTTGGCACTTGAAAAAATCCTTAATAAGAGGGTGGAAGTTGAATTGGTAAGGGGGTAGATTGCTAGTTTCATATGAGTATAGTTTTGATAAAAGGGTCTCATGAATTCAAACTGGGCTTTTATTATCAATGTATTTTTTTTAATTTTTCATTTAATTTTATTTTTATTATGAACTTAAACACCAAATAAAATAATCTTTATCATATACATAATAATGTATGAAACTGTAATATTCATTGTGTAAAGCTTGCTTTTTTGAATATATAATAAATTCAACATGTAAATTTCAAAGCTCTCTTTCTCTTCTATGATTACTTCTTTTTTCTTTAAGGAAGAGGGAGGAGAAACCATATTCCTAATCCCAATCTCACAAACAACTTCACATTCATTTTTTTTTAAAGAAAGAAAAGTCTTATAGCACATAGGAATAGTGAAGCAAAACAAGTCCCTTAATTAACTATGTCCAAAACTGTATGGCTTATTCATATATTGAGTCCACCACCTCTCTGTTATGAGGTAGATAGCATACTTGCTAGTCTTTTTGATTTGTAGTTCATAATTTCATTCATCAGAGTTCTTACCTATTTCAAAGTTGTTTTTCTTTACTGTGTTGTTGTTAATGAATGTCTTCTGGTTCTGCTCATTTTATTCTGCATCAGTTAAAACAAAACTTCCTATATTTTTCCAAGATTGCCCATAATTTCTTATCATTCAATATTAGTCTATTACAGTCACATATCATAATTGGTTCAATAATTTCCCAGGTAATAGTCATGTCTTATATTCTAATTCATTGCCAATACAAAAAGTGGCTATAACTACTTTTGTACATATGGGCCCTTTCCTCTTTCTCTTTAGGACATATGGTTAGTAATGATATTGCTGGGTCAAAGGATATAGATAGTTTAGCGAATTTGGGGGTACAGTTCCATATTGCTTTCCAGAAAGAGTAGAACAATTCATAGCTCCATGGCCCATATTTACTCACAGCCTCTCAAACAATCATCATTTGTCATTTTCATCTTTACTGATCTGACAGGGGTGAGAAGGAACCTCAGAGTTATTTTATTTCACATTTTTATAATTATTAATGATTTGTAGCAATTTTCATATGTTTATTGATAGCTTGGATTACCTTCTTTGGAAACTGCTTTTTCATATCCTTTGATTCATATCCTTTGACCATTTATCCGTTGGGGAATAGCTCTTGTTCCTGTCTGTGTGAATTAGTGTGTGTGTATGTCCACATGTGTTTGTGTGTGTGCATATGACATATATACATATATACACACACATACATATCCACATACATAAAATCTTAGATCTTAGATCTTTATCAGAGAAACTTGCTTCAAAGACTTTTTTCTCAGTTAAATGGTTGTCTTCTACCAGTAATTGCTTTAATTTTGTTTGTCTAAAAACCCTTCAACTATAAGTCGTCAAAATTGTCCAATACATCTTCTGTCATGTTTTCTTTCCCTTGTTGGTCATGAACTTGTCTCCTATCCATAGTTGTAGAATATACTTCCTTCCTTGCTCCTCTAATTTGTTTATAATATGAGCTTTATATCCAATTTATATATCCATTTAGAGGTTACCTTAGTATATATTATGTGAGGTGTCAAACCTAACTGTTGCTAGACTACTTTCCAGTATTCCCAAATTTTGACAAATTTTCATCAAATAGTGTTGAATAGTATACCAGCAATGAAGTTCTTTGGGTTTATTGAACACTGAGCTAGTATATTTGTTTTCTTCTCTATGTTGTGTACCTAATCCATTCCTACTAATGAACTTTTCTATGTTTAAATAAATGCTAAATGCATGTAAATTAATTATAGCTTTGTAATATTATTTGAAATCTGGTATTGCAAAGTACCCTTCCTTCACACTTTTCTTTTTTCATTATATCCTTTTATTCTTTACCATAAGCTTCTTCTCATAAATTTTATTTTTTTTTACTAATTCTATGAATTAATCCCTTAATAATTTGATTTTATGGCAATAAATTAGTATTGTCACAGCCTAATCATGAATGCTTAGTATTTCTTCAATTACTTAGTTCTGTCTATTTCTATAAAAAGTGTTTTGCAGTTATATTCACACAGTTGACAGATGTGTCTTGGTTGTAGATGTTCAAATACTTTTTATGTTCTGTCATTATTTTTAGTTTACTCTTTTGGATTCTCAATAAACTCTTCTATTAGCTGCAAAAAGTAAATGGTTCCCCCACCGTGCCCCTTACAAGATTATTCCCTTGACTCCTTTCCCTTGTTTTATTGCTATATGTAATATTTCTAGTCCTATTTTCAATAGTAATTGTGAAAATGAACAACATTGTTTTACCCTTAATCTTAATGGAAAGGCCTCTAACACTTCTGGATTAATATTACTCTGGCTCTTAATTTTAGGTAAATGTCATTTAACATATTAAAGAAAGGTATATTTTTCCTGTCTCTTCTAGAGTTTTTAATAGAAATTGTGTTGTGTTTTTTTTAATATCTTTTCAGCATCTATGATATAATCTTGTGGTTTTATTATTTTTATTATTAGTGTCATGAATCATGTTTATGAATTTTTCTATATTGAACAAACTCTGAATTTCTGGTATAAATAAAACACAATCATAGTATCAATCTTTTAAATACTTTGCTAATTATTTGCTAAAAAATCGCTTTTAAATCTCTTTGCTAATAATATAATTATTAAATTATTATTTCAATGTTTACGATGGATATTGGTCTTTCCTTTTTTTCTCTTTGGTTCAGGCTTCAAGTCCATTTTGTATGGTAGAAAGTGTATGGAAGAATCTCTTTTTCTATTTTTGCAAATATCTTTTTGATATTTGATAGAATTCAATTCTAAATCCATCTTCTTGGATTTTCTCCCCTTTGGAAATTTATTTGTGGCTTGCTGCATTGCTTTTTCTGCTATTCAGTTATTCTGGATATTTTGCATTTTAGTACATATTTTTTCATTTCTTTTCAGTGATTTTCTTGGCATGCATGTTGGCAAAATAGTTTCCTTTTATATTTTAATTGTATTAGATCCTTCTCTTTCATTTTTGTAATTTTTTTTTTTACTTTCTAAAATCAGCAAAGATCAGCAACCAAGGCCCCATAGGTTGGGTTCAGGAAGCCAGTGGCACAGCAGGCCAGCTCCAGCCCCAGCTCCATCACAGAAGGTAAGTTGCCAGCCCCAGAAACCAGGCAAAAACAGGCAGGACTAGGCTGAGTGGTCCTAGCATGGGAGCAAGCTGCTAGTACCTGAGGCCCCAGTGCACAAAGCCAGTGACCATTACCCTGGTAACCAGCAAAATAAGTTGGGTCAGTGCCCTCTATGCCTCAGGAAGAGAGCTCAACTTTAAAAGCCATGGAATTGGCAAAAAAAAAAATAGCAAGAAGTAAAAAGCAACACTGATAATGGAAAGTTTCTATGGTGACAGCTAAGATCAAAATGCAAACTCAGAAAAGGACAAGACTGTCAATATACTTATATTTGAAACCTCGGAGTGGAATATAAATTGGTCTCAAGCCCAAAAATTCTCCTAGGACGAACTCAAAAAGGATTTTAAAGGTCAAATAATGGAGGTAGAAGAAAAATTAGGAAAAGAAATGAAAAGTATGCAAGAGAGTCATCAGCTTAGAAAAGGAAGAACAAAAATTGACTGAAGAAAACATTGTTGGTGGACTTGTGAACTGATCTAACTATTCTGGAGAGCAATTTGGAACTATGCCCAAAGTGCTATAAAACTATGCGTACCTTTGATCCAGCAATGTCACTACTATCCCAAATAGATCATAAAAAGGGAAAGAACTCACATATACAAAAAATATTTATAGAAGTTCTTTTTCTGGTGGCAAATAATTAGAAATTGAGGGATGCCCATTAATTGGGGAATGGCTGAACAAATTGTAGTATATGAATGTAATGGAATATTATTGTGCTGTAAGACATGATGAACAGGGAGATTTCAGAAAGCCTTGGAAAGACTTACATGAACTGATGCTGAGGGAAGTGAGAAGAACCAGGAGAACACTGTATACAGTAACAGCGACATTGTGTGATGATGAACTATAACTTAGGTCTTCTAAGCAATGCAACAGTGTAAGACAATTCCAAAAGACTCTTGAGGGAAAATTTTATCCACATATAGGGAAAGAACTATGAGGTCTGCAGATAGAAGCATATTATTTTCTCTTTCTTTCTTGATTTTTCTTTCTCAAGGTTTTTCCCTTTTGTTCTGATTTTTCTTTCATGACATGACTGATGTGGAAATATGTTAAATATTATTGTACATGTATAGTCTACATCGGAGTGCTTGCTATTTTGAGGGGGGTGAGAGAGGGAGGGATAAAAGTTTCGAACTCAAAAATCTTATAAAGGTGAGTGTCAGGGGCTGTCTTTGCATGTAATTGGAAAAGATGAAATATTATTAAGTCATAAAACACAACAAATAATGTGTCTTTTTATCCTTACAATAACCCTAGGAAGCAAGCGTTGTTATTATCATCATCATTTGTAGATGAAGAAAGTGAAGCACAAAAGGTTAAGTGACTTGTCCAATACCGCATAGTTAGTGTGTGTGGTAAGAATAAAATTCAGGCTCTTTATTCAATATAATTTTATTGCATTGTAGTCAGTAAAAGATTTTTTAACCTTTCTACTTTTCTCTTTGTGAGTTTTTATGCCTTCGTATAGCATCAGTTTTTGTAAAGAACTCCTTAGAAAGCAGAATTGTCCAAAAGGAAAAGGTGGCAAAAAGCTCAGTGAAGAAAATGATTCCTCAAAAATTAGAGGAGGTGGAGCCAAGATGGCTGAGAAAAGGCAGGGACTTGCCTGAGCTCTCTCCCAAACCCCTCCAACAACTTTAAATAATGCCTCAAAGCAAACTCTGAAGCAGTAGAACTCACAAAAGGTTGGGGTGAAACAACTTTCCAGCCCAAGACAGCTTAGAACATTGGCAGGAAAGGTCAGTTACAACAAGGTGAGAGTGAGTGGAGCACAGCCCAGTGCAGACTGCCAGTGCAGACCTGGCTGCAGCAAACATAACAAGTTTGAGAGTGATTGAATTAGTAGCAGCAGTGGTTGCTTCCAGAGTCCTCAGCCTTCAGACAGTAAGGGAGTTGAGAAAATGGTTAGGAGATACCAGGAATGTCCTTGCTAGCACTGGGAGCAAGACTCCATTGCTTTGTCCATATTCAAATCTGGGTTGTAGTCCTAGGTGGCTGTACAAGGGTAAGGAGGAGAAATAGCACACCAAAACTTGTGGCTGCAATGGAATGGGGACCCTGGTCATACTTTCATGGCAGAAAAAGAATTCTTGTGATCACTCACCGACCATAGCATCAGCCAAGGGTATAGTAAACACCTTTCCTTACATTACACCACCTTGGAAGAACAGAAAATGTGTAGACCTCTAGAAGTATCTCTAAAAACAGCTGCATACACTCCTGAAGTTTGGGGCAGTGCACCCTCCACCTTGTAAGCAGAGTCCCACTTTATCAAAGTTAAAAGTCAAGAAATAGGCTGGAAAAAAATGAGCAAACAAAAAAATTCTAACTATAGAAAATTACAGAGGGGGGCAGAGCCAAGATGGCGGCTGGGAAGCAGTGACTGGCTTGAGCTCCACACCAAGTCCCTCCAAAAACCTATAAAAGATGGCTCTGAACCAATTCTAGAGCTGCAGAACCCACAAAGTGGCAGAGGGAAGCAGGGCTCTAGCCTAGGACAACCTGGATGGTCTCTGGGTAAGGTCTGTCCCGCACGGAGCTCCCAGCTCCCAGCTGAGGGGAGCAGAGCTGAGCCAAGCAGAACCCAGCGCGTGGGCATGCCGCAGACCAACCAGAGTGGAGAGTGCCCTACAGGCATGAATTACTGAGCTGTGGCATCTACCAGACCTCTCAACCCACAAAGCGCAAAGACAACAGAGAAGGTTAGTGGGAAAAGCTGTGGGACTGAGTTTGCGGTTTGGCCACTGCCCCTGGGGTAGCAGAGGTGGGGCAGCTTTAGAACTAGGGCTGCAGTTGCTTCTGGCCCCAGGCCCACCTGGTGGGATGAATTAAGTGGCGGATCAGAGCAGGAGTGAAGAGCCTGCTGAAGATTTAAACCCAGTCCTGGTAGGAGGTTGTTGAGGAAGGAGGAGTGCTGGTGAGGCAGCACATCTGCCCAAGCGTGGAACATAGAACTCTTTAGTCTACAAGCAGTCATACCCCACTGAAAAAACTCAAAGGTTAAGTAAGTTGGCTGGGAACATGGCCAGGTGGCAAAAACACACCCAGATTCAGTCTCAGACTCAGGAATCCTTCTTTGGGGACAAAGA
>CM053625.1:17680893-17708798 GCA_028646595.1 Phalanger gymnotis
AATGTGAAATATCTCACTGGAAAAACAACTGACCTGGAAAATAGATCCAGGAGAGAGAATTTAAAAATTATTGGACTACCTGAAAGCCATGATCAAAAAAAGAGCCTAGATATCATCTTTCAAGAAAGTATCAAGGAGAACTGCCCTGATATTCTAGAGCCACAGGGCAAAATAGAAATTGAAAGTATCCACAGATCGCCTCCTCAAGAAGATCCCCAAAAGAAAACTCCTAGGAATATTGTTGCCAAATTCCAGAGCTGCTAGATCACGGAGAAAATATTGCAAGCAGCCAGAAAGAAATAATTTGAGTATTGTGGAAAAACAATCAGGATAACACAGGATCTAGCAGCCTCCACATTAAGGGACTGAAGGGCTTGGAATATGATATTCCAGAGGTCAATGGAGCTAGGATTAAAACCAAGAATCACCTACCCAGCAAAACTGAGCATCATGCTCCAAGGCAAAATATGGATTTTCAACAAAATAGAGGACTTTCAAGGTTTCTCAGTGAAAAGACCAGAGCTGAATAGAAAATTTGACTTTCAAGCACAAGAATCAAGAGAAGCATGAAAAGGTAATCAAGAAAAAGAAATTGTAAGGGACTTACTAAAGTTGAACTGTTTTGTTTACATTCCTACATGGAAAGATGATGTATATGATTCATGAGACCTCATTATCATAGTAGCTGAAAGAAATATGCACATATATATGTATGTGTGTGTGTGTATATATATACATGTGTGTATCAATGTATGTATATATGTAGGTATATATATATATGTGTGTGTGTGTATATATATTTATATATACAAACAGAGGGCACAGGGTGAGTCGAATATGAAGGGATGATATCTAAAAAAATAAAATCAAATTAAGGGATAAGGGATAAGAGAGGAATATATTTGAGAGAGGGAGAAAGGGAGAGATAGAATGGGGTAAATTATCTCACATAAAAGTGGCAAGAAAAAGCAGTTCTCTAGGAAGGGAAGAGGGGTCAGGCGAGGTGGAATGAGTAAATCTTGCTCTCATCGGATTTGACCTGAGGAGGGATTACCATACTCACTCAATTGGGTATCTTACCCCACAGGAAAGAAGGAGGAAGAAGATAAAAAAGGGGGGACGATAGAAGGGAGGGTAGATGGGGAGGAGGTAATCAAAAACAAACACTTTTGAAAAGGGACAGGGTCAAGGGAGAAAATTCAGTAAAGGGGGTTAGGTTAGGAAGAAGCAAAACATAGTTAATCTTTCACGATATGAGTATCGTGGAAGGGTTTTACATAATGATACGCATGTGGCCTATGTTTAATTGCTTGCCTTCTTGCGGGGGTGGGCAGGGAGGGAAGAGGGGAGAGAATTTGGAACTCAAAGTTTTAAAAACAGACGTCCAAAAAAAAATAGTTTTAGCATGCAACTAGGAAATAAGATACACAGGTAATGGGGCATAGAAATTTATCTTGCCCTACAGGAGAAGAAGGGAAAGGGGGATGAGAGCGGAGTGGGGTGACAGAAGGGAGGACTGATTGGGGAACAGGGCATCCAGAATATATGCCATCTTGGGGTGGGGGGAGGGTAGAAACGGGGAGAAAATTCACAATTCAAACTCTTGTGAAAATCAATGCTGAAAACTAAATGTATTAAATAATTTTTTTTAAAAAAAGAAAACCTTTTCTCTCCTCGCTGTTCTCTGGAATTCTGCATTTAGTTGAGTATATCTTTTTCTGTTTCTACCTTTTGCCTTACTTTATTCCTCAGTTATTTGCAGAGCCTCCTTGGGCAGCCATTTTGTTTTCTTGCTCTTCTTTTTCTTTGTAATGTTTTTTTCTTGCTGCCTCCAGCACAATATTGTGAACCTCTGTCCATAATTCTTCAAGCATTCTTTCTACCTGATCTAATCCCTTAAATCTATTCATCACCTTCACTTCATATTCATAAGGGATGTTATTTACCTCATCTATATGGTCTGATGTTCTCCCCTACTTTCTTCAATTTAAGTCCGAATTTTGTAATAAGAAGCTAATGATCTGAGAGCCACAATCAGTTCCAGGTCTTATTTTAATTGACTATATAGAGCTTGTTCACTTTCTACTGCAAATTATGTAATCCATCTGATTTCGATATTGGCTATCTGGTGATATTCATATATAGAGTTACTTTTTGGATTGTTGAAAAGTGTTTGGTATTACCAGTGAGTTGTCTTATTAGTCTCTTCCCTGCTTCATTTTATAATCCAAGGTCAAACTTTCCTGTTATTCCAATTATCTTTTGATTTCCTACTTTAGCATCCCAGTCCCCCATGATAAATGTGACTGTGTGTGTGAGTGTGTGTGTGTGTGTGTGTGTGTTTTATTTCTAGATGTTGCAGGTCTTCATGGAACTGATCAACTCTGGCCTCTTTGGCATCAGTGGTTGGAAAATAGACTTGTATTACTGTGATGTTGATTTGTTTGCCTTGGATTCAAACAGATATCATTCTATCGTTTTTGAGATTATATCCCAGTACTGCTTTTATTGACTATGAGGGCTACTCCATTTCTTCTGAGGGATTCTTACCTATGGTAGTATATGTAATGATCACCTGAATTAAATTCACCCATTCCTTTCAGTCCATTTCAGTTCACTGACACCCAAGATGTTAATGTTTAATCATTACCACCCGCAACCACTGCTTAGCAACTGGCACTAATAGGCAGATGGGCACAATAACCCTGGGAGTGGCAGCTCCTCCTACCCCTGTGACTCCTGGTTCTGTTTCTATCCCAGTCTTCATTGCCATCTTGGGCAGCAGCCCCTGTGAAGAAGCAGCCAGCTGTTCTTACCAACTATCAAATAATTGACACTCACAGGGCAAGCAAGCCAGCTTGATTGAAGCAGTGGGACAGTCTGAGGGCGAGACAGGAAGTAACGTATACTTGACAGACAGGTTAAACCACCTTCATCACATTGACCACTATGTCCTCTCAGACCCTAATTGGAGACAGCCCAGGACCCTGAACCCAAAAGATCTTTGGAATAGCAGGGTATTCAGCCCAGTACCCATAGGCATCACCCTGGGAAACATCCTCTGTAAAGATGCAGCCTGGTACCTGCTGCAGAAGATGTAGCCACAGCTACTGAAGGCCTAGAAAAGAAATTCTTGTCATTGAAGGGCT
Source organism: Phalanger gymnotis (assembly GCA_028646595.1). Taxonomy (NCBI): domain Eukaryota; kingdom Metazoa; phylum Chordata; class Mammalia; order Diprotodontia; family Phalangeridae; genus Phalanger; species Phalanger gymnotis. The sequence continues at coordinate 17,684,043 of CM053625.1, forward strand.
CGACATCATCAAATGGTTTAACCTCCAAAACTGATATGAAATAAACAGTAGAAATGACATCAAAGAATAGGCATTTCAATCTGCTTTGGCATTGTACCCTAAGCACCATGGGTCCTTTCCACCTGACATATTTGAAACCTTCTATATGGTTTTCCATTAGTATGTGAACTCCTTGAAAGAAGATGTTTTAATTTTTGATTTATATTCCTTAGAACTTAGCACAATGCTTTGCACATAGTGAACATTTAACAATTTTTCAAAATTCATTTCATTGATTCAATGTTATTCCTTCTACATTTCTCTTTTTTCCCAGAGGAATGAAGAGTTTATCCTAATTAGCTTGGCTTTGTAGCTTACCTTCTATTAGCATGAAAATAATGTTTTATGATATATCTGTTGCTGATTATTTATTGAATTACTATATCTATGTGCATGTTTTAAATGGCTGGTATGTAGATAATTATTTGTTCTATGTTGGTATGTGAAAACAGTTACTGGTACTGTTTTTCATGATTTTTATTCGTGCCTGTAACTTTGATATTTCATTAATACTGCTCAGTATGTTAATAGCAAAGAACTTTTCTGTAAGAGTACACATTTTTATTTCTCCATGCTTATAGGTTGTTGATAATATCACACAGAGCAATATCATAAAAATATGGGAAGTGAAAAATTGAATAGTATTATCATATATTTGGTGTGGAAAAACCGAGAGATATCCTAGTATTAGACATATACCTAGGTTCTAAGGATAAAGATATTTTAAGACTATTGAACAGGAATGTGAAGTACAGATAAAATCACAAATGTATAAGCAGGTGAGATGACTCAGGAAGATTTTGTGATATTACCTGTCATTTGAATGAACATAGATGTTTTCTCAAAGAATTCAAAGTAAGTAGCAATACTTAGGAACTATATAGCAATCCACTCTGAGGAAAAAGAATACCCCACTTCATCCCCCCATCAAAAAAAAAACCAAACAGAAGCCATACTAATCAAAACAGTTTTTGTCAAAGAGAAATTGAATGTGACAAATCTAGGAATATTAGTTCATATATTTAGATATGTAAATAAGGCTGAGACCATATTCCCTGTAGTAGATATCACAGACCCCAAATTGGAATTTTCTATAGGCATGAAACATGTTCCCCAAGAGAATAGCACCAGGAATTTAGATTGGACAGACAATAGTGATGATAGAAGATGTCTTAGAGAAAGTAACCGTTCTATCAGAAGGTCTGAAGAATAGCCTTAGTGGCAATAGTCTCACTGGTGCCAATTGAGTATCAGCTAGAACAAATGTATACAAACTTTAGCTGAAATGCTTGAAAGGGGTATATCAATAGAAGAAGTGAATGCTAGTCTTTCCATTAATGCTAGGAACTAAATTGAAATTTTACTTTTATCTGCCTAGATGGATTCATTGGATTTTGAGATAGTAGATAATGTCAAACTAATTTTCTAGGTAAAGGCTTTATAAATGACTTTTGCAACCAGTGTCATTGCTACTATGCAGGCAATGAAATCACTGTCAATAATGCTGGAGGTGAGAGACGTACTCCTGAACTTAAAAGGTCAATCTGTTATGAAGGACTCAGCCTTAGTTCATTTAATACCCTCTTCTAGAGTGTGGGCCACTGAGACAAAGCAAGGAAACAGCATTCACCCATACAGAGCCAAATGTGCAGGCCCAAAATTGATCCAGTGAGAAAAATACAGGTATAGTGGGAAAAAGCAAAAAATTTTCTTGAATATTTAAAAGACCAAGAGAATATAGAGCAGGAAGGACTGACATGAGAGTACCTCCTTTAGATAGTAACCAGAAAAACTGACTCATTTGTTATAATCATAGATTAAATGACCATAGTTACCTTGGATATAATAATGCAAGACATGGAGATTTATTTGTATAAAAGCTAAGTTCTTTTTTTTCACCTAAAGAAACCAAGGTGGACTAGTATAAAGTGGTTCAAGGTACGCTGGATTAGTTTCTAGGCAACCTGTGGTTTTTAAGTCTTGGTTTTGTGATAGGTACTGTGTGATTGCTCTGGTTAAGGAAGACAAAATACTGTTTTCATCTGTCCAGCTGGATTTTTACCAGTTTGGTAAAAAGCTCTGATGCATTCCAGGAGTATCTGCCACTCTTCAATGGCTAATACAGAAAATAGTTGGAAACATGTACTTCCTGGAATTGTTGGTGTACTGTGATGACATCATTGTTTTTTGAAAGAGGCATAATAGAAAATGAAGTAATATCAACACTAAACATATATGTACCAAATGGTGAAGCATCCAGATTCTTTTAAAGGAAAAGTAAAATGAGTTGCTGGAGGAAATAGACAGTAAAACTATACTAGTGGAGGAATCTCAACTTTACCCTGTCAGAGCTAGGTAAATCTAACCATAAAATAAGTGAGAAAAAAGTTGATTTTTCAAGGAAATGAATAGAATCTTAGAAAAGTTAGATACGTTACAACACTAGAGACAGTTGAATGAGAATAGCTTTTCCTCAGCTGTACATGGCACCTTCACAAAGACTGATCATGTATTAGGGCATAAAACCTCACAACCAAATACAGAAAAGCAGAAATATTAAATCTGCCATGTTTAGACTATAATGCAATAAAAATTACATTCAGTAAGGAAGCATGGAAGCATAGATTAAAAAATTAATTATAAAGTAAGTAAATTCAATCCTAAAAACAATGAGTGGGCCAAAGAACACATCATAAAAACAATCAACATTCCAAAATTTGTCAAATGCAGCAAGGGAATACTTAGGGGACAATTTATATATTTCGACATGCACATCAATAAAAGAGAGAGAACAGATCAATAAATTGGGCATGCAACTAAAAAAAAGGAGAAAAATAGCAAATTAAAAATCCCCAATTAAACACTAAAATAGAAATCCTGAAAATCAAAGGAGAGATAATAAAACTGAAAGTAAAGTAATAAATAAATAAAACTAGAAGCTTGTTTTATGGAAAAACATGAAAATAGATACCGTTGCTTAATTTCATTAAAAAAAGAAAGAAAACCAAATTAACAGTGGCAGAAGTGGGCGAATGCACCACCTATGACAATGAAATTAAAACAATTCTTAGGAGTTATTTTGCCCAATTATAGGCAAGTAAAACTGATAATCTAAGTGAAATGGATAAGTACTCATACCTTTCTTATGCACTGGTTTTGGCTTATGCAGATCCAGGAAACCTTATGTTCTCCACACAGAGGCCACTCTTGAAGTTTTGGGAACTCTACTGTACCAAGTGAGTGATAACCACTAAAGACAAATCACATTTGTCAGTGGAAGCTTTACTGACAGTGAAGTTAGTTATTCCATCCACAAGCATGAGTTCTTGGCTTTTTGAAGTATACTTTCATTGAAAAGTTCAAAGATATGTGCATGGAGCAAAACTCCCAAGTACAGACTGACCACAAAGCAGTGACATGTTTTTGCCAATACCAAGTTGGATGCTACTTGCAGAGATGAATAGCAGCACTGGCATTTGTGATTTCAGCATACACTGCAGGCCTGATGAGACTGTTTATGCAGGTGCCTTAACTAGCATGCCACATGACACTGGACCTTGATACCCAAGGAGTTGGACTACAACCTTGTAGAAGTATAGCTGCGAGGCTGGCACTACTGATAGCATGCCAAATATATATGTAAACCTTTTACCATTGAACCAGTCTTCATTTCCTCAGTTTCCTAGATGATTGCCTGTGAAACAGGTGACTGAAAGACTAAGAGAAGTGATATGAGCCAGAAAGGAAAAACGCCTAAAAACTTAAGTTTCTCATAACATTAATACCTTTACTCCTGAGACAGTGGTAGAACTTAGATTTGAGAATTGGTTGACTTTGGAACATTGAATTAGAAACAGTTGCTGCTATCCAAAGCATATATCATAATAGTCATAAATAACTGACTTTGAACATATGGGTCAAAAAAGGATCCTAGAACCAGTAATAAATAGGTTTTTCTGGTGCAGTGTGGCTACAGAGGTCACCAAGAAGTGTGCAACGTGTGCCAGATAAGCGATGTGCAGAGAAAACCATTACCATTCCATGCTCCATATTTGAAGAACATATTTACCAATAAACCTTGCCTACATTGACCTTCTGTCTCTCAAAGTGTATAGTTATATTTTAGTGGAGATTGACTTTCACTATTTCTGTTACCAACCTGTGTTTCATATTTAGAGAATGTAATTGCCAATAAGCCTTTGAAATTTACCTGTATTGACTTTTTATATATGATTTTAGTGTTGACTGATCATTTCACCAGATGTGCACAATCAGAAACCAGTAAGTGTCTACTGTGGTCAGAATACTGTGGGGAAAGCATTTTAGTAGAGCAATTCCCTGCCAGAATTCACTCTGAATAAACCAAAGACTTATGGACTCTCAGAAGGCCACATGTTAGAAAGTTAGGAAAAAAGATATTTTTTCCTTGGGACTTCCTGGAGCCTTTGTTCCAAGATACCTGTAGAAACAATGACTATTCTTGATATTTTCCTATATCTATTCATCATGAACACTTTATTTGTAAAAAGAATTGGTAGTTTCTAGAAATGGATTATAGTTGAACAGAGAGGAAACAACTAGTTACTGATGAAGAAATCATTTATGAGTCAATTATCTTTGTAAAATCACATCACTGACTTGCTTGGGCAAAGAGCAAAGTCAGTACAAAGAAGAAAAAATAAAAGTGAGAAAAATGTGGCATTCAATTGAAATAACAATCTATGCAAACAAGTTAATCAAAAACAATAATGAATAGAATAAAAACAAAAATAGACTATAACAATTTCATATAACAGTTTAAATTAGTTCTTATATCATCAAGACCAAAAAAAGCCTAAAATTACAAATATTGACTTACCAAATGGATAGCGATGTCAACAAAGGGATCACCAGTTTCAAATATAAAGTTATTTGTAAAATCTCATGAGGAAAGATGATGAAAATTTGTGTACAGCATCATCTCATAAATCAGAGAAAAAGAGAGTTCAAAGCAAATATAAAGAAAGCTTAGCAAGAGATTCAACTAAACAAAATCATCTCAAAGGCATTTAAGAATGATAATGGAAGGAAGACAAAAAGAAGCAAAATGGAAAAGATCTACATTTTTAAAAAATAAAATTTTTCACCACCAAAAACAAGAAAACCACCACACTTGAACTTAACATCACAATCCTAGATGTTAATATACAGGATATATGTGGCACTAAATAAGAACAAAAACAAATGCATTAGACCATATACATATATCCCTATAGAAAATCCGTGATGAAATGACACTATTATGAGATTATTGAGGAATTAATTCACAAGGTTTATAAAGGAGAAGATACCAAAAGCATGCAAAAATCCCATATCATATGCATTCCAAAAATGACAGTAAGTAAATCAGCTATTAATCTATCTGCATACTTTCTCACCTATGTAAAATTGTAATGAAATTCAGCCCATTATTTATAAAATACATATGAATCCTCATTTGATGCTTTACCTGATATTTATAATCTGGGGACCATTAAGTTTACCTTTATTATGTATTTCAAGGAATCTTGAATAATTTTAATAGATAGTTAAGAAGTATTTGTTGAAACGAACCTTAAAGAAAGCATGAAATGAGTCTATATATATATGTATATATATATATACATATATATATAGAGAGAGAGAGACACAGAGAGAGAGAGAGACACAATAAGTTCATCTCAGAAATAAACAAGTGAAAGAGAATTGGCCTTTGAAAAATTACAAACTTTCTTTAATGACCCCTAACTTTTCCCCAAAACATATTCTACCGGTATTCACTGATATGAGATACAACAATTTCATAAGAATTGAAAATTAATATCATTCATGGGATAATGTAGAGGCATATGATGAGTGTGGAGAGACTATAACATATAAAAAATTTTGAAGGAAAATGAGCAAAGGGATTCATCAGAGATATGTATTTACCAAAAAACTAGATGACTGGTTATATAAAAAGAGCCAAGAGTTGGCACATAGGCAGCTTGAGTGTTTCATTGATTTCTTTGTGATTTCAGGAAAAAGCAAGGAAGTTCCTGTTGCATAAGATCCACACAGAATGGGCAGGCATGGATACATTGTGATCTGCATTGTTGGATGGAATAGCTAAATTTATGAGATAAGAAATCTATTTGAATACTTGAATATCTGTGAGAAAAATAATCCACATTTATACGTCACTTTTCCCCCTTTTTTTCAAAACTTCGTTTTACATTTATCATCTCGTTTGTTTCTCACAATAACTCTGTGAGTTAAGTAGGCACATTCTTATGTTAAATGTACAGATCAGTAAATTGATACATAGATATAGTAAGGGAATCAAGACTTCCTCCTGGTTCTATTTTTGCTATAGAAAACCTTGCTGGAACACATATGGATCTGAGCTGAGCTGCCCTGGCCATATTCAAAAACATGTGCTCAGTGCCAAATTACTTTGGGAAGACACAGTAATCCATTGGCCCTAGTATAGCAACAAGGACTGGGGCTGCATCAAAGAAGATTGGCTGCTGAGCCAACAAAAGTGGTCCTCACAACAGACCTTAAAGAGAGTGTTACTATACTCTGATTCTCTTCCCCTTTCCATCTGCCAAGTGCATAAGCAAGAGGCTGTCCCTTGGCCCCTCTGTGGGAGAGTGTAATAACACTTTAGATTTGAAGATTTTTCCCACCTATTAATAGACCGTGTGACCTGCTTTTGTCACAGGAAGCCCAAGTCATATGTGGTGGGAGGAGCTTACTGAGAGGAAAAGGAAAGTGTGTCACAGGAAATGCTCAGGGAGAGAGCAGTTAGAGCTGAGGGAAAGAACAGACATGGTGGCTGCGCTGTGAGTGATTGTTGGTGGCAAGGCCACAGAAGTGGGGTGGATGGCTTTGAGATGGAGTGGTTCTCTGCTGTGATATTGTATATTGAATTCTTCACTGCTGCGATGGATTGGGCTCATTGGTTTTGGGATCTGGTTCTCTGGTGTCTGAATAAATGGTTTACTTCTTCTACCTTCTATATGGAGTGTCTCTTACATTTTGCCATACAGAACCACATAGGCATTTTGACAATTATTGTCTATATTGTGATTATTGCCTTGTTAATACATTTGGCAATGAATAGGATGGAATCACAAGGTATACGATCTCTATTTGGAGGTAGAAGGGCTTTAGAGGAAGAAATGCTTATTCCAGGTTGGGATAAGGTACCTTATTCCTCCCTAGCAAGAAAATTGGAACAGGGCTGTCTGAAAACTGGGAACAGAAGCAACAGAGGAGAGAACCTAGAGATTTGGAAAGATGTTTGCAAGAAATTAAAGTTAAGCCAGGGAAGGAATTGCCAACGGTACTCCGTAGGAGAGGCTGGATTTTACTCACGGCATATTGTATTATGCGTGAAAGAATGGACAGACTGTTAAGAGAAAGAACTCAGACAGCTAGCTCAAACGAGAATATTTCTTTGCCACCACAACATAGGGAATCTCAAGTAGCAGAAGAACAGATTCTTCAGGAATTGACTGATTTTGCTGTTAATTTGGCTAGAAGAAAGAGGAAGCCAAGGAGGTCAAAGGTGCATTTGAGTTCAGCCTAGGTCGGGTTTAGCTGCTGGTCTGGTTGCTATGGTGACAAGGGAAGAGAGACAGGAGAGAATGATAAAATATTGGGAGCTGAGGCAGGAAATGCTACTTTGTGATATGATGGTCCTGAGCCAGAGAATGATACAATATCAATCCAGGTTCCTCAGACAGAAGTGCACCCTATACAGCGAAGGAGGCAAGAAACCCAAGATAATAATGCAGTATTCAGAGAAGTTTTGGAATATTTTACACAGCAGGAAATCACAGTTATCTTGAGTAGGTTTACCCAAGGAATGGGAGAATCATTAATATCTTGGATTATGAAAATCAGTGATGAAAGGGCCACAGGAGTATCTGTGGATAATGTGGATTGTATGAAATTCATAAGCATTAGTCACAATACTTTTGTGCAGCAAGTTTTTAGAGATTATGGTCTGCAAGGAGGTAACAGGACAATTATTCTGTTAGCTTTAGCAGCAAACATATGTAACCAAGTGTATCCAACTGATTCTATGTGGCCTAGTGCAGATAGGCCCTGGTATTCACTTAGGAACTGTATTTCTAAGTTAAAGGAGGAGACAATGAAGACTGCAATTATGATGGGAAATACAAATGCATACTATGATACTCCCTTGAGAGTCTCTCATAGAAATTTAATAGTTAACACAGCTCTCTCTGCTTGTAAACACCTAATTCTGATTGTGCTAATTGGGGAGGTAGGCACCCTCTTTCAGAGGTGCTGGATAAGATTTCACAGTTAAGTGACTTAGGAGACTGGGGAAAAGATAACTTTCCTCGAGAGAGGAGTAGATAGCCAGCAGATTCAATATCAGGATACAGTGACAAGAAAAGAAATGTTTACTGCTCTCTTGAGAGCAGGGGTAGATTTTGAAAGAATAGATGGTATTCTAACTAATGAGCTATACGAAATGTACCAAGATAAGGGGCTTAATAGCAGATGGAATAGAGAAGTAAGAATTGCCCCTACAAATCCTATAGATTTTGAACCCTTGTACCCAAGCGAGTCACACCTTCAGGGAGACTAGGAAATAGGCTGAGTCCCAGATCAGATTAAAGAAACACACAGACTAAGATTAAAGACCCCATGTTAATCTGACTATATATTGGAAAAATGGATCAAACGCTATAATTGATAGATACCGGAGTGGAGGCCATGTTGATTTGTGAAAATCCTGACAGGTTCAGGCATGGTACTCCTATTGCCATTATAGGACTCCTATTACATCACAGGGAGGGGCTGAAATATCCAGACCAGTAATAGGAGACAATAAGAATATGCTGTGGTCATTGTACCCATTCCTGACTACATCATTGGAATAGATAGACTGAAAGGCATGGCTCTGAATTTCCCTGAGTAGAGATATCAATTTGCAATAAGGAAGATAGGTATTAATACAGTTTTAGTAGGAAAAGTGAAAATGCATCCAATCACTTTACCTGAACCTTCTAAAGTAATTACTTTGAAGCAGTGTCATGTCCCACGTGGGCAAGATGAAATTGCCAGTACTATAAAGGAATATGTTGAACAGGAGTGTTAGTCCCTACAACCACTCATTGGAATAATCTTGTCTGGCCAGTACAAAAGTCAGATGGAACATGAAGAATGACAGTGGATTATAGACAATTGAACAAACTGATTCTTCCCTTGTATGCTGCTGTTCCAGATACCATCACCTTAATAGAAGGGATCCAGACACATGATGGGACTTGGTGTGCAGTTATTGATTTAGCCAATGTGTTCTTTATGATCCCATTAGATTCTAAACAATGTGACCAGTTTGCTTTCATGTGGCAGGGATGACAATAGACTTTTACAGACTTGCCACAGGGATATCTGTATAGCCCAACTATTTGTCATGGGATTGTGGCTGAACATTTGGATGAATTAAGGTAACCTGGTGTACAGCTTACTCATTAATGCATGATATTATGATACAGAGAGAAAATGTAAAAGAAGTATAGAAGAGTTTGACACTATTAATTGAACATATGAAAAGCAAAGGATGGGAAATTAACCCTGCAAAGATTGAAGGGCCAGCTTAAACTGTAAAATTTTGGGGTATGCAGTGGAATAAAGGACTGTGAGAAATTCTCCCACAAGCCTGACAAAAGAGTCAAGATTTTCCTATCTCCTCTAATAAGAAGGAAGCCCAAAAGTTTATAGGACTCTTTGGATATTGGAGATACCACATTCCACATTTGCACAGATTTTGAAACCCTTGTATATATGTAAAGTTACTAGGAAAAAGTATGAATTTGATTGGAGACTTGAACAGAGTAAAGTTCTTGAAGAAGCCAAGGCTGCTGTACAGTTGGCTCTTGATTTATGGCCTGGTAGAATGACAAGTGACTGTACAAGATGACTATGTGAACTGGAGTCTATGGCAAAACCAACAAAGCCAAAATGCACTCTTAGGATTTTGGTCTAGGAGACTTCCTTCATCTGGAGTTCAATATACACCTTTTGAAAAGCATTTGTTAGCTGCATATTGGGCTTTGGTAGAGACTGAACAACTGACTCTGGGCCATAAAGTGATATTGAGGCCTGGAATCCCAATTGTGACTTGGGTAATGAATACCCTAGCTTCTCACAGAATTGGACATACACAAGAGGCTAGTGTGATTAAATGGAGATGGTATATTCAAAATAGGTTGAAAACATTCAAAAGTGGAGTTTCTGCTCCCCATGAATCTATAGCACATTTTAGCAAACATAGACACCGATGGAAATGAGAAACCCCCTGAGCCAAGTCAACAGTTGGTACAATCCTCGGTAAAATGGAATGATGGATACGATGGACTAACTGAAGAACAGAAGAAATATGCGTGGTTTACTGATAGGACAGCAAAATGTTTGGGCCATAAAAGACACTGGAAAGCAGTAACCTATAACCCCTGTACTAAGCAGACTTTGGAAAGCATTCTGGGATAGGTGGACATAGCCCATATGCTGAACCGATGATAATATATCAAGCTATTAAAACAGAGAAAGGAGGACAGTAGCATACATTCACTGATTCATGGGCAGTAACTAATGGGTTAGCTACATGGATGCCCACGTGGAAAAATCCAAATTGGGGAATTAATGGTAAACAAGTTTAGGGCAAAGAATTATGGAAAGATACATGGGACACGTCTCTCATTACTAATTTGTCAATTTTTCATGTAGATACTCATGTGGACCTCACCATGCCAGAACTTGAGCACAATGCACATGCTGATAGACTAGCAAAGATTGTCCCTACTCTGACACCAACTGATGATCCAGTACTAGCAAAATGGTTCCACCAGATGGCTGGCCATTTAGGCGTCCAGGCCCCATACCAGCGGCGTTAGTGTCTCTCGTTCTTTGTTAAAACAAGTTGCAGGGGAATGTTATATATGTCAATTGGAAAAGGAACAGACTGTTCCTCAGGTAGTAACTGGAGAAATAACAAGAGGAAAAGTTCCACCCAAATTTTGCAGATAGATTATATCGGACCACTACCTCATGATAAAGGATGCAAATTTATATGTACTTGTGTTGACAACTATTCAGGTGTACTAGTGGTTTGTCCTTTTAGAATGCAACTCAGAAGACAAGTCTGTGTCATGGAAGATTCAAAGTGACAATGGGTCACATTTCAAAAGTAATGAAATGAAGACATATTGTGTATTAAACAATATAGAGTGGATAGATCACATTCCATATTATTCACAAGCATCTGGGTTAATTGAAAGAATGAATGGATTATTGAAAGAACAGTTAAGAAAATTAAATTCTAATAATTCATATCAACATTGGAAGGATAATTTGTTCACTGCTTTATGTAATTTGAATAATAGACCAAGAATGATGACCCTAAATCTGCAAATTAGAAAACAGCAAACACATAAGATCTCAAATACTGAGTATTGGACTGTGAGGGAAGATGTCCCACCACCGTGTCCAGGAATACCTAGTTCAGCAGTATATGATTTACATTGTTTAGAAAAATTTTGGTTGGATAGAAAAGAGAGAAGAAAAATCTCTACTAGAACACGTATGAGAATCCCTAAGAATCATTTTGGCCAGATATTACCTAAATCAGGATTAGCATCTTGAGGAATACATGTATTGGCTGGAGTGATAGATTCTAATTATCAAAGAGAAATTTTTGTGACATTCCAGAATTTGGGAAAAGAATCTATACAGTTTCATAAAAATGATAGAATAGTTCAATTGATTATTATTCCTGGTTAAATGGTACCTTTTGTGAAGACTGACCCTCCTTCCAAAATAACTGGTAGAGGAATGGAAGGGTTTGGTTCTACCGATAGAATAAAATTGAGAGGTAAAGTATGGGTAAAATGGAAGTTCCAAAAATTATATTATGTTCCAGAAATTATAGCACATGGAAAGGATAATACTGTAACTATTGTTTATCCAGGAGAAAACAATTATCAAATTAAATCCTTGATTCATGTATTCTATTATAAATGAGACTATGATTGTTTCGTTGTTTCTTTTTAGCTTTTGTCTGTTAAATTTGTTTGTTGAGATTTGTTTTCTGCAGGCTTAGTACCATCCACCTGCAGATGCATAATCGCTTAAGCCAGATGCTACCCTCTGATGTGTTTCGATGTCACCTTTGGACCTGTCCATGACCATGATGTGTCATCCCTGGACTTTGCATCGGCCAAGTTCTGGATGCCAGCTTAGTAAAAACTGTCCTCTCGAATGGGACTCTTGATCTGTTGGGGCAGGGATGGCTCTACATCCAATTTCAGCGAGAAGAAGTTATGGAGGATAAGACCTTCACCCCTTACTCCAAGATTTTGAACCCCATTCATTTGAGGGGGGAATGATGATATTATTTTATATACTTATTTTGTGTTATCCTTCTTATATTGTTGTAAAGTTCTATTGACACCAGTTATCCCAAAACTCCTATTGATTGCCCCATTGACCCATGTAAAGGATAAGAAAGATCTTGGGACTGAAAGTAATAACAATTTAGATTTGAAGATCTTTCCCACCCATTAATAGGCCAAGTGACCTGCTTATGTCACAGGAAGCCTAAGTCATATGTGGTGGGAGGAACTTACTGAGAGGAAAAGGAAAGTGTGTCACAGGAAATGCTCAGGGAGAGAGCAGTTACAGCTGAGGGAAAGAACAGATGTGGTGGCTGTGCTGTGAGTAGATTGTTGGTGACAAGGCCACAGAAGTGGGGTAGATGGCTTTGAGATGGAGTGGTTCTCTGCTGTGATATTGTGTATTGAATTCTTCACTGCTGTGATGGATTGGGCTCATTGGTTTTGGGATCTGGTTCTCTGGTGTCTGAATAAATGATTTACTTCTTCTACCTTCTATATGGAGAGTCTCTTATATTTTGCCATATAGAACCACATAGGCATTTTGACAATTATTGCCTATATTGTGATTATTGCCCTGCTATTACAGAGGGAAATGTACCAGCACCCTCCCCATCTTCTGTTATGATACTATCAAACAGATCAGGCTCGTGTGCTGCCAAGGCAAGCCAAAGCCTAGATATCAAGCCCCCGCCTTTCTGCATTATATCTTTTCCCTGTGCATAGGCAACTGAACAGTGATCTTCAGATGAATGTATCCATGTTTGGAGGCAACCTCACAAGTTTGGGAACTTTTGGGGTTCTCAGAGCTGGCTGGCAGAAGGAAGAGTTTTCTCAAACTAGACCCTTCTCAGAGAAGATGACTACCACCAGGAGGATGAGACCAAATCTTGCCCTGGCTGACCAGAAGATATGAATCTTGAGGGATTTGTTCAGAAATTGTAGATCTGGGGTGAAGGTGAAAGTTTATTCAACAAGTGATCCATGTTAATGGTTTGTTTCAACCTCACAAGTGATTACAGAAGTATTTATGGGTTATTGTATTTAAGTTTTTGTGCCAATCAGTCTTTTGTTTAAGTTTTTATTTCATGTGGAAGAAATAAATAGTTGTCCTGTATCTGACCTACATTGTAAAACTTACTGCTCCCTTTTGGGGAGACCCTAGAGATGAGCCTTGAAACCATTGAGACACAATGCTTAAGCTTTAAGGGATACTTCCTAGCCCTGAAAGCACCAGCTTATTATATTTATAATCAAGGGAAGTAGAGTCAATAAAAGGAAACAACTTTAAGTCCCTTCTCTGCCATGCTATACTTTTTAGTTCTTTATGCTGGGAAGTAGGAGCCAGGCTTCCAGTGACAGAGAAGCAGACATTTCCACGACATTTCCAGAGAAATACATACTACTACATCCCTTTTACCTATTAACCCCACCCCCAAGACACTCAAATGTTTTAACGTCTGGTCTGTATGGGTCAAGAGCTCAGACTGCAATAGCTTTAGAATTAGGTAGAATATGGAATCTTTTATATCTAGTGCTTTTAGGAGTTGTGAATATCTACTTGGTTAAAAAATCACTCTTACTATTCAGCGGTGACCCCCATGATTTCTTAAACCTCTCCAAAACATATTATGCATTAGATAAAGCAATTTCATCTGTCTCCTGGTCTAGGAATCCCAAAAACCCAGAATCCAAAACAAGGTGTAAAGAAAACCAGTGAATTGACATTCACTGACCCTGATCTCACTCAGCACCCCTCTTTCACCTTCCATAATACTGATAGGGAGGTTCCATCAGCAAACTCAAGCACACAACACAGGTTTACAATAAAAATTACCCCTAGACCCAGGTTCTATCTCCCTCTTTCTAGTGTTGTGAAGATCTTGGCTCCAGGCTATGGGAATTTGCTTGGGCTATGTCAGCCATTGTGGCAGCAGCCCTTCAGGAGCAAAAGCCAGCTGAGTGACCACAACCTTATAGCATTAAAGCTATAAAGCTGCTGGAGAAAGCAGTACTGCAAAATTCTGCACTTCTGGTGCCAGTCCATAGTGGAATGGGGGAGTGGCACAAGTCACCAGTATGTCATTCTATGTGTGTTTTGTGTATTTGCATGGGGAGTAGTGGGCCATGTCATACTCCACTAAACCTGAGAGAAAGAGACAGTTGAAGCCAGTTCTGATCACTCAAAAGTCACTTGGGGCACAGACTATGCCGATGAACTTTGAATCCCCAGCTTGAAAGGAGACTGAGGTACTTTGAGATCCAGCCCCCAAGGAAAGCACCACTAGAAGGAATAGTCAGAAACTAAATTGGTGACAATCAGGAAAACAATTCTCAAACATCTCAGAAAGAAAAAAAAAGCTCAAAGACTTTGAACATAAGCAGACAAATCAACACAGAAAATACTAAGAACAGAAGGAAGTATGGTCTCCAGATCTAATAAACAAGTTCAGACATCTATAAGGTAATATTGCAAAAGAGATGTAAATTATCCAATACTTGACAAGACAGATGCCCCTTTGGAATGCCAAGAAAACATGAAACACAACACACTGTTCCTGAGGTTTAAATAGACTGTAATGAAAATGAGAATTACAAGAGCAGAAATTATGGCCTTCATAGCAAAAAAAAATAGTGGGCAGAATAGAAAAGCTGGAATGTATGATGTCAGCCAAAAGATAGAATAATTTGAGAATGCAAATATTCAAATGTGAAGGACAACCTATGAGAAGAGAAGTAATAAACAGTAACATTAAAAGAAAATATGTTCATTGTGCAAGCAAAACATTGATCTTGAAGATAGGATATGTTTTTTAAGACAGAGAGAGCCAAAGAATCTTAGGTCTCCCAGAAGAACAAAAACCCTTAGCACTATAATAAAGTAAGTAATAGGAGATAACTGCCCAGAAGTTTTAAACATAGAAAATTAAAGACAATTTTCTTTTAAAAATCATAGATCACTCCAAGAAAAAAAAGGCTGCAAACTCTAAGAAACATAGTGGTTAAAATTAACAATTCAATTCAGAACAATTTCTATAAGAGATCAGGAGAAAGACCTTCAAATACAAAGGAAAATAAATTCAAAAATGCAAAATTATTTTACACCCACCAGAAAACATAGGAGGGAATGGAATGTGTTCTGAACAGCAATATATCGGGATGCAGTTCAGGGTGACCTATCATGCAAATCTGACTTTAACCATACATGAAAAAGAGATGAATATTCAATAATAAAGAGCCATTTTAAAAAAAGAAAAACAGAAGCGAAGTGATTATTTGCTTCTTGAACACCTCAAGCTGCAGAAATGCAAGAAGAATGCTGAGGATAGCAATAGCAACAGCAACAATATGAGAGCAAAGAGACCAATAAGAATTTCATTCTAAATGTACGCAAGGAGAAAGGAGTAAAGGTTGGAGTTTTGGGGCATTATGGATAGAATTTGCTGACACCCTACCCTACAGGTGGATCAATGATTATTTTATAGGACTGTGCTAAAGCATGGGAGGGACATGCCAGGATAAAATCAAGGGGTAGAAATGAGGGAGAAGTGACCCCTGTGGTCTCAGAAAGAGAAGAACCTATAGGGGAGTGATTAGGGATGTGGGGAGAAGGGGTTAAAAAGAGGAGGAAAGGTCTTGCTTCAGTGGAAGGAGAGGGTTCCACTGATGAATACTACCATTAGTGAAGAGAAATGTTCTGTGAAGGGAAATTGGAGACCTTGCCCTTCCTGAGACCTGGGGAAATTGGTGCTTGAAAAGTCTACTCCTCCTACCTCAAGAAGGGGGAGTTGGAACTCATGGGGGCATCCGGCACCTAGAAAAAATGGACATAGGAAGATTTTGAGGCAGATAAAAAGGTAATCAGGGAAGGATATAGATCATACTCTCATATTATTGCTGTTGCTGTCCTCAGCTGCTGCATTTATTCACTCTTCCTGCTTTTTGTTGTTTGAAGTGTTTGAAAATCAAATAATCACTTCAGCTCTATTTTTCCCTCTAAAAATATTTCAGATACTATGCACAAAGGGCATACAAACTGTGAATACTCTTTGACCCAGCAGTATCACTGCTAGGTCTCTATCCCAAAGAAATAATAAAAAAGGGAAAAGGACCCACATGTACAAAAATATTTATAGTAGCTCTTCCTGTAGTGGTAAAGAATGGAAAATTGAGGAGATGTCCATCAATTGGGGAATAGTTGAACAAGTTGTGCTATATGAATGTAATGGAGTACTATATTGTCCTATGAGAAATGATGATCAGATGGATTTCAGAAAAATCTGGAAAGATTTACAGGAACTGATGCTGAACGAAGTGAGCAGAAGCAAAAGAACATCGTACACAGTAACAGCAACATTGTGTGATCATCAATTTTGATAAACTTAGCTCTTTTCGACAATACAATGATCTAAGACAATTACAAAAGACTCATGATGGAAAGTGCTATCCACACTTAGAGAAAGAACTACAGAATCTGAATGCAGATTTGTGATGGCAAGCAAAGTGGGACTTTTTGCTGTTTTTTTCTTTTGGAGTGTTTCTCAGCACTAAGGCAATCAAGTGCCTTTGATTCAGCCTTGACTTTGTTTGAATCAAGAATCTTTGATGACCTGCTTAAGTTACAAGAAAGCCTAAGTCACATGATTTTGAGTCACGTGGTTGTGATGCTCTCTAACCCTGAAGAAGTATATGTATACTCTGAGGTTAGCATTTTGCTTTGAGGCTCACTCATTGGGAGAGTGTTTGTGTTATTTAGCCAGATAAGACTCTGGGTAACTATTAAGGAGCCCCTCAACTTTGGAAACCCAGATATTGGTGCTTCTCTCAGTGTTAACTATGTATGTATTTCTATGGACAGATAGTTAGAATCCCTATCTTCTGGTTTGTGTTATTTGCTCTGGTTATATAATTTTTGCTTGTAATTTCTGTTGGTGTTTTATCTGAAGTTCAGGGTGCTGAATTTCCCCCCCTGAACTAAGTGAATGGTACATGTATGTTTAATTAAAGTGATATTGTAAACCCCTTAAAATTGCTTTCCTTAGAAAAGCAGATCAAAGAACATGTGCTAGCAGCCCTCCTGTGTGCTGGTGTTATTGGCCTCACACCTCCACAGCAGCTGCAAACACCATTGTTGTTACAAGATTGAAGCATACTATTTTCTCTTTTTCATACTTTCTTGTGGTTTTTCCCTTTTGTTCTGATTCTTCTTTCATAACATGATTAATGTGGAAATGTGTCTAATGTGATTGTACATGTATAGCCTATGTCAGATTGCATGCTTTCTTAAAGAAGGGAAAGGGGAGGGAGAAAAAAATTGGAATTCAAAATTTTATAAAAGAAACTGTCTTTACATGTAATTGGAAAAAATTAGTGGAAGAAATGTTTTAGGTACCTCTTTATTATTGAACATCTATCTTTTCATGTATGGTTAGTCAGATTTGCAGAGTAGGTCACCCTAGTTTGTATCTTGATTCATTGCTCTTCAGAAAACATTCCATTGTTCTGGGCTGTAGACTGCATAATCAGGGATGTGGTAGGGAAAAAGTCCTACCGTGGGGCAATATCTTCTCTGAAATGACAATAATCATCATTATTCTGGCAGGGAGACACAATGGAAAAGGAGAGTCCATAGGGCAAGCTCTACAAGACAGTGGTAGAATTAGCCTAGAGGGGAGACTCTAACATGGATACCATGGAAGCCTTGGTTGCATGAGGAATACTGAGAAAAAGAGATACTAGAAAATTATAGGGATTTTGAATTAGAAAATGAGGTTCTAGAGTAGCCAGAAAGAGAAGATGGATAATGAAGCAAGTGAGGGAAATTCTTTTGGGAAATTGGCACAACAAATAAAATCTCAAAACTAGTGAATAGGACTAGTTGAAGGGGAGAAGAAGGGGGAATATATCTGATTAAATGAGAGGGGAAAAAGGAAGAATTATAACCATAAAAATCAGGACAAAAAGGAACCAATAAGCAAAATCCCAAAGAGAAAAGAAACAAGAGGAGGCGATCAAAGGTAAGGGAAAGTGAGCCAATGGGAATAGGTTCACCTTAAAAAGAAACATTAACAGAAAGTAGCTGAAAGAACATAATCCAGTGTTTATAGCAGAAGAGGGAAAAATCATAACTTTAAAAACACAGTATTAGAGACAGATGATAGAAAAATATATGCTTAAATCTCATCATCTTAAATATGAATATCAGCCCAATAATATGAAAAGGAGTGACTGTTTAAGAAAACAAGATTCCATAATCTGTTATAAGAAAACATTTAAAAAACAGAAATATAGACAAAATAAAACTGAGGGGTTGGGGAAAATACTGTTTATGAAAAGAATGGAAAAAAGGAGTTGCAATCATGCTAATCCGAAAAAGCAAAAACAAATATCCAAAAATAAAAAGGGATAAACAAAGAAACTTAAGCTAAAAGGACTCATAAACAAGCCAGTATCAGTAATAAATTTATACACTCCCAAGACCTTAGCCTCGAAATTCATAAAGGAAACATTATCTTGAGCCACAAGAAAACATAGAAAGTAGTATAGTGATAGGAAAGTTGAGTACCCCTCTTGAGTCTCAGATGAGTCTAACAGAAAGATAAACAAAAGGGATAATAGGAAACTGAAAAAATTGCTGGAGAAACTAGTGCTGAAAAACATGGCATCTTCTAAGTGGGACAAGAAGAGAATATACATATTTCTCTGCACCACATGTAACCTTCACAAGAAATGGCCTAGGTTACAAAAATATTGCAAATAAATTAAAGGCAGAAATAGTTAACAAAGTCCTTTACAGACCATAAAGCAATAAAAATAGTAACTGTTTCAGGGAGCACAGACAAGAGATGGAGACTTAATTGAAGAACAAATTCTAGAATCGTAACTGTGTAAAATAAAATGCTAATACCAAAATGGGGTAATACAACTAAAGTAGTCCTCAGGGGCATATAATTTCCTTACAAACATACATAATAAAATGGAAAAATAAAATAAAAACCCAATGAAATGAATATTCCTTTAAAATTTAGAAATCCACCAGAAACACCTAAAATAAGCAAAAAAGAGGAGATATAAATTGGAAGATAAAGATAAATTGAAAACAATAAAAACAAAGGATTGGCAAAACCAAAAGCTGGTTCTTTGAAAAGATTAATAACATTGACAAATAATTAGCTAATCTGATTAAAAAGAATCAAAAAGAATTAACAAGAAAATCAAATCAATAAAATAGCAAATTAACAAGGTGAAATTAGAGCAAAACCAGAATAATTGACATCATCAAAATATACTGTGCATATTTATGTGCTAAGAAAGCTCTCAGCACAAAAGAAAGAGAAGAATATGTTGAATAATATAAAATACTCAACTATCAAAAGACAAGATGGAGATCTTAAATAATCTAATCTCAGAAAAGGAAATAGATTTAGTTGTAAATGACCAAATGACCAAGGAAAAATCTGTTTTCAATGGATCCACTAGAGAATTGTCCAACTTTTAAAGAATAATTTGAATCTATACTTCAAAAATTGTTCTCTAAAATTGAGAAAACATTCTACCAGAATCCTTTTATGAGACAAATATAGTCATAGTACCTAAGGATGGAAAAATAAAACACATAGATTCAAAAAAAGCATTTGACAAAGTACAATACTCTTATATGCTAAAATCTCTACAAAGTAAAAGCATAGAGGGAGCTTTTAATATCATAAAAAGCATTTATCCAAAACAAAAAGCAAGAACTGGAACCTTTTCCAATACATGAGAATGAAGCAAGGATGCCCCCTCTGCCCACTTTCATTTGCTAAGTTCTGGAAATGTTAGCAATAGAATAAGAAAAGAAAGAAATTAAAGGATATAGATAAAGAAATAAAACTATCCCTAAAACTATCCTGTTTGCTGATATAATGGTTCATTTGGAAAATCCTAGGGTATCAGCAAAGATGCTAATTGAGATATTTAATAGCTTCAGCAAAATTGTAGGTAACAACTTCAAAAATAAGCATATCTATATAATTATAAAAACACATGAAGCAATAATAGGGAAATCCCATTTGAAATAATTAAAAGTACTTAAAATACTTGGGGATCAACCTACCAAGGCACACAAAAGACTTTCATAGATTCAATTATAAATTGCTCCTTAGAGAAATAAACAACTTAAATAGCTGGAGGAATAGTCAGTGCTCATGGCTAAGTCATGTCAGTATAATAAAAATGACAATAGGTGAAGCCAAGATGGCAGAGTTAAAGCAGAGACTTGCTTGAGCTCTGCCCCAACTCCCTTCAAATACCTGTAAAATGAATCTAAACAAACTCTAGAGTAGCAGGACCCACAAAATGACAGAGTGAAACAAATTCCCAGCCCAAGACAACCTAGAAGGTCAATAGGAAAAGTCTGCTGTACCAATTCAAGACAGGAGCAAAGTCCAGTGCAAAATGCACTGCCATTGAATGGGCCTCAGCAAACTTGGGACAGAGGCTTCAAGGGACTGAATCACTGGCAGCCATGGCAGTTTCAATATTTCTCAACCCACAAATGCCAAGGACAACTTAGAAGGTCAGTAGGAAAGGTCTGCTGGGCCTGGGTGAGAGAGGGACATAGTCTGGCCCCAGCCCCTGACAGTGGAGGTGGTGGCAGCTGCCTCTGGAGCTATGGGCCTACAAATGGTGGGGGGATCAAATGTCTGATCAGAGCAGGATCACGGGGATCTTTTTACTGGCATTGAGGCATAATTCTCTTGCTTTGCCCATGCTTCAATCTGGGTGGCAGTCCTGGGTGGCAGTCCTGGCATGAGGAGGAGCACTGGCATAGCAGAGCTTCTGATGGCAGTGGAGAGGGAATCCTCCTCACAATTCCAAGGCAGAAAAGAGTGCTTATGGTCACTCACAGACCAGAGCATAGGCCTGAAGAAGAGTAAATACCTCTCCTTAGATCATACCCCCTTGGAAGAACTGAAAATTTACAGGTGCCTAGAAGTATCTCTGAAAACAACTGCACAGAACTCCTGAAGCTTGGGACAGCACATCCCCCACACTGGGAAGCAGAGTCATACCTTAAGAAAAAGATAAAAAGTCAAGTAATTGGATGGGAAATTGAGCAAGCAGTGGAAAAAATTCAGACTATAGTATCTTACTTTGGTGACAAAGAAGATCAAAGCGTATAACCAGAAGAAGACAATAAAGTCAAAGCTCCTACATCCAAAACCTCCAAGAAAAATATGAATTGGTTGCAGGCCATGGAAGAGCTCAAAAAAGATATTGAAAATCAAGTAAGAAAAGTAGAGGAAAAATTGGGAAGAGAAATGAAAGTGATTCAAGAAAATCATGAAAAACAAGTCAACGGCTTGGTAAAGGAGACCCAAAAAATACTGAAGAAATTAACACCTCAAAAATAGACTAGACCAGATGGTAAAAGAGGTCCAAAAAGCCAATGAGGATAAGAATGCCTTAAAAAGCAGAATTGGCCAAGTGGAAAAGGAGGTCCAAAAGTTCACTGAAGAAAATAATTCCTTAAAAATTAGAATGGAGCAAATGGAAGCTAATGGATCTTTGAGAAATCAAGAAATTATAAAACAAAACCAAAAGAATTTAAAAATAGAAGACAATGTGAAATATCTCATTGGAAAAACAACAGACCTGGAAAATAGATCCAGGAAAGATCACTTAAAATTTATTGGACTACCTGAAAGCCATGATTAAAAAAAGAGCCTAGATGTCATCTTTAAAGAAATTATCAAGAAAACTTCCCTGACATTCTAGAACCAGAGGGGAAAATAGAAATTGAAAGAATCCACCAATCACCTCCTGAAAGAAATCCCAAAAGGAAAACTAGGAATATTATATTCAAATTCCTGAGTTCCCAGGTCAAGGAAAAGTAAGGCCAGCAGCTGGAAAGAAATAATACAAGTATTGTGGAAACACAATCAGGATAACACAAGATTTAGCAGCTTCTACATTAAAGAATCAGAGGGCTTGGAATATGATATCCTGGAGGTCAAAGGAGCTAGGATTAAAACCAAAAATCACCTACCTAGGAAAACTGAATATGATCCTTCAGGGGAAAAATGGATATTCAGTGAAATAGAGGACTTTCAAGCATTCTTGATGAAAAAACCAGAGCTCAATAGAAAATTTGACTTTCAAATACAAGAATCAAGAGAAGTGTGAAAAGGTAAACAGGAAAGACAAATCATAAGGGACTCATTTTATAAAGTTGAAATGTTTACATTCCTACATGGAAAGATGATATCTGTGACTCATAAGACCTTTCTCAGTATTAGGGTAATTGGAGGAAACGTGTGTGTGTGTGTGTGTGTGTGTGTGTGTGTGTGTGTGTGTGTGTGTGTGTTTGCAGAGGGCACAGGATGAGTTGAATATGAAAGGATGACATCTAAAAAATAAAATTAAGGGGTGAGAGAGGAATGGACTGGACAAAGTAGAAATGGAGAGGTAGAATGCTGTAAATTAGCATTCTAAAATTTGCACTCTAAAAAAGGCAAGAAAAAGCTTTTATAGTGGAGGGGAAGAGGGGGGGAGATAAGAGGGAATGAGTGAACCTTACTCTCATTGTGTTTGGCTTAAGCAGGGAATAAAATACACACTCAATTGAGTATGGAAATCTATCTTACCCTATGGGAAAGCAGGGGAGAAGAGGATAAGAGAAGGGGGGAAGGCAGAAGGGAGGGCAGACTGAAGAAGGGGGTAATTGGAAGCAAACACTTTTGAGGAGGGACAGGGTCAAAGAAGAGAACAGAATAAATGGGGGGTGGGATAGGATGGAAGGAAATACAGTTAGTCCTTCACAACATGACTATTATGGAAGGGTTTTGAATGTATATACATATGTATAACCTATATCAAATTTCTTTCCTTCACAGTGAGGGTGGGTGGGGAGGGAGGAAGGGAGAGAACTTGGAACTCAAAGTTTTTAACAAAAAATGTTAAAAATTGTTTTTACATGGAACTGGGAAATGAAATATACAGGCAATGGGGTATAGAAATCTATCTTGCTCTACAGGAAAATAGAAGGGAAGGAAATAAGAGGAAGGGGATAGTGGTAATAGAAGGGAGGGCAGATTAGGGGTATAATCAGAATGCATGCCATCTTGGGGTGGGGGGAGAAGAGAGATGCAGAGAAAATTTGGAACTCAAAATCTTGTGGAAGTGAATGTTGAAATCTAAAAATAAAGAAATTAATAAAAACAATCATATTACCTAAATTATTTTATGCTTTTAATGCCATACCAATTAAATTATGAAGGATATATTTTATAAAACTTGAAGAAATAATAGTAAAACTCATTTTTTAAAAGTCTCCAATATAAAGGGAAAAGATGAAAAAATATAGAGATGAAGTACTTCCAGATTTAACCTATATTAAATGGCAGCAGTCACCAATACTATGTTGTATTCTTTTAAAAAAAATTGGTGAGAGGGGCGGAGCCAAGATGGCAGCTGGAAAGCAGGGACTAGCATGAGCTCCCTGCCAGGTTCCTCCAAAAACCTATAGAAAATGGCTCTGAACCAATTCTAGACCTGCAGAACCCACAAAATAGCAGAGGGAAGCAGGGCCCCAGCCCAGAACAGACTGGATGGTTGCTGGGTGAGGTCTATCACGCACAGAGCTGGGAGCAGAGCAGAGCAGAGCCCAGCATGGGTGGAGCAGACCAACCAGACCAGGAGCTGGGCAGGCTGGGCAGAGTGGGCCCTAGTACCCTAAATCAGTGAGCTGTGGCAGTTACCAGACTTCTCAACCCACAAACACCAAAGAAAACAGAGAAGGTTACTGGGAAAAGCTGCTGGGGACAGGGGGATAGAGTTTGCTGTTCAGCCACTGCCCCAGGGGCAGCGGAAGTGGGGCAGCTACAGAATTACAGCTGCAGTTGCTTCTGGCCCCAGGCCCACCTGGTGGGAGGAATTGAGTGGCAGATCAGAGCAGGAGTGCAGAGCCTGCTGAAGATCTGAGTCCAGTCCGCGTTGGGGGTTCTTGGGGAAGAAGGAGTCCTGGTGTGGCAGAGCTGGCTGTATAGAAACAGCTCTGAAATCAACAGCGCATCCCCTGAAGCAGTCCTACCCCGCTGAAAAACTCAAGGGTCAAGTAAGTTGGCTGGGAACATGGCCAGGCAGCAAAAACACACCCAGATTCAGTCTCAGACCTTGGAATCTTTCTTTGGTGACAAAGAAGACCAAAACATACAGCCAGAAGAAATCAACAAAGTCAAAGAGCCTACACCAAAAGCCTCCAAGAAAAACATGAACTGGTCTCAGGCCATGGAAGAGCTCA
>CM053625.1:17709298-17729736 GCA_028646595.1 Phalanger gymnotis
CCTCCTAAGTCACGAATCCACACCCACACAGGTTTCACACCTGACAGGGCCCTGGGCCTGGGGCTTAGCACTTAACAGCTGAAAGTACTTCCACTCAAAAGAAACAAAAGCCATGCTAATGAGACAATTTTGCTTAACAACACAGCCGAGCACCACAGAATCAATGCTTTGGAATTGTGGTACTGCAGAAGACTTCTGAGCATAACAGCACTCTTTTTCAACAACCCAAAAAGTGACTCTATACACGAATATCACCAAATGGTCAATATAGAAATCAAATTGATTATATAATTTTCAACTGAAAGTCCTGCAAATAGTACCACTTTCCCACATCAAAAATGGATCTCAAGAAATGTGACTTTGGAGTTCTACACGACTAGAAGAATGGAAGAGTATGAGGCAGAAATCCAGCAAGAGGCCTGGCATGTCCCCACTACATGAGCTGAATATTTTATGTGCACAAGGAACAAATTACAAGATCCAATTCATCAACTCTTGCTCTTTTTTGGAAATGCCCTAGGAATATATAATCTATGGCAATGAAATGAAAATTGTACGTTCCATTCCCTACACAAATCCTAAAGAAAAATGCCAAGGTAGATGAAAAACTTTGTAGAAGTTTTTGATGGCTTTGAAGGAAGGATGAAGAAGAAATGAACTTTGGGAAAGGAGATTTCAGTAAGCTTAGGATAATAGAGGAATGGACCTTCCTGAACCTAAATTTGTGATGGTATAGAGACTTGGGGAAGACACAATTCTAGACAGACTGACTTTGACATCTAAACTTGACTCTCCCTTCCTCTCTCGTGGAAAAAAAAATATTTATGGTTAGAAAACATTAGAGCAGAGCAAGCATGAAGAAGGTATTCAAGATTCAAGCATCCAAGAAAACATGGAAGCGACGTAAAAGCACAGCACAAGATCTGAACTGATTCTGTGCCAGAGTATATATAGAGCCAGTGCCCAGGGATTCCCAGCTCTGGGCAGTTACATGCCAGCTTAAGGGATGGGACAGACCTTTACCTCTAGGCAAAACCATTTCACCCCACCTTATGGCTAGCTGGATGAGCAATCTTTTTCTGTTAGTTTCAATTTGGATCTCATTTACTTACTGAAAAACCCTGGTGAGTAGTAGAAATGTTAAACTTTGTCTATTTCATTTAATACTTACAAATAGAGAGAGGATAAGGTAGAACACATTCGTCATTCTTAAGACTTGAAAAGTTTGATCGGTGGGAGCTAACCTAGGGGTTTTGAGCTGTTAGGACAAAGTACAAAAGAAGCATTTATGACATACATACCTGGCATATGAACTTGGGATCTGGTAGAAATAAATCACAGGAAGCACCTAGGTGGCTCCATAAATAGAGTGCTGAGCCTGGAGTCAGGAAGACCTGAGTTCAAATGTGACCTCAGATATTTACTAGCTGAGTGACCCTGGGCAAGTCGCTTAACCTCTGTTTGCTTTGATCCACTGGAGAAGGAAATGGCAAACTGCTCCATTATCTTTGCTGAGAAAACCCCATGTATAATAGTACGGTCCGTGGGGTCATGGAGAGTCTGACATGACTGAACAACAACAAAGAAATAAATCACAAAGTGATGAGAGTCACAGGCTATGAGGAAGCAATGCATTGGTGAACTTTCTTTTACTCTTGACCCACCAGTTACCATTTTTAGTGAGCTGAGTTTAAAAGGAAAACAACCCCCCCTAAAGGAGGAGGGAACTGAAAGAAAGCCATTTCTCCACAAAAAGGGACAAACGACCTATCCACCAGTGTACTTGTGCCTTATTGCTCATCGCCTCCACCTGCTGGTAGCTAGCAACCTGCACCTGGGAGCTTGAATTTTTCTTTCCAGGTTTGTCTCATACAAAAGTGAGGGACAGTAACCAGGTACGCTTTCTTTTGCCAAAGCTTTTTTCCCCATTTCTTTCTTTTTCTTTGATCACTTAAAATAACAGGATTAGATTGACTAAGGTTATCTCTAATAATTGCTACAAACATAAAAAGTGCCATAGCCTTGTAATACATTCACAAAGCAGCCAAAAACCTTTAAAAAATTGGGGGAGTACACAGAAATGGGAAAAGGTCCCCTTTGCAAATGCCCAACTCCAACTACCTCAGAAAATTTTTAACGTATGGGCCATGGAAGATAAGAAAGGGACCTTATTTGATGGTCATATTTGCACAGCCAAAACTCACAGAAAATTTCTTAAGATTTGAAGCCCTGGGCAAAATTATTTTTCTTAGATAAAAGTGCAAGGTAATGGAAATTATAAATATACTGATACACAGATGTGACCATCAGAAGGCAACTAAAAAGAAAATATTACTTTTTATTATATTTCCAGAGGTGGTCAAATGCAATGCAGTCAGAGAAGACCCAGGACTCCCAAAACAGTAAACAGGACCTCATCAGTTGGCTCTAGGTACATCCCATATGGACTCATGGTATCCTGCACAGAGGTAATGATGGATATTAAGAATAAAGAATGAAATGCTGTCCTGGATAATAAATCTTACACTACCATCTTTTTCCAATTATGCAATAAGGAATATTTAAGAAAAATATGTTTACAGTCTCTGTAAGGGCTGGAACTTGATTAACTGAGTGACAAACTCTACATATATCTGGGATATATAAAATTAAGTTTTAAGCTTTCTAAAAAGGTAGCTGGTATTAATAAGAAAGTAGATCCCCATGGCTATGGTATGTCCAACCATCTTAGGAGTATCAGCATTAGTTGGAACCAACTCCTGTACATTAAAAATATAAGCAGGATACTGAAAACAACAAGCTAGGCCCAACCTGCACACAATAACTACTCATGTAGTCTATGCAGAAGTCCAAAGAAAGAAAGGCAAACAGAAGTGAACATCATAAGAGCACCACTTTCCCACTTCAGAAATGGATCCCAAGAAATTTGACTTTGGAGTTCTCCATTACAAGAAGAATATAAGTGCTTGAGGCAGAAATACGGCAAGAGCACTGGCACTTTCTTACTACATGTACTGAATACCTCATGTGTTCAAGGAACAAATCACAAGGTCCAGTTCACCAACTCTTCTTTTCTGTGACAAAAAATATCAGAAACTACCTTATGGAAGTAATAGCCAATGGCATCATCACAAAGTCCAACAACCTATATGCAGGACCTATAGTGGTGGTTCAGAAGAAGACTGGAAAGATTCAAATACATGTAGTCTATTTGACATTGAGCAAAAGAGTCAAAATGGACCAGTACACCCTGCCAAGAGTTCAAGATGTCCTGCACTGTCTGCTAGACACTCAGTGGTTCCCAGTATTGGACTTACACAACAGCTTCACACTTCAGATTCACATGGGAGGGGAAGACGAGGAGAAGCCTGCTTTCACCTGCCCGGCTAGGTTTTTAACCAGTTTTAGCTTATACTCTAAGGTATCTTGGGAGGTACCTCCTACCTTCTAATGACTCATTAAGAAAGTAGTTGGACCTATGAACTACTTACAGGTGTGGGTGCACACTGATAACTTTATTTTCTTTGGGAAGATGCTAGAAGAACATGAGGAGACACAAAGGAAGGTTCTGGATCATCTAAAAGGAAATTGTCAGTAGCTATCAACTGACAAGTGCCAATTTTGCAGAGCCTCTATCACACAGTATTATAGCAAGGTATAAGTACTGATGCAGAGAAGACGGAAGCACAGAAAATTTGGCCACATCCACAGAACATTCAAGATCTAAGGGATTTTTTTAAAGGATTTGTTAGTTACCACAAATTCTTTAAGAACTTTGCTTCTATTGCTATACCACTGAGTGATATCACTTGTGATTACAGGATTGATGAGAACGAGGAGAGCAAAGAATAAAACCTTTTAAATCAATTGGAGATTGATGGATGGACCAGTGCAAAAAAAACAGTTTTCAAAGACTTGGTCACCTGTCTCATCCATATACCAGTTTTGGCCTATGTATATTCAACTAAGCTTTTTATCTTTATTCATTCATTTATCTATCTATTTTTTAAAATTCTAGCCTGGATGGCTTAGAAGCAGTCCTGTACCAAACAGGGAAATTTAACTGAAATCAGTTGCATCTCTAGCAGAGTATTTAGAGATAATGAGGTTCACTATCTTGTTCACAAGCTGGAGTCACTGGCTTTGAAATAGGTTATTGCTAAAAAGTTCAAAGAATTTTTATGGAGCTAAATCGCAAGTATGAACTGCATCAATTCACTGACATATCTGGGGCCTATGCCTGAAGGAGATTTAAGAAAGAGGACAAGGAACTACATGAACAAAAATATTTATAGCAGCTCTTTTTGTCACAGCAGAGAACTGGAAACAAAGGAGGTACCTATCATTTGGAGAATAGCTGAACAAATTATGGAATATGAATATAACTAGAAAATTATTGAACCAGAAGAAGTGACAACATGGTTGGGAAAAACAACTACCTTTTTATTTCAGTATATTAGGTTCCGTTTTACAGTATTATTCTTAAAAGGGGATCATAGGCATCATCAAACTGCCAAAAGTGTTTACACGAAAAAGATTAAGAACCCCTGATCTAGAGCTAGAAAGAACCTCAGAAACCATCCAGTCTCACTCTCTCATTTTAAGAAAGACGAATCTGGGTCTCAGAGATGTTAATGAAATTGCCCAAGGCGGCAGCACCAGAATCCTATATTCTAGTCTTTGGCTCCTAATTCAGCACTCATTCCATTATGTCACATTTATTCAACTGAATGAATTCAATTCAACAAATACTTATTAAGCATCTAGTGTATATAAGAGCTGGTAGTAGAATTGGCGGTGGGGGGAGCGGGGTAGAGAGATAAAGAGGAAGCTGTCTCTGCCTTCAGGAAGCTTACCTTCTACAGAGGGATACAATACAAACACAAATTAATATAGAACAAGAAAAACTGAGAAAGGAAAGACCATTAACAATTTAGAGGATCGTGGATGGTTTCACAGAGAAGGTGGCATGAAAGTTAAGTTTTGATGGAAGAAAGAATTCTGAGAGATGGAGATAAGGAAGAA
Organism: Phalanger gymnotis; assembly: GCA_028646595.1. Lineage (NCBI taxonomy): Eukaryota > Metazoa > Chordata > Mammalia > Diprotodontia > Phalangeridae > Phalanger > Phalanger gymnotis. The sequence goes on from CM053625.1 coordinate 17,714,324, forward strand.
CTGTGTGCTGAAATGATGGTCTTATGTGACTATTCAGATATGAGAGATGAAGTCCTGGGTTTAAGGAATGGTTAGTAATTCAGTTTGGCTAGAATTTAAGAGTCTATGAAACAGAGTTGTATTAAATAGAATTACAAAGGTAGGCTGGAGTCAGAATGTAGTGAATAAATGATTAAGGGAACTGTTTGTACCAAAACATAGCACCAGACCAAATTTGAGTTTGAGCCTATCAGAAATTTTTCCGATCAAGTACCTCTTTGTACTTTAGTTTTCTCTCTCACTTTAAAAAATGAGAAGTCAGGGGCAGCTAGGTGGCGCAGTGAGTAGAGTGCCAGCTCTGGAGTCAGGAGGACCTGAGTTCAAATGGGGTCTCAGATACTTGAAACACTTACTAGCTGTGTGACCTTGGGCAAGTCATTTAACCCCAATTGCCTTCCCCCTTCCAAAAAGAAAAGAAAAATGAGAAGTCTCCCCAAGAACAAAGATGTTTAAGAAGAAATGGTTTTAATTCCCTTTTAATTCCTTAAGATGGAAAAAGTGCTATAAATAGTAATCAAAATGCGTTATTCTGAATTCTTCACAGAGATTCACTAACCAAATCTGTTGAGGCAGCCACACAAATTAACTTCCTCTTTTTAAATAAAGGAATTATCACCATTATTGTAATTAAACGAAGAAGATGGAAAAAAATTGGCCTTACTTAAGCAGCTTCCTTGAGAAAATTTTAGTAGTGCTGCTGTGTAGTTTTCATATTCTAACATGACCTTTGAATGTCCCAAGGTCATGACAACTTTGCTGATTGCTTATGAATTAAACCCTCCCAGTGACTTCTGTGGAGCCTAAGGTTTAACTGCTCCCAAAAACATTCACCCAGACCTGCACATGGCAACGTTTTTCTTCTGTTTTTTTTTTTCCTTTTCATTTTAAAACTTACAGGTTCAAAAGGCAGTGACTAGAATTTGTGCTGAAGTGCAAAAACAGACTTTGGAGCTGAGCTGAGCCCTAATGCTAGTGAAAAGCATGTATTGATTATTTAAAGAAAGTTAAAATAAAAGCAATTTTTCTCCCCATTTCGGCACATTGCAGCTTTTGGCCTATCCACTCTTAGCTAAAAAAGCATTCTTTCCTGATAATCAAGCTTCAGCTGTCTGAATTTCAGGCCGAGCCTCTCATCTTGAGCTCTACTGAAGAGCTTCTTTAATTAACCATTATACCACAGATGTTATTGATTTTTTTTTTTCGGATCTGGTTGAAACATCATTGTGCTGGATCATGGCCAAGACTAAGGCCTGAATTTGTGTGTGTGTGTGTCTGTGTGCAGCTTTTACTCCTTCTGCATACCTTATTAGTCTCCATGTCTGTTAAGTGCAATCCTTAGTATTAACTCAGAAAATATAGAATTGATTTTTAGCCTAGCAGCCGTGATCTAAGGGCTTCTAATTTGTAATCTGAAAGCCTCGGTTGCTGATGAAATCTTGCCACTGTTGCTTTCTACTTCCTTGAAGTAAGCTTTTTATTTCTTTAACATATAGATGGTATGGATATAAATTATATAGATAAAGAGGGCATAGCTATGGATGATATATATATATAGATATTACTGATTACATATATGATTGATATACATACACATTTGTATATACATCCTAAGAGATTTAAAATTGACAAGAGTCATCATTGATCCTTTGCATTACTTGTCTATCCAAATGATTTTGTCTGCAGTAGGGATTACGGAGGATTCTGAAATCTAAGAGTTTCAAACATTTTTCATAGTTTGTAAAAAATAAAAATATAGAAGAGCAAATTGCAAGACATCAGAAACAACAGGGGATCTACATTCCTTTAAAAAAAATGCACCTTTCAGTGATGATAAATTCAAGGACCTAAACAATCACAGTAGGTTCCTAAATTCTGATAAGATTTCTATGAGTTTAGTGATATGTTCTTTAAACATAATTTGAAGCTTTTAAAATACTGTAATAGTAGCTCTTGACCTTTAAAAATCACATGGAGCAAGAGGTGGTGAAAAATATTTATTTACTCTGCATTAGTGGCTAAACTCTTGTTCCTTCCTAGAACCCATAATCCTTTTATGCTTAGGAACTCATGCATGTCACTTCCCTTCTTCAAACAAAAGCCAGACAGGACTACTTGAACTGGAGAAACAATGACCCGAAGTCTATATCCTATGCCTCAGTGCTAAACAACAATGCAAACCTCTTGACTAACTCTGGCATCACAGTGGAATCTTGCAGTTCAACATGTCTGCTGAACAGAAGTTAGAAAAAGAAAAGATCATCTTGTAAACAATTAATTAATGTCTGTCATGAATTATCATTTTTACTTCCTTCTCAAGAGGCTCAAAGGGAATAAAAAGGCATTTTTGCAGGTGGTGGCATTCAAACTAAGGGCAATCAAATGTTTGAGAGCTGAGACACAGCACTTTTGAGTCTCTAAGGGTGAATGGTGCTAGGATTAGAGCACAGCAGGGGGTTGAGGGCTTCAGGTGTGAAGCTTAATGTTTGTGATCAGCAAAAAAAAAATGTCTTGAATTTATCTAAACTGCTCTTCTGCTAACAGTACTTCTAGCACATAAATGTTCTGAAAGTGACAAGTGTTCTCATTGCTCTTCTAAAGCAAACATGATCTGCATTTGAAAGATGCATCCCTTTTGCCTAATTTAGAATGTGCATCACAAAGAGCATTAGATGATGACCTCCCCCACAAAAGATAATATGCACTCCAGTGCATAGACACAAATGTAAACCTTCACTTTCCTGACCAAGATCCCCTCCAGAGCTACCAGAGGGGACTGTCCAGAATTGTGAACAGGGCCTCTGCTTTATGCATATTTACTATGTATGCGTAAAGCAAAGGCATTGGTGGCTGGGGTTTCACTAGCCATCTGACCATTTAGTTTCTTTTTCCTTCTCTCCATGAATAATTCCTTTTCATTTAGTCCAGACAATTGGCTGGAAATTATGATGCTGCATCTTGATTCACAATATTCTCTACACATCCTTCCTCCCTTCCCCTCACTCCCAAGATAGCTTTCTGGATTTCTCAGGGTAGCTTGAATGTGTGAAAAGAAAAAGAAAATCCAATGCCAATGGCGAATCCATTGTTAGAGAGAATTAGAAGAAGATTTGTTAAAACCTGGGAACTAGAACACAAACATTGTTGATTAAAAGACCTATCAAGTTCCCATTAAGTTCACACAAATGTATTACCTTCTTCATTTAGGGCTACAGTTGATTAGGTTACTGCTCCTCTTCTCTATCATTTTACTGGATTTTATACACAACATACCATAGCTGTTACTTATAATGAAGGAAAAGGCTTATTTTAGTCAACAAGGATGTGGCCTGTGAAAACCAGTAAGGAAAAGAGAAGGATCAGAATGAATGTTAAATGCTCCTGAGTTACCTAATCTCCAAATTTTCCTCTATGTAGCACATGAGCATAGTTCCTTTATGTCTTCACAATACTCTTTAAGCTCTTACCTTCCATGTTCTAAGAAATTCCAATTAACCTCCACTTTTCCACAGAAGATGCATCTGTAAAAAATGCTGCACTCTTGGTCATCCTCTAAGATAACAAAACCAGTCAGACTTCTCTGTCTTTTGCTTTTGTCATTGATTCTTTCTCATGATATTCTCTGAATCAGTGAGCATGGCACTGACTCTTGGTGGAAAACACACACACACACACACACACACACACACACCATAAGATACAATAGGAAAGGCAGGACAGAAATGTTAGAGAGAATTGCAAATTTGAGGAGTGGGCCTAGTTGTAAATGTTTTCATAGAATGGGGGTAGGTGGGTATGAATTCTGGTTTTTTTAGAGATATTAAATAGGCAAATGTTACCCTCAAGGATAAAGGATAATGACACCAAAAAAGAAGATATCAAGGTAGGCTGGCACAACCTGTGGCCCACAGGCCATAAGAATGTTTTCCTCTACATTTTTCACAGGCCACCCCAAATCCTTCGGCAGGCCACAGGCTGTGTAGGCCTGCCTTAAGGTAAGAAAAAAAAATCAAGATGAGAAGAGATCTGGAAAAATAAGGATACATTCTCTTAGAAAGAGAATGGCGAAGGTATAAAAGTTAAAAAGAGCCTCTCCTGAAAGGATGATTTAAATTAACTTCTTACAATGGGCAAAATGATTGTTTAGGGAAAGTGACTTTTTCCTCAAAATGGGGAGAGCCTCTCAAAAATCAGTGGTCTCCCAAAAGCCTATCACTTTGGAGCATAATGCTTCTCTTTAAAAATCACTTTAAAATAAAGCAATAGGTAAGTTATTAATGGCCCTCAAAAGCCCAAGCTTAGTTTGCCTAGATTCTGGGGAGGATGGACTCTTGGGGAGCATCTATGGCTTTGTGCTAAGCTATGAAAGTAAGCTGACATACCTGCTCAGCTCTTAGGGGTTTCTTTTCACTTTGTCTTTAAGATCCTGAGAGAGAGAGAGAGAGAGAAGCAGAGTTGTAGAGTGGGAGGAATCCTCTGTGTGTGCACTTTCCTCCTCCCACAAGCTCTTACTAGCTTTTTGACAGATGCACATGCATTCTAAGTGAGGGTTGGGTTCTTAAGAGTGGATTGTCCCAGACGGAGAGAAGGCAGCAGCCAAGACACTGCTGAATTACTGAGAAATCCTACAGTTGCCTTATAACATGGGCCAGGTCAATGCAAGCATGTTGGCCTAAGAAAGGAGTTTATGGACAAGATTATTTGTAAAGCCCTCCCTCCTCATTAGAGGAGGGGTGATTTCCTGGGCCACATGATGCCAAAACCTAGCCTTCTCACCACAGAAGGGAGGTTTTATGGGCCAGTATAAGCCTTGAGGGGTTACCTTATGAATAACCCCCAATACAGGAGTTCAGTAATGTGGCCTTCTAGAGAAAGGATGATACTTAATAGTATGTCTATTTTCTCCACCCCCTCCCCCCAAACTCACACACCCTACCCAAAGATGAAGGAGTATTAAGGTATGAAATACCTTATATATAAAGCTATGAAATGGGAAAGCAGAAGGTTGGAATTTTTCTCTCTGCTATTACTATGTATATTCAAACAGTGCACAATTGCGCTGGTAAGGGAATTTCCAACCCAAAATCCTCAAAATGCTTTTGTGGTGTAGCGGTAGGGGTGGAATCTAAGGCACTGATCTAAAGTCTGAAAGATACGCTAAAAACTTACCAAAATGTCTGGGTATTGTCCCATTAGCAGTCCTCAATTCAATTCCCTTCTAAGGGAGTTTAAACTATAGGGTGACACTGAATCAGAAGAATCTAGAACTCTTGTTGAAAAGCAGACCTATTAGAGGGGAAAGAAAATTATGTTTATTGATTGTAGATTATGTATGCATATACATATATATACATACAGATAGATATACACACATAGAGGTTTCTATGAGCCATTTTCAATGTTTGTATTTTCTGTGGGATATAACAAATTCAGTCCTCTACCTCATATGCATTTGTTTCCTTGAGGGCTTGCACAGAATCTGAGGACACTATGATCCACATTTGCTGGAACTCAGACATATAAGCAATACATAAGCTATTTTCAATGATTTCTCAAAGTAAACTCCTGGTGGGGGCAGGTGATCCAAAGAGAATTGTGGATGAGACCCTCAGATTGTGTTTAGTTTATGTGACCCGGAGTTTAGGAGTAACCTGTGCCATAGGTTACGTACATAGCGAGGAAGGGAAAGACTATGACATAGTTGAAAGATCACCAATACTTGGAGTCAGAAGACCTGAGTTCAAATGTCAGCTGTACTGTACTGGTGTGACTTTGAGTAGAACTCTTTAAGCCTGCAAAATATAGCTGTTGGACCAGGTAATCTCGAAAGTTCCTTCCAACTTTAGTTCCTACAATCCCTTTAATTTATCGTTTAGTCGTTTCAATCACATCCAACTCTTTGTGACCCTATTTGGGGTTTTCTTGACAAAGATACTAGAGTGGTTTGCCATTTAATTCTCCAGCTCATTTTACAGAAGAGGCAACTCAGGCAAATGATGACTTGCCTAGGGTTACAAAGCTAGTAATAAGTGTATGAGGCCATATTTGAATTCAGGCCATCCTAACTCGAGGTCCAGCCCTCTATCCACCATGCCACCTGATTCCTTTAATACTTCTTTCCTACTCTGCCTTGGTAAGAACATATGTAAAATACAGCACTCCATTCTGAGCCCTACTTAAAAACTACAGCATGTCCAGAAAACGGGAGCTAGGAAAACAGCACATAAGGAATGGCTAAGGGAATTGAAGATATTTAACTTACAAAACAGAGACATGAAAGCCATTTTCCTTTTCCTCAGCTACTTAGGGAAAGTGTACTGGGGAAGAATGATTAAACATTTTGTACTTTGCCCCAGAAGTCAGAACCTGTTCAATTGGTAAAATTTTAGACAGGTAGAAATTCAGCTCAATGTCAGGAAACAATAGTCAGAGCTGTCCAAAAGTGGGACTGCCTCCGGAAGCAAAGGAGAAACCTCCCCTTACTGAAGGTTTTCAAGAGAGATTGTGATGGGACATTTTAGGGGGTTTTCCATCACAGATTTGGATTAGACTAGGTGGCTCAAATTCAAAAGTGAGATTTGGTTTTTTTTAAAGGACACCAATAGAGAAAACGTCAGCAATAGATACAACGCTGTCACATAATGATTAGAAGACTGGCCTTGGAATCGAGAAGCCCTACATTCAAACCCTGCCTCTAACACATGATAGCTGTATGATCATGGGTGAGTCACTTAAACATTGAGTGTCCCTGGTAACTCTCTTAGATTAAGTTACAGAGCAACTACCAATCTGTATTAATGGAAGGAATTTCACATTAGGAACTTCTATACACTGATGAAATCACAGGTGCTAATATATATCTATATCTATCTATCTATCTATCTATCTATCTATCTATCTATCTATCTATGTGTATGTGTGCATACACACATATGTATGTATATACACATACACACATACATATACACACTATACATACACACATATAAATATGTGTGTATATGTATATATTTATATAGCGAGTATAGTTATACACAACTATATTTCATACATGGTATGCAGAATGTATGTCTACATACATGTGAATAGGTGCTAGACATATGCCAATACATTGCAATATGTGTTCATTTGTGATGCATGTGTCTTCACATGTGTGGTGGTGTTTCTACATACGTACTATGCTATATTGTCAGCAGGTGAATGCATATGTAAAGTATGTAGCCTATACATGCATATATGTGTATCCACATAGGCATTGTATAGAGTGCGTCCTGCATATGCATCACATGTATCTATCACTGCATATGCATTATGTGTAATCTTTAGGCATATATGTTTTCTATATAATTTTTTAAAAAGCACTTACTAAGAGTAAAGGCTGACTGAAGGTGCAGAGGAGGAAACAAATATTAAATAAGACATTCCCTGGAATCAGGACTCTTAAAATTAGGTAATGGGGATACAATGCATACACAGTTATTACAGTGCATAAAAGAGGTACAAACTAAATGCTACTTTGGACCCAAGAATGGAGAAAGACAATTCCTAACAAGGAAGGTCAGGGAAGACTACATGGGAAAAGGGAAAGTATTTAAGGATAAACAACAGGCATGAATCAAATATTTATTTAAGCACTTACTATATGCTAGGCATTGTGACAGACACTGAGAATATAAATACTAAGAATGAAAGAATCCCTACTTGCTAGGAATTAATAGGGAAGAGGAGAAGTACATCTACATACATAGAATAAATATAAAGTGACTAATATAGATAGATACAAAGTAGTAAAATGCAACGTTGTTTGAGAGGGAAGGCCATAACACTGGCAGGAGGGTGATGGGAGGCCGAGATCCAGAAAGGCTTCATGAAGAATATAGTAGCTGAGCTGTGTTTTAAAAGAAGAGTGACTGGAAGGTAGAGGTAAAGAGGGAGTGCAATCCAGGCATATGAAATTGATGGCAGTGAGGAAGTAGAGAGGGTCAGTGTTGCTGGATTGCAGAGTGCAGGGAAAGCATGTAGAGGGGACGGGGAATAGTAATGCCCAACGAGTCTGAAAGGCATGTTGGAGGCAGATCGTGAAAAGTGAAAATATAAAGACTTGTCATCTCTTGAAAGAAACTTCGAAACAAAAAGTCCCAAGAAAGTCAAAGTCCAAAGCAACCAACTAAAAGAAAAAAACATTGCAAACAACAAAGTTAAAATACCAAGAAATTACATAAAACATGACAGCTAAGACTAAAAGATAGTAAATCTTTGAATACAATATATCCAAAAGGAACCAAGAATAACCTACCCTGCAATATTGAATATAATTGAGGATTCTGGGAAGATGGTGGAGTAGGTCAGAAAACTTTCAGCTTCCCAAATTTCCTCCCCAAAAAAGACAGAACATTGCCTCAGAGCAGCAGAAATAGACACTAGATAAAGCAGTTATCTAAGACAATTTGAGAAGACCCCAGGAAAAACCAGACCTCCATGGTATGGCAAGAGTGAAGTGCAGGCTGACTCTGAAGAATAAACGAGTAATAAGCCCTGAGGGCAGCTGCCTTACAAACTTTCATCTCAAACACAGTGTGGTGATCTGACTGCTGAGTAGAAGACTGAAGGACCTTCTGCATCAAGGGAAGCCAAGCACACCTGTGCTAACCAAATGTGTCCTGGGTTGTGGCTTCTGGGAGAAGGAGCTACCACACATCTGGTGAGTGCAGCAGTGAGGGGCAGGGACCCTGCTGGCTGTGGGCGCTTAAAGAAGAGTAGAGTCCTTGGTTTCAGTTCTAGGCCAGAGAGCACAGCTGCAGTTTGCAGCCACTGGAAGGATGACAGGGAGCAAGATCATTTGCAGGACAGTGTAGCTGGAAGCTCTAGCTGCAGCTTTGGAGGGGAGAGGATAGTCCAAGGTTGAGCTCCAAGACAGACTGCAGAAAATAACAGTAAGGAGGACCTGAGGCTTGGGGCATCATTCTTCATACCTTAGGACTACAACTTAATTACACTAATAGCTGCTAAAAACAAAATAAAACAAAAATAAATAAAATTGAGTAAGCAAAGGAGAAAGAACCCAATAACAGACAGTTACTATGGAGATAGAGAAGATATGGGTTCATATTTAGAGGAAGATAACAGAGCTAAAAAAGCCATTCCTTTTTCAATGAGAAATGTCAAACGGTAGAAGAACTTAAAACAAAGAACTCTAAAAGTCAAATAAGAGAGATTAAGGAAAAATTAGAAAAAAATTATGAGCAAAGAAAATTATAAAAAGAAGGTTAACCAACTGGAAATAGAAAATCAAAAACATAAGGAAGAAAATAATTACTTGAAAACTACAAGTGGGCAAGGGGAAGCTAATGACATTCTAAGACACCAAGAAATCATAAAACAAAATCAAAAGAATCAAAAAATATAAGAAAAAGTGAAACATCTCATCAGAAAATCAACTGATTTAGAGAAAAGTTCAAGGAGAAATAATATAAGAACAGTCAGACTACCTGAAAACTATGACAAAAAAGAATCTTGATACAATATTACAAGAAATTATCAAGGAAAATTTTCCTGAAGTTCTAGAACAAGAAGGCAAAGTGGAAATACAAAAAAAAATCTACCAATCACCACCTGAAAGAGATCCCAGGAGGAAAACATACAGGAATATCATAGCCAAATTTCAAAGCACCCAGAATAAGGAGAAAATATTGGAAGCAACAAGAAAAAAATCAATTTAAATATCATGGAGTTACAATAAGAATTACACAAGACCTAGCAGCTACTATGCTGAAGGACAATAGATCTTGGATTACTATATTCCACAGGGCAAAAGAGCTGGGGTTAGGACCAAGGGTAACCTACCCAGCAAAGTTAAATATAGTCCTGAATGGGGAAAAAACGATACTTAGGGAACTCAAAGACTTTCAGGTTTTGTGACAAAAACCTCAGAACTTAAGGAAAATTTGACATATAACACCCAGAAGAAATATAAGGTAAACGTTAAATACTAAATACAAGGGACCAATAAGGTCAAATCATTTACTTTGTATACGTGGAGATATTAGTGGTACTCTCATAACTGTCATTACTATCTGGGTAGTCTGAAAGAAAAGCATGGACTGAGCCGAGTATGATTGGGTGATTCTAAAAAATAAAACTCTACAGGGAGAGATAAAAATGGGGTAATTATGTCATACGAAGGAGGCATAAAAGGAAAAATTAATAAAGAAGAAGCTAGTGGGAGGAGGAGGGGTAGTGCTGGAATCTTACTCTCATCAGGAATTGAGGGAGGAATTAAAGAGGGAGCAACATATATATCTAGAAAGGTATAAAAGTCTTCTAAATTCAGAAAGAAATAAGAAGGCAAGGAGATAGGAATGGGGGAGAGGATAAGGGAGGCACTCTTTGAGGAGTGTGTAGGTTAAGGAATAGGAAGACAAGGTTCAAGTAGAAGCATAGCTGAGGAGTGAGGAGGGATAGGGTAAATAAGTGAGAATGATAGTGGGGAAAAATAGGAAGGAGGAAAATACACAAATAATTGAAACTTAGAATGTGAATGGGACAAATTTATCCATAAAACAAAAACAGCAGATTAAAAATCTGGATTCAACAATATGTTGCTTTCAGGAAACATTATAAAAATGAGGGATTCACACAAAGATAAAATAAAGGGCAGTCGAGTTTAGTATGTTAAAAAAAACAGGGATGGTAATCATGATCTCAAAGTTAAAGTTAAAATAGATTTAATCAAAAGCAAAAAAACAGAATATTATTCAATACTGTTTTGGACCATTTAAAATATCTAGACAGTATAAAACACCTCAGTATATACCTACCAAAACAGACACAGAGACTATATGAACATAAATATAAAACACTTTTTATACACATAAGCTCAGATCTAAATAACTGAAGTAATATTTATTGTTCATCAGTAGGTAAAGCCAACATAATTTTTAAATGACAGTTTTACCTAACTAATCTATTTAGTCAATGTTATCCCAATTAAATTACTAAAAAGTTATTTTCCTGAGTTAGAGAAAATAACAACAAAGTTCATTAGGAAGAATAAAAGGTCAGGAACTTCAAAGAAACCAGGGAAAAAGAGATGTAAAGGAAGTAGATTTAGCAGTAACCGACCTTAAACTACATTATAAGGTGAGAGTACTAAGTGTAAAAAAGGATAATTTCAATTATTTTAAACTAAAATTTTCTTGTATAAATAAAATCTGTGTAGCCAGGAATAGAAGAAGTGCAGAAAATTGGGAAGAAAACTTTCAGACAATCTCTCAGATAGGATGTGATTGGGTTGGAATCTACACCACTGCTGTGATATAGGAAATGATGAACTGGTTAATTTAGAAAAACATGGAAAGAATTGGACTTATGAAGGAAGATGCTATCTACCTTCAGAGAAACAGGTGATAGGAGGAAATACGCATAATATGGGCTTATGTATATGTGTATGAGAGTGTGTGTGTGTATATAGATGTATATATGTATGTACATATATACACACATATATGCACACACATAGATATATACATATACACACACATACACATATATGTATGTATGCGTGTGTATCTATGTGTGTGTAGCTTTCTTTTGGGTGGTGAGGGGAGGGGAAAAAATAAAGTAAAAAGTACACAACGGAGAACTAAAGAAAACCAACAAGGAAGCAAAGAAAAGTTGGGCAGCAAACAATGTGCAGTATTTATTATATAGGCTTTCTTGAAATGTAAATTTACTGTTTTCTACTGAATCCTCTCTTATGATCTGCTGTGTACATGGCAACGTTTTTTTTTTCTTTTCTCATTTTGTATTTAAGTCTAAAATTAAAATATATATATAAACAAGAAAAAATATGGAATATAATCCTACTGGGAAGTAAATGGAATTGTAATGGAATAGAGAACTTGCAAATGTCTCTGATGAAAAGACCAGAGCTCAGCAGAAATTCTGAAATGAGAACATAGGAGTCAACGGAAATCTAGATTGGTAAACACACCCGAGCAATTGGAAGGGGCTATACAATGATGAATTGCTTATATTACAGGAGGAGAAAAGAAACAAGTCTCAGAATCCTAATGTCTTCAAAGATCACAGAGAGAGCAAAAAAGACAAACAAAGGGCCTTAGAATGGTTTTGTTGTCTTTTGATCATCTTAAAAGAAGAAAGAAATGGAGGAGAAAAGGAAGATGATAAAAAAGAACGGAGGACAAAAGGTGCAAAACTTACTGTTTTCAAAATCAAGGTATACAAGTATAGTATGCAAACAAGGGCAGAGTAGGTATCTCTTCTATCTAGACTGTATAGAGGTAGGTTGCCACCACAGAGTTTGATATCTGACATACATTGACCTCAAAAGGGAAACAGGCAGAGAAATGGAGAATGAAATTTAAGAGGAAGAGAAGATTCGGGGAGGGAATAATCATAAATAAAGCAAATTTCAGCTTTGGAAAATTGATCGCAAAGTGGGGATTAAAAGGAAAGAAAAAAAAGAAAAAAGACAGTAATCATGGTTTGGGCATGAGGAAAAGATGAGGAATGATGGAATGAAAGCACATTGTTTGAATCATGTTGATCACTAGTGTTGATTACACCCCCTTTTATATCCTCTTCCTCCTTGTAGAGTGAGGGAAAACAAAGGGAGAAATATAAGGATAGGATGGAGATAAATACACAATTAACAATCATAGCCACAACTTTAAGAGGGATGAATTCACTCAAAAAACAAAAAATTGCAAAATAGATTACATACGAGAAATCAATGGCATGTTGTTTACAAGAAAAACACTTTAAACAAATATTCAAAGAGCAAAATTTATTATTCTTTATTCTTCTCCAGGCTACAATACTGACTCTCCACAGGCCTTTGTTTATTGTACCATTGAGACCTTTTTCACCCTGGAAGCTTACTCTACCTCCCCACCAACCCACCATGCCTTCTTACTTTGGAAGTAAGTCAGTTTCCCCAAAGCATGACATTATGCAAAATCATGCAATAAAAACCACAGGCCTTGGGAGGGAACTAGGGTTAAGGGAACAATGCCCCAAAACTTTCAGTGACACATTGAGAGAGAGAGCGAGAGAGAGAGCGAGAGACAGAAATAGAGAAAGACAGAGAGAGAAAAGAACCTAAAAAATGGTGGCACAGTTACATGTTAAGGCAAAGTAATCCATCTATAAATATTACAATAAATAGAAGTATCCTCAGCCTCTGGCTGCTGGTCAGTTTGTTTTCAAATTCCCTTGGGGCTGGCACTGGCAAGGTCTCTGACAATTTGGGTAGGCTGCAATTGCATCTCTCTAGCCCAGGCAGAAGGTAGTGGCAGGTGGTGCAGACCCTACTACTCTCAAGAAATATGATAAAAACGGCACTTTGCTTGACAAAGAAGTCTGCTTGTGGAAGTAAGCTGCTTCTAAATTATTATTAGGTGTTACAGTTTTCTGTATTTTTGCCATTTCTTGTGGAAGAAATCTCACAGAAGCAAACTCAAAATTCATTATGCTAAAAACATCCCCCAATGTATTAATTTTGTTGGAACAAATTTGTGTTTTCAAAATAAGTGTTATAATAGAAATGATTGTATCTGCCTCCTCCCCATCAGATTGTCTGGTTCCTACTCAGAACCTCTGTTTTAAGGAAAAGGCCCAAGTGACAGTATCCTCATTCCTTTCCCATGAATTTCCATAGGACTTTTTCTACCATGCCCGTGACAGGAATTTCTACAAACACACACTCACACAAGTGCACACAGACACAGACACACACACACACAGACACCTCTTTTCAGTTCCTTTTTATGTTGTTAGAATGTAAGTTCCTTGCAGGCAGGGATTTCTTTCTTTCTGCTTGTATTTGAATTCTCTATGCTTGGCACAGTAAGCCCTTCATAGATCCATGTTGACTTCATGTAAAATAAATAAAACAAAAACAAGGCAGTAAACATGATCTCAGACAAGGTAAATAGAAATACTTAAAAGAAATTAATAGGAAAACTTCGTTGTATTTAAGGGCATCATGTACAATAAAATAATACCAATACTTAATATAGGTTCATTGAGTGTGATAAAATCTGAGTATGTAAAGGATTGAAATCAAATTACAGACCCAATTATAGACCCCCAAAATTGAAACAGTTGGGGACCTTAGTGTACTACGTTCTAGATAACTACACAGTAGATAAATCTATCAAAAGAAAACTAATAAAAAAAAAAGAAAACTAATAAAGAACCACTTGAGTAGAATTTTTTTTTTAGAAAAAAGACATAATAGATTTCTGGTGATATTAATGAACAGGAATAGAAAGAAAGAAGTATGTGCATGTATGTATATACAAAAACATAAATTACATACATACATGTATATGTATACATACACATACAGATCACATCTCAGTAATAATATATTCCTTTAAAGAAAGGATTCAAATTTAAATGGAGACTAAATAAATTATTCCTAAAGAATCGGTGGGACAGGGGCAGAGCCAAGATGGCAGCTGAAAAGCAGGAACTTGCAAGAGCTCCCTGCCAGGTCCCTCCAAAAACCGATAAAAAAAATGGCTCTGAACAAATTCTAGAACTGCAGAACCCACGAAATAGCAGCGAGAAGCAGGGATCCCAGGACAGCCTGGATGGTCACTGGATGAGGTCTATCAAGCACCTAGCAGAGCGGAACAGAGCTCAGCATGGGCGGTGGCAAGACGAACCAGAGAGGGAGCCAGGCAGAATAGGCCCTAGCGCCCTGAATCAGTGAGCTGTGGCAGTTACCAGACTTCTCAAACCACAAACACTAAAGACAACAGAGAAGGTTAGCGGGAAAATCTTCAGGGGACAGAGTTTGCGGTTGGGCCACCGCCCCAGGGGTGGAGGGGGAGGTGCAGCTACAGAACTACAGCTGCAGTTGCTTCTGGCCCCAGGCCCACCTGCTGGGAGGAAGAAGTGGCAGATCAGAGCAGGAGTGCAGAGCCTGCTGAAGATTTGCTTCAGGTCCAGGTGGGTGGTTCATGAGGAAGGAGGAGTGCTGGTGTGGCAGAGCTGGTGTATAGAAATAGCTCTGAAATCAACAGCGCATCCCCTCAAGCTCAGAACAAAGTACTCTTTGCTCTACAAGCAGTCATACCCCTCTGAAAAACTAAAAGATCAAGTAAGTTGGCTGGGAACATGGCCAGGCAGCGAAAACACACTCAGATTTAGTCTCAGATTTGGGAATCTTTCTTTGGTGACAAGACCAAAACATATAGCCAGAAGAAGTCAACAAAGTCAAAGAGCCTACAACAAAAGCCTCCAAGAAAAACATGAACTGGTCTCAGGCCATGGAAGAGCTCAAAAAGGATTTGGAAAAGCAAGTTAGAGAAGAAGAGGAAAAATTGGGAAGAGAAATGAGAAGG
>CM053625.1:17729836-17755650 GCA_028646595.1 Phalanger gymnotis
AACAGAACCAAAGGAATGAAAAAAATGGAAGACAATGTGAAATATGTCATTGGAAAAACCACTGACCTGGAAAATAGATCCAGGGGAGATAATTTAAAAATTACTGGACTACCTGAAAGCCATGATCAAAAAAAGAGCCTAGATATCATCTTTCAAGAAATTATCAAGGAGAACTGCCCTGATATTCTAGAGCCACAGGGTAAAATAGAAATTGAAAGAATCCACAGATCGCCCCCTCAAATAGATCCCCAAAAGAAATCTCCTAGGAATATCGTCACCAAATTCCAGAGATCCCAGATGAAGGAGAGAATACTGCAGGCAGCCAGAAAGAAACAATTTGAGTATGGTGGAAACACAATCAGAATAACCTAAGATCTAGCAGCCTCTATATTAAGAGATTGAAGGACTTGGAAAACGATATTCTGGAGGTCAGTGGAGCTAGGATTAAAACCAAGAATCATCTACCCAGCAAAACTGAGTGTCATGCTCCAAGGCAAAATATGGATTTTCAACAAAATAGAGGACTTTCAAGCTTTCTCAGTGAAAAAGACCAGAGCTGAATAGAAAATTTGACTTTCAAACACAAGAATCAAGAGAAGCATGAAAAGGTAATCAAGAAAAAGAAATTGCAAGGGACTTACTAAAGTTGAACTGTTTTGTTTATATTCCTACATGGAAAGATGATGTATATGATTCATGAGACCTCAATATCATAGTAGCTGAAAAGAATATGCATATATATATGTGTGTATGCATATATACATATTTGTGTATCTATTATATATATAGGTGTGTGTGTATACATATATATGCATATATATAAATTATATTATATAGACAGAGGGCACAGGGTCATAGGGTGAGTTGAATATGAAGGGATGATATCAAAAAAATAAAATCAAATTAAGGGATAAGAGAGGAATATATTGAGAAAGGAAGAGATAGAATGGAGTAAATTATCTCACATAAAACTGGCAAGAAAAAGCGGTTCTCTAGGAAAGGAAGAGGGGGCAGGTGAGGAGGAATGAGTATATCTTGCTCTCATCAGATTTGACCTGTGGAAGGAATACCATACATACTCAATTGGGTATCTTACCCCACAGGAAAGAAGGAGGAAGAAGATAAAAAAAAAAGGGGGACGATAGAAGGGAGGGCAGACACGGGGAGGAGGTAATAAAAAACAAACACTTTTGAAAAGGGACAGGGTCAAGGGAGAAAATTCAACAAAGGGGGATAGGTTAGGAAGGAACAAAACATAGTTAATCTTTCACAACATGAGTATAGTGGAAGGGTTTTACCTAATGATACGCATGTGGCCTATGATGAATTGCTTGCCTTCTTAAGGAGGGGAGGCGGCAAGGGAAGAGGGGAGACAATTTGGAACTCAAAGTTTTAAAAACAGACGTTCAAAAACAATAGCAAAAAGAAAGTTTTTGCATGCAACTAGGAAATAAGATACACAGGCAATGGGGCATAGAAATTTATCTTGCCCTACAAGAGAAGAAGGGAAAGGGGGATGGGAGGGGAGTGGGGTGACAGATGGGAGGGCTGACTGGGGAAATGGGCAACCAGAATATATGCCATCTTGGAGTGGGTGGGAGGGTAGAAACAGGGAGAAAATTTGTAATTCAAACTCTTGTGAAAATCAATGCTGAAAACTAAATATATTAAATAAATTAAATTAAAAATAATCAGTGGGTCAAAAAACAAATCAGAGACACAATAAATCAGATCATCAAAGAAAATGATCATGAGACAACATACCAAAAGGAATGAACAACACGCACATGACACCCACCCACACACACACTTCTTTCTCTTTCCATTCAGTTGCATATGTTCAGTTACTTGTACATAATACTTTTGCAAAAATCAATCATGTACCAGGACATAAAAAATTCATAAATATATGCAGAAAAGCAGAAGTATTAAATAGAATTTACTAACCATAACTCAATTTAAAAATATTTAATAAAGGACCTTGGAACAAATGATTCAAAATTAAATAAGGTAGCTGTAAAAAAAAAATGGTAGATCAGAAGACAAATTATGAAACAGCAGATCATTTCATCAAAGAAAATGACTACAATAAGAGACAACATACCAAAATGTTGGGGTTTCAACAAAAGCAATCCTGAGGCAAAATATATATATTTAAAGAGTTTTATCACCAAAAGAGAGAAAACAAATCAATGAATAAGTCATTCAATTAAAAAAAGTAGAAAGACAATAAAAATTAAAAAAATTAAAAATTAAAAATCAAACTAAATATCAAAATAGAAATTTTGAAAATCAAAGAATCAGAATTGAAAGCAAACATCCCCATTCAATTAATTAATAAAAGTGGAAGTTGATTTTTTAAAAATAAACTAATAAAATAAACTTTTTTAGTCTAATTTAAAAAAAAAATAGAAAAAGATATCAAAAATTAAAAAAGAAATCACAACAAATGAGAGGAATTAAAAAAAAATTACTAGAAACTATTTTGCTTAACTATATGCCAGCAGAACTGTTAAAGGAAATGGATTTACTATTTACAAAATATAAAATGCCCATATTAACAGGACAAAACAGAGAATTTAAAAAATATATATATCAGAAAAAGAAATTGAACAAATCACAAATGTACTCTCAAAGGAAAAAAAAACAGAAGCTGAAGGATTTACAAGTGAATTATATCAAACATTCAAAGAAAAATTCCAATATTACATATACTTCTTGCAAAAACAAGAAAAAGGCATTCTATTGAATTTCTATTATGATCAAAGCAGAGAAAAAGACATCACTAGTGAATATGACATAAAATATTGAATAAAACTAGCAAAGGGGCTATAACATAGTAAACAAATTTTACATTATAACTAGACTGGAGACATGCCAAGAATGTATGGCTGGTTCAATATTAGGAAAACAATAAACTTTATAGATCATATTAATAAGAGTACAATAAAAACCATGTGATCATGTCAATAAATGAAAAGAGCTTTTGGCAAAATACAGCATCTATTTATGTAATAATTTCTTTAAAAACACTAAAAGGAAAGTAATAAATGGACTTTTCATTAATATGGTAAATAGCCTCTAATACAGCTTTATCTGTAATGGAGAAATGCTAGAGGCTTTTTCAATTAAATCAGAGATAAAGCAAGGATGTACATTATTGTTACTATTATTTGATAAGTACTAGAAATGTTAGCTGTTGCAATAAGACACAAATAAGAAACTGAGGGAACAAAAGCAAAAGGAAAACAAAATATGATGGCCAATCTGGAGAATCCTACACATTCAATTAAAAATTATTGAAACAATTAGCGACTTCAGCAAAGCAGCAGGATATAAAATGATCCACACAAAACATAAGCATTTCTGTGTATTTCCAGTAAAACCCAGAAGGAAGAAAGAGGGAGTATCATCCATTGGAAAATTGTTGAACAAACTATTATATCTTAATGTAATAGAATATTACTGCACCAAAAGAAATGACAAAGGGATGGATTCAGAGAAACCCTTGAAGACTTGTATGAATTGATGACAAGTGAAGTAAACAGAACCAATATAATTTATACAATTACGAAAATAACTTTGAAAGATGAGAATTGATTAATGTAATGAACATGTCTTCATTTCTCCAACTACTACATTTCTTGTCAATCACCATTACACCTGGTATGTAAACTAAGACCTGAAGGATTTCTCTGGGGCCCCACTGTCTCAATTAGTGGTTGCTTCAGTTGTCCACTACATTTAGGACAAGGTTCCAGCTATCCTTCACTTCATTTACCCAACTTATCCACTTCTTATGAACTACCCTAGTGCTTGGCAATAGCTTGTGTAATTCACCTCTTTACCGCACCCCCCCATTCCCAATTCTAGAACCACAGTTTAATTAACTCTACTATCATTCCTAAGAATGAAATGTCAATATACACTCCTATAGCTTCTTGTCACTTCTATAACTTTAGTGACCAAAACATCCTGCATTGGCCACTAGTCCCCTAGACATGATTTTTCCTGCTTTTAGAATATAAGCTCCTTGAATAAAGGAATTGTCTTTGTTTTTGTATTTGTATCCCAAACACTTGGATAAGAACTAATTTTTTTTTAATTCAGTTGACCAGCAATTATTTCAGAAGACCAATAACGAAGCATGCTTTTTACCTATTGAGAGGGGACTTACACCTTCAGACATGGCGATGTGTGGATTTGTTTTGCTTGACTATGCTAATTTGTCCCAAGGGAGGGTTGTTATTTAAAAAAAAAAAATTTGCAGAGGGAATTGATGTGGGAGAGGAAGAGGGAGTTATGGTGACAATAAAAAGAAAAAAAAAGAAAAGTAATTCATTGAAGCATTTTTTTAAATACACAGAAGAGAACAGAAGGAAATTTTAAGGAGACAAACAAGCAGGACAGCTTTGAAACTAGTGTGTTTACTTTTTAAAAGCTGTATTTCGTGAGATTCATGCTTTCATATTTAATATTGTTCTGTCCTTTGTATATGGAAATACATGATATATTCAAAATTACAAAAAAAAATAAAGAGAAAAAATGTTATTTCTGGTATGCTTAAATGACTTTTACTCTGATTAAATGAACTAGGCCAATAAATACTAAATATATATTGGTCTGTTGACTCCTAAAATTACAAAGGTGTTTTTTTAATTGCTTCAGTGTTAGGTACAACTTGGTCAGAATAAGTAATGAGCTCATTTTAGGGGTTTAGCCTTGCTGCATAAGCCCATTTATTGAATGCCAACATTCTCCCAGTGTTGTGTGGCTATGAATGAGGACACACCACTATCTCAGAAGAGCTATTACAAATTAACACAAAGAGCAATAAAATGCGTGGTTCATGTAAGCAGGCTGCAGCATGTTATCAACAATGACTTATGCTGAAGAAGTGATAGATAGAACATTATCAAGGACAAGTGACACCAGAATAGGAAGTGGATGGGCTAGTCATGTATCCTGAATGGGAGACAAAAGATAAACATAGTGAATAGAATATTGGTATCCTTCATAAACTGGAAGGCCTCCAGTTTGCTGAGCAGCATCTCTATACAAGATTTATGGAAAAATATGGAGGAGAACTTCACAGGATAAGTGAATGTGGAGGGGTTGCAGCCTGTGCCAGTGAGGGGAATATCTAGTAATGGGATAGTGTGGATCTAAAAAAGTACCAAAAATAGTTAGATGCTCTCAGCAGGTGACTATTTTTAAAGCTGCATTAATCCAATGTACAAAGGAATAATTTTAAGCAATGTGACTATGGCCTCCTAAAGCAAAGCAGAGGAGAAAACCAGAGCTTTAAGGAGCTAATGCTAACTCTGATTGAAAATACTTAATGACCATTTCCCTCACAATGCCTAAGAAATAGTAGCTAAAAAAATTAAAGCTTGAAAAAAGTGTTATCAGTGTCATCAGTTGAATGGTTCTTCCTGGCTTCCTCTCGTGGGCTGGATCTGAGATTGACTTTCCTGGAAGTTTGAGATTTGAGAGGTATAGTAGTCCCACCCTGTTGCTATTTTAGAGATGATGAAATATTTCTGAAATGCTCCTTATTGTATTTCCTTTTTCCCAATAGTGTGTGTGTGTGTGTGTGTGTGTGTGTGTGTGTGTGTGCGCTAGTGCTTGAAATTAATCAATGGCCCCTTCTCCGAAGGAGATTTCTCTTTGAGAGAGATGGAACCGGACACTTGCTTTACCAGTCCACTCCCTGCAGTCCTGCCACCCCCGCCCCCAAGATCCCAAGGACAAAGCCTGACTCCAGGGGAAGCTGCCTCTTGCCAGTCAGCTGCTGTTTGAACTCAGGCCTGACCGCAAAATGAAAAGTGGGTCCGAGGGAAGCGATAAACACTGTGCAATGAGCCTTTTGAAGGCAGCTGATGCCTCATTTGGGGTGACATGTTGTGGCTGATGAGTGTGGATGATGTGGGGTTTCCGATAAGTGCCTCATCAGTATCCTCATCATGATCGTGTTGCTCAGCCTCGGCGTGTGCCCTGACTTGATTGTAATTGCCTGAATCTGCTCCTGCTGCTCCGGAGCGCGCAGTAATATGCAATAAAACAGCACGAAGTGAATGTTAACCATCTGAGTTCTGACACTGCTGCAGTTCAAGATCTCCATTAAGTACAAATGGGGGAGGGGGACAACCCTAAAGAAAAGAAGGCACGAGAAAATTCCTAGGGTCTGCTTAAAAAAAAAACCGAACAAAACAAAACAAAACAAAACAACAACACCAAAACCTGTTTAGCCTTATTGGGTCGTCACATGCCAACAGACTAACAGGTAGTTTTTTTTTTTCCTTAATTCTTTACAGACCAGGTGTCCCTGCTTTTGCTCATTAGCTCTAACAATGCTTACTGATATTCTCCTTTCCCAGATGTGGATCAGGATCAATTTCCTGTAAGGTAAGGGGAAGTCCTGAACCATTCACTCCCCAGTCTATGAAGAAGTAATGTACTTTCACATCCTAATGTTTAAGTTTTCCATATTTTTTTTCCTAATAAACCTAATAAAATAATAGGAAACTGAAGCAATGCATCAGAGAATTCAATTTGTACCAGCTCTGTTTTCAGCCACATTGTAAGAGCTTCCTGTGATGAATAATCTCTTTAGTATATATCACATTATAGTGATTAGTATATATCTCATTAGTATATATCACACCTGTCAGGGAAAGTCACCATTTTGGGGCAAGGCCTGAGACTCGGTGATAGTGCAACTATAGAATTAATACAATATTTTGCAAAGTGGGACTGGACAGGTGGAATAGTTAATTCTCAGATTATAGAGACATCAGGTGCAAATAAAGAGTATCAGAGGTTCGTTTATTTTATCATGGAAAAGCCTCGGTGAGATGCACTTCGTGATAATACAAATAACATTTGCATAGAGCTCCACCGTTTACAAAGTTCTTTCAAGTTTCTTATCAAGTTTGTTCCTGATATTAACTACATGAGATAGGGCAAAGCAACATGCTCAGCATTTTACAGATGAAGAAATCTAACCCCAAAGATATCAAATAATTTTCTCAAAGTCACAGAGCTATTAAATAATGAATTATCTTTTATCTACTATGCTACCCTCTCTCAAAACATGTTAGACTGATGACTTGCTAATAGGATCTTCATTTCCCTTTTGTAGTAATTTAGCCTTTCTTCCTCCACTTCAAATATCTTCTTTGAAAAAAAAGCGATACCGTGCATCCATTGTTAGTCCAAGCACAAATAACAAGTGAGAATGTAGTCAGAATTTCAGTATTATTTTATATTAGAATTGATGTGAAATCGTACAGTTTAGTATAAACTCAAGTTCCTTAACTTGTTCTCTTCTTTCCCCAAATGATAAGCTAGAATCTTTTCTTCTCTGTGGGTTGAAGCTGCAACATTAACCCTTTTGCCTACTTTTTTCAGGAAAGAGCAAGGACAGGAAGGAGAAGGAGACCACACCTCTGATTTCATTGGTTTAAGGAAACTTCAGTGGGCAAATTCACATTTACCAATGCAGATCTACAAGGAATTTGAAATTTATAGCTTTAAAGTATTGCTTAGAGAGAAAGGGCATTGTGACTTCCTTAAGGTCATCCACTATGTGTCAGAGTCCAGTGCACAGCTGTTGCCTGTATTTTTGTAGTGGCCATTTTTCTTCAAATATCTCAAAGAAAATAATATATTCATAAAGGCTTGGGATTATTTCAAACTCTATGACACATATATTTAGATTTTTATTAGATGTGACAACCTTAAGCATTGTTTTCTATTTTTCTCGGAAAAGAAGATGGTTTAAAATACTTGGTATTTATTGTTGCTAGTATTCACTATCTTCTCAGGACTTTATAAATACTAATTTGTTTGAGATAAGAGTGAGGGATGGTTGGCATGGTTTTGTTTTTAAAGCCTAATGTCTTGAACTAATGCCTTTGGCACTTGGAAGGGAAATTTTCATTAACTGTTTGAATATCTATGTTAGTAACAGCTTGGGATAAATAAGTCATGGTCACAGAGATAATTACAGAACACTTCACATGAAAAGGCCATCACGCATGGGTTACTGTACTCAGAGATCTTATAGGAAACTGATGGATTTTAAGTTTCTCCTGAGTCATTCTTAAATTCCCCACAGCATTTTTGCTCACTGTTTTTGTCTGTTTTCATAAGGATTATAGTAATTTATTGTCAAAATTATAGTACCTGACCCTCACCAAACTGGCTCAGGACTTTAATGAGATTGCCCTATAACCCCCAGTAACACTGTAGTTTCAGCCATTTCACTCATCCCCTCTCCAAGTCCAACCCCAGGTGATGACTCAGTCTTCATTTGGACAAGGAGTGGAATCCAGGTCTTTACCTAAGTCAGGGTTCTTTTTCATGAACCAGGTTCAAGGCCCTGTATTGGAGACCAAATTCCCATTTGGGAAATTGATTCTGTGTTTCCTAGTTACCATATAGTTTTACAAAGAAAAGTGTTCCTCTTCCCTAAGTAAGTATGCAGTGTTATTGCTTATCATTCAAAAAGAAGCTGCATTTCAGGGGTATGGGATTCTGGAATAGAATTCTAGCTCTTCTAATTGACTTGATATTCTAGAGCACTTCATGAAACCTTGGTATGAAAATGAAAGAACTAGCATGATTTTAACTTTCAAAGAGATCTCCATTAGAAAAAATAAAGGAAGGCAGGAAAAAATGTGTAATCAAAGAGTACTATAAGATATTATTCATAATCGTGAAAGACTGTAAGAAGTGAAGTGGGCAGAAGAAAACTGCTAGAGGTTATGAGACCAGGTGAAAACATAAATGCCCTAAATCAGGGGACATCATGGATCTATTTTGAGAAAAAAGGAAGTTGAGGCAGGAGCTATTATCGAAGCTAGAACCAGTTTGAATTCTTAGCATTTTTCTGCCTCAAGTGATTTTCCTTAGAGTTGCAATTTATGCTCAGCACCAGTGAACCTCCATCTGTGAACCATCAACAAAGCATGAAAAATAAATATTAAATATATTATTATACTTGAATATCCCTTAAGGTATTTTAATGAATATCCATCAGTTTAATAAATGAAATGGCCTAAGATACAAGTAAGATTTTTTAAATGGTTTATTATAACTTCCTAGGTATGTGATTGTACAAGTAGTTTTTTTAAGATACATTTACATTAGTTATTACAATATATATTTGTATACATCTATACACACATATATGAATTCTGTATACATATATATATACATATACATGTGTATACACACACACACACACACAATCAAAGAAATAGTAAAATGGCTTATAAAGAAGTTATGGTTAGTTTGCCTTTCCCAAAATGCAGTATGCTACCTTAGCCCTTTGGGGAAAATGATAAAAATAAGAAAATTATTTCTGCAATGTACCTTTATGAAGGGTTAGGCAATTAAAATTGTTAGTAAAATCAGGATGTGTGGGTGCGCCTGATTTAATTCAGATGTTGAGGCTCAGATTGTGAATTCTGCACAAGCATGGTAGGCAAGCTCTAAAAAATCCTGCAGTAATATTTCAATATTCAGATGGGGTTGCTATAGGCACCAGGAAGAAATTTAGAGTAGGGTAGAGAATACTTACTGCCTGAGGAAATTTGTGGGGGATGGGCACAAATACAATTTTCTGTTCTTAAAAAAAACTGAATTATAGTGTCTTTAATTCCACAAGAATCACAAAAAAGCTACTTGTAATTCATAGATCTGGGCCTCTAGCACCTGATCTATTGCCAGTTAATCCTCACAATTCATCTCTGAAGTGATCTAAGGTTGTTGCTCCCATTTCATGAGGGGATAAAGTGAGGTTCCAGTCAGGTAATAAGACAACCAGAGAGTTACCTTGTAAGCAAATACAATTGCTTCTAGTTCCAGTTATGATTTTTAGCTTTCTCAGAAATAATTTAAATAAATAATAATTGAGCAGAAATGGCATAGAATATTCTACGTCTGTAGAGGTAAGTGATCTGTCCTATCCATCTCTGTTCTGGTCCAGCCCCAGGATTTCAGGGTTGAAGATCAGAGTCTAAGGCCAACTGATGTATGTTAATGGATCCTAAGGAAACTGAGTGGGTTATGATACCAAAACTTGAAGTCTGAGTCTTCTAAAATGTGGATCTTGGGTAGGTCTTTGTTTGGAGATTTAATTAACCCAGTAAACTTACCCTAGATAGGCTCCACTCTCCTTGTTTATACAAGGAGTCAATCTGATCTTCCTGGCATCTTTTGGACCAGAAATGACAAAGGTCTCCAGATTAGACTCATTTTTGAACCTGTGGATGTAAGAAGAGCAGGTCAGCTTTCTTTCTAGATTCTGTTTTATGGACTGATGATAGGTACATCTTAAGACTTTACTGTTTGAAGTTGACCTATTTACTTCAATGTGTGGTTGAGGATAAACAATAGATTTATAAGAAATGTGTCCTACCAACCTGTGACATACTTTGCATTCATCTAGAATTCCAATCTAGTGATAGTTGCTACCGGTGTGGTAAAGGAAAAGATAGTGAGCAAACAGTCTAAATTATTTTGGGTCTTCATATTTGCTTCAATTTGAGGCCAAAAATGAGATTAGGCAAGGACTTCTTTTTTATTCTTTTCTCTTAGCCAATAACAGTGACCTTAAAGAAAAAAGAAATCAATGTGGAATAAACTAGAAGTGTGCCTTGAGACAGACAAAAGAAATGCAAAATTAAATTCTTGATGTGAAAGGGAAGATACAATGAAGCCTTCTTCATGAGATACCTTTGGAGGAAATTTCAATTTCACTGCTTTCTTTCTTCATTGCTTGCTTTATTTCTTCATAGACATGTTCTGTAGTAAGCCTGAAAGCCTTTTTATTATTTCTTATCTTCTTTTTCTTTTTAGTATGTGGTATACATTCATTTTTTTAAAAAAATTTCCTTCTCATGTTAAAGCAGTTCCCATTTTCCTAGTTTTGTTTTTGATACCTAACTGTGACCAACAATACCTCCCATTGAATCATTTCTTTCATCTATTCAGTTTCTCTTATTTCTTTCATCTCATCTTCCCCTTCACCTGCTTACCTCTCATTAACTCTCAGGATTCCAGGTATATTGTGTCAGTCTTAGAGAATATATTTCTTTTTTTCAAACCTGAGCCATTTTGACCTTGTAGACTCAAGTTTCCATAATTCTGATTAGATTGTACCAGTATCTTTTCAGCAAACAGCAAGCCCATGAATTAATTTACCCTAAATTATTTAATTTTGCCTTTATTTCGAGTTCCAAAGAAACTATTTTTCCCTTACAGAAGATATATTTTTCATCTTATATGTTGAAATAACTACATACAGAATTTTACATTTTCTTGATGAAGTCACTGATTTCTAAGAACTGTTTAGCATCAGATTATAACAAGATTTCAACATGGAACTATGCCTTTTATTTTTATTTTGTCTATTTTAGGGATAAGGAATGTTCTATTAAGTGTCACTTATATTAAGTGAAAATATACACAAATCTTTAGGAATCCAAATACGTGGGAGAAGAGAAAGATTTGTGTTCTGAGTTTCTCCATCTAGCTGGGAAAATGTTCATTATTTTTATATGCATCTATGCTTTCTCTGATGCTCTGAAAATTTTGAATATTTGTGAAGTTGTTCCATCTCTAGACTCCTCCCCATTTACTAATTCATCTCTCTCTCTGCACCTTTTTTTCACTCGATCATATTTTGAAATCATTATTCTCTGTTTGTGACTCTGAAGCATGAACGAGACAAAACTATGATGCTACTAAAAACCTGGAATGTTTACTCTTATGATAGGGATTACGACTTGATCTGTGATTTCACCAATAGAGAGAATTCTCAGGTGCCAGTGCAAGTCAGCATCTTCTCTGTACTTAAAGTTACCTAGATGTTAAATGGGCTGAGTGAGGATCATATAACTAGTATGTGTCAGAGGAGACACTTGAACCCAGATTTTCCTAGTTCTAAGGCTCACTGTGGAGCACTGCCTCCCATTCTTTGTAATGACAACAAAAACAGAAGACATCTAACACTGCTTTGATATGATAAAACCTGAGAAGATATAACAATCTGCATCTTTATTTAAAGCAAAACCTTAACTTATGTCTACTGGTTATAATTTTCTTTATTCAAGATTAGAATCAATTTTCAGAGTTTATAATATGCAAAATCTATAATTTGCTTGCACAAGTCTTCTTCCACAATTTAAATTCTGAAAATTGATTTAATTTGTAACAAAAAACAAATCCTCATCAGTATGTATAAAAGAGAATAGGCCAAGAATTTCACACTTATCAAAATGGATTTTCTTTACAAACGTGATCTGTTTTTAAAGCATATATATTTAAATTTAAATAGTCTTTTCACTTTGAAAAACAAAGCTTACAGTTGCTGATTTTGTTTTTCTTCATCATTCTCATTTAATATAACAATATAGACTAACATTTTATTCTGCAGAATCCATAGAAGTTGAAGCTATGAAGGCGAAATTTATAGGAACAAAACAAAACCTTTTAGACTTATACCAACAATAAAATATATAGAAACATAAGACAATCCAACTTTTTCTTTCACCACTGAAATTTAATTCATTAAACACTGCAATTGTAAAATAATTGAAAGAATGCTCACAATATTTTAATACAAAAGGAAGAAAATAAAATCATATCACTAGCAAAACTGAATATTGAGACATCTCAGAAAACTTAGGAATGGTTATGATAAAAATATTATAAAAACAATAGTAAACAAGTAATGGAAAATTATTTGCTTGATTTTGTCAAAATTCTGAAAATGTTTTATTGACAATTATAAAACATATGACACTTTAAGGATTGCAAAGTGTTCTATATACATTATCTTATTGATTTTGCTTTTGAGGCTACTACATAGTTACAAAACCTGGTTTTTAATTCTAAGCTATATAATATTCTAGTCTAAAAATAGAGGAAATCATATGTTAAATGTTTTTACATTCATTCTAATGATTAGGAAAATGAAAATATTTACCATGTTTATTTTTTAAACTCATTAACATGATTCATACAGCATCACATATTCTTCGTACTAGGACCTGTTATTTATCTTCTGTCCCTATCATTTCCTTTTACTTTATTTGTGATTTTTGTAAACTTTAATCAGTTAAAATTGACTGGGAATTTTTATTTACATTGGAATCAATGTGAAATTCTAGCATGTGTGATTATGTAAGCCTATGTGCTCCAACTCGGATTTCCTCTTATTCTCAAGTTCAATGTTATTTTACTGGTAAAAGTACTTTGGGGACTTCAAGGGGGAGCCTATTCTTTTAATGGACAACAATATTTTAGTCTATCATATTATTTCCAGCTTGATAATCATTAGCTATCAAGTTGTGTCACTTCCTGTGGGATTTTCTCTTCTGTGCATCACTTTTAACAGTTTTACTTTTCTTTGACTTGTAGGTACCCTAATAATTGCCATATCAAATGTTTACTTGATCTCATTTTTAAGTGCAAGTATAATACTTTTGACCATAAAATCCTGCATCTGCAGTTAAATATGCATTTGCAGCAAACTTACAGCTTTAAATTTCTCTAAAGAAAAAAGCCTCAGACTCTACTACAGGTTTTGAATGCAGATTTACTATAAAATAAGTGAATAATAATGCTTGGTTATTTTGAAAAGTGTTCTTTTATGCAATCACTGCATTTAATACAATCACAAAATGGCTGCCCAACAGGTGGTCTTTTCAGAGTGTTAAAGCCACAACAATCAGAACAAAAAGGACACCAGAATGTAATGTTCTTCAGAATTTAAAAAGCTGTTCACTTTCTTTTGTTAAATTTTCAGATTTAGCCATGTTCATTATTGTTGAACCACAAATGCAGGGCATTCTTTTTTTTTTGACATTTTGCCATAAATAGACACTGACGGAGGCTGACTAGCCAGCTAGCTGTTTTTGTCACACGCCAGTGGAAACTAACCGTGAACAATGAGCTGGCTTATTTCCTTAGAAGGCTAAGGAAAGCACCAGCCTTAACATGCTGCAAATCTGGCAAAAGGATAGGTTAACAAAGGTATATCAGAGAAAAGGATGAAGTTTTTTTTTCTATATTTCCACCCAAAGAGTTGAATTGTCTTCTTTTCAACCTGAATGATTATATGTTATAGTGACAAGTATATTCAGGGTCCCTGTGATTGTACTATTCATAAGCCTTCTTTGAAAGAACTATTACTTAACAAATTAAACTCAAGAAATCATATCTCAAGGTTACAGTGTCTTTTGAAATTTGCAGGATCCTTTACATAATTGTCTCAGTTGATCCACATAACAACACTGTAAGGTAGGAACCATTATCCTCGTTATACATATGAGGAAACTGAGGCTCAGAGAAGTTGTGACCTTCCCAGGGTAACATGACTAGTAAGTAAGTGTATGAAGAGTGATTTGAACTCAGGTATTCATGATTCTAAGTCCACTATAACAGACCATCCCCCAAACATTTCCTGAGTGCCAGTTACTCTCCTGTGGAGACATTCCCCTAGGGATACATAGCATTGTTTTGATCTTAGGGAAAGAAGTGTGCTGGAAATTTGATTGAATCACAAATTTTACTGTTGCAAATAGTCACATTTAATTAGTTTAGTACTGTGGATGTTGGAAAGTTAGCAGTTAACAAATTCAGTAAAGGTAATCTTATTTTCCAAGTTTTGATAAACATGACAATCTTTTGTCAAGGCAAAGGAGTCTATGTATAAATTCAGCAACATAAAATATAAGCAGGGAACTGTAGTTAAGTATCTGACATCATGAATAGTATAGTCATGTAGAACAGTGAATAGCCATGTATCACTGGGCTGAAGGCCCAGGGCTTGATAGCATATGTCCAATCCCTGTTCTTTACCTGCCTTTGTGGTTTGCTCAGGTTTAGTTTGAGATACCTGACCTCTCAATACAGGAAGTAGGCTTCTTATTCTACCATGCCCATACTGGCTACTTTGGGACAATTCCATTTTTGGTTCCGGTTTATGGTTTCTCCCCTGAAAGAGGAGAAAGTTTAAAAAAAAGTACACAGAGTACAAACATGAATCAGATATGGAACAGGTGGTTTTATTCCTACACAAAAAAGAGATAGCAAACAATAAAGAATCATAGAATGATATATTCTAATAACTAATGATTACTAGAATAATAATTGAGAGACCTATATTCAGGATTTGTTGGCATATTTGCAAACAGTTTCTCTGCGAGGGCTAATTAATCATTTTATATTTTGCCTTCCTAAGTGCAATCTGATTGACACCATGTTCTCTTTCTTTCTGATGGTCTGTCTCTTTGTGGGAGACTTTCAGCCTGTCTTCTTCTGCTCTTGACCCTGAAACTGTTCCAGTAGCTGATAACATGATGCTCAGGAGCCCGGGAAGGGCCTTCTAAATCCTCACAAGGCCTACCTATACCAAAAGAAAGAAATCATTAAAGGGAAGCAGCCTTGTCCTGGGCATAGGCTTGCCTAGGAGTTCATGACCTCATGGTTTGTGGCCAAGTGGCCAACACTCACTCAAAACTGGCCAGAAGAGGGAGTCTGTGGGGGCAGCAATCACCCACAAAATTCTGGCTCAAAAGGCAATTAAAACAGTTTTTGTTACCATACAGTAAAAACCTAAGTCATCATATGGCCAACAGGAAGGAGTTAAAGGATATTTGTTCATTTTATGAATTTATGATGGTTCCGGAGAGAGAGTAGAAGTACGTGTGTGTGTAGGGGAAGATCCATCACACATGCTCAGAAGCCAACCACTCCATGTGGTTCTGTATGCGTGTCTGAATTGCTATTCCAGCATGGCCTAATGAGACATTCCCCCTGGTTGGAACATTTGCTTAACTCTCTGGTGTACATTTAACAGGTGTACATTTTGCCCATATGCTCAATCTATAAAAGTTCTCTGAGGTACTAGAGGAATTCAGCGTTGTCCTTTTTCCATTGCCTTATATTTTAAAAAAAATCTTTTATAACAGCCCATTTGGTAAAGATGCTACATCGTCCCACAACATATAGGCAGAAATCACATCCCCACCCCCATCATTATTGTTGCTGTTTCCCTCTGTGACCTCATCTGGGATTTTCTTGACAAATATACTGGAGTAATTTGCCATTTCCTTCTCTAGTTTATTTTACAGATGAGAAAACTGAGGCAAACAGGGTCAAGTGACTTGATCAGGATCACACAATAAGTTTTCTGAGGCCAGATTTGAACTTAGGAAGATGAGTCTTCCTGACTTTATGCCAAGCACCCTATCACACTGAACCACTGACAGAAATTCTACCCTGATAGAAATGCTGGTATTTGAAAGATCAGCTTTTGCTTCCATGGGATCATTAAAGGAACTTTTTGGTTTCCCAAAGACAAACCAGCCTGCGTTCTCCCTCTTGACTAGCTCTGGGCCCAACTCATAATCCATCTCTACTGTATATCCCAGATATACATACAGATGCTCCATAAGCTCTATAGCTTGTCCATCCAAATGCGTGTCATAATCTGGGCAGTAGGAACGTCTTTTCTGTGTCAATGATCAGGCCAAACTCCTTTGAGTGGAAAAGGATTTCTTCATCTGCAAACCAGAATATTTGGAGGACTTCACCATCCACTTCAACTTTGACTCTGTGCTGGATCCCAGTTATGAACACCTTTGGTGATGATACTTGTTTCTGTTTTAGAGTCAC
Source organism: Phalanger gymnotis (assembly GCA_028646595.1). Taxonomy (NCBI): domain Eukaryota; kingdom Metazoa; phylum Chordata; class Mammalia; order Diprotodontia; family Phalangeridae; genus Phalanger; species Phalanger gymnotis. The sequence goes on from CM053625.1 coordinate 17,746,532, forward strand.
CTGATGTTTATGGTTAGAGGGTCATTGAACAGGACTATTTATGTTATATCTCTCAAGGAATTTTGAATAATATTCATATATGAATGAGAGAAACTTTGTTGTAAAGGAGCCTGTTAAAGCGTTTTGATTTACCAACTCAAAAAAAATTATAAACAATAACCATAATGAGATCTTATATTCTCTACACCTTTAATTAAGTTGTGATATGGTGAAGATGTAATCCATCATTGAACACTGCTTGTGAAAGTTTGTGAACTTAGTAATTTATGATGCCCTCAGTTTGGGTATAGATGGCCCTCATAAAGAATTTGAATAGTAGGCACATAGGTCAATGGTTGAAGTTTTACTAGTCACCTTTAAAAAAAATCTGTAAGATCTGAAATTTCTTTCTATGACTTTTTGTCTTCTCCTCCTTTGGATACTTTGTAAATCAGTCCTTTAATGCCCCCACAGTCATATTTCTTCTGACAAGGAACTCTTTTTTATATACTAGTTTCACTCTGGCAGATTTGCCTCTCTTTGTTTTCTTTAGTGTCCTTCCTACTTCCTCTTTAAGAACCTATGGGACTGTGATTTTAGGTCCCACATATAGTGGATCCATTGTCCCTAATGGAGAAAATAGCTTGGCGTTATGGTTTTTGTAAATCTTTTCCATTTTTCTTCCATTTGTAGTCCTTTTTCTGTTTTCATCCTTGAAAATCTCAGAATGATTTTGCTAAGTTGGACATCATACTAAGCTTTCTCTAGATTAGTTTTATCTTTCACTATATTTCTCTGCTTTATGTATTGATACTACTCATAATTATGTTATCTGTCTTCATAAAATTTTACAGATGAGTTTATATTCTAACCAGGCATTGCTTCTGATAGGCTTCTCTCGACATTTGGCAAGAAAGTCAAATGGTTGCTTAGTAATGCACTTTCTAGGCTCACTTCCCCATGTGGTAGCAATTAATTTACATAGATTTAACCTCTGGATGAAATTTTCAGAGGTGTCAATGTCATTTCTGTTATCAATTTCTAATTTTAAAATTTTCAATAGTTCAGAGAATGTATGTCTTTTTCTCATTAATATTCTTATTTATTATAGATTCTAATCTTAGCTCTGATAACTTGTCTGACTGCACAGACAACTAATTCAAGTACAAATCCCATGTCTATGATAATTTCTTTCCGTCTGTTAAAAGTATTCAGTTTGATTCTTAGTGATATTGTTTGGTGTTCACCACAGTACTTTTTTGAAGAAAAATTATATAGATATGATATAGAGTCAAAAACATTCTATAAAAGCTAAGTCTTTATTCTTTTTCATTTCTTTTTCCTAAACCATACTATACGTTTCTCTCTGTTTTCACCTTTTCCCACTTTTGAGGTCTTGATGGTCTTATCAAGTTCTTCACAGAATTGCTCTACTGTTTTCCTTAACAAATAATGTTAGTACATAAATTAACAATTATTTTTATAGAGGTTTTTACAAATACTCATTAGGACTTCAATACTTGATGACCAAATGAAATAATATTTCATGTAGCACTTTGTGTATGAGAAAATTTTTTCTGTCAAATTCTTTCTTTGCTTCTCAAGGGAGCATGTGTGAGTCATTCCTCCATAACTTTCTTCTTTTTTTTGGTTGTGTTTATAACAAAAATGTCGATTGATTTGATTTGGCTCCTCTAGAAATATGTCCACTTAGAGAAGGATTTAGAGTAACAGCTGTCAAATTAAAGTTTGTCGATGTTCTAAAAACTGTGATCTTTAGCACGTGCTACACCCTTTCCTACAACTTTGCCATCAAACTGCAAAAGTAGGACCTGAGTGCACAGGACCTAAGGTTTTTTCATTGTTCATTGTTGGGTTGCCAACACTAAGAAGAGTTTCATTAACAAGTAGCTAGCTTCCTGGCAAGGTGCCTCTCTACTATTTGTAGGCTGGTCTGCTGAAAAATAGATTCAGTCAGTTCCTGGGATCATCCTTGAACTCTTTTCTCCATGGTAGAATGTGCTGGAGTTTGGACTCCAGTGGCGTAGCTTTTTAGAAGCAGAAGCTATTTCTTTGAAATGAAGAGGCACTGATTGGCATGAGACTTTTGTGGATGGATCCCTGACAAAATGATTAAATTGTTTTTGGTATAAATATCTTTAAAGTTGTTTTATTATATTCAAATTTCTTAAAAATTTAATTCAATAATTGATAATAGCTAACATTTATACAGGTATAGCACCATAATACATTATGTAATCTGAGCCTCATACCAACCATGTGAGGTAGGTGCTATAGCTGTTATTCTAAGAGATGTTAAATGATGTTTCCATGATCTCCCAGTTATCTTAAGTGCGGGGTTAAATCCAGCTTTTCCTGATTCCAGGTCCAGCTCTTCATCCATTTCACCAAGATATACCCATTGAACACATACTCCATGCTACTTCCTCAAGTGAAGATTTAACAAAAAATGAAATAATCTCTACAGAGGCAAAAAAAACCCCACTAGCCTCCCTTCTTTCAAGACAACCTCCCTCCCCCACCCCTGTCCTCCCTTCCTTCAAGAATCTTATGATAGATTGAGAATCAATGTACTGTGTATTATATGTGTTAACTCTGCTACCAGAACACATTCCCCAACCATTTTAGTGTAGGTAAACTGTTCTGGACAGTAATGTTTATATAGTTTGCTTTAAATTGGGTCAATAAACAAACATTCTAAAGTTGTCTAGTTTGGGAGATGTCAAGTACTTTGGTTGAAAATTTTCCATTTTTTTAAAAGAAGGCCCAAGTTTTCAAAGCTTTCAAACCCGGCCTCAATGAGGAAAAGACAAACTTTTGTTGTTGTTCATTCATGTCCAACTCTTTGTGACCCCATGGGCCGTCACAGGCCAAATATCTTTCAAAGTCTAAGTTCATGTTCGTTGTTTCCATGACACTATCTATCCATTCCTTCCTCTGCTGTCCCCTTTCTTTTTGCCTTCAGTCTTTCGCAATATCAGGTTTTTTTTCCAGTGAGTCCTGCCTTCTCATTATGTGGCCAAAGTATTTAAGGCTTGGCTTCAGTATTTAACCTTCCAGTGAATAGCCTAAATTAATTTCTTTAAGTACTAACTGATGATCTACTTACTGTCCAAGCTATAATGTTACAAATCTCTATTTTTTTAGAGAGGGTGGTTGTCTGTTTACAACATGGTCCAAATGCAAGTCAACTAATTAAAGGGCAGTTTTTCCTTGTAAATTAAAAATAAAATATATACTCAACCAAGCATAAACTTTCCTAAGATTTTGAAAGTTATTTTAAGTTGAGAAAATAACTATAGTAAAGTTAGAAAATGTTAAGAATCATATTCTGTATCTACCTATAAGATGCCTCTGCTATAAAAGATTGCATAATTCCTTTCTTCCAAGAAGATATAGCACTTTAGTTTTTTCCAACTTTTGTGAATTTGGCCAAGTTTTGACTGTGCTGATGTGATAGTGACATTATTATACTCCAGTTACTTTCTTAGTCTTTCATAAAAATAATTGACTTGATTATTAAAGTCTAAATGTAATTATGTAGTAGAAGGGTTTTAAATAGGGTGTCTTAGAGAAAAATTGAGTTAACTATTATCCTAACCCCTTTTAGAACAGATAAATAAATTCTTATTTAAAATATTGTGAGATCATTGAGCTTTTTACACATACACAGAAAGAGTATATAAGAAAAATCTTTAGCAACAGTATCCAGAGAAAATAAAATATTCCAGAAATCTAGGTATTAGGTGTGTTGGCAATTGAGTGGAGTCTGTTATTTTATAACTCCTGAATCCTGACCTTGTGAGAATAATCAGATAATTTTTCTACACCTTTGATTCTAGCGGATTTAAATGTCTAAATGCTTTTCTAAGTTTTTAGGAAGAAAAATTCCGGCTTCAAAATTTCAGGTCAGCGGCAACTATATTTCTTTTAAAGGTGTCAGTTTACGTAGGAATACTTAGAATGCATTCATTGAGAGAATCCAAAAGGCTTTGTTCACTGTCCCTGTCATCTACTAATTATACTTCCGTCATTGTGGAATTCTGACCTACATAAATATACTTAACAGACTTATTTATTAATTCTGATTTTAAGTAGGGTAGAAATGTGGAGGACTGTTGTGTTACTTTTGGCTTCTATTCCCTGTAACTGAGATCAGTTGTAGAAAAGAACAGAAGCTGACAAATTCCTGTTTTCAAACATTATTTTTCTTTTTTAAACACAGGTTTTGAGCTTTTGTGCAAAGGTCAGATCTGAGTAAGGAAGGTTGGACTCCTGTGACAGGGAGGTTATAAATTATCTTTAGGTGAGCCCTGAATTAATGTCCTTGTATTACTCTTTGGCTATCTCTGTGGAATGCATTGATTTATCTGAACCTTTTAAAATATCAAAAAATCACCCAACATCTGTGTTAAACTTCTGCTCAAATTTGGAGCTTATTTGTAAGTCCTGCCCTTCTAGCTATTGTTTAAGAGGATGTAAACAGGATTTGAAATAGCTTTGTAACAATCCAGTGTAAAAAAATATGCTCGAGGAGTAAGGATAAAGATGATTAACCATTCTAAAAAGTTTCTGTTTCTCTGATATAGGTGAATGCTCCTTTTTCTCTTAAACTTAAAAAATGGTTCTTCATCTCCTCTGCCCCTAAATTCAATCCTGATCAAGTTCAAATATGGCAAAGTCTTAGTTTTGTTCCCCTTTTATTTATTTAGTGCAGGAAAGGTAGAATAGGAAATTATCTTTCAGAATATTTTCAAACATCAAGGACTATACAAAGTCCCTGACCAAAGTTCCTGAAGTGAAGATTTAACACTACCAAGGTAATGTACTAAATAGAATGTTGGACTTGAAGACCTGAGTTTGAATCATGTTCCAGTTGCCCTGTACTAGTTACAACTCAGAGAATATCATCAAAACATTTTTAAAACAATCTAAATAGCAGAGGAAAACTATTAAACTTCTCCTCATTCTGTGCCATCCTTCCTTGCCAGGGCATATGAGAATGTGATGGGAATGAGGAATGAAGTGACAGAAGAAGTGGTGGTGAGACATAAGTCTGAGGAATGAAATATTTGAGAGGGAGCTTCCCTATGTGCCAGGGCCTGCCCTTGAATCTGTTCTATCGCTCCATTAGCAATAAACAAGTCCCATAAAATGTAGGCTTCTTGAGTTTAAGGTTGTCTTTTTAATACTCAGTGTTTGGCACATATCAGGTACTTAATGAATGATTCCTAGGTAAAAGAAGTAATTGAGATCCTTTGTAATCAATAAGCTAAAAATGGAAGGAAGCAGTTGCAGGGCAGGACCCATCCTGTGAGACTGGTAAGCGAGTAAAAGATGCCAGAGGAGGAACTAATGTCCCAAGTTCCGTGTTCCCTCATTTGACTGGTTATTGACCTTTTTGGAAACTATGGATAGAGTGCTGATTCCTGGTGGGAGCAAATGATGGAGAGGTATGAGTTCAAGCACTTTAATTGTATCCTTGGAATTAAAGGAGTTACGGCATGCCTATCGATTAGTTACAAGCTGTCAATATGTTGGAAGAATCACCACTGTGTAGCCTATACAGTAGTTATTTAAAGATATCTGATTTTATTCCGTTTGTTTCTATGTTCATGAGTAAAAACTGTATATGGAGAAGACTTGCTGGCATGGTTGACTCCAATATGCCATATTCATACTATTAAATTTCATTAGCACTCAACTGCAAGGGAAGTTAGTAAAGTGGATTGAGGCCAAGCCAAGAGACTAATTGTATTCATTCACAAGTTAATGGAACAGGTACAAAAGGGTCAGAGCTAGAAGACAGAGGTCACCTTCTCTCTGGGAGTCATAAAGAATCTACATTTCTCTCAAGTACTTCTGGTGTTGGGTGGCATACGTGAAAACCTAGCTGAGCAGAGGACTGCTCATGTCTAGTCCTTATTAATGATTAGGCAAGTAGTCATCATTCACCATTTTTTTCTTATCATGTGTTCTCCATCACTTTTGCTACATTTGGCACAGTTATTTTGTTGTTTGTTCCCTCCTTCTATATGCATGATCCTGGGTTCACACATAGCAATTCTAGAAAGATGAAGGGACTGAAGAATGAGGGAAAATTAAACTTTCAATTCATATCTAATAACTTTTTTAAAAAAATCAGGACAAGTACACAATTGGCCATTAATTCTGTTCAAATTGATATACATTTTCACATCTAAATATCAGATGAGTACAAATTCGCCACATGGAAATTCTAAAGACAAAAAATAAAAAAGTTTATATGTAGGCACTTGTATTGTTAATATGTTTTTGCTTAATTTGAAGATCTTCCCATCCATTAATAGGCCCATGTGATCTGCTTCATATGGAAGCCTAAGTCACACGAAGACTGGGGTAGGCAGAGCTTGCTGAATAGATAGAACAGGAAGAGTGGAGCCGGAAGGGTGGAACAAGAAAAATAGAGCAGAATGGAAGAAGTTGATCAGAGCAGTTAGGGCTGAGGGAGAGAGAGGAAGCAGCAAGCTTTGAGTGGGAAGGCCCAAGCAGGGGGAAGGCTTTGGGATGGTGGTGCTCCCTGCATTGTTATTGTGTATGGATTTCTTTGTTGCTTTGATGGATTTGGCTTTCTGGTGTTGGGTTTTAGCTTTCTGGTGTTTGAATAAATGTTTTGGTTCTGTCTTCCGTATAGAGAGTCTGTTATATTTTGCAATTCAGAGCTATGCCAGAATATTCATAGTCGCATCTGTACTGTGAATATTGTGTTGGTGAAACAGCACTGTAGCATTTCTTTGTAACAATCTTTATTTCTAGTTAAAACTATAGAGTATAATATTTAACTTAATATTTTTAAAATGTGAAAATTCTATTCATTGGACTAAAATAGATCTGTAGAATTGGTGTTCTAAGTACCATCAGCAAAATTACTTCTGTGACATATGGATCTACAAATTATTAAACATATCCATTTGCTTATTTTTAATACATGGCAGTAATATTTTTCCTCATGTTCGTAAGTTCTCAATATGAATTTTAACAACTAATAGCACCTGATTACTATTCTTTTATTGTGCTTGTGAAGGGGTTGTACTATATTGTGGAATTAGTAGACTGTGCCATAATTAAGTTGGATAGTTAGTGGGTGCACATAGACAGAAATAATTCACCTGCACTCAGAAAACCGATTTTCTGTATCAATCTATTTTACTACTAGGAACAAATAGATTCTCATGTTATTGTTATGCTAAATTGAACATCCCACCTTTTATATTCTCTCCATTTGGCCTTGAATAAACATCAGTATAATAATAATCTAAATGCATTGCAAGTGGTTGTGAACAGTTATCCATCTGCAATGGTCAGAATTACACAAATCAATTAGTGCTCATAAAACTATCTCAATAAATGGGCTGAATCAACAACAGAAATAAAATGGATGAACTCTCAAGTTTTCTCATCATATATAACTCTTTCAATAACCCAAGATGGGTAAATTACACTCATTAACCTTGAAAAATTAGATGATTTTTAGATAATAGGTTTGAAATAATACCTACCGCTTAGTTTGATGTGATGTTGTACAAAGGGAACTGTTTTGATTTGCTTTGTCCCTTGTTAGGTAGATTATTTCTTGAAATGTTTTCCACTGCATTACTTAATTTCAGAATTTGCATTTTTACATTATGCTGTTATGTAAAAGTAAAAATTGAATAAAGTGTCCTCTGAGAAAACTAGGTAAATGTAGTCATCAGTGTGACCTGAGCAAATCATTTGCCTCCAAGTGGCTAAGTTAAATTTTCCTCTAGCTCTAAATCCTATGTCTAGATGGTTGAAACATTTATTACAAGGGGCGTGTTCTGGAAGAATGGGAGGTTCAAGAGAGATTGGCTCCTCACAAAACACACACACACAAACACACCAAGTTAAAACACCAAAGAAAAAACAGCTTTTAAAAATAACAGGTAGTCAAAATAAGAAATAAGCAAAGACAAAATGCTAATACAATTCTTAAAGTACTGTAGAACACTTGAGTAAGCTAAAATTTCTGAAGCAATAGAAATGGAAAAAAAAATCCTCAGATAAACAACATGCTTGAAGTAAGTGAGCAAATATTGGCAAAGTTAAGAAAATCACAAGATCAAATAAAGAAGAACTTGAAGAAAGCTTGAAGTCATTAAGCAATAATTTTAGAAACATAAAAATGAAAGGAATTTACAAAAAAAATATGGATAATGTAATTGAAACTTCAAAAATATATAAAAACCAACAAACAACCTCCTTAATGACAACCCAAATGGAATTATACAGTATGCCTAGACACTGGAAATGCAGGTTCAAAGTTCTGTTTCTTCCCACCAACCTCAGAGTTGGCAAAAATATTCCCTGCTTTCTATTGCCCCTGACTGAGTCTTTTAATTGGCTGCTGAACAAGAACCCTCTTAATATTCTAAAGGGGCAAATCTCTGCCTATCAGGTCTCTTCTTTATATTAGCCTTCAAGTCTAAGGATGACTCTCTGGGTTCCAGAGGGTAAGTAGCAGTGATGCCCTATCACACACTGGGGTACATAAGCCATGAACACATAGCCTCCAAAGCAAGCCTATGTCTGGGATGGAGGCACGTCCTGTTTATGACTTCTTTCTTTCAGTACAGGGCTCTGTGACATTTTGAAAGACAGCTAGCATCTTCACCTCCATCTCGCAGCAGACGGGTATTAGTTAATGGGCCATAAAGTAAAGAGCCGCCCACATAATGAGAGATTGCTTCAAGAAAAAGCACATTTGGTGTTGGTAGGGCTATCCTGAGTGGAGGTGAAATGTAAAATAACAAATGAATGATTGCAGCAAATGTCCCATAAAGCTTGAATATTAATCTCAACTGACTGTGACCACTTTATGATTCTTTATTACTTAGTATTCACTTTTTGTGGGAAAATTTCCTGTTCCATACGTGATTCATCTTTGGACTTTGGGTGCCTTTTATGCTTCATTCCCCCAATACTGGGGAGGTGTGTTGTTAAGCAAAATTGTCTCATTAGCATGGCTTTTGTTTCTTTTGAGTGGAAGTACTTTCAGCTGTTAAGTGCTAAGCCCCAGGCCCAGGGCCCTGTCAGGTGTGAAACCTGTATGGGTGTGGATT
>CM053625.1:17756150-17771801 GCA_028646595.1 Phalanger gymnotis
GGGGGGGGGGGGGGGGGGAAAATGGGGAGAAAATTTGTAATTCAAACGCCTGTGAAAATCAATGCTGAAAACCAAACATGTCAAAAATAAATTTTAAAAAAAAATTAAAAAAAATTTAAAAAAAAGAATATAAGCACTTTGAAGGGAAAGACTGTTACATTTTTTTATTTTCTATCCTCAGCATCTAATATGTTTGCAATATATAGTAGGTACTTCATAAATATTTAATGAACCTAAATGAATTCTTTAAAATGCATTAGTAGATAGTATATAGTCAGTTTCAATCATATGTTGTCCCCATATAATTCTCTTTTGGTAGAGACTTATGTTTTAGCCACTCCTTTTCTTAGCTACTCTTCCTGCCACTCTGTGTGACCATAGGCAAGTCACTTGACCTGGGGGGGTGGGGTGGTCTCATTTGCCTAATTTATGCCTCAGGCTAAATCCAGGGCCCATTATGCTGTCCATATGGGTTGCTCCATCCCTAAAAGGGGAATGATAATAATACCTAACCTTCTTAAAGGAGGCCAGGCCATATGGTCTCTTGAGTTCTAAATTCTTGTTCTAAATTAGATTCTCTGTGTTACAGTTTTCTAAATCATGTGCAAAAAAAAAAAAAAAACCCACAAAAAGAGCCCTTCCCAAGTCCTTTGTCAGAATTTTAAGAGCTTGAATTCTTGACCAAATTGAAAAAAAAAGAAACCTTGAGATGGTCTCCTTAATTAGAAGTAACAATTAGCATCTTCTGCCATTTTAGTCAAGTCCCTGTTCCTTTCATCCTGCCTAATGACATTTTCCTTCTTTTGGTCATTGTTTTAGAAAGGGGAAGAAGAGAAAGAAGCTAGAAAGCTCCCATAGTTGTTCTACTGAATCCAGTCCCTCAAATGCACCATTAGGAGGGGTTAGGAGCAAGAACATAGATGAAGCCTTAAAAATGTCTACTCTTCCATTTGCAACATCATCCTTTCTAGGATTTTGACCTATTCCATAGTAGCTAGGCTTTTGTGCCTAGACCTGTTCTCATGAAGCCTAATATCTAATGCCTTCCTTAGTGCCGTGCATACAATGTGAAATGAAGAAATATTTGTTTAATTGGGAAGGTAACATGTCATGCCTGTCTTAAGCATTGCTGTTAGAAATTTGTTCTAGAGATTCATGATAGAATTATACATCTAGAGACTGTGTGTTCTGCCAGAATACTAGACTGTATATTCTAGTAGAGCAGAACTAGCCACTCAGATTTTTAAGAATTAATGACTGGGTTTTTGGGTTGTTTTTTTTCCTATGTTCCATTAGAATTTTTCTGGAAAAAGAAGAAAAGTGCAACCACCACAAGTAAGTTGTTATCTTAATTTCATTCTAGCTTCTAACATTTAGATTTTGCTTTACACTATGTACATAATTAAAACCTTCTACTTTAATGGTCTGGTATTAGTAGAGTGGGATCTCATCAATTCGAATTAACCTAAGAGAAAAGCCAAGTAGTGAAATCTGAAGTAAAGTGTTTTGTTTTTTTTTAATATAGAAAGTTTTTAACATTTCAGATAGCTTAGATTTATTTGTAACAAAGTAATAGAAATTACTTAACTTTCTTTCATGAATCTTAAGTATTTCTAATTACATCAATCTTAGCATAGTTTTAAGCCTTTAGCACTAAGTGCATTTTTAAACTTTAGTACCTTAAAATTGCACTAAGACTTGAAAAGTTTGTTGATATAGTTAGTTTAAACCAGGCAGCTAGGTGCAAAGTGGGTAAAGCACTGGGCCTGGAGTCAGGAAGAAGCAACTTGACTTCTTGCCTTAACACTTCCTAGCTGTCTGACCCTGAGCAAGTCACTTAACCTCTGTCTGCCTCAGTTTCTTTATCTGTTAAAATGAAGTCTACCTCCCAGAATTGTTGTGAAAATCAAATGAGATAAAATTTGTAACGCACCTTTTCATTGTTATTATTTAAACTGAATTTTTATGTTCTTTTTTTTCCCATCACTTGCATATACTTTTTTTACTTTGCATTTTTTGTTTTTATTATTTTTAAGCATTGTTTTCCAGTGGTGGTAGTACAGTGTAATATGATGGAAATTCAAAAAATAACTGAGAAGATTATTTATTTCACTAAAATAGCCTATAAAGGAACATTGCAGAATAACTAGGTTTTGATAAAGTTAATTATATTCTTGATTACAAAAATTTTTAAGTGGCTACTAGAATTTGACTCTTTAAGGTCACATAAAGAAAAGAATTAATGATTTTTAACATTTCATATTTGTTTTTCTTATTTGTTAAATAAAATCAGTTTCACATGGAGGGGGGGCGGAACTGGCTATTTTAAATATATTTAGAACTCTATTTAGACATTTAAAGTCCTGCCTCATTTTTTATCTATAAAATGTGAGTAATAATATTTGCACTGAGAAAAGACTGGCTTAGTGGATTGAGAACCACCCTTGAATTCAGACAGTTCAAGTCTTTTCTCTCATATATAATGGCTGTGTGACAGTGGGTTAGTCACTTAACCTTTCAGTGTCCTGAGCAACTCTGAAAATTTTTAGTTGCCAGTGTTCTTTTGGTGAATGACCATTTCCTGTTGATAGCAATGAAAGTACAGATCTGGACCAGAAAAACCTAAAATACTTCCACTACCCAGAAGTAATGTACAGAAAACATTTTGTAAAGCTTAAAGCACTGTAGAAATGTGATTTGTTATTGTTCAGTAATTTATGTCCTTGTTGTTTGCAGCAGAACTACTCATTGGCTGAACTTGATGAGAAAATTAGTGCTCTTAAGCAAGCTCTGCTAAGGAAATCAAATGAAACAGAATCCATGGTCACTAATCAACTTCCATAATGAAGGCTCTTCATTGTTGTTATTTTTGTTACACATGTAACTTAAGGAAATGTTTAATTACTGTATATTTCTTTAGACAGACTTTGCCCCCAAAGTATGTTCTTTAAATTTTGCTAGAAGTGTGTGTCCAGTCCTATAAATAAGTAAAACCTACTAGTCTCTTTAAAAACATTTCGTGAATGCTTTAAAAATAGAAGTCACTGAATTTACTCCCTTCTGTTGTAAAGGAGGTGTTTTTAGTATTGTTTTTTTCCAGAAAGTTAACAAAAAGTAACTTACAAATTTGTATTTTTATCTGTAATTATTTGTGGACCAAGGATAAACCTCATTTTAAATAGTGTGTTACTTTAAAAAATTTTATATTTGTGATGTTGGTGTTTATTGGTTTTTTTTTTTAAATAGTAAGTGTCCTGTTTTTAGAATGTCTTTTAAAACCTGTTTATGTAAATAAATATAATTGAGATTTTGATGTAGCTTGATTTTATAGAAATTAATCTTTCTGAGCAACAGTTATGGTATTATAACCACATATGCCACCTTTTCCTAAAGATTAGCATATTCTAATAAATATAATCTGACTTTGTTTTGTGGTCCTGTGGCTCATCTCTCTTTGTATTGGTGAAACAGTAACATTAAGAGATGCTAATGTTGGTGTTTATTGTTTTTTTTTTTTTAAATAGTAAGTGTCCTGTTTTTAGAATGTCTTTTAAAATATGTTTATGTAAATAAATATAATTGAGATTTTGATGTAGCTTGATTTTATACAAATTAATCTTTCTGAGCAACAGTTATGGTATTATAACCACATATGCCACCTTTTCCTAAAGATTAGCATATTCTAATAAATATAATCTGACTTTGTTTTGTGGTCCTGTGGCTCATCTCTCTTTGTATTGGTGAAACAGTAACATTAAGAGATGCTAATGTTGGTGTTTATTGTTTTTTTTTTTTAAATAGTAAGTGTCCTGTTTTTAGAATGTCTTTTAAAATATGTTTATGTAAATAAATATAATTGAGATTTTGATGTAGCTTGATTTTATAGAAATTAATCTTTCTGAGCAACAGTTATGGTATTATAACCACATATGCCACCTTTTCCTAATGATTATCATATTCTAATAAATATAATCTGACTTTGTTTTGTGGTCCTGTGGCTCATCTCTCTTTGTATTGGTGAAACAGCAACATTAAGAGATGCAGCTGAGTTTACATAAAAAACTAAATAGAATTAATGCAAATCAAATCATAGGTCCTAGGCCAGCATGTACACTATCTATTAGATTTTATTAAGTTGAGTTTTTTCCAGTGTGGAAAAGACATTGATGTAGCTTTTACTTACAATATTTTTAAATATTTGAAAATTTGAGGCGTGCAAAAACCTAATAATCAGAATCACAGAGTCTTGACATTATAGGGATTTTAATCCACACCATTCCTAAACAGTATTTAACTCTCTAATATACCAAACATAAGCTTTTGTTTGAAGATCTCCCATCTAAATAGCCTTCAAAAATAAAATTTTATATATGCTAATACAGTTTTAGCAGATTTTTAAAACAAAATATTCCAGAGTCAAAATACATGTCTTATTAACTGTCTCCCTCCTTGCCTTTTGGATGAGAGGCCATCGTAGAGCTAATCATGGACCGTATGTCTGTTACCTAAGGAGCAGTCTAGGGAAATTCTGGATAAGTCATAAGAGAGACATTTAGTTGAACTGAAGATGCTTGGAAAATGAAGTAGAAAGGAATGAGTGAAACTATAAATATACCATAGGCTTTTTTTGAGATCAAATTTTTTTTATCTTTTAAATTAATTTAACATTTTATTTTTTCCCCAATTACACATAAAAACAATTTTAACTTTTTTTTCAAATAGTTCTAAATTATCTTTTTCCTCCACATGCACACACACACACATACCCCCAGTTGAGAAGGAAAGCAATTTGATGTAGGTAATATATATGCAGTCATGCAAGACATATTTCCATGTAAGTTATACTATGAAAGGAAACACAGACCAAGAAAGCCAAGAAAAATAAAGTATACTTTTATTTATATTCAGACTCTATCAGGTCTTTCTCTAGATAAGAAGATGGATAGCATTTTTCATCATGAGTCCTTCAAAATTGTCTTGCATCATTTTATTGCAGAAAATAGCTAAGTTATTCACAGTTGATCATCATATAAATATTACTGTCACTGTATGCAATGGTCTCCTGGTTCTTCTCATTTCACTTTGCATCAGTTCATGTAAGTCCAGGTTTTTCTGAGAGCATCTTGCTCATCATTTCTTAAAGTACAGTAATATTCCATCACAATCATATGCAACAGTTTGTTCAGCTATTCCCCAATTGATGCACATTCACTTAATTTTTAATTCTTCGTTACCACTAGAAGCTGCTATAGAATTTTTTCTACATGTAAGTCCTTTTTATTTTTTTTTTATCTCTTTGGGATACAGACTTAACAGTACTGTAGCCTTTTAATTCCAAAATGTGTTTCTCTTGAAAAATAGGTTAAGAAAGTTAGCCAAAAGAAAAAGGCTTAAACTATGTAAACCAGGAAATCTACCTCCAAAATAACCCATTGTTATAGTTACCATGTGCTCCCAAAATTCTTATTTGTTCCAATTTTTCTATCATTTTTAAAATGTGTTTTATGTTTTTGTTATTCTGAACTTGACAAGGGATAGGGACTAGATCTGTGATAGCACTATATGCTGGCACGTTCTCTGTAATATATTAGTCTTAATGAATTACATAAGAACAGTGGTGTCCAACTCAGAAATGGAGGTCACCAAGCCATGATTCTTGTGGGCTGCATATTGCTTTATAAAACCATATATTGACATAACATTTTATTGTATTTTTTGTCTCCTAAATGTTTCCCAATTGCATTTTAATCTGATTCTTGCTACATTGAAGGGATATCTTGGGCCACATGTGCTCTTGACACCTAGCACAGGACACTGAGAGGTTAAAAGGACCTGCTTAGCATCCTACAGCCAGCATATGACAGAGGAAGGAATTGAACTTAGGTCTATGCAAAGAATAGAAAGAGAGGACTGTATATGAAACTGGACATAGCTTATATAAAGCTTGATGATAAATCCATAATGTTGGTTTAAAAGGTGGACCAGTTATCTGTCTCCTTTAAAGCTCCTTCAGTTTTCTTCTGTGGACTTCAAAAGAAAATGATTCATTGATCCTATTTTATGTCTTAGTTTTTTTTAGCATCACTCTCACTTCCCCTTCTTAACCCCTCACTCTAGTATGGAGCCAAATTTAAAAAAAGAAGGCCTTTCCCTTATAACAAATGAGCACAGTGAGGCAGAACAATTTCACACATTGGCCAGGCCCAAAAATATACTCATTCAGCACCTCCAGTCCATCTTATGTAAAGGAGTAGGGACCAGGCTTGATTGGTCATTGGATTGATCATTGCATTGATCAGAGTTGCCCAGTCTTTCAAAGTTTCTTTTCTTTACAATGTTGCAGTCTCTGTGTCATGTTCCTCCCTCTGACACTGCTTGTCGCAGTTCATTTAAGTCTTCACAGTCTTCTCTGAATTCATCCCTTTCATTGTCTCTTATGGCATGGTGCAATCTTATTCCATTATATTCATTTCCATTCCATTATATTCGGTATATCATATATTCAGTTTGTTCAACCATTCCTCTATTGGATAGGCAACCACTTAGTTTCCAGTTCTCTACTCCTAAGGGCAAGCAAAGTAAGACTTTTTACTGTTTTTTTTTTTCCTTTTGGAGTGTCTCTCAGCAGTAAGGCAATCGAGTGCCTTCGATTGAGTCTTGCCTTTGTAGGAAGGTCCACACCCTTTTGCTGATTAGGTTACATGAGGTGTGAAGCCCTAGGGTTCTGAAAAAGGGTATATATTATATATACTCTGAGGGTAGCCCTTAAACTAGAACTCTCAACTGAGGGAGGAGAGGTTTTGCTTTGGAGGCTCACTCATTGGAAGAATGTTAGTGTGGAGACTCTGGGTAGCCATTAAGGAGCCCAGCTTTGAAAACTCAGATGTTGGTGCTTCTTTCTCACGTAACTATGTATGTATTGCTATGATCAGACAGAAACCTGTCTGTTGGTCTGTTTATATTTTCTCAGTTTATAATTTCTGTTTGTTATTTGCTCTGGAATTCAGGGTGCTTTTTCCTCTGAACTAGTAGTGCATGACATATGTATGTTTAATTAAAGTGAGATTGTAAATGCCTTAAAGTTCCTTTCCTTAGAAAAACAGATCAAAGAACCTTTGCTAGCAGCCCCACTGTGTGCTGATGTTATTGGCCTTGCATAGCCACAGTAGCTGCAAGTAACGTTGTTACACTGCTACAACAAAAAGTTCTGCACTAAGTTATAAATGTGTGTATGTTCACACAGAGAGAGAGTTTAGTAAGTAGGTAGTGTTCCAAATAGCTTTCCAGAACCAATTCACAGCTTCACCAACAATTGACATTTTCCTTTTCTTTTTTTTTGTCATGTTTGCCATTTTGAGGAGTGTGAGGTAGAACCTCAGTGTTATTTCGGATTGACTTTCTTTTATAATTAGTGACTTGTAGCATTTTTTTTATATGACTATTGCTAGCTTTGATTTCTTCCTTTACAAACGGCCAGTTCCTATCTTGATCCTCCTTACTCAGTCATTTGGATCTTTGGGTTTAACAAACATTTTACTATTATGCTTGTTTCTTTCTGTATGTCATGTATTCCACTGATTGACCTGTCTCTGTTTTTAAGGCAAAACCAAATTATTTTGGTGATTACTACTTTATGGTGTTGTCTGAGATCTCACAATGTTAAGCCCCTTCTTTATTAATTCAAGATCACTGACCTTTTATTCCTCCACATGAATTTTGTTTTTTTTTCTAACTTTCTAGTGGTAGTTTGGTGTGGCGATGATAGAGTATTTTGTAGTTGTTTTCATATATTTCCTATATGTGTCTTTGTAGATAGAATCCCAAATTATTTATATATCATATAGTTATTTTGAAAGGATTTCCTCTTTCTTTTCCTGAGAGATTTTGTTGTGGTTATATACAGAAAAACACATGAATTATGTGGGTTTGTTTTATTTCTTGCTAGTTGGCTGACATTGTTTTCCTTTTAACAGTTCCGTGAGGTAGGTAGTGCAAATTTTATCCGTATTTATTAGAAAACAAAATGAGGCTCAGAGGGATTGTGACTTGCTCATGGTCTCAAACAACAATAAACTCTTTAGAGTATAGAATATAATATGTAAACTTAGATCTCATTCTTCACAAAAGACAGTGGAGTTTTGCAAAGGACCAAAGAGTAACCAAAATGATGTGTTTGCATAAGATTCAAACTCTCTGAGGACAGAGGTTGCTTTGTTTTTCTTTTTGTATCCCTCTCAGTACCTGGCATTTATGCACTTAATCATTGCTTGTAAATTTAGTTTGATTTTATGAAGATAAAGAAATATCCATACAATATTAAGTTATAAATGTTAGAGCAGTTGAAAAGATGACAGGATATAGAAAAGTTTATAAAATTACAAAATGTGGTACGAGTGGTTAACGTGGACTTGTGCATCATAACCCAAAGCAGTAGAATCCTTTTGAAACCTGAAAGAGAATGATTATAAAATAACAAATTTTAAAGGAATTCCTTGGCCCCAAAATTGAATACCTCACAGAATTTTAGAGTAAAAAGGGGATGTCAGAGGTAATCTTGTCCAACCTCTTTACTGAACAAGAATCCCTTTTTCGATGCTGCTGACAAGTAGTCATACAACCTTCATCGAAAAATCTTCAATGAAGGAAAACTCATTAATTTCTGAGCTATCCCATTGTTAGAAAATTTCCTTCACATTAAAATCTGTCTGCAGCTTCCACCCATTGCTACATCTCCCTCCTTGTAGCCACGTTGAATGAGTAATCCCTTTTACACTGAGTGTATCAGGTACTTGAAGACTGCAGTCATCTTCCCAGACCCTCTTAAGTCTTCTCCATTCTCAGTTCTGTGGAGTCCAAAACTGTCCACTTGTAGCATCAATGTGATACTCGCAGTGGCTATGGCTGCTATGAATATGCCGGCATAGTTCTGAATCACAAAATGTAACAGACTCTTCATTGAAGGTGAAACCAAAACATTTATTCAAACACCAGAAAGACAAATCCATCATAGTAACAAAGAAATCTATGCACATCAATGCAGAGGGCACCGCCATCCCCAAGCCTTCCCTCTCTGGTAGGGCCTTCCCCCAAACAAGGGCAAAATCACTGCTCTGTGCCTCTCTCTGAGGTCTGACTACTCTGTCTCAATTCCTCTCAGCTCTGCTTCACCCTTCCTGCTCCACCCACCACAGACTCATGTGACTCAGGCAGGTCACATGGGCCTATTAATGGAAAGGAAGATCTTCAAATTGTATTAACAATACATTAACAATACACCAGTGTACAATAAAAGAAAGTGAGGCAGACCTCTGAGTCAATAGTACTTTACTGAAGGGTCCATAGCTCCCCTTTAATGAAGTGCACCTCAGATCTTCCTCACAATCTGAGATGCTCCCGTTCCTTAAAGCCTTAGTTTTATAGTGCTTGATAACCAAATGATACAGAAGAGGTAAAGTAAAACACATAGTCTCATTGGTTGATAGACCTATATTTTGACATTCCAGGAGAATTTTCAGCTCATGCTTGCAATAAATTAGCTGGTAGATGATATCTAAATATGGGCAGAGCTGATGGTCTTTCATTGGCCCTATGCTGGTCATAGACTGGGGAATAGATTCATAGGCAGCTCCTGTAGACAGGGTCACTCATTGGCCAAGTACCGTAGAGCCATTTCCCTAGCAAAGGGATAACAAGGGTGGAAGAACAATTCAGCTGGGGGACATTCCATGCCATTGAGTCACCTCCCTCTCCCCCCCCACCACCACATTGGGCTTGACCATTTATTGCTTAAGTATTGGATTAATTGCTTAAGCAAGTGGATTCACCAGATTGACAGTATATTAGTAGCCAAGTACAACAGTAATAATGACTTCCCCTATGGAAATCAAACTCAACTGAATAACACCAATTGGAAATAAAGCAGAGGTCTAAATCATATCCCACATTCCTTGCCCCCTTTGATCCAAAAAAAGACTTGTCTTCTTATGAATCATCACAATATAGATGCATACAAGGCAGTCCTCTGTGACAAAATCAGAGGGGGCAGTCCCCTACCAAGGTGCAAGAATAACAAAAATCCATTGGTGTAAGTCTTCTAGTAATTCAATGTAGTAACCCACTCACCATGTCCATGTAATCAGTCTTGGATTCAGATGTCTCACCTCGTACAGCTGGCTGGTTTCCTAAACAACTTCCAATGGAGTCTGCTGGAGATATCTCAGAAACCAAAAAGCCCCTTTGGAGATTTTCATGTTGGAGTGAGTATGGCTTCAGAGCAGCTTCTAGTGCATTTGCTTCTCAGGTTCAGATTACTTGCAGAGATGCCCTTTTCTGTTAAAATTTCTTGCAAATAGGTCTTATTCAAGTTTCCTATGACAGTAACCAGGTCAGATAGTGAGAACTAGGTCAAACCTTATGAATTTACATTTTAGGTTAGAAAATTCAAATAACTGAAAAATTAGAAAATCCTGAACCCAATTTTTAACATAATAACTCTTGTTATTGTTATTTCTTTAAAAAAAAAATTTTTACCAACTCATTGCCCCCTTAGGATGATGAGATTCTATTACGGAACTAATAACAAAAACAAAATATTTTAAAAGTTGTCAAATTGTAGCAAAAAGTTCTGTACGTTGAGTGATCAATTTCAAAAATGCATATAAGGTGTTTATAATAAAACAATTTGCACTCTAAGCCATACTTAGTATACAGGTTTTAACTCCAAATTAAATAATAAACCCAAATAAAATTGACTTTTTAAGATATTAAATTACTCTCCTCTAAGGAAATTGATTGCCTTAAAATTCTTTTATTCAAACCAAAAATGAGTATACTACAGACTAAATGAAATAATGAGTTTAGGAAGCATTGCTAGTACAAAGGCATGATATTATAGTGATGTGATATTTCAGTTATGTGGATGTGCCAGAACTATCTTGTAACTTCTTGATTTTCTTTAATTATTACTTCCATCTTTCAAAAGATAGAATAACCAACAAGAAGAAATTCTGTACTGCATCTGAAAGTGAGCTCATGATAGGGAAGGAGAGGAAAACCTATTTCAAAGTGTTCAGTGGAAGGATACATGAGATACTATGCTGTGCTGGGGTAGTCATCTCTTGAGAATGAAATTCTGATGATGTGATGAAGAATGATTCCAATAAGGATGAAAAAATGAGAATTTCTGAAAAGGCCAGTGTATATACACTAGATACTCACCAACCAACTTAGATTTTTAAAGATACATGCATCTTTTGCATAAACTAGGATTTGCATAGGTTTTGCATAAACACTAGGATAAGAAGGGAAATTGAGGAAATATGTGAATACCAAATGTCAGAAAATCAATCATCTCTGATAGGAGTCTGATATTACAAAATACATAAGGAATTAACTCAAATATGTGACCAGAGAGAAACAAATAATTTTTAAAGTACCTTAAAGTAGTAACATCATGAAAAATTGACCTTAAATTGTGAATAATAAGAAATATACAAATAAAACAACTCTGAGCTTTAACCTCAACTAGTAAATTTGGAAAGATGACAAAATATGGAAAAGTCAATGTGGAAGGAGCTTTGTTACACTGAGATACTTAGTGAATGAGTGAGGTATAAATTGGACTAACCGTTTTAAAAAGTAATTTGGAATTTGGGAATTAGTGATAAAGAAGTGACCATTCCCAGAAATTCTGCTGCTAGGTATATCCCCCAAGGAGGTTTAAGACAGAAAGTAATGTAACACATACATCAAAATATTTAGAGCACTTTTTTTGATAGCAAAGAACTGGAAACAAAGGTACTTATCAGTTGGAGAAAGGCTAGATTGTGCTACATGAAGGTAATGAGATTCTATAATGAATATGAATGTGACAACTTCATGGAAACATAGGAAGATTTAGCTTAATCAATAGGAAGTAAGTGAATTAAGTAAAGCTGAGAAGCCACAGTGTCTATAACAATGCAAATGGAAAAAGCCAAAGCCAAACATCATAATTGTAATGACCAAGCTTTGTCCTTACAGACGAGTTGAGAAAATCTACTCTCCTCCCTGTCTTGCAGAAGTGGGGACTATGGATGTGGAATGTTTTACATACTATCAGAAATGGCCTACATATTGGTTAGTTTTACTGAACCTTTTTTTTTCTTTAATCTCTGTTACATGAGATGGCTTACTGGGAGGGGGATAGAGAAGAGCATATTCAATAATAAATATGAAATAAAATCAAAAGCTATAAATAAAAATGAAATAAAATTACATCACATGCAGAATGTAGACACAAGAGGTAATTAGCTTAGTCATACATAATAGTTTCAGGAATGCTAAAGCTCAGAATGAGCTGAGGTTGGTGAGAGAAGATAAGAATTACATTTTCTTTTAATTGGGGAAAATAGAAACATAAAAGAAGAGGACCAGTATTTATTTTGATAATAATATAACTGGCAACAGAAGGTAAAGCCTCTTTTCTCTGCCAAGGAAAATGACCTAAAATGCAAATTAGCAACAAAACAAACATTAAAATAAACAGATTAAAATGATAGTTATGAAACAGTTGGCATTCTCACTGGCATCATCAAATAACAAGAATTAACATTCATAAGAGGTAGTGCATAGTATTCAGCTCATTGCAGTTAACCCACAAAATTTGAAAACAATTCTATAGAAAATGTGCCAAAAGAGAATATTTTTAAACAATAACAAAACAACAAATCAAATAATTTCAGTGAAGGAAAGGAAAATAAAATATAATTGCTAGAAATAAAATTGTATTAAAATGAAGAGAAATTAAATTAAGTGCAAAACTCAGATTAAAAGAAAATTTGATATAAAATAATCTTCCTCAAAAGTATCTCTACTTTCATTAAATCAAGCTGTAGAAGAAAAAATGAACTAATTAAATATAGTGAAGAGAAAATTTAAAAACTAAGACCGAAGAAACTCCTTCCACTGGTAAAATAAATGCTTATGCAATAAATGGAAGTCTTGTTTAAAAAGAAGCAAACAGGGATTGGACTGATAATTCCCAATACAAAAAATAAATAAAATTGTAGCAAAAAAAAAAAAAAATGACCCCAGCATGAGACTTCAAGTTTGTTAAAACTGTGTTGTTGTGGAACCTAAGGATCTGTGATCTCATTTACCATGTATTAGGGCACAAAAATCTCACAATCGAAGGCAGAAATATTAAATGCATCCTTCTCAGATCATGATGTAATAAAAATTATATGTAATAAAGGACCAGGAAAGGTGGTCTAAAACTTTATTGGAAACTAATCTAATCCTAAAGAATGAGTGAGCCAAGCAACAAATCATAGAAACAATCAATAACTTCATCAAAGAGAATGACAATGATGAGTCAGCATGGGGATGCGGCCAAAGTAGGTCTTAGGGAAAATTTTATATCCCTCAATGCTTTCATGAATAAAAAGATAAACTTTTGGTTAATGTGATTTAAAAAAGAAAGAAGAAAAGCAAATTACCAGTATCAAAAATAAAAGAGTGACTTCAACACCAATGAAGAGGAAATTAAAACAGTAATTAAGAACTATTTTGCCTAACTGTATGCCAATAAATCTGACAATTTTAGTGAACTGGATGAATATTTACAATAATATAAATTGCCCAGATTAATGAAAGAGGAAATAAAATACTTAAATAACCCTATTTCAGAAAAAGAAATTGAACAAGACATAAATAAACTCCCTAAGAAAAAAATCACCAGGGCCAGATGGATTTACAAGTGAATTCTATCAAACTTTTAAAGAACAATTGATTACACTATTATACAAACTATTTGGAAAAATAGGTGAAGAAAGTCCTACCAAATTATTTTTGTGATACAAATATGGTGCTTATCCCTAAACCAAGAGGAGCCAAAACACAGAAAGAAAATTATAAATGAATTTTCGTAATGAATATAGATGAAAACATTCTAAATAAAATATTAGCAGAGAGATCACAGCAATTTATCACAAGGCTAATATACTTTGACCAAGTGAGATTTATACAAGGAATGCTGGACTGGTTCAATATTAGGAAAACTATAAATGTAATTGACCATATCAATAACAAAATTAACAGAAATTACATGATTATCTCAATAGACGCAGAAGAAGCTTTTGACAAAATATAGCACCCATTCCTATTAAAACACTAGCAAGTATAGCAATAAATGGACTTCTCCTTAAAATGATAAGTAGCATCTATCTAAAATCATCAACAAGCATTATATGTAATGGGAAAAGCTAGAAGTATTCCAATGAGATCAGCAGTGAAACAATGATCACCACTATTATTCAATATTGTACTAGCTAGCTTTTTCAATAAGTTAAGAAAATGAAATTGAAGGAATTAGAATAGGCATTGGGGGGGGGAAGAAACTATCCCTCTTTGCAGACAATATGATGGTATACTTAAAAAAATCAAATAAAAAACTACTTGAAATAACTAAAAACTTTAGTAAAGTTTCAGGATATAAAATAAACCCACATAAACCAGTGGAATTTATATTACTAATAAAGCCCAGCAACAAGGGATAAAAAGAGCAATTCCATTGCTCCAATATAAAATACTTAGGCGTCTCCCTGCCAAGACAAATTCAGGAACTATGTGAACACAATAACAAAACACTTTCATGCAAATAAAGTCAGATCTAAACAATTGGAAAAAATATCAGTTGCTCATGGGTAGGCCAAGCCAATGTAATAAAAATAACAGTTCTATCTAAATTGATTTACCTATTCAGTTTCATACTAATTGAACCGCCAAAAAACATTTTATAGAACTAGAAAAGATTTTAACAAAATTCATCCAGAAGAACAAAAAGGTCCAGAATATCAGGGGAATTAGCGAAAAGAAATGCAAGGGAAGGTGGGCTAGCTGTACCAGATCTAAAATTTTGTTATAAAGCTTCAATCATAATAGCTATCTGCTACTTACTAAGAAATAGAATGGTGGGTCAGTGGAATCATTTAGGTAGACAAGACACAGTAGTCAATGACTATATCAATCTACTATTTGATAAACCCAAAGACTCCAGCTTCTGGGATAAGAACTCACTATTTGACAAAAATTGCCAGAGAAACTGGAAAAGAATATGGCAGAAACTAGGCATAGACCAACATCTTACACTGTATACCAAAATAAAGTCAAAATGGGTACATGATTTAGATATAAAGGCTGATGCTATAAGCAAACTGAGAGAGTGAGGAAGAGTTTACCTGTCAGATCTATGGAGAAGGGAAGAATTTATGACCAAAGAAGAGATAGAGAACATTATGAAATGCAAAATGGATGATTTTGACTACATTAAAATTTTTTTGTACAAACAAAGCCAATGCAACCAAGATAAAGAGGGAAGACACAGTTAGAGGGGCGGAGCCAAGATGGCGGCTGGGAATCAGTGACTGGCGTGAGCTCCCCACCAAGTCCCTCCAAAAACCTATAAAAAAATGGCTCTGAACCAATTCTAGAGCTGCAGAACCCACAAAGTAGCAGAGGGAAGCAGGGCTCCAGCCCAGGACAGCCTGGATGGTCTCTGGGTAAGGTCTGTCCCGCACGGAGCTCCCAGCCCCCAGCTGAGGGGAGCGGAGCTGAGCCCAGCGCACATGGCGCGAACGGACCAGACGTGGACCGACCAGACCAGGAGACCAG
>CM053625.1:17772301-17794015 GCA_028646595.1 Phalanger gymnotis
CTTGGTGCCTCCTTGCCTCAGGGGAGGGCTTAGTTTAGACATGAGTTTGAATGACATGTCTGGGACAGCAGGGGGGGCTCTTGGACCACGTGGGTTTGAGTCCACCTCTTTGTGGCGATTTTGGGTCGTGTGGGTGAGTCGCATGTGTGACTCACCCCTGAAGCTGACAAAGATATAAAAGCCAGGGGTTGGCCTCTTCTTCCTGGGAGCTCCTTGCTGCAGCAGTGGTGGTGTGAGTGACTCTGGGCCAGCCCTTGTTCTGAGCTCCCAGGGCCGAACCTAGATGTCGGTAACTATGAATTGTATTGGGTCTGTCTGTTTGTAATTTGGTTAAGGGCTCTTGAGATGGTGTTGATGAAGAGACTCTGGGCAGCTGTAGCTAAGGAGCCCTCCAGCTTGTAAACCCGGATGCTGAGACTTTGTTTAACTCTGGTAGCTATGTATTGGGATTTGAATCAGACAAGGTCTGTCTGCTGATGTTTGTAATTTGCTTGTATTTTGTTCTGAAGTTCAGTGTGCTGGCTTTTTCCCCTGAACTAAGTGAATGATATTTGTGTGCTGAATTAAAGTAAACTTGCCAACCCCTTAACCTTGCTCTCCTTATTAAGGCAGATTAAAAGAACCTGGGCTTTCTAGCTGTCTGGCAGCTTTCTGGGTGCTGGCTGTGGGTGGATCTGGACCCCCCACAGAAGCTGCTAGCCAGATTGTTAAAACAGATGGGAGCGGGGTGACAGAAGGGACAGCTGACTGGGGAACAGAGCAACCAGAATATATGCCATCTTGGAGTAGGGGGGAGGGTAGAAATAGAGAGAAAATTTGTAATTCAAACGCTTGTGAAAATCAATGCTGAAAACTAAATATATTAAATAAAAAAAATTTTAAAAAAAAGAATTCAGACCAGAATGTGTTACTGGATGAATAAAGTATAAAGCTGCTCCATCAGTACATATATATTGGACAAACACTGCAGGAAAGATTTCCTCTGGAAAACCGTGCAGTGCTTTTTATGATCCCAAGCTTTTGCCTGAAACAAAAGACGAATCTTTTCACATGAACATTCTGGTGATGCTCTTCTACTGTTTGTCATAGAATACTAAATGTTCAAAGCATTTAAGTCTGGGTGACCTATAACCTATGGGAAAAGCCTATGGTGGGAATGAGAAGGTTGCAACATTATCAGAGAAAGAGAAGATGTGGTAGAAAAGATACCATCAGACAAATGTCTGACTGGAAACAGAGGAAGCCTGGTCACTAACAAGAGAGAATAGTGTGTGCTCCACTGGAATTGACACTATATTAAGAAATCTATAGGAAGGTCCTTACTTAGAGTGGGTGGATGCTCTGAAAAGGATTTATGGGAGGACATGAATAAAAATCAGGACTCAATGGGATCCTTACAAATGAAGGAGGGATTCACATCAGTGAGATCCTTCCAAGTCTAGTCAAACTAACTAAATTCTAAGTTCACTGAGAGTGGTTTTTTTATACCACTTTGTAGCTTTAATATTTAGCACATGTAGTATGAGCTCGGTAAAAAGTTTATTATAGATTTGAAGGGCTTGTTTTATTATAAAACTGTACGTGATCCTAAAGGCAATGGAAAGATTGTTGGTAGGTGAAAGATTCTTGGAAGATGAAAGCAGATTAGCAATACAGTGAGGAGATGATTAAAATACCTCTGGAGTCAGGAAGACCTGAGTTCAAAACCAGCTTCAGGAACTTATAGCTGTGTTACCCTGGGCAAATCACTGTTAAACCACTGGAGAAAGAAATGGCAAACCACTCCAGTATTTCTGCCAAGAAAATCCCACACACTATATGGTCCACAGGGATCACAAAGAACCAGACATGACTGAAAGACTGAACAACAAATGAAAGAGAGTAAGGAGATAAATTAATTGAAGATGCTCAGAAGGAAAATGTCAGACAATACTACAAAAAACAGTGATTCATTCAAACATTTCTGAAATGTTTTCTACACATCATCAAGTTAGTCACTCCAGAAAACACACAAATAGTTAACAATCTTGCCCTCATAGTGTTTCTGATCCCAATCAGATAATATACACTACATGTAAACAGAAAAATATTATACAAATTAAAATATAGATATATAAACAGAATACAAAAATATGAATATAAAGAAGAATATAAAGAATGAGGAAGAAATAATTTTAAAGGTGAGGAAGAGAGGCTTTGAAGGAGGCTTTAATATATGTTTGGGGCTTGAAAAGATGGAAATAGAATGTCAATAAAGGCACTGCAAGTATGAGTAAAAAGTGTTAAAGGCAGAAAAATATGAGTAGTTTTTGAATAAAGGTAAATAATCCAGTTTGATTAGAATACGGAGGAAGAGTAAGAAAAAGCTGGCAAAAAAAAAGGAAAAAAAAAAAGGGGGGACTAGAAGTAAATTCTTATAAGACCTCAAATGCCAAGTGAACGAATGTGGTTTGTACTCAGTAGGCAAAATTTCTCAGAAGAAACACACTATTATTTCTAAATGGTTGCTATATTCAAAATATTGTTTTCGGTCACTTCATCAGAATTTCTCAGACACCAAAGTTTCAAGAACAAGATTAACCTAGAAAAGTGTTACCTTTTCATTATTCTAAGTTCAGATAAGTACAACTTTTAACAACTTCATATAACATTTTCAGAAAAGCAAGAAAAATAACTAAAAACTGCTAACGAAAATTAGCTTAGGACTTCTAGTCTACAAAATACTAACTAGCTAATAAACAAGATGCTGTCAAAACAAAATCAGATTTTTGTGTTTTGGGGGGAAGGAAAGGGAGAGTGAAGGAGGTGGAGGGGAGGGAACAAGCATTTATCAAGCACTCATGTACTAAGCCTTAAAAACTCACATGTACTAAGCTTTACACAGATGTTATTTGATGTGATATCAGCATAAGACGTAATAAATAAGAAAGTGAATTTTACTTACAACAGATTGAAAATATTCAGGGGAAATGCCTTCCAATTCCAAGATTTTATCCTCAAGTTTTTTAATTCTCTGATAAATATCTCTAGGTACTGGACCACCTAAAGAAAATTTAAAAAAATCTGAAATTGTAAACTTTCAAAAATGATTTATGTTATTGATTTTTAAAACACACTGTAAAAGATTTTTAGACAATTGATCTGGTAAGGTCTATTGACTAATTTGTATCTCAGCCATAAAAAATGAAGTACAAGAATTTTTTTTTCTTACTTATTGCAATATGTACTTCGGGGTCTATCACACTACACCTACCTTTTTCAAAACACTACATTATACGAGCTGTCAAGAGTTCCTGGTGCTTAGCATGTACTTTATATTTTCCATGCTGTTCAAGGGGAGTTTTAATATGAGCAGGCCATTAGTTGTTTTGGATAAAGAAAATCCAGTTACTACCATCACATGGAACAGCATAGCCAACTTATCAAATATTTTTCAATTTTCATTTTCTCTAGTATTTGCCATATTTTTCTCAGAATTACTCAGAATAGTTTCCCTATATCTTGGAGTATACCAATGCAGAAAACCCTTTTACTGAGTAATTCAGGAAGAACGGATGACAACTAAGACCATACAAATTTCAAGTTTATAGTTAGGCAAAAACTTAAAATAATTAATCTAGAAAATTTCCTGTGGAAGCACAAAATCTTCTCCAAGGAGAATTATTATTAAATATGTAAACTTTTTGAGAACTTCACTTTTAACCTGGCACACCATAGTCCTCATGCTCCAGAATAAAGAGGTGTTACATAATTAAGACTTTAGTAAAAGCTCTCTGAGGAAAGAAAAGTTAAAAACCACAATTTATGTTAGTCATGAATTAATCATTTCAGTACACAAAGAGTACAAAACACCTTTAATAAACACTTTTTATCATCTACTTTTAGAGTTGGAGTAGAAAGCCTTTAAGTATTCTCACAACTTCATTTTAACCTTTTAATTATTTATTTTTCAAAAAGAAATTTAAGAGGCACAACTGACTGGCCTACCAGGTATTTTTAGCAGGTATCATTTTTTTAGTTTGTAATTCACACTTGGAAGAATTTCTTTTTTTTTTTTTAAATGAGTGTTCACAAGATTATAACAGTTTATAAGACCGTCTTAAATCACAATTTAGGACAAGAGAAGACTTTTCCCTTCAGCATAAGAATATCATTCCTTTTCACCATTTCAGGTCCACAGGGCTTTCCTGAACCAAAAAGGAATAAACACTGAAATTTAATTTAATATTTTGCAAATAAAAAAATAAACCCATTACAATAGCACACTCACTTACCTGTATGTAAACGCAAATGAGCTTCAATATTTTGCAGTCTTTCCTCTACAGCCTGGTTCCCACAGTCACGAAGCATGTTATTAATTTTATGACCAGTTCTTTGTGCTCCTTCAGTTCTAGTTTGTGGGCCATAAGTATTCACAACTCTAGAAACTAAATTGCCAAGAAATTTTTATTTTTTATGTATACTATGATATTTATAGACTCTTTAAAATCATGAGCTCCCAAATAATATTTTTGATCTTTTTAAAAGACCATCTACGCCCATGCTCCCACCACTCTCAAATACAAGTATAAAAAAAGCCAAAAGTTTTACTTAAAAAGGAAAAAAAATCTCAAGATTTGAAACTAAAGAAGAAAGCATTACATTATTAAGCACATAGTCTTGATTAGCACAAGTTTTGCTGATGTTTTAAAAAGAAATTCTTTATTTATTAAATACCTACTATATGCCAGGTGCCTTGCTAAGAGCTTTAAAAATATAATTTCATTTCATCTTCACAATCCTGTGGGGTGGATGTTATCATTATCCCTGTTTTATAGTTAAGTGAACTGAAGCAAACAGTGGTTCAGTGACTTGAATTATAAGGTTACTTACCCTTGATGTGACTTTTAAACCCTGGATAAGGGGTAAAAACAGCATCAGTCCTTGCACAGCTGTTCTCTATGGAAAATTTAGAAAAGTATGATGATCTCAAATAGTCACTTACGAAGTGCAGAGTTTTGTAGTTTCCCAAGTAGCTCATATTAATAAGAAATGTGGTAGGAAAATAGAGTTCTTTCTAAATACTGAAATATAAAACACTATCAAATAAGAACAAATCAGAGTTAAAGTTTTATCATACCTATAACTTCTCAGGTAATTTTAGTATATCATGAACAGAAAAGGTTTTTGTAAAGTGTTTAAAATATTTAGTTTCATATGTAAATCTTGGGTAATGTGAGATAATATTATTTAATCAATGTTATACTTTCAAAACAGCCAATGCTACAGCAGAAGAATGAAGTCCATAAAAAATACCTAACTCCCTAATAGGAGAGCATTTTATTCCTCAGTGCCAGAAATTTTATTCCTTCTATTCCAAAATAGAACTAATTATACGGATTTGGCTTTTTAATAATATTTAGTATCTTTTATGTTTACTGGCATTGAGAATTAAAAAGGATTAGCTATAAAAATTTAAAACATCCCTTATTCTTTCTAAGACCTGTATCACAGGAAAAGAGATGTAAAAGAAGCCTATATACAAAAATCCTTTAACCACAGAAGAAAGCCTTCCTCCTGAAATTTTCGAACAGATTAGAATTTACCTTGGGACTTTTATTTCAACTAGGCCAGGTAAAAACACCATAATTATAACTCTAAGCACAGACTTAGACTGGGAGGCAATTTTTGCTTTTGTGCTGGACTGGTGATTTCATCAAGAGTAAGACATTGTTAAAAAAGAGCTTCTACCAATGAACATTGACACTTGCTCTGCCATTTATATTATACTCTTCAGAGAGTTGCCAGAGTCAATAAGAGATAAAGTGACTTGCCCAGGGTCACACAGACAGTATTTATCAAAAAGAACTTGAAAAGAGCTCTCTAGCCATACGCCATTGCCAACTACAAATCACCATGAGACCAAAAGAAAGGTAAAAAGCTACTGGCAGAACAAAAGCTATAAAATAAAACATCTACTAGAATCAAAGAATATCAGTTGATTTCTTGAACCATTCCCATTTTTAAATTGTTAAAAAAAACTTTCCAAAATGGACAGAAGGTTAACCTTCTTTTTTAGGTGAAGGTGGGTACAGACCTGTGATTTTTAAAATCAAAGATGTCATCAGTATAGGGATCTTGGGATGTGGAAACTTTGACCAATGCAGTTGGCATTGTAATTCATGGTTTCTGAAAGTTACCCAGGCTGTTGGAGTTTTATGTGACTTGCCCATGATCATAGAACAAAAGTTAGAGGCAGGATGTAAAGTTGTCTAGACCCTAAGGCTGGCCCCTATTTCCTTTTATATTAGAAATTTAAAGAAAAACCCTATTTCTCATTAATGATTTTTTAAAAAATAACTTTTATAAAAATAAATGGATAAGTATTAGTGAATACAAATTGTTAAGATGCATTTATACTGTCCTAGTTAAAGCATTTCTCATAGCCAACGCAAGCACTAATGCAAAAAATGGGAGGTAGCCTGGGACAATGGAAAGAGTCACGGGGATAAAAAACAATAATAAAAGTTCATTCTCTACTAGAGCTAAGATGGTAAAATGCCTGTTAGGTGACACAAAAGAATTTGAGTACGCATATTATGGTGAATGTCTAAGTTCAGGGACTCTATGGGTCAAGGAGTCGTGTTGAATATTTAGACTTCTGTCAACTTCTATTCTCTGTATATTTATATTTAAGAGTTAATACAGAGAACAGAAAAATTATATTAAGGACACATGTTTCTCTTCCCTCAACAAACTCTCTCTCATATGCTGCAGATGGATTGCTAAAGTTTGCAGATGAGATTTTGTCAATGCACTGTATCTACTGTTTTAAAAAAAATGCTACTATGAAAGATATGCATACATTTATGTTATGTATCTATAAATATATACCTATACCAATATACACTTATTATTAAGGGCCTACCATGCTAAGTGCACACACACACACACACCCACTTGCCGTCCAGTCATTTCAGTTGTGTCCAACTCTTCGTGATCCCATTTGGGGTTTTCTTGGCAAAGATGCTGGAGTAGTTTGCCATTTCCTTTTCCAACACACGCACACACACACACACACACATGCAAACACACATACGTATATATTTTCATTTGTATGTACATATAAACACATATTATTTATGTGTATACACACACATATATAATCAGGTAAATGTCTCTACATAGCGCTTATAATAGGAAAAGTTGAATCAATATAAATTATTAAATAGGAACCTAAAGGAGAGAAGTATTATTGCCTCTCTTATCTGATGCATGAATGTTTCTGTTAATTAGCCAAGGGATTTGACAGGAAAATGGAAGCATTTGGAGAATGAATTCTTCATATATTTTTCTAATGATAACTTGTGCTCTAATGATTGCTGTGATAATTGACAATGAGCTATGTCGGTGCTTCCCAACATTTTTCATTCTGTGGCAAAATATGCACCCTAGTGCAATAAAAGAAGAAAAATCCACGACGAGCAGTTCTGCGATCAACTGACAGAGCACAACACAAAACATCATACTTCCAAGTTGGAAAAAAAAGCCCAAAAATCAACTTCTCACTTTTTTAAGGAACACTGCCTCTTCTCTAAGTTCATTTAATGTCCTGGAAGAAGCAATTTAAAGTAACACTATTTGCAGTCATGAAATTTAGATAGCTAGTTTCCATCTCACTATAAGGGCCAAGCCCTTTCCCTCCCTCCCTCCCAATCTTAAAACATCAAAGCTGCAGTCTTTATTTTAATTTATAAAATTTGTACTATTCTTGAAAGAGAAATAACAATATGATTATTCATCTAAAAATTGCTACTACAATAGCCTACTCTGCTTCATTCTTAATACTGAAGAAGCATTTACCATGGCATAGTCCTCAAAACATTTCTGAAAATAGCCTATTTTAAAATTTATTTTTAGGGATATCTTTTGTATTTGCATCACATTTATTTCTAAAGACAACCTTACTTACACCCCATACCCAAAAAAAAAAACCAAAAAAAAAAAATCAAGAAAGCAAATCGAACAACCATAATCTGAGAGTATATATAATATTCTACACCAATAGTTTCCCACCTCTTTAATGGCAGGAGAAACATTTCCCCAAGTCTGTAGCCAAGCTTGGTCATCTTAATAACAGTTTTCAGTTTTGTAAAACAGTGTGTTACTAAGCAAGAAGAAAAATCTTTACAATTGATGCTAAAATAAACAAAAACAAATTCTTGATTTTACAGATTTTTAAGAGCTAAGAAATTTAAAAAAGAGAATAAAAGTACCTCTAGATAAATAAAATTACCTGGAGATTAAATTCTAGCTGGATATTTACCTTGATTGCAATCAATTACATTACAAAATTCCCTGACATTGTTTTCATTGATTTCAGCTTGCTTTCGTTCAATGAATGCCGATATTCTTCTGTCAATCTGCAGGTAACAAGTTCATATGTACATATATTGTTGAAACAATTTCAAGTTTTTAAAGACTTTTTCAATTTCAAGTTTTTAAATTGAAGACAAAAAACACCTATGCTTACTTCTGCTTTTCCAGCTTTTATCTGGACTACTTCCGGATCAAAGTTAATTTGCTTGTCTTTAAGAATTCCCAAACCACAATCTTTGTATTTTTCTTCTGCATGTAGGTTATCATCGGGGCATAGTTTTGAATCATTTTTGTTGACTGATTTTGTTTTATCTGCCTCTTCAATGGCAGTTATATTTTCCTCTTTAATCAGGCACTGAAGTCTTTCTAAAAAAGGCTTAAAAAAAAATGAGCTAATTTGATGGGTGTTTAAACTGACCAAAATTAAAATAATTATAATTTTAACTAAAATTCCTACTTAAATTCAATTTTTAAAAGCTATTAAATTTAAATTTAGTATTTTGGCATTTATGAATTTGACTACATAGGACAATTTGTAGTTTTGTGCTGCCACGATTATCATCATTGTCATAGATTTGTAAGAAACTTAAGAAATCTAAACCTGCCTTTGAAGGAATCACCCTGTTATTTTGTGCCAAATCAAAGGCTCAGCCTCTGGCACCAATGTCACTTAATTAACATGTCATTCAAATGCCTACTCAGAACACTAAGGCTTAGTATTTTTCCTCCTTAACATGAGAGCCAGTGCTCTTACTCAGTAAAGCCCTGCATTATCACTACATCACTGGAGATTCTCCACTTGAAACTGCAGTTGGTCAAAGTGTAGGAGAGAACACAGACATGAAATATATAGGTGTTATACTGAACACTTATGCTTTTCCTGTCATGGTAGGTTATCTTCTTAGGTCACAAAATGAAAGAAGTTTCTTTCAACATAGCAGAAAATTAACACTTACCACTAACATGAGAAAAAATATATCAAACCTAATGTACAGCATAAATTATATTACCTATTTTCCTCCTCCCTCCCAATAACTATTACTCCCAACACGAAGTAGTTGGATTTTAGCATAAGGTCCTTGAAGTAAAGGAAGAGATGAATATTAATATATATTCCAGTTTAAATAAAAACACTTTTCAAAGTCATACTTCTTTCAGTTATTCTTTTGTTTCCTATGTCATATTAACTTTTTTTGTAATCTATCACACATTTTAATGCCACTAAAGTGAACAATCCAAAACAGTTTTCCATTTAACACTACACAACTTGAATTTTTTATATGAAAATTTATACAACTACGAATACAGAGTCATCTGATTAGAAGCCAGAAAGCTTAGAAGCCATACTGTTCATGTAGAGAAGTGATGCACTCAAAAAACACAATACTACTATACATCTAATAGTTTAATGTCTATTTCTGATAAAAAAGGATGCTATAAAAACTGTTAAGGAAAATTATCACATAATATAGTAACTGGCTATTTACTAAGACGAGACAATAACATAGAAATTACTTTCTTTTAAAAAACTAAGCTGAAAATGTTTAATTGCAATAGACACTGCAGGATGTGTCATGCTGAGATAATGCCACTTCTTAAACCACTGAAAGCACTCCATGAGCCTCCAAGCTCACCCAAGGCATGGAATCATTATCATAGCATGACACACACCTGCCGTGTCTTATTGCTTAATTATAACCCACCATAGATGAAACTGTACTGAATTTACAATGCAGGTCTAGAATTGAATAGAGATGGATTCATTCAATCTTCATAACCCCATCAGTTATTGGGCTAGTCTTACAACTGTCTGGAACCTATCTGTAACCTTGTATTAATAGTGTTAAGCTAAAAATAATTGAAATGTTATAAGCTTGTAATTTTACTACAATTAGATTCTATTCTGACAGTCAAGTTAATGTGTCCAACAAGATATTTACCTGAAAATATAAAACATGTTGTTCAAGAGCGCTAAAGAGCAATGCTGGCTGGAGTGCTGAGAGGCTCTGAAGCTTGTTCCAATCGATTGTAATTTTCACCACATCATCTCCAAGGTTAAGCTTCAAAAGGGCAAAACAGCACCATCACAAAAATGACACCATTATATTGTACACATGTGCTGTCATAAAAAATAGGATTTTTACAGAGCAATACATATACCTATCTTACTCAAAGTTATCAACCTTTTAATCTTTAGCTAAAAATTAATAAATTCCCATTTTAAAAGGTATTAGAATCTTGAATATTTTGATAAAAGAACAGGCATGATCTCACATCCTAAAGGGGTTAAGTTCTATGTCACAGGACTGTCTTATAGGTGAAATTGCCTTACAATAAGATACTTTGGGTACTTTAGTCCCTAAACCCCTTGGATTGGGCTGAAGGAGGACTTTCCTCATACTGAAATCCACTCAAATCAGAGTGAGTTTCTAACATGCACATCACTCTAAGTTAGCTAAATATATCTATTATATATTATTTGTCCTCTGTTGCTATCTGAATCATGCTTCCATTGACTGTCTTCTCTACCAAACTTTTATCTTTGTAACTCAAATATACAGGTTATGAAATCTATATATAACGAGATTAAAAAATAACAATTTCTCAAAAAAATTATCCAAACCATGATTTATTTGAGCATTAAAGGGAAAAATGAAATATGATTTAACTCTTCTGAATAAAACTATACATTTGTAGATGGAATGGATTCCTTGTTCAAATAAAGCCTGATAAATAGGAGACTTTTAATACATTTGCAAGTTGCTTAACTATATTAAGGTATATCTCATAAGAAATATATCTATGGTGGGTATGTAACATTTATGAAAAGTAACCAAAAACAATATTACATTATATGCTAGCATAAAAAGTACTGTAATGCCAATTTAAAAAAATGTAATTGGTTTGCATAATTACTTTTGCAACAATTTAGTTTTTATAAAAGACAGTATTACAAATCCTTCAAGAGTTCATATAGAGTAGATAAAATGTAAAAAAAAAACCATTGTGAAACAATTCAAAATGATTCTTTTATAAATGGAAGAATATCATGATGTGCAAAATACTAGTTATTTAGATTCTGATTCTAACTTTTAAAAGTCTACTTCTGAGATATAGAAAGATATATGAGGCAATGACAATGCCTGAATTAATCTCAATGTATATTTTCTAAAATGTCACATAAATAGATTTCATAGGCTAACAAATCTTTAATATTTTCGCTGAATCATCATATTTGTAGACCTTACCAACAAATCTGATTACAGTAAATATAAGCACCTTACTTGGTTATGAATCCATGAACTGCAAATTAAATTATTGTAGAGAATAAAGGTTATAGTAATTTTGATTTATTATAAAAGTATTAAGATTTCAATTGCATGCAATTGTTTTCATTAAAAAAAAAGAATCTAAAAAAAACCCATGTGCTCCTTCATTCAAATATAGGGGTAATTTTCATTTCAACTAAAAAAAAATGAACATTCACTATAACCTTCAATATTAGGAAGATTAATTTAAACATCTGGTATCATAGAACATGTAAGAATTGACGGACTCCAAAACCTTTATTAGTCCTTCCTTGATAGGACCATTTTTTTTTTTTTGCTATTCTGCAGAGAAATTAATAATACAGCGCTAAAATATTCACGTTCAAAACAAATGAAAAACAGTCAAAGGGCCAACAGGAGCAAACTATAAAGTTAAAAATTAGGAACGTCCATGACTTGAGTGAGCATGTACACTAAAACATTTAATAATACTGTGTTCCCTATCAAACAATATCAAGAATTAAGATCATAAACCCTAACCTCAAGCAAAGATGATCATGCAAATTTTATGATTTAGCTTCTTGCAAAAGCAAATAATGAACTAAAGTGATAGTATAAATACTTTTGCTTTTATTCGAATCTCTAAATATCTCAAAAAGACAGATAATTATCAATGTGGTCAGTATTTTGATTAACCATCAAACTGAACTAATTTTGGTTTTTGATTGATATCATCTTCTCTGTGTCAGATGCAAGTAATAATATTTACACATCTGACAGTGGCATATATTATGTAAATTTTACTCATGTGACTATACCTGAACCTAGAGTCTGGAAAGCACACATAAAAATATAATCTGTGGGAAATATGCCTTTGAAAAAATCTGGAATGTGAAAA
Organism: Phalanger gymnotis; assembly: GCA_028646595.1. Lineage (NCBI taxonomy): Eukaryota > Metazoa > Chordata > Mammalia > Diprotodontia > Phalangeridae > Phalanger > Phalanger gymnotis. Next base: position 17,784,827 of record CM053625.1, read on the forward strand.
CTTTCATATAATTCACTTCACGAACTTTCTTTTTAAAATTCAACCTACCATGGGAAAAAAGCTATCTCATTTGTAAATGACTATGACATTATTTCATGTAATTTTATATTTATCTCCATCCTAATTCATGATACCAAGCTCCAATTGCTTTGCTTTTTTTTTCCCTTTTGTTTAAAGGAACTTAGAATGTGGAAGCTTAAGGCCTAAAAAGTTAACATTTAAAATAAAGACCTTTTTCAAGTCATATCCTTTCGAATACTTAAAAAATATAACTACCAAGTCTTGAAAAAATGGTCTGAATTCGCATGCTGCTTAATAATTTCTACAAATAACTGCTTCAAATTTGGCTGAATATCACAAACTGTCTCAACAGGGATGGCTAAAAGGAAAAGCGCGTGTTTTTTTTTTTTCCTTACCCCAGACAAACACACTTGCAAAAACAATCAGAAGAATAAAGCTATCATCACAAATCTAGATTTATTGTTTATAAACTTAGCCTATCACACAGTTAAGTGCCTATAAGATTATTAAAGCAATTGTTATCAGGCCCAGTACCTAGGAGATCTTTTTTTTTTTTAACAGCTAAGATGTTTTCTATGCTAATGAGATTGGGGGGAAGGGAAGAGAGAGGTCACTAACCAAAAAATTTACTGATGTCAAATTTCTATTTAGACCATATAACCATAATTAAAATACGACAAGATCTCTAAATAGGTAGTGAACAGATCGGTACAAAAAGTAGTTAAAATTTTTCTTTGAAACATTAGTTTTAAAAATGTAAACAAATAACCGGCTTCTAATTTTGCATTTTATAGAAGAAATAAAAATTATTGCCAAATACCGCGATTAAGTCGTCTTCATTACCTATTTCGACTTAACTACACCCAGGAGACATCAAAATTAGCCTAGTCTCATGATCGGAGTATGTAAGTTATCTTTTTCTTTATTTTTTTAAATAAATGTGATATGACCCACTAGGGAATAAACGTAAAACAAAACTACTATTCGTTATATCAAGTCACAAAAATAGTGAGGGAATAAAATTTCCCAAACAGAAAGGGATCTTCTGTCACCAGATTCCTTCTCTGTGCAGATGGTTAGTGAACCTTTTTTTTTCATCTCAGAGGAAACAAGAATGATTTCGGATCCTGCGCTCCCTGGGCTTTGGGCAGTCCCAAGGAGGGAGGGGGCTTATCCGCCTTTCCTCGGGCCAGGACAGCTTCCCCTGCTGGACAGTTCCTCCACCTCCGACTTCTTCGCTAGCTGCTTTTCCCCCCTTCTCTCTCTCTCTCAATTTTTTTTTGGTGGGGGGGCGGGGAGGAGCGGGAATGGGAATCACCGAAAATGACCCCGCAAGATGAGTGTTAGGAAAAATGTAAGCAGGCAGATAGATGCAGCAGAGCAATCCTGCTGGAACCCTAATTCTCTCGTGCTTGGGGCAGGAATCTCCAAAGTCCCCAAGATTCGCCAACCCAGTTGACGTAGCAGAGCCTCAGTCAAACGTGTAAACAAGAGAAAGGGAGAAGAGTGGAGAGAGGGAAAAGGAAAGGAAAGAGAGAGAGATACGGATAACGCTGCCGTTATTTACCTGCCCTGTCAGGGTGCGGAGAGAGCGGAGGAAACCAACCAGAACCTCGCGGTAGAAGGTGCTGCTTTGATCCGAGTTCTTGTCAATGCTTCGGGGGTGCCCCGATAGCCCCACAGGAGCGGCCATGACACCTCCCCAACTGCTGCCGAGGTTCCTGTTTAGTCCCGCCCCTTTCGCGCTTCAGTTTTCGTCGCTTTATGATGACGCAAAGAGAAGCGATCCTTACGTTTAGCGTGGCCCCACCCCTTTCCATCTGACTGGCAAACATGAGGACCAATCAAATGATTGGAAGAAGCGACTTTTCCAGCCCACTCCTGCCCAGTCTTCGCTGCAGTCATTCAGTGACCAGACTGCGTGACACGGGAATATGAATTGTAGTCCCATTTTGAGTATCTTAGGTGTTAAAAGTTGTAGGGTATTGTTTTTCTTAATTTGCTAAAACATTAGGACCGAATTGCCTCATTTTTTTTTTTACATGACAAGTGATGTAACCTGGTGATGAGAGGGCTTCCATGCCCATGGATATGGAGAAATATGCTCAACTGCCTTTCTATGGGATATGCCTGCCGGCCCCTTTCCTTAAGAGACATCAATTTCTGATTGGTCAGAGGAGGAGAATATTGAAGATGATTGGCTACAGAGTCAAGAGGCGTAATAGCTTGTACTTTCTCTTGGAATTCTCGTGTGCATCCTCTCCCTGGCCACAGATACCCTAGTGTATCCCAAGTAATTTGCAATGACTGCACATTCTCTCCGAGGGGAGTATGTTAGAGCGTAGGGCCCTTTTCATATTTTTCCCTTTTCAAATTTTGAGTATCATTTCTATAAGGAAGGGATGGTAATTTTGCCATCATTTAGCAGAAGCAATGAATGACCTTGCAACTTGGGCATAGTTTGCCTCTGTACCTTTTCTCCATTTACTCATTTATATTGGCATGTGAGAGAAACTTGAGATGAAAACTGAGGGAATCAAGGACATTAGAACTGTTTTTGTAATTAGCCATAAAGTAACCATTGCCTGGGTTATGGTCAGGCTTTGAGAAATGAAAATTTAGGAATCACATTGGATAGTAAATGTAAGCTAGGGTGTGGTCTCTTAGCAAGGACACCAGCACAAAAAAGGGAGGGAAAGTAATTCTTCTCCACTGCTCAAAATCTGAGGAAGAGAATTTTCTGGAGGGGTCTGTAAAAATCTCTGTGTCCATTTCCTCATCTGTAAATGAGGGTGTTGGACTGTGTGACCTATCAAGTTCATTAGAGCTCTAAATTTTCTGTTCCTGTGCTTGGGATGACTTGAACTGGGTAGTGGCATGTCACAGAGTTGTGTTCAATTATGTGTACCGAGGTAATTCTAAGCTGTCTCTAGTTTATACCCAAACAATTCCCTCAATTTCCAATTCTTAGACATCACAAAAAGAGCTGCTATGAATATTTTCGTACAAATAGATCCTTTTCCTTTTTAAAAAATAATCTCTTTGGGATACAGACCTAGTAGTGGTATTGCTAAGTCAAAGAGCATACGTATTTTTATAGCTCTTTGGGCAGAGTTCCAGATTGTTCTTCGGAATGGTTGGATCAGTTGACAATTCCACCGATAGTACATTAGTGTCTCAATTTTCCTACATCCCCTCCAATATTTATTACTTTCCTTTTCTGACATATTAGCAATCTGATTGGTATGAGGTGGTGCCTCAGAATTGTTTTCATTTACATTTCTCTAAGCAATAGTGATTTAGAGCATTTTTCATAGATAGCTTTGATTTCTTCATCTGAAAACTGCCTGTTCATATCCTTTGACCATTTATCAATTGGGGAATGACTTATATTCTTACAACTTTGATTCAGTTTTCTCTATGTTTGAGAAATAAGGCCTTTATCAGAAATACTTGCTGTAAAAATTTTGCCCTAGTTTTTTCCTTTCCTTCTAATTTTGGCTGCATTGTTTTTATTTCTGTAAAAAACTTTTAAATTTACTATAATTATGTATTGTAATGCTCTTTATCTCTTATTTGGTCATAAATTCTTCCTTTATCTATATATTTGACAAGTAAACTATTCTTTGCTCTCCTAATTTGCTTATAGTATCACCTTTTATGTTTAAATAACATACCCATTTTGGCCTTATCTTGGTATAATTTCATTTCTCTAATTAATAGTGATTTGGAACATTTTTTCATACGACTTTAGATAGCTTTCATTTCTTTATGTGAAAGCTGCCTGTTCATATTCTTTGACAATTTATCATTTGAGGAGTAACTTGTATTCTTATCAATTTGACTCAGTTCTCTATTTATCAGAGACCCTGGCCGTAAAAATTGTTTCCCAGCTTTCTGCTTTCCTTTTAATCTTGGTTGCATTTGTTTTGTTTGTGTAAAAGCTTTTTAACTTAATTTTGTTATGATCTCTATATCTTGTTTGATAATAAATTCTTCCCTTCTCCATAGATCAGACAGGTAGACTATTACTTGCTCTGCTAATTTTCTTATGGTATCACCCTTCATGTCTAAATCATGTACCCATTTGACCTTGTCTTGGTATATGGTGTAAGATGTTGCTCTATACCTAGTTTCTGCCAAACTGTTTTTCCAGGCAGTTTCTGTCACATAGTAATTTCTTATTCCTAAAACTTGGATCTTTGGTTTTATCAAACACTTGATTGCTAATTTCATTTACTTATGTGTATTGTGTACTTAATCTGTTCCACTGATCTACCACTCTTTCATAGCCAGTACCAGATTGTTTTGATGACTACCACTTTGTGGCACTGATAGACCACCTTCATTCACATCTTCTTTTTTTCATTTATTCCCCTGATAGTCTTGACCTTTTGTTCTTCCAGATAAATTTTATTTTCTTTAGCTCTATAAAATAATTTTTGGCAGTTTGAGTGGTATGGAACTAAATAAGTAAATTAAGTAGAACTGTCATTTGCATCATATTGGCTTGGTTTACCCATTACCTTTTAATATTTTTCCAGTTGTTCAGATCTCACTTTATTTATAGGAAAAGTGTTTTGTAATTGTGTTCATATGTGGGTTTGTCTTAGCAGATAGACTCCAAAATATTTTATATTGTCTATATCTATTTTAAATGGAATTTTTCCTCCTATCTCCTGCTGCTGGGTTTTGTTGTTAATATATAGAAATTCTGGTGATTTATGGGGTCTTATTTTATAGCCTGCATGTATACACAACCAGTTGGACATAGAAATCCATATTGCCCAAAAGGGAAGTAGGAAGGAGAGGGATGAGAAAAGAGGGGAGGGAAGGTGAAGGGAAAGAGGGCAAATTAAGGGAGGCAGTGGTCAGAAACAAAAATGACTTTTGAGGAGGTCTAGGGTTAAAAAAATGGAATAAACAATGGGGCAAAATACACAATTAACAATCATAACTGTGAATGTCAGTGGGATGAACTCACCCATAAAATGGAAGTGGATAGCAGAATGGACTAGAAACCAGAACCCAATAATGTATTGTTTACAAGAGACACACTTGAAAAAGAAAGACACATATCAAGTTAAAAATGTAAGGGATGGAACTATTATGCTTTAGCAGAAGTAAAAAAAGGCAGGGGTACCAATGATGAATTCAGACAAAGCAAAAGCAAAAATAGACTTTGATTAAAATAGACAATAAGGGAAACTATGTTTTACTAAAAGTTACCATAGCTAAATATATATTCACCAAATGCCCTAGTATCCAGTTTCTTAAAGGAAAAGTTCAATGAGGTATAGGAGGAAATTGACAGGAAAACTAAACTAGTGGGGGACCTCAATTCGCCTCTCTAAAAACTGGTTAAATCTAATCACAAACTAAATTTAGGACATGTATAGAATTTTAGAAAAGTTTAGATATGATAGACCTCTGGAGAAAATTTAAAATTTAATGAGAATAGAAAGGAGTATACCATATTCTTAGCTGTTCATGGCATCTTCACAAAAATTAAGCCCAGGTAATAGGTTATAACAGCCTAACAAACAAATGCAGAAAAGCAAAAGTGCTAACCCTGTTCATTTCATAATGCAAGAAAATCACATTCAATAAAGGGCCTTGGAAGTAGAGATTAAATATTAACTGGCAATCAAATAATCTAATCCTAAAGGATTGGTGGATCGAAGATTAAAAACTATAGAAACAATAATTTCATTAAAGAGAATGATAATGATGAAACAACATACCAAAATGTGTGTGATGCAGCCAAATAGTGCTTAAGGGAGATTTTATATCTTTAAATGCTTACATGAATAAAAGAGAGAAGAAGCAGTTCAATGAATTGGGCATGTAACTAAAACAATTCTAAAAAGAACAAATTAAAAATCCCCAATTAAACACCAAAATAGAAATCCTGAAAAATCAGAGAAGACATTAATAAAGTACTAAAAAATTGAACTAATAAGCAAAACTAGGAGCTGGCTTTATGGGAAAAAAATTGTAAAAGAGATAAACCATTGGTTAATTTGATAAAGAAAGAAAGAAAATAATGAAATTAGGAGCATCTAAAATGAAAAGGGTGGCTACACAACCAACGAAGGTGATTAAAGCAATTATTAGGAGCTACTACTCATAAGCCAATTAAACTGAAAATCTAAATAGAATGATGGCAATTTTAAAAAATGTAAATTGTTCAGATTAACCTAAGAGTCTATAGAATATTAAAGTAACTCATATCATAGAAAATACGTTTAACAAGTCATGAATGATTTCCAGAAGAAAAAATCCTCAGGACTCACAGGTGAATTCTACCAAATAATTAAAGAAAAGTTAGTACAATACCATATGTTATTTTAAAAAAATGGTAAAAAAAAAAGAGTCCTACCAAATTCTTTCTATTACGCAAATATGGATTTCATACCTAAACCAGGAAGAGCAAAAAGTAGAGAAAGAAAACTAGGGACCAATTTCCCTAATACATATTGATCCAAAAATTTTAAACAAAATACTAGCAAGGAGACTACAGCAATATATCAGAAAGATAATGCACTATGGCCAGATTGGATTTATGTCAGGACTATGGAGCTGGTTCAATATTAATAAAAAGATAAACATTATTGATCATATCAAAAACAAAACACAAAAACCATATGATTATCTCACTAGATGCAGAAAAAACCTTTTGACAAAATACAGCACCCCCTTCCTTTCAAAAACACTAAAAAGCATAAGAAAAAATGGAATTATCCTTAAAATGATAGGTGGTATCCATCTAAATCAAGAGGAAGCATTATTCATAATGGAGATTAACAAATAACATGAAAATATTTTTATGCAGATGATTTGTTAATAAATTTGATTCATATGTGGTTATGAGCAAGTTTTGATTACATGCTATCTGCATAATTGCTTGTCCTATGTTGGTATATGAAAACATTTATTGATGCTTTTTTCATGATTTTGAGTTTGTCTGTGGCATTGATATTATGTATGTGCCATATATTAGTTGTGTACAAGTTTACTTATTTTGCTTAAGTTAATACTACTAATTTTATTGAATTTGTTAAACATGGACCAATTTTATAAAATATAGGTGCTAACATAATTGAATAATTTAATTGTTCTGTTGTAAAATAGGGTTGGAAATTGTTGAAGCCTCCTACTATTATGAATAAGTCCAAATTAAAAAGGCTAATATTTGAAAAATATTTCAGAGGAATATTAAAGGTTAGGAAAATTATAGAGTTAGATATACTAACACAAAAGTAATGAGATAACTCAGGAATTTTTATGTGTTACCTGAATTTTTGGATCATTCAGGTATCCTTTAGGAAATGGCAGTACCTGGGAATTGATTAGCAGTCCACGCTCTGAAAATAGATGCTTAGAAAACTGAGAACCCTACTCAGCAAGAAGGGCTTTCCCACAGAAAAACAGAAAGTTATATCTGAGTCAGAAAATGATACTTCCTATGTAAGTAAGGCTAAGGCTAGACCACTTATGGCAGAAAGATACCAATAGGCCTAAATTTGGCATTTTTAAAAAAATAGGAACCATGAATACTAATGGGAGGCTTAGAATGGCCAGGTACTGCTCCAGTAGTGGAAAGCATCATAATTAGAAAAATGATTAGGCTGTTGGAGAAGCTCAGGGGTTTTGGGTTTGCATAAGCCTTTAGGCTAAATGGCCAGAATCACTTGTCAGGCCTGTATGCAAAATTTAGAGATCTAATTTAGTGGTGGTAAAACTCCACAGGAATCCTATTTATTAATTCTACCAGTTAGTGTAAAGGAGGGACTTCTCTCCAGCTGTGCTGGACTCTCCCAGTATTCCCTGATTCTGGTGCTTAATAAATGCTTGTTGACTTGAGTAGTCAGAGTAGACTGATTGCTGAGTGTTCAGACTTCAGACTGAGTGCTGAGACTTCAGATTGCTGAGAAAAATAAGGAGAGAATGGAAGCTGAGAAAGAGAATCCAGTAGACCATAACAGAAACATAGGAGTCAAGTATACGGGTCATGTAATATCTCCACATGGTGTGAACAATAACTCAGAGAAGCTAAAAGTATTTCTGAATCAGCCACAGACACAGAATTTTCAAAACTTAAGACCCTTTCAAAGATTTGGTGGTTATTGTACAATTTCCCCCCAGAAATATCCTGCTATTGTTAAAATATCACTCATATGTGTGATTGATGAAACTCAAAAGTAATAGCTTAAAGCCCTTTGAAGACCAATAGATAAATGCATAAAAAGCCTTCAAAAACTTCATCAACTGCCTGACACTAGTGTTGACTTACACAAATCCAAATGAATCCTTTGTCTTCCACAAATAGCAGTCTGGAAGGATTGGGATCTGTTCTGTACCAAGAAAATGACACTCACCAGAAACTTAATTATATTCTCTAGCAAAGGTTTGACTAAAAATGAATCTTGTTACCATATTCACATGCTTGAATTCTTAACTATGAAGTGCAGCATGACTGAAAAGTTCAAAGATTGAAAATCAAAACAATAATTAGGAATTATTTTGCCCAATTGTATGCCCATAAATTTGACAACCTTAGGGATATGGATGAATATCTACAAAAACATAAATTGCCCAGGTTAACAGAAAAGGAAGTAAAATTTCTAAATAACCCCATCTCAGAAAAAGAAATTGAACAAGCCATTGATGAACTCCCTAGAAAAAATCTCCAGGGCTAGATGGTTTTATATGTGAATTCTATCAAACATTTAAAGAACAATTAATTCCTATACTTTGTAGACTATGTGGGAAAATAGGTGAAGAAAGAGTCCTACCAAATTCTATTTGTGACACAAATATGGTACTAATACCCAAACTAGGTAGAGTCAAAACAGAGAAAGAAAATTATAGAGCAATTTCCCTAATGAATATTGAGGCAAAAATTTTAAATAAAAATTATTAGAGTTGTGGATCAGTGGAATAGGATAGGTACACAAGATGGAGAAGTCAACAACTATAGCAATCTACTCTTTGATAAACCCAAAGAGGCCAGCTTCTGAGCTAAGAATTCACTATTTCACAAAAGCTGTTGGGAAAATTGGAAAAAGGTAGGGCAGAAACTGGGCATAGACCACTATCTTACACCATATACCAAAATAAAGTCAAAATGGTTTCATGATTTAGGAATAAAGGCTGATACTATAA
>CM053625.1:17794515-17814597 GCA_028646595.1 Phalanger gymnotis
CTGGGCTGGAGTCCTGCTTCCCTCTGCCCCTTTGTGGATTCTGTAGTTCTAGAATTGGTTCAGAGCCATTTTTTCATAGGTTTTTGGAGGGACTTGGAGGGGAGCTCACGCCAGTTACTGCTTTCCAGTCGCCATCTTGGCTCCGCCGGGAAAGTATTTTTCAATGTATGTATTCCTTGTCTACTCTGACCACAGCAGACACTTTGAAAGCAAATTATTTAAGGAAATGTTGTCTTTGGCAAGCACCAAAAAGTTCTACACTTTACAAATTCAAAAGCTAGTCCATATCTTCAGCATTTTGACTGCACATTGTTGAACATATTAAGAACCGAGACCAGAATAAAAAACTGAGGAAAATCTAAATATGGCCTTTCTAGTACAACTAAATTTGAGCATGAATGATGCTATAGATTTTGCCCCCATTTCCTTGTCTTTAGATGAGAGCCATACCTGACTATTGACTTTTTTTTGGAGTTTCAGATGAAGGAGATGATGCAAATGCTCTCAAAAAGTACATGCCTTAATTGAGAAAACTAAAAGAAATCTAGCTTTAGCTGCAACTGAAGCTCAATTAAGCTACAATAGAAACAAATGATGATACAATGTCAGAATTTATTTCCAACTCTTTCAATAACGAGAAAGAGTTTTGTCAAGAAACTTTAAACCTCAAGGAAGTCTTGAGCTGGTGGACCAACTAGGAAAGGTAGGCTATACAGAGTTGTTGAGAAGCTGGGCAAGTTACCTGTTCACAGGATAGGTTTGGGATGTGGAGGGGGACCTAGTGATACAATACATCACAACCATTTGTTGTCCATGGGAGAATCAGTTGGACTTTCTGATGACTGGGTGGGAAGAAGTATTGGATACATATCAGCAGACTTTGAGAAAAAGAGGCTGCTCACTATTTGTACAAAGACTTCCTGATGCAGACATGCTCTAGATTTGTGTCTATAGCCTGGGATTTTTATCATTGAAATGCTGGGAAAGGAAAGAGTTGCCTCTGTGTTTAGTATTGTGGCCTAGGTTCCGCTTGTAATTGATGTGAGGTTGTTAGGTAATAAAACACAATATAGTATTTCTTTTAATGGAAGTCTCATTTTTAGAGCCCATTTCTGGTCCAGGAAGTCTTTGTATACATAGTGGGCAACCTCTTTCTCTCTTTTTGTGTTACCATGTATATTCCTTTACACCCTGAGATATGCATATATCCTAATTATAACTTGGGTACTTTGTCTTTGAATCATCCTATCAAGTCATGCTTTGTAAAATGCTATGTTTATTGCATGTGTTGCTATTATACATTGTTTTCAATGTCACTGTAGGATGATTACCTGGGATGCTAGAAGAATATTTTAAAATATTGATGTTTGTACTTATGTTGTATAGCCACAGATTTCAAATAAACCCTGCATCATTTTTGGAAGGGACTGAAAAATTTCTGGCTCTGAGAGAAACGTAGCCCACCAGGATTGCCATGGAGACACCACGAAGCCTCCATCAGCCAGTGATATGTTGGAATTGTAACTTCTCAAAAGAGTTTTACAGAGAATTCTAGAAAAAAAGATCACAGGAAAAGGAGAGTGAAGAAACAGGTTTGGTTTCTGGGGCATCCTCCATTTTAGCATCATGTGAACGCAATGAGTTGGGGCTCCAGTTTTATGATCTTCAGCTCTTTCCTGTGAAGCCTCTAAAATTTTTTGCTGCCGCAGTTAATGATAACAGTTGATATGGGGCCAAGAGAGACTATGACAAGTGCATGTTTGATGAGATGACCCCTATTGCTCCTTAGGCACAATCTCCTTCTCCTATGACTGAGTCAGAGAAGGAAACCCTTATCCCTGCCCCTGGAGTTGAGGACAAACAATGCTCTGCTGCAGTTGGCAGCATCCTAATCTGCCTAATAAGTGCACAGACTCCTCCTGCCTGCTTCTCTGTTCTTTTCTTTCCTACCAATTTCCCATTGTTATATAAAGAAATTAATAGCCACCAACCCTCCCTTGTTGCATAAACAATGCTAATGTCACAGATAGAGGATGTAAAAACTGGTCCATCTGGGAAAAGCATGAAATACATCCAACTTCTAGCAACAGACATGCAGAATAGTGATTTCATACCCAAAATACTGCAGATTTTTTCAGTCTTGTGTGGGATGAAAGACCCTCACCAATTAAAAGTTAATCTCAGCCATCTCAGGAGGGGAAAAGAAATAAATTTTATTCAATTCTCGAGAATTGGGCATCCCCCGCTAAAACAAATCCAGCAACGGAGGAGTTTTATAAGGGGCAAGGCCCCCATAATTATACCTAACACAAGAGAATTCCTGCCCACCTCTGACCCTTCTCACCATTGGCTGGGAGGTGGGCTTACAATCTGAGCATGAAAGCTAGACAAAGAACCAGGAAATTGAGGCACAGGAACTCCAATTCCCATTCCCTTAGTTAATGATTACAACTGAGGTGACATCTATAAATCTAAAGAAGGAGAATAGGATAAGGAGAGGGGGAGACCCTCTCCATTCTTTACAGTAGAGAAAAACAGGTCATTATGACCCTGTTCTTACTGAGCAAATCTTTAAATCAGAACCAGAAGAAAGAACAAAAAGTTTCAGGGTAAATTTTCCCAGAGGCTGAGCCATAGACTCTCACAGCCTCAGAATCTTCCCCTTCCCTATGTCTTGATTTTTAAACACTCCTGTATATAGATATGAATAGATATGAATATTATACACATCCTCCCCTGTGAAGTCTTCATATTTCCTTTATTTACCTCACACAGTCTGTTTGCAGCATCTTCGTTAGTTGTCTTAAAGTTGATTGATAGGAAAAAGAATATAAACATGAAAGATTAATAACTTGAAACATATAAATCTGCTTGAGAGAAGATAAACCTCTTGGGGCAAACTCAAGCTAGTCCAAGTAGGAACACTTTCCATGGGTCCCTTTTAGGTTTTTTCTTTTTCTGGTGCCTTCCTGAGACTCCATTTCCCCTTCCAGAAACTTATGTCAATGAGAATATTTACAGAGTAAGGGAATTCCCTTAACCTCCTTGCTCATAACCATCCTACTTATACCCCTATACCACTATTGCTTTATATGGATAGTGCTGTGTTATAGACCCATAGAATTATTGTTAGTCTCTTCTGGTTCATCCCAAAATGTGTATGCAAAAACTGGGACAAGACTATAACCTCTGACCCATGTTCCCCATATTCTCATTATATATCATTTTAAGTTTTAAAAGGCACTTTCTTCATAATAACACTTTGAGATAGATATCCCTTTGACATATAGATGCTATTGCTAGGCATATATCCTTAAGGAGGTAAAAAATAAAGGTCTCATGTACATCAATATGTAAGAGCATTTTTAATAGTATCACAGAACTGGAAACAAAGTAGGTACCTATAAGTTGGACGATAATTAAACTGTGATACCTGAATGCAAATATTAATATACTACAAGAAAAATGAATATTAAGAATTCATAGAAGTATTTATAGACATATTAACTGATGCAAAGTAATGTAAGCAGAGCCAAGAAAAATATACGTATATCATATATAATTTATATGCATACAATGACTCCAACATTATAAAAGATAAACAACAGCAAAAAGAAAGTAAAGGCTCAATTTTAATATTTTAATAGATTTCTATTGATATCTTTTGTTTTTTACATAACCTAGATTTCCCCCTTTCATTCCTCCCCCTTCCAAAGAGCCATGTCTCACAAATTGTTTAAACGAGTAAGAAAAAAAATCCAGCAAAACTGATGTTAAAATTCTGGTGTAATATGAAATAATGCCATGTTTCTTTCACTCTCCCCTCTCTTCTCACCTTTCTGTAAGCAGCAAGTGGAAGAGTCTTCTCACATCATTGTTTTGGGACCCAGTTTGTTCTTTATAATTTTTGCAGCATTCATTTTTGATTGATTTATGGTTTTGGTTAATTTCATTATTTTGTTGTAGTCGTGTGTATTGTTTTTCTGGTTCTTCTTACTTTACTTTGCCTCAGTTCAGGTAAATCAGTGCTTCTCTGTATTCATCATGATGGGGTATAGACTCTGAAAACCCTACCTTGAAATCTCCTTGGATTTCCCCTCTTGATGTAGCTTTCCCTTGAGTCCATATGCCTTTCACTATTGCTATGCCCAAATCTAGGTTCAGCTACTTCCTGTGCTTAATACTGGTCACTCCCATCAAGATCCTCCATAGATTCCATCTTTAGTCACCCCAGGGTGCTGGTCATTCCCATCAAGATGCTCCCTAGATTTGACCTTTAGTCACCCTTGGATACTGGTCATTCCCATCAAGATCTTCCCTAGATTAGAACCTCTAGACTTGGCCACCCCGGAATTCCTCCCTCAATCTTTCTGTATTTAAGACCCATCTTGTTTCCATAAAAATGCTCAGATTCTACGTAACCTGCTTACATTAGCATTACAAAGGCTTAGCTTCAATATGGCCCACTGGCATTGGTGATGTAAATGTTCAGATTCCTTAAGAGTCTACCCAATATGGCAGATCTTTAATAAACTTTGTTTTTCTTTGGCTGAATGAAGACTTGGTTTGAATTCATGTGGGCAGGAGCCAGCATGTAGTTATTTCAGGATCCCAGCATCCCTAAAATCAACATTTATATTCGTCATTTTTTATAATACAGTAATATTACATTACCATTATGTACCATAGTTTATGTTAGCTATTTCTCTTTGCTACCATGAAACGTGTGGTTATAAATATTTTGGTGCATACGAACCTTTTCTTTTTGTTAATGACTTCCTTGGGGTATATGCCTAGCAATGGAATCTTTGGCTCAAATTGTATTGAAATTTTAGTCACTTTATTGGTATAATTAAAAAATGCTTTCCAGAATGGTTGCAATAATTCACAGCTCCTCTACCAATTCATTTGTGTAACTGACTTCCCATAACCCTTCCACATTTGATTATTTCCATCTTCTTTCCTCTGCTAATTTTCTGGGTAAGGTGAAATTTTAAGAGTTGGAGGAATTTGCATTTCTCTTGGTGATTTAGAGCATTTTTCAAAGTGTTATTAATAGTTTGTGATTGTTCTTTTGAGGACTGTTTGTTTATATCTTTTGACCTTGTCCACATTAGGGAATGAGTAGTTGTCTCTGTCTCTCTCTATCTTTCTCTTTCTCTCTCTTTGGGTCACTGTCTGTCTATACCCTTGGCAGATATATTTGATACAAAGACTTCTTTCTTAGCTGATCATTTCTTTTTTTCCTTCTATTTGTATCAATTTTGTTTTGGCAAAAGTTTTTAAAATTAATGTAATCAAAATTATTTCTTTTTTGTTTCTGATTATTTCTGTCCTCTGCTTGATCATGAATTCTCCCTCCCTACAATTTCAATTCTAAGCTACCACAAAAAGAGCTGCTATAAATATTTTTGTACATGTGGGTCCTTTTCTGTAGTTTACGATTTCTGGGATACAGACCTAGAAGTGGTATTGCTGGGTCAAAGGTATACACAGTTTTATAGCCCTTTGGGCATAGTTCCTAATTGCTTTCCAGAATGGTTGGATCAGTTCACAACTCCACCAACAATGCTTCAATCTGCATTCAGACTCCATAGTTCTTTGTGTGGATGTTGGCAGCATTTTCCATGAGTCCTTTGGAATTGTCTTGGACCCTTGCACAGAGATAAGTCTATCAAAGTTAGTCATCACACATTGTGGCTGTTATTGTGTACAATGTTCTGGTTCTGCTCACTTCATTCAGCATCAATTCATTCAAGTCTTTCCAGGTTTTTCTGAAGTCTGCCTGTCATTCCTTTTTTTCTTTATTAATTATTTTTTGTTTTCAACATTCACTTCCACAAGATTTTGAATTCCAAATTTTCTCCCCATCTCTGTTGTCCCACACCCTAAGATGGCATGCATTCTGATTACCCCTTCCCTCAATCTTCCCTCCCTTCTACCCCCCCTTCTCTTATCCTCTTCTCTTCTATTTTCCTGTAGAGCAAGATAGATTTCTATACCCCATTGCCTGTATATCTTATTTCCCAGTTGCATGTAAAAACAATTTTTAACATTTGTTTTTTAAAACTTTGAGTTCCACATTCTCTCCCCTCCTCCTTCCCCACTCACCCTCATTGAGAAGGCAAGCAATTCGATATAGGTTATATGCATGTAGTCACTTCCATAATAGTCATGTTGTCAAAGACTAACTATATTTCCTTCCATCCTATACTGCCCCCATTTATTCTATTCTCTCTGTTGAACCTGTCCCTCCTCATAACTCTTTGCTTTTGATTATTCTCTCCTCCCATTTGCTCTCCCTTCTATCATCCCCCTGTCTTTTCCCCTATCCCCTACTTTGCTATAGGGTGGGAAAGATTTTCGTATCCAATTGGGTGTGTATGTTACTCCCTCCCTCATTCCTTCTCATCTCCCCCCCGCCTTTCCCTCCATCGTAACAGCTTCTTCTTGCCTCTTTTATGTGAGATAATTTATCCCATTCTACCTCTCCCTCTCTCTTTCTCCCAGTACATTCTTCTCTCACCACTTAATTTTATTTTTAGATATCATACCTTCATATTCAACTTACCCTGTGCCCTCTGCATATATATGTATGTATGTGTATGCATATATGTGGACACATGCATACATATACATACACATATGCATATTCAGATACATATATACATGTGTGTATGCATGTGTATATATGTCTATGTATGTATATATATTCCCTCCAACTACCCTAAGACTGAGAAAGATCTCATGAGTTACAAATATCATCTTTCAATGTAGGAATGCAAACACTTCAACTTTATAAAATAAATCCCTTATGATTTCTCTTTCCTGTTTACCTTTTCATGCTTCTCTTGAGTCTCATATTTGAAAGTCAAATATTCTATTCGGCTCTGGTCTTTTCATCAAGCATTATTGAAAGTTCTGTATTTTGGGGCAGCTAGGTGGTGCAGTGAGTAGAGCACTAGCCCTGGAGTCAGGAAGACCTGAATTCAAATCTGGCCTCAGATACTTGATACATGTACTAGCTGTGTGAGCTTGGTCAAGTCACAACCCCAATTGCCCTGCCCAAAAAAAACAAACCAAAAACAAAAGTTCTCTATTTTATTGAATGTCCATTTCCCCCCTGAAGGATTATACTCAGTTTTGCTGTGTAGGTGATTCTTGGTTTTAATCCTAGCCACTTTGGCCTCTGGAATATCGTATTCCAAGCCATCTGATCCCTTAATGTAGAAGCTGCTAAATTTTGTGTTAGCTTGACTGTGGCTCTATAATACTTGAATTGTTTCTTTCCAGCTGCTTGCAATATTTTCTCTTTGACATGGTAAATCTGGAATTTGACTACAATATTCCTAGGAGTTTTCCTTTTGGGATCTCTTTCAGCAGATGATTGGTGGATTCTTTCCACTTCTATTTTACCTGCTGGTTTCAGAATATCAGGGAAGTTTTCCTGGATAATTTCTTGAAAGATGATGTCTAGGATCCTTTTTTGATCAAGAATTTCAGGTAGTTGAATAATTTTTAAATGCTCTCTCCTGGATCTATTTTCTAGGTCAGTTGTTTTTCCAATGAGATCTTTCACATTGTCTTCTGTTTTTTTCATTCTTTAGGTTTCCTTGATTTCTCATGGATTCATTAGCTTCCATTTGCTCCATTCTAATTCTTAAGGAATTATTTTCTTCAGTGAGTTTTTGGGCCTCCTTTTCCATTTGGCCAATTCTGCTTTTTAAGGTATTCTTCTCCTCATTGGTTTTTGGACCTCTTTTGACATTTGGATTAGTCTATTTTTTTAAGTTGTTATTTTCACTAGTATTCTTTGGTTCTCTTTTAGCAAGCTATTGACTCATTTTTCATGATTTTCCTTCACCATTCTCATTTCTCTTCTCAATTTTTCCTCTACTTCTCTTACTTGATCTTCAAAATCCTTTTTAAGCTATTCTATGGTCTGCAACCAATTCATATTTTTCTTGGAGGCTTTGGATGTGAGAACTTTGACTTTGTTGTCTCCTGGTTGTATGTTTTGATCTTTTTTGTCACCAAATTATTGGACTACCTGAAAGCCATGATCAAAAACTTTGAAAAGCCTAGTCATCATCTTTCAAGAAATTATCAAGGAAAATTCCCTTGATATTCTAAAACTAGAGGGTAAAGTAGAAATTAAAAGAATTCACTGATTATCTTCTGAAAGAGATCCCAAAATGGAAGCTTCCAGGAATATTATAACCAAATTCCAGAGTTCTGAGGTAGAGGAAATGATATTGGAAGCAGCCAGAAGGAAACAAGTCAAGTATCATGGAACCATGGTCAGGTTAACACAGGGATTAGAGGGCTTAGAATATAATATTCTGGAGGTCAAAGGAGCTACGATTACAACCAAGAGTCATGTACTCAGCAAAATTGAGTATAATACATGGGGGGGGGCGGAATAGATGTTCAATGAGATAGAGGAATTTCAAGCGTTCTTGAGAAAAGACTGGAGCTGAACAGAAAATTTGAGTATCAAATACAAGACTCAAGAGAAGCATAAAAAGATGAGGAAACTAGGAGAGTCAGCAAAGTTCAGTGGCAAGACAAAAGTCAACATAACTGGTGATGGCCCAGGATGCAGTGGATGACCTTGGCATCTTCAATGTCTGTCCAAAATCTAAGCGCTCCACAGCACCTGCTTTAGCCACCTTCATGGCCATGGGAACAAATTGTTCTCATCTTCCTTCTGCTGGGAGGAATTTCACATGCTTAGGATAGATATCTCCCAACTCACCAATGGGTTTGAGGCCTCAACTTGGTTTAGAAAATCTGCAGAGAGTGTTTTACCAGGGTATGTCTACTTATCATGCTGCATCTTCTTGGAGCCACAGGTGTTCATCTACACTTTGCTTTAAGTGGGGACCCAATTTCTCCTGAGGAAGCCCTGCCTATTTTTGAATATCTCTGTTCAAAGGGTTTTCTGTTTTTTATTTTCCCTTTGACCTCAAGCCTTAATTTGCCACCATTGTTCATGGTTCTGCCCTTCTGCCCTAGTACAGTAAGACAAACCCCTTATCACATGACAACCCTGCAAACACTTGAGGGCATGTACCTTTGAAGAAATTATGTTTCTTAGTGAATTTCACAGCTTCTATTATGTATCCTGAATGAAATAGGAATTTATAATCAGATTGTTTCAACTATTCAGTCAAAGCTTAAAGTCACAGAATCTAAGACTTGGAAGGAAGTTCAGAAGCTATCTAAACCAATTTATATGAAAATCACAACAATATACCCAATAAGTGACTTGCTTAGACAATATCAATGATGGGAAATTCACTACCTCCCTTGATAACCTATTACTCCTCTAGAACTCTAGTTGCTAGGATGATGAGGTTGATAATGTGTGGTGGTAATGGTAAATGATATGGATGATAATGAGGAGGAATATGAGGATGGGGATGATAGGAGAGAATTGTTGTCTAGTGAAAACAGTACTGGTTCTGGAGTCAGAGGACTTGGGTTCAAATATTGACTCTGACATTTACTACTTATTTGATCTAAGATGATTCATTTAATTTTACTAGCTCTCAATTTCTTCATCTGTAAATGAAGGTGTTGGCTTTGATGGTCTCTGGGGTCCTTTTTAGCTCTGGATCTATGCTGATGATACAATGATAACATTAGAGAAAGTCCCTGATTTCAAAGAGTTTGTAGTCTAATTGGGGAGATGATACACATACATGCAACAACCATAAATAACTACAAAATAGGAAAGTCTGTAATGGTTATCCATCCCAAGAAGACTCTAGTGGAAGCAAAATTATATTAGGAATATCACCTCATTCTCACCCAAGTTTGGAATCTAGTTTTTGAAGACCCATTCAGTCACTAACAGGCTTGGTGGCCTTGGACTAATTACTTCTCTAGCATTCAATTTTATCATTTCTAAAATGAGGTCTCAATTAGATCAGAGGTGTCAAGCACCCTTGGCAGCAGCCCACAAAAATCCTGAGTCAAACATGAAAAAGATTAAAATTTAAGTGGAAAACATTTAACAAAGTAAACAATAATATAGTGAAACATTTTTGTTGAGATGGTTGGATTGAAACCATCTAAGGTGACCTTCAACTTGAAATCTATGAATTTAAGATTGCCTTGGAAGTTTCACAAAAGATATTTTGAAGAATTGTCTAGACTAATAAGTAGAACAATTAGATAAAGAGTTCACATAAGAGGTGATGAGCACATGAAATAGAGTGATGATTGTGTGAGCAGAGGAAAGAAGGAATGAAGATATTTTTGTTGTCATTCAGTAGTTTTTTCAGTCATCCCTGACTCTTCATGACTCCTTTTAGGGTTTTCTTGGCGTTAATGGAGTTAATGGAGTAGTTTGACATTTCCTTCTCCAGTTTATTTTACACATGAGGAAACTGAGGTAAACAGAATTAAGTATTAGCCCAGGGTCATGTAGCTAGTGTCTGAGGCCTGATTTGAACTCACAAAGATGAATCTTCCTAACTCCAGGCCAAGTGCTCTGTCTGCTGTGCCATCTAGCTCCCTGCACAAATTAAACATAGATGATTTTTATATGTGGTTTTCTAAGTCAATATGCATCCTGCAGGGATCCTTATGTGCAGTTTAATGGCTCCTGTTATTATTTGGATTAAATAGTTAATAGCATCATTTCTCTCATAATACTTTGCTTTTGTATCTCCTGTACTTTCACACTACAGTCTTTATTATGCTTGCTTGAATGCTTGTACTTGCTTTTTTCTAGACTTATAATTCTTTGAAGTCAAGAATTATGCCATCTTTATATTGCTGTCATCCAATAGACAGTTCCTTGTAGGCAACACAAAGACTGTTTTGTTGAACTAACTTAAATAAAAATTCTGTACTTTTAAAAAAAAACCCAAGAAATGATAAGTAGGCAGATTTCAGAAAAAAACCTGGAAAGACATATGAACTGATGCAAAGTGAAATGAGCAGTACCAGGAGAACATTGTACTTAGTAACAGCAACATTGTGCAATAATGAATTATGCATCACTTAGCTCTTCTCAGTTATACAATGATCCAAGACAATTACAAAGGATTCATGATGGAAAATTCTATCCACATTCAGAGAAAGAACTGATGAACTCTGAATGCAGACTGAAGCATGCTATTTTTGATTCATTTTTTTGTGTTTTGTTTTCTTTTTGGTCTTTTTCTTCTTTCACAACTATGAGTATTATGGAAATATGTTTTACATGATTGCATACATGTTACCTATATCAATTTGCTTTCCATTTTATAAAGTGAGGAGGGGAGGGAGGGAGAAAAATTAGGAACTCAAACTTTTGTAAAAATGAGTGCTAAAATTGTCTTTTCGTCTAACTGAAAAAAATATTTAAAAAAGAAAAAAAAGAAAAGAGTTGGCCAAATGACAAAAGAGGTAGGAAAAATAATTGACTGAAAAAGAACCCTTTAAAAAGCAGAATTGGACAAAAGAGGTATAAAAGTTCACTGAAGAATATAATTCCTTAAAAATTAGAATTAGACAAGTAGAAACCACTTCATGAGATATCAAGAAACAATAGAAGTCAAAAGAATGAAAAAATAGAAGAAAACATGAAATATCTTATTGGCAAAACAACTGACCTGGAAGATATATCCAGGAGAGATAATTTAAAAATTATTGGACTACCTGAAAGCAATGATCAGAAAAAGAGTTTAGATATCATATTTAAAGAAATTATCAAGGAAAACTTCCTTGATATGCCAGAACCAGAAAGTTAAATATAAATTGAAAGAATCTGCTGGTCTCCTCCTAAAAGTGATCTAAAAATGAAAACTGCCAGGAATATTATACCCAAATTTCAGAGATCCCAGGTAAAGGAAAATATATTGCAAGCAGCCAGAAAGAAACAATTCAAATATTACTGAGTCACAGTCAGGATCACAAAAAGTTTTAACAGTTTCCACATTAAAAGAGCTTGGGACTTGGCATATAATATTCCAGAAAGCAAAGGAGCTAGGATTACAACCAAGAATCACCAACCCAGCAAAACTGAGTATAATTGTTCAAGATAAAAGTGAACATTTAATAAAATAGATGATTTTCTAACATTCCTAATGTAACATGCAGAGCCAAATATAAAATTTGACTTTCAAATATAAAACTCCAGAGAATCATAAAGAGGCAAACATGAAAGAGAAATCACAAGAGAATCAATAAGTAAAACTCTTTATATTCCTATACAGGAAGATGATACTTGTAATTCCTAAGAACTTTATCATTACTAGAGTAGTTAGAAGGAGTATATATAGAAAGTATGGATGTGAGTTACTGTGATAGGACGATCCTAAAAAATATTAAGGGGTGAGAAAGAGAGATGCACTGGGAGAAGGAGGAAGGGAGAGGAAAAATGAGGAAAATTATCTCGCACAGAAGAGGTTTGTAAAGAAGAGCTTTCATAGTGAAGGGGGACATATGGCTTGTGGACAGTACTTAAATATTACTCTCATTAAAATTGGTTCAAAGAGGGAATAACATACACACTCAGTTGGATAAAGAGATCTATCTTAACCAACAGAGAAGTAAGGAAAGGAAAGGGATAAGAGAAGGGGGAAATAATAGAGGGGAGAGCAAAATAAGTGAGACAGTTGTCAGAAGCAAAACAGACTTTTGAGGACAAGCAGGGTAAAAAGAGAGACAAAAAGATCAACAGGGGAAAATACGATTGAGGGAAATACACAGTAATCATAACTATGAATGTGAATGGGATGAACTCACCAATAAAATAGAGACAAGATAGCAGAATAGAATAGAAACCAGGATCCAGCAATATGTTGTTTATGAGAAACAGAGAGACACACACAGAGTAAAAATAAGTGGCTGGAACATAATATATTATGCTTGAGCTGAGGTAAAGACAGGGGTAGCAATCATGATCTCAGACAAAGCAAAAGCAGAAATAGACATAATTAAAAAAAAGATAAGCAGGGAACTTGTGCTTTGCTAAAAGGTACCATAGACAATTAATTAATATCAGTTCTAAATATATATGCACCAATCGGCAGAGCATCCAATTTCTTAAAGGAAAAGTTAAATGAGATATAGGAGTAAAAAGACAATAAAACTGTATTAGCAGGGAACCTCAGCTTTCCATTCTCAGAATTAGATAAATCTAACCATAAAATAAAATATGGGAGATGAATAGAATTTTAGACAAATTAGATATGATAGACTTCTGGAGAAAATTTAATGGAAATAGAAAGGAGTATACCTTTTCCTGGTACCTTCATAAAAATCAACCATGCATTAGGACATTAAAAACCTCACAAATTCAGAAAGGCAGAAATACTGAATGTATCCTTTTCAGAACATAATGCAATAAAACTACCTTCACAAAAGGGCCATGCAAACATATACTAAAATGTATGGGATACAGTCAAAGCAGTACTTAGGGGAAAATGTATATCTCTAAACTCACTGATAAAATGGAGAGAGCAGATCAATGAATTTGGCATGCAATTAAAAAAAAAACCTAGAAAAAGAACAAATTAAAAATCCTGAATTAAACAGCAAATTGGATAAAATCATAGGAGAGATAAATAAAACTTAAAGTAAAAAAAAATAACTACTAGGAGCCAATTTTAGGGGGAAAATCCAATAAAATCAATAAACCATTGGTTAATTTGACTTTAAAAAAGAAAGAAGAAAACCAAATTATCAGTATCTAAAAGGAAAAGGGTAAATTTATCACCATTAAAAATGAAATTAGAGGAATTATCAGGAGCTATTTTGCCCAATCATATGCCAATAAGTCCAACAATCTAAGTGAAATGGATGGATATGTAAAAAATGTAAATGCCCAAATTAAAAGAAGAGGAAATAGAATGCTTAAATAACCCTATCTTAGATAAAGATATTGAACAAGGCTTCAGTGGGCTACCTAAGAAAAAATCTCCAGGACCAGGTGGATGCATAAGTGAATTCTACCAAACATTTAAAGAACAATTAACACCAATACTGTATAAACTACTTGAAAAATAGGCAAAGAAGGAATCCCACAAAAATTCTTTTATGACACAATATGGTGCTGATACCTAAAACAGGAAGTGCAATGACAGAGATAAAAAACACTTTAGAACAATTTCCCTTATTAATATTTCAAATAAAACACTATCAAGGAGAAAGAAATATATGACAAAGATAATATACTACAACCAGATGGTATTTATACCAAGACACAGGCCTGGTTCAATATTAGGAAAACTATCACAATTAATTGACTATTTCAATAACAAATATAACAAAAATGACTATATCAATGGATGTAGGAAAAATATTTGACAAAACATGCCACTTATTCCTATTATAACACTAAAAAGAATAGGATTCAATGAAACCTTTATTAAAATAAGTAATATTTATCTAAAACCAAGAGCAAACAATATCTGTAATAGGGATGAAGAAAGCCTTTCCAATAAGATCAGACATAAAGCAAGAATGCCCACTATCACCACTATTATTCAATATTGTACTAGAAATGTTAGCTCTAGCAATGACAAGAAAAAGAAATCGAAGGAATAAAAACATGCCATGAGGAAACAAAACGATTATTCTTTAAAGACAATATGATGGAGAGGATGGAGCCAAGATGGAAGCATAAAAGCAGGGACTTGCTTGAACTCTTCCTCAAACCCCTTCAAGTACAGATAAAAATGACTCTAAACATTTAAAGTCTAAATCTAAAATCTAAATCTAAATCTAATATCTAAAAATTCTAGAGTGGCAGAACCCATAAAATGACAGTAAAAAAAAATTCCAGCTCAAGACAACCTGGAAGGTCAACAGGAAATGTCTGTTGCACCAATCTGAAAGAAGCATGCAGTCCAGCATGGGCTGTGCTGGCCCAGACCAGGCCCTAGAAAACTTGGAGCAGGCCTCAGGGTACTGCATCATTGGCAGCTGTGTCAATTTCCAGACTTCTCAACCCACAAATGCCAAAGACAACTTAGAAGGTCAGTAGGAAAGGTCTGTTAGACCTGGGTAAGAGAGGAGCATGGTCCAGGCCCCAGCCCTAGCCCCAGGGCATTGGCAGGTGGTGGCAGCAGCAGCAGCGGTGGCTGCTTCTGGAGCTCTCAGACCACAGACAGTGGGGAGATAAAGCAGTTGATTAGAAGGGGATTGCAGGGATCTCTTTGCTGGTGCTGAGAAAGGATTCTCTTGCTTTGTCCAGGCCGGGATTTGGATCGCAGTCGTGGATGGCAGTCCTGGGGTGAGGAGGAGTGCTGGTGTGGTGGAGTTTGTGACGATGGTGGAAAGGGAATCCTTTTCACAGTTCCAAGGCAGAAGAGTGTTTGTGGTCACTCTCAGATGAGAGCACAGGTCAGGAAAGTAGTAAACACTTCTCCTTTGATCATACTACCTTGGAAGAACTGAAAATCTACAAGTACCTAGAAATATTTCTGAAAATATTTGTATAAAACCCTTGAAGCTTGGAGCAGTACACTCTCCACACTGGAAGCAGAGTTCTACTTTAACAAAGAGCTAGAAAGTAAAATAATTGGCTGGGGAAATGGGTAAACAGTGGGAAAAATTTAGACTATAGAATCTTACTTTGGTGACAAAGAGGATCAAAACATACAACCAGAAGATAACAAAGTCAAAGCTCCTACATTCAAAGTCTCCAAGAAAAATATGAATTGCTTGCAGGTCATGGAAGAACTCTAAAAGGATTTTGAAGATCAAATAAGAGAAGTAGAGGAAAAATTGGGAAGAGAAATGAGAGTGATACAAAATATGGTGAAAAATGAGTTAATAGCTTGCTAAAGGAGACCTAAAAAATATTCAAGAAAATAACAGACTACCCTAAATGGCAAAAGAGATACAAAAAGGCAATGAGGAGAAGAATGTCTTAAAATGTAGAATTGGCCAAATGCAAAAAGAGGTAAAAAAAACTCACCAAAGAAAATAATTCCTTAAAATTTAGAATGGAGCAAATGGAAGTTAATGACTACGAGAAATCACGAAATTATAAAACAAAATCAAAAGAATGAAAAAATAGAAGACAATGTGAAATATTTCATTGGAAAAACAACTGACACTGAAAATAGGTCCAGGAGAAATCATTCAAAAATTATTCGACTACCTGAAAGTCATGATCAAAAAAAGAGCTTAGACATCATCTTTCAAGAAATCATAAAGGAAAGCTGCCCCCATATTCTAGAATCAGAAGGTAAAATAGAAATTGAAAGAATCCTCTTATCATCTTCTGAAAGAGATCTCAAAAGGAAAACTCCTGGGAATAGTGTAGTCAAATTCCAGAGTTGCCAGATAGAGGAGCTAATATTGCAAGCAGCCAGAAATAAAGAACACAAATATTGTGGAGACACAGTCAGGATAATACAAGATTTAACAGCTTCCACATTAAGGATCTGAGGGCTTGGAATATGTTATTCCAGAGGTCAGAGGAGCTGTGATTAAAACCAGGAATCACCTACCCAGCAAAACTGAGCATAATCCCTCAGGGGGAAATGGATATTCAATGAAATAGAGGACTTTCAACCATTTTTAATGAAAAGACCAAAACTGAATAGAAAATTTGAATTTCAAATACAAGATTCAAGAAAAGCATGAAAAGATTAACAGGAAAGACAAATCATAAGTAATACTTCTCCAATTATTTAGATCTGTCTTTATTTGTGTAAAAAGTGTTTTATAATTATGTTCATATAATCCCTAGGTTTGTCTTGGCAGGTAGACTTCCAAGTAGTTTATATTGCCTGTAGTTACTTTATATGTAATTTACATTCCTACATGGAAAGATGATATTTGCAACTCATGATACCTTTCTCATTCTTAGAGTAATTGGAGGGAATACACACACACACACACACACACACACACACACACACACACTCACACTGTTTCAATACTCTGTCTAGCAGCTGCTGTGGGCGTGAAAAATGAACACAAGCCCAACAACAGGAATGCTGCAAGCCCAGGTTCTTTTGATCTGCTTTACTAAGGAAAGCAACATTGAGGGGTTAACAATCTTACTTTAATCCAACATACAAATATCATTCACTTAGTTCAAGGGGAAAAGCCAGCACCCTGAACTTCAGAGCAAATACAAGCAAACTACAGACATCAACAGACCGACCTTGTCTGATTCAAATCTCAATGCAAAGTTATCAGAGTTTAACAGAGTCTGAACATCCAGGTAAAGGCCTTATTTCTAAAACACATAGAGAACTAGATCAAATTTACAAGAATATAAGTCATTCCCCAATTGATAAATGATCAAGAGATACTAATAGGTAGTTTTCAGATGAAGATATTAAAACTATCTATAGTCATATGGAAAAATGCTCTAAATCACTATTGATTAGAGAAATGCAAATTAAAACAACTCTGAGTTACCACCCTACCCCTATCGGACTTAATGAGGAGCCCAACTAAGCAAATTCATCCTAAGGGCTTTTAAGAACACAATTGTAAGGAGGACAATAAGTAGAGAAAAATTTAAAAAAATTACAAAAATTTTGTAGTAAATTATTTTCAGTCAAAGGCAATGATACTAACATTTTTGAACTCTAATGCCATATGTCATGTGCTGTATGAGGAAGTGGAAATGATACTGGGGAAAATAAAGGTGGGACAAGGAACTAGATTAGTCTGAATATGCAAAGAGGAGATAAGGACCATTGGGGAAATAATTTTGAGGATTTTATGGATGATTCTAAAGGTATCTGAAAGAGAAAATCAAGGTTGTGGAAATCTCAGGCTTCATTATTATGGAGAAGAGAGGTGAATGGGAAAATTTTAATAATTATTGGCCCATATACCTACTTTCTCATCTGTTCTAAATTCTTATATAAAAATCTACATATTCACTAAAATCTTTTATAAAGGTCTAAGAAAGGAATAAGAAAACTTCTGCAAATGGTATTCTAATGCATTTCCCACCTTTTCAATCACACAATTGACTGAAAAGTGTAGAGATTACAGAATCCCACTATGCTTATTGTTTGTTGACAATAGAAAGGTATTTGGCAAAGCAAAATGCTTCCTCAAAAAGCTGTCCTCTAGCAGAATGTCTGTTATACATAATAAAATTATACAAAATTCCTACAAAAGTGTATTAACTGGTAACTTTATTCAATGGTCTGCTGATTATTTATTTCAGGTGATGCATTAAATAGAGAGCTATGCTTGTCAAAGATGTTTGCTACTGTTAAGGAAGAAGTCCAGTGTACAGTTCAAATTGAAGAGAAACTTCCTATAGCTGATAAATTCCTCCAGGTGTTTCTGTTCAAGATTGATTTTGTGCTGATTATATCAAGACCTAGAACACTGTTGAACCTCATAAATGAGGTCCATAATTAACCAAAAGAGTTTTCCTACCAAGAAAACACCAAGTAGATGAAGGCTGTTTATTATTTAGGTGATGATATGCAGTTGGGTGGACAAATCATAAAGCAGGTTGATTAGGATATAAAAAATTGGGAAGGTACTGCAAAGATATAATGAGCTAGGCCAGAATTAATAGGAAGAAGAAAATCGGCTTTATTGTTTTGGATAAATTTCACAATTCTTTTAATGTCTCTAACCTCCCTCAAACAAAGGACTATCTTCTTTTTTAATTTTTTAATATTTTGATTTTTTCATTCCTCCATTTTTTAATTAAGGTTTTTTATTTTTAGTTTACAGCACTCAGTTCCACATGATTTTGAGTTCCAGATTTTCTTCCCCTCATTCTCCCCTGCCTCCCCAAGATAGTATGGAATCCGATGTATCTTCTACATATTTACAATATAACTTCACATTAAACTTATTTACACATTAGTCAAGTTATAAAGAAGAATTGTGACCAATGGAATGAATCATGAGAAAGAAGAAGCAAAACCAAAAGACCAAAACAAAACAAAAAAAAAAAAAAAAGAGAAAATAAAAGAAAAAAAAGAGAGCAAATAAGGTTCCTCAATCTGCGTTCTGACTCCATAGTTCTTTCTCTGGATGTAGATAGCTCTCTCCATCATGAGTCCTTTGGAGTTGTCTTTAAACCTTGTATTGCTGAGAAAAGCCGAGTCTATCAAGGTTAGTCATCACAGAATCAATATATCTGTGGTTGTGTATAATGTTCTCCTGGTTCTGCTTCTCTCACTCAGCATTGTATCATGCAGATTTTTAAGGTTATTATGAAGTCTGTATCTTCCCCATTTCTTATAGCACAATAGTATTCCATTACATTCACATACCACAACTCGTTCAGCCATTCCCCAATTGATGGGCATTCCCTTGATTTCCAATTCTTTGCTACCACAAAAGGAGCTGCTATAAATATTTTTGTACATATGGGTCACTTTCCCATTTGTGTGATCTGTTTGGGCTACAGCCCTAGAAGTGATATTACTGGGTCAAGGGATACGCACATTTTTATAGCCCTTTGGGCATAGTTCCAAATTGCTCTCCAGAATGGCTGGATCAGTAATGTAATAGTGTTCCAATTTTCCCACATCCTCTCCAGCATTTATCGTTTTCCTGTTTTGTTATTTTAGCCAATCTGACAGGAGAGATGTGGTATCTAAGAGCTGTTTTGATTTGCATTTCTCTAATCAGTAGTGATTTCAAGCATTTTTTCATATGTCTATAGATATCTTTAATTTCTTCCTCTGAAAACTGCCTGTTCATATCCTTTGACCATTTCTCAATTGGGGAATGACTTGTATTCCTATAAATTTGGTTCAGTTCCCTGTATATTTTAGAGATGAGACCATCATCAGAGACACTAGTTGAAAAGATTTTCTCCCAGTTTTCTGCTTCCCTCCTAATCTTTGTTGCATTGGCTTTATTTATACAAAAATTTTTGGATTTAACATAATCAAAATTATCCACTTTGCATTTTGTAATGCTCTCTATCTCTTATTGTGTCATAAATTCTTTCCTTTCCCATTAATCTGATAGGTAAACTATTGCTTGCTCTCCCAAATTGCTTATACTATCAGCCTTTATTCCTAAATCATGAACCCATTTTGACTTTATTTTGGTATATGGTGTAAGATATTGGTCTATGCCCAGTTTCTGCCCTACCATTTTCCAATTTTTCCAGCCGTTTTTGTG
>CM053625.1:17815097-17875563 GCA_028646595.1 Phalanger gymnotis
GGTTCAAGTTTTTGCTGTGGTGGGGCCTAAATAAATTTCTTGTTTTCTCCTTAGAGAATCTCTCATACCTTGCGATTTCGGACCATTCAAACATATACATGATTATATTTGAGATCATAAATTCGGCCTTCCTACTACACCAGTTCTGCTTTTTAAGGAGTTCTTCCTTTTATTAAATTTCTGTACCTCCTTTTCCATTAGGTCAATTGTATTTTTTAAGGAATTGTTTTCTTCAGTCAGTTTTTTTTCTTCCTTTTCCAACGTGTTGACTCTCTTTCATACTTCTCATTTCTTTTCCCAGTTTTTCTTCTACTTCTCTTATTTAACATTTAAAATCCTTCTTGAGCTCTTCTAAGAAGGCTTTTTGGGCTTGGGACCAATTCATATTTCCCTCTGAAGTTTCAGATGTAGGTATATTGACAATGTTGTCATCTTCTGAATTTTTATTTTGATCTTCTCTCTCACCATAATAAGTGTTCTTTTGTTCTTCTTGCTTATGATGTTTGCCTATTTCCTGACTTTTAAAATTGAGCTTTCCTGTTGGAACACAGGTGGCACTGTCTCAAGCTTCTAGTACTGGGGACCAGGTGCCTGGTCACTGGCTTTGTGTGATGGGGACTCAGGTGCTGGCAGCTTACCTGGTGCTAAGCTGGAGTCCTAGTGGTTGTGTCTGTGTATACTGAGGGCAGGTGGGGTTTTTCTCCATTTCCCTGGGGCTGTGCTGAAGCAACGGGAGGTCTGCTGCTGGAAGATGTCTGCCTGCTCTGTGCTATCCTGAAGCATGAGGAAGTCCAGCTGCTGATGGATGTCTGTCCACCAGGGGCTGCACCAGAAGTCCAGCTCCTGGGGGACACCTGCCCTCCATGCTGCTCCCCTTTCCCCCCACTGTACCTGTGCACTTGGTGGTTCTCTGAGCTGGAGTCTGCCAGTTCCCCTTGCTAAAGCACATGGGGGCGTTGGTGTTGGTGTTTACCTGCTCTACCCCCTTGCTGCTCAGGATCTCCCACTAGTTTGTGGTGGTGGGGATTGCTATGGGCTTGCTGGGACACTCCCTGTCTGGGAATATGCTCCCCTTTTATCTTAGACCTTTCTTGCTGATCCTCCCAATTTCCCACTCTAAGAGAATGCTCCACCCTGCTTTCTGTTGGCTCCATTGTTCCCGGATTTTTCCTGGGGCAGTTATTTTCTGTTTTTTTAGGAGGTCAAAAAGGGAGAGTGATAGTGACTTACTGCTTACTCTGCCATCTTGGTTCCTGGTAGTCTCATCAAGGACTATCTTCTTAACCACCAAAATTTTTTTTTATGATGATATATGGTGGGAGTTATGCAATATCAGAGTCTTTGAAGGATTGAAGTTAAAGATCACTCAAAAGGAAATGGAGAGATGCATGGTTGCTGTAACACTTTTACACATGAGGAGTTATGCAGGAGAAATCTATTTTTGGAAGAAAAGTGATGAGTCAGTCATCTATCTGGGATGAGAGCTAGACAGTAGAGAACCTATTTGTTCCATTGGCATCTACAAAAATGTCAAGAAAACCAGAAGAAATCCCCTGTTGAGTGAACCCCTTATGGAGAATTTACAAAAGAGAACAGACAAAAGAAACACAGGATGGATAGATATGAATGGGTGGCAATTTGTGTTACTACTGGAAAGAGTGCCTAAATAAATACGATTTCAGATTCATTACAATATTAAGGAGATTAATGGTGATTATTATTATTCACCTCATGGGTTGTTATTAGAAAAGTACAACATGACATAATATTAAGATTACTGGTGTCACAGTAAGTAAAATATGAATTTTAATAATACCCTGACACTAGTCATATCACTTGAGCCTCAGTTTTCCTCATCTGTAAAGTGACAATAAATACCCAGAGTTGTGAAGATCAAATGAGATAATTTACATAAGATATTATATACATCTTATTACATGATAGAAATGCCAACTATTATTGCAACTGGGGGAATTGGGGAGTCCTATGGTCACCTAGACTAGAGTACTTGCCATAGAGTTGGACATGGGCTCTTTTTATGGCATATATATTCTGGCCCCATGTTGATGAGCTTGTGTCTTGTTAAGATGATGCAGCAGCTCCTGATTGATCATCCTATGATCTCTAAAATATTTTTCGGCTTTGGATTTTATGTTTCTGCTTGGAACCACAGTGCTTGACTTTGCATCAACTATACTTAGTGACTTGATACTTGCTTGAGAAAAGACTGAAAGAGTTATAGTATGTAAATTTTACTATTTATATTTTATTATACGCACATTATTTCATAAACTTTATTGTGTAATATTTTAAAACATGGCAATGAAGGCACCAGCTTTGTGTACAACTATCTTGTCACAGATTTCCTGCCTAGATGAAATAGATCGAGTGCTTTTACCCTGAGCAACCTGGAAAAAGGCAAAATGCTCTCCACAATTATAAAAAAAAAACCCAAATCTCTATTATCCTCACTACATAGAAGTAACATAGTACAGTGGCTAGAGAGCTGGCCTTGAAGCCAGGAAGACCTGCATTCAAGTCTTGACTCTGACATATACTGGCTATGTCACCCTAGGAAAGTAACTTGACCTCACTGAGAGGATGCTGAACTGCCTTTGAAGAAGGAATGAATTCCCCAATAACTGAGGAAATGGAACCATGAAATAACAGACCCATTCCCTTATTCTCTGTCATAGCTACCAGTCTGCAATCTGGTCACAGCGTTACAAATTAGAGGTTTTCTTTTTTTCTTTGTTTTTCAGTGCAAGAAGTAGCCTGGAATGAAGCAATAGGCTGAAATCCTTCAGACACAAACCAAGTTTTCATTTCAGGCCTGAGGCAGAAATGATCCTTTGGGCAAATGTACTTGTTAGACCAGTTAGTCAAACATAACTTCCATTATTAGAGATAGTGCTACTTTGTTACATACATGCATACACATCTATCTCCCCAAAAAAGAGGAAGAGAGAAATGTAGAAAAAATAGCAAGATCACATTATGGATTTTATGAGCATTCTGCTGTTTCACAATTTCACAGTTCAAGCTGAAGTTTCTTTTTTTCTCCTTTCTATTTTCATACATACAGCCCAGAAATGGACATTTGGTCGGCCATAATAGACTGCTCCTTTCCCAGGTATCTCCTGCTTGTTTCTTTTATCTGTGAATAGGAAATGGCTTAAAGGCACCTGTGTTATGAAGGTCCTGGGGCAGCTGCCTGACTAGTGAATGCCTGATTATGTATTAACATGCTTTGTCAGATATTGGCAGAATCTGTTCTCTTCCTTTGCCTTTTCAGCAAGGGTGCCATTGACAGACTGGCTACCCATTTATAGAAATGTTGTCCATCACACTGTGAGGAAGGACAATAGTGTTTTTCTGTGGCCAGTGACTGTGGGAAACTTTTCTTTGGCTATTCAGGCAATTTTTTTTTTGCTTGCTCTGAAGAGGAGAGACTGATGAGTGCAAAAAGTACAATTAAGCAAAGCCAGACTCCAATTGAAGGCTGTAGTGTAGTCTGCTGTTCTCACTTTTTTTAGAGGGGAAAAAAACCCTATGGTTTTTCACGTTGCTGTGTGGCATTCAGCAGGGGGCTATTACAATCCTAAATTTTTTTTCTAGACCACCTAATTCTAAGTAAAAATTAAATGTAATGAGAGCCACTTGGAGTTCTGAATATTTTAAAGCATAATTCCCACAGAAGGGATTCGACCTAAACTGCAGTGTGCATCAGTTGGCTAATTATAGCTGCATTTTATATTACAGCAGGTGTCAGATGCAGTCATCTCAATAAAGTCCACATAATACTCTGGGAAATAACAAAAGCTTTTCTTTGAATGTGGGTACTAATTTCTGCTAGGTGTCATATGAGCTCTGATACTTCTTACTGGCATTAACAAGAACACTGTAGCACTCAGAAATGCTTTTTGCTTAGGATGAATTGGTACTGTAAAGCACTTACCAGTCAGACTTGGCAGATGTCAGTAGTTAATACTAGTGTTGCAGAAGTTGGAATATAATGCAAAGACTCTTATGTAAATACTTTTAGATGATGGGCTGGTTTTGAGAATGAGTCTGAGCAATACACCAACTCACTTAATGAAAGCTAAATAGATAGCAGTGGGATATC
Organism: Phalanger gymnotis; assembly: GCA_028646595.1. Classification (NCBI taxonomy): domain Eukaryota; kingdom Metazoa; phylum Chordata; class Mammalia; order Diprotodontia; family Phalangeridae; genus Phalanger; species Phalanger gymnotis. The sequence goes on from CM053625.1 coordinate 17,819,224, forward strand.
TGTATTTACTTCAGCTTCTGCTTTATTAAAAGTCCTTTAAAACTGAAGGGCAGATGGTAAGGCAGTAAACTAGGTGAAGAAAAATGTTAGATTTTGATAAGCATTTGTTATATTCACAATGCTTTTCTTGAACTTGTGTTGATGAGTTACATTACACAAGTGATAGTCAAGGTAGAAGCATGCCTAAAGACAAGGACTCAACAGAAAAAGAAGTAGTGATAAAAAATACAAAAATAACCTCACAATTATTTTCTTTAATGTTCTTAAAATATTGTAGCCGTGGCCTCACTAAGATACAGAACTTCACAAATTACATACACATTGAATAGTCATGAAAATTGGTCTATAACACTAGATAATTTATGATTTATTAATCTATTACATAAATTAGTTCCTTCATTAACCATATTAGATAATATGGAATAAGTAGCACATCAAAAAGGGGAATATATTGTATTTTAGTCAAGATGGATGGATAGTAAGAAAGCCAAGGGAATTGATTCTTCTTCAAATTGTTGCATGAAAGGCTACTGAAATTCCTTCTCTTCTCACTAAGAAAAATGAGCAAAGAGACAGGAATAGAAGCACAAATGAGTAAAATTGAAAGAATAATTAGGAAAAGTGAAGAGAGAGAAAAATAAATCTGCCTTTGCAGCCACATAGTCAATCTAAGCTAAAGCTGACTTTGGTTTGGTACATTGTCCCCTTCAAAACCTTGTTACTACTTATGTCTCATTGTCTGATTGGATTAGGTGTTGGTGGGTGTAGAACACTTTTCAAATCCACCCCCTTTCCTGCCCCATGCTGGCCTGAGCTCATTAGGTCAGGAGACACTATCATCTGCATATAGGCCCCAGCCAGAGGAACCTAGAAAGTATATGCTTCCTGACAGAGGACCAAGTATGTAACTCTTTTTAAAAAAATTTTAGACTTATATACTAAAACTTAAATACATGATACGAAAAGAACAAGCAATATATTATAAATGTAAATATTGAAACAAATACAAAATAAGAAAAAAAAGCATTGTCATGTGCACAGCAGAACACAAGAAAGGATTCAAAATACACAGCAATAAATTTCCATTTCAAGAAATCTTGTATTATAAATACTACTCATTGTCTTGGGAGCAATCCACCTTTTCCTTGCTTTCTTGTAAGTTTTCTTTTGCTCTCTGCTTTGCTGTTTTTACTCTGTTCTTTATTCCCCTTTCCTTCAAGGCTACAATTAACCATGGATGTGTGTGTGTGTGTGTGTGTATGTATATGTATATACACACACGTATATATGTATGCATATGTACATACATACATATATATACACACATACATATACTCTTACATACATATATTTATACATACATATTCTTAGATATCTATAATCATACTAATATATAGACATATACATTCATATGCATCTATGTAAGACTGTACTTCACTGATTTCTCCTCTGTTTCTCCAAGGGTAAATATTCTCTTCCTTCATAAGTCCAAGTCTTTCCATATTTTTCCAACTCCACCAACTCATTATTTCCCATACCACAGCAATATTCCAACTTTATACTTTCTAGTTATTTTAAATAGTACAAAACAATGTTGATGGATATGACTGATACATAGTGTAGTTTTCCTATTCTCTTTTGATTAAATATATTTTAGTCTTAACTTTATCCCAGATCATGATTATCAACCCTGTTCCTTTTTCCCCTAACAAATTCTGCTCCTGATCCTTATGTTTGGGTATGTCTCTGTGTTGGTAATCAAAATGGGCTCTTAACACTTAGTTCACCAAGTGCCCTTGAAGAGTTTGGCTTTTGTTCCCTTTGAGTAATTCAGTATATTTCATTGAGCCTTACTAGGTGCTAAGGCCCAGACCCAAACCCCTATCAGGTGTAAAACCTATGTGGATATGGATTGGTAACTAAGGTGGGGCCCAGGATGGGGCTAACTCAGGGGAGGGCCTAGTTTTACACATGAGTTTGAGTGATAGGTTTGGGACATCAGAGGCTCTTAGACCACGTGGGTTTAAGTCACCTCTTTGTGACGATTTTAGGTCACATGGGTGAGTCGCATGTGTCACTCACCCCTGACTCTGAAAAAAACATAAAATCAGGAGTTGGCTTTCTCTTCTTTGGAGCTCTTACCCACAGCAATGGTGGCACGTGTGACTCTGGGCCAGCCATTGTTCTGAGCTCCTGGGCTGAACCTAGATATTGGTAACTATGAATCTGCATTTGGTCTGTCTGTTGATGTTTGTAATTTGTTTGTAATTTGCTCTGAAGTTCAGTGTGCTGGTCTCTTCCCCTGAACTAAGTGAATGATATTTGTATGCTGAATTAAAGTAAGCTTGTCAACCCCTTCACATAACTTTCCTTAGTTAAGCAGATCAAAAGAACTTGTGCTTTTGTGGCATTTTTGTTGTTGGGTTGTGTTGGTCTTACACTCCCACAACAGCTGCTAGCTGGATTGTTGAAACAATCTCTTACTTCTTATCCCTCCTAACATCTACTTTACTTCTACCCACTGCCTTGCCCTCCTATTGCTTAACCTACCTTCCTCTAAGAATTCCTCCTGTATCATCCCATTCCCATTAATCTAAACATCTTTCTTTACCCCCTTTTAACCTATTCCCTCTCCATCCCCTCTAAAGATCCCTCCTTTATCCTCTCCCTCCTTCCTATCCTCTTAGCATTTTTTTCTTTCTGAATTAAGAAGACTTTTATATCCTTCTGGATATATATTTATTGTTCCCTCTTAACCCATTCCTGATGAAAGTATATTTCCAGAACTAGCAGCCATCCTCCCCTATCTAATTCCTCTGTGTTCTTTCTTCCTTTCTCACCAAATTTGTATAAGATAATTACTCTTTTTAGGTGTTCCTAAATGGTTTTACTTTTAAAAATCATATCATACTCAGGTCTACCCCAATCTTTCTTACAAACTATCCAATTACTAATAATAATCTTAGACATACATCCTCCATAAATAGCAGCTTGTCCTTATTGAGTCCTTTGTACTTAGTCTTTGGTATGTAGCTCATATTTCTCTTGGCTTTTGTATGTCAAATCTTCTGTTAAGTTCAGGTTTTCTTAAAAACAAAATCCTTAAAGTCTGGTCATTCATTAAATGTTCACTTTTTTAAAAATCAGGATTATGCTTAGCTTTACTGGGTATGATATTTTTGGCTGGAACTCCAAGTTCTTTTGCTCTTTGATGTATAGAGTTCCAAGACCTGCAGTCTTTTAGTGTTGCCACTACTAGGTCTTGTATGATTCTAATTGTGGCTCTGCCTTTCTAAAATTGTTTTTTTTCTTGTTGCTCATAATATTTTCTCCTTGAGCTGAGGGTTTCAGAATTTAATTATGATATTCCTGTGGATTTTCATCATAGGATCTCTTTCAGGTGGTGATTTGTGGAGTTTTTCTATTTCTACTTTCCACTCTTGTTCTAATGCTTCAGGACAATTTTCTTTAATTATTTTTATTGTATTGAGAGTCTTTTTTATCATAGCTTTGAAGCAGTTTTATTATTCTTATGTTTTCTCTTCCTGATCTGTTCTCCTAATTATTTTTCTCACGAGATGTTTCTATTTTTCTTCTTTCTTCTATTTTTTCACTTTATTGGTTTTATTGTTTTGTTTAATTGTTCTATTATTTCTTGGTCTCATAACTTCACTGGCTCCCCCTTGCCCTACTTTGATTTTCAAAGGATCATTTTCTTCCTTGAGATTCTAGATCTCTTTTTCTAATTGGTTGACTATCTTTTCGTAATCTTGGTTTTTTTGGGGTTGTTTTTATTTATTTTTTTAGTTTTTCCTTAATATTACTTATTTTATTTTAAGGTCTTTTTAAAGTTCTTCTATGAATTCTTTTTGGGTAGGTGACTATTTGACATTATTCTTTGAGGTAGAAGGTTACTTCAGTATCCTCCTCTGAAGATGAACCCTGGTCTTCTGTATTCCCATAGTAACTCTGTATGGTGGGATTCTTTCTCCTTTGTTCATTTTTTTAATTTGTAGCAGCTTACTTTTGTAATTGCCTCTAGCACTGGGGTATGGGGGATGGTGCCTCTGGCCTCAGATCCTTTTTCAGTTCTCCCCACTGGCCTGGAACCAAAACCCAAACCTGCAGCCTCTTGTAAGTACCCACAGCTAGCTATGTCCTGGCCCCACTGCTTTTGCATTCACCAGGTGGTTGCTAGTTCCTTCTCACCTAGGGCTGAGTCTTAGCAGCACAGCAGGGTCCGATGTTCCTTGTTAGCAGAGTTTCCCTTGATCTTGCCCAGCTCAGACACCCAACTCTCTTCACTGTCCCAGGGCTAAAAGTTCCTGTGGCCAGGTCCAAGGCTGCCTCCCAACTCAGCTAATCCCAGGGCTTTCCTCTTGTTCTTTAAGTGGAACTAGCCTAGAGGTGTTTATTCTTCATGGGACCAAAACTTGTCCTGGGATTTTTCTTCAGATTTTCTACAATTGTTCCAAGAGGGCCACTGTTCTGCAACAACTCTTGGTATGGGAGAAATCTGGAAAGCTTGGAATTTTCTGACCTACTCTACCATCTTCCCAGAATCATCTCCCTAACTTTTTAATTAACCCTTCCTACCACTAGATCCTCACCAATCTTTGTGAAACCACAACTTCTCTTAGACTCCAGGAACTGCCTAATATCCTTCCAGAGAAGACAGGTCTGAGTGGAGGGATGACAGATTCCTACCTCTTTTTATTTAATGTTAAGTAAAGCCTTGGGTATTCCAAGCTGCCTTGCCATCCTCGGTTAAGGGTGATATAATTATCGTTCCTCAGTTCTTACTCTGCCTCAAAAAAAAAGATAATAGCTTATATCTAGGGGTTACACACTCCAGAGAAGCCACTGCAAGATAAATACTGTCACCCCTAGCAAAGGGCAGAACACTAAGCTTCCTCCGCATCCTCCCAGCCAACTCTATACTGGAGAAGGCAGGAATTGGAACTAAGCTGCTTTTGTATTGATTTACTCCTTCTGAGAGTTCACCACGATTCTCCCCTCTGGAAAATTTTCCCCTTCTTTGCTCCCTCCCAGAGCCAAAGTGATTTCTAGTTTCCTTCCCATACCAGCCAGATAACAAAGCAGAAAGCCATTAATAAAATCCAATGTCATTTCATGAAAATATTAAGCATAATAAGTATAAAAGAAATTGCCCAGCATCCAATAAAAGGCAGCATAATATGCAACGGAGAAACATTAGAAGCATTCCTAGTGGTATTGTTCTATTAGGAAATTGTGAAACAAATTATGGTATGGATGTAATAGAATATTATTATACTGTAAGAAATGATGAAATGGATGATTTCAAGGGAAACTGGGAAGTTTTTTATAAAAGCAAACAAAACTAGGAGAGCAATTTATAAAATTATATTACAGAGAAAATAAATTTAAAAGACTTTAGAACTCTGATCGATACAATGATAAACAATGAATAAAAAAATGAAGATGACGCTAACCTCCTAATAGAGAGGTGATGAACTTCCAATGCCGAAAGAGACATATATTTTTGGACATAGCGAAAGTGGAAATTTGTTTTGCTGTACTACATAAATATGTATTAAAGATTTGTTGTTGTCGATGACGTTATTCTTGATTTAATTTACCTAACTGGAGAGGGGTATACTTGGAAGAACTTACTTGAAAAAAATTTTTGGAAGAAGTATTTCCACTAAAAACAGGTCCAAAACAAGGTGGCCCATGTCCACCATTTTAATTTGACATTCTAGAAATTGTCATAATGAAGAGGGAAGATATCAGATGTATTAATTAGAAAAACAGACCAGATGATATTATTTGCAAATGACTTGATAGTGTATGTAGAAAATCCAACTGAATCAAAGTACTAATTGATAATAAATTGAAAATAAATGATAATAAAAGTTGCAGAATGTAGTGTCAACTCACAAAATTATCTGCATTGTAATTTATTACTAATAAAGCCTAAGAAACAAGCTATGATAATATCAATTATTAAATAATTTGGAAATTAATCTACTGAGAAATACATAGGACTTGTATAAGGATGACTATAAAAGTACTTTGAGAATAAATGTGAAGAAAAGTGGTTGAAAATGAGAATGAATGGACAAAGAATTTTGATAAAGACTCAGAGGTAATGAATTAAAATTATTATAATTAATTTCAATATCATTAAATAAAGGTAATGGGCAATTACGTATATCCAAAAGGGGACCTAATAAAATGAATGTTGTGAAATGTAAACTATGAGGAGATATGTACTATTCCTTGGACACTTTGTATCCTGGGTTAAATATAATTTTTTTTTAGTTTGGAAATATCTAAGCCAAAACAATTGCTCCTTGATTTGGATTTCTAGAAAGAGTTATTTATCCTAATAATATCTGGCTTCATTTTTAATATAAATTGCCCTTTAATTGATAATATGTTGCTGACAGCTGCCTATAACTCATAGGGGCTTCACACAAAGTTACTGATTAGTAGTTTTATTTATATTAGAAATATAAATTTGTAAAGGCCCCCATCAGCCCGTTTATGTTATTTCACCTACCTACATTCAACAGCAAGAGAACAAGGACAATGGAGAGGCAGATGGCGGATGTAATCTAGGGTGATGATTTGCAAAGTGATAAACAGACATGACTAGGAAACAAGGAATCCAAAGGTTTAGGTCAGTGTAAAACTGAGCTGGTTAAATAAAAGGTAAGGATTTTCAAGAGTAGAAAATGAAACCGGAACAGAGGTGATGGACTGAGAAAGCAGGGAAGAATAGAGTGAATAGAAGTTGTGATGAGAGCAGCGGAAAGGTTGAGGAGGATGGGCACAGGAAAAACTAGAAGTACAAAAGATTCTGGTCAAGTTGAGAAATTTAAGAGTAATGTAGAGGGGGAACATTTGCAGATAAGTTTGAAACCAAGGGTATGACTATCTTCGTATGTGGCTGAGGTGGAATGAGATTGTGGATTATAGGAATTGAGGTTGGTATTTAAATGATATAACATATAAGTTTTTGTTTCCATGTATAAGGCAAGACTTGGGGTGAAAACAAATACTATAAGTATTGAACTTCAAGTTCAATATTGTACTTAAGGAGTACTAAACTTCAGTGGAAACAAAGCAGAATGACATATGGGTTGGCAGAAAATGGGTGATACATTTGGATGTTATGAATTCCAAAGGAGGAGAGGTCATTAACTTAAGGTTGTATCAAGGTAACCTGAAAATAACAGTAAGCATAACCATCCCTACTCTCCTTCATCTTCTCAATATGTCGAGGGACATGTGAGAAGGGACATTTGGTCCTGGGGAAAGATGGCCAGGGTTACAATGTTATCAAGAGAGAGCCAAGTTTCTGCAAGGAGGTGAAAGGAATATAAGAGGAAGAGGTCAAATACAAAGGTCAGTTTGTTCAAAGTAAGAATGAAGATTCTACAGGGCATAATATGAGTGTGATTGGAGTTGTCACCAGGAAAGGGAGCTTTGTTCTAGATCTGCTATGTCTTGCCAGTTGTAAACCAAAGATCCATTTCTGAGTAGAGTCGTTAAGCAAATAGATTATCATTCTTTTTCAAGTAGCAATTGTAATATTGGTCTAATTATTATTAATCTCTGTTTAAAAAGTGGAAAACAAGAGAATAGAACTGGTGGCCTAGAGATGATGCCATGATTTTCACACTGGCTAAGCCCTGGTGTCCTGAGAGGGTGTCTGGATAGGATGAAGCTTGCTCTGGGGCTAGTTAGATATAGATGGTTGAAGTTTCACTCTCCCAATAAAAGTCGATTAATGGAAAGATGAATATGGATTGTACTGCCTTTGATAAGCTAAGAAATTATGTTTCAGTGACTTGAAACAAAGGCCCATCTTTTTTTTTTCCAGAAAGAAATTATTACTGGTCATATTTTAAAATCGGTAGTTAGATAACTCCTGGATTCTATTTGAATCTTCCCTGGTTTTTCTGAAGACTACCTGCTCATCATTTCTTATAACACAATAGTATTCCATCACAATTATATACCATAACTTGCTCAGCCATTCCCCATTGAGGGACATCTCCTGAATTTCCAATTCTTTGCCACCACACAAAAGCAGCTATAAATATTTTTTGTACAAATGGGCCCTTTTCCCTTTTTTTTTGATCTCTTGGTGTTACAGATCTATTAGTGATATTGTTGGGTAAAAAGGTATGCACAGTTTTATAGCCCTTTGGGTTTAGTTTCAAATTGCTCTTCAGAATGGTTGGACCATTTCACAGCTCCACCAACAGTGCACTGGTGTCCCTATTTTTCCATATGCTTTCCAGCATTTGTCATTTTCCTTTTCTGTCATTTTAGCCAATGTGATGATATTTGATAAAATGATATCTCAAAGTTGTTTTGATTTTTATTTCTCTAATCAATAGTGATTTAGATAATTTTTTTCATATAACTATTAATAGTTTTGATTTCTTCTTCCTAAAACTGCCTGTTCATATCTTTTGACCATTTATCAATCAGAAAATGGCTCTTATTTTCATAAATTTAACTCAGTTCCATATGTATTTGAGAAATGAGAAAAGGCCCATCTTTTTTAATACTTGTATTCATCTAATTTTTATGTGACTGTAATACATGGAACACTAGAGTCTCCAAAGAATTGAAAATTAATATCAACTAGACAGCAATGGATGCAGAACATTAAAACAGGAACTTATGATCAAGAAGCTGAGTAAAGTATACCCTCAGAGAAATGTATGGGCATAAAAGAAAATTGGCTGAATATCTAGCAAGATCGAGGGATAACTGATAAACTTTTGCTTCGCTGATATGTGACAACATCAAGAGAAAGTGAGGAAGGCTCCTTTGGCAAACTTATGGGAGGACATGGGTGAGACACACAGGATAGGATGGGGATATGTTATGATCTGTACCACTGGAAGAAAGACCCAAGTTGGCGAGATCACAAATCCAACTGTGTATCTGAGTATATTCATAGCAATCTATTATTAACAAAATCTGACTTATGGCATGTGTTTGGAAGTACTACCTTAAAATTAGTATTTAGTGTTTAAATTAGTATTTAGTTGCCTAGAATGTATTCTCACTTTAACCCCACCTTAGAATCCCCAGTTTCCTTCATAGTTCAATTCAGATGAGCAGAATTAGGAACCTGGCTCCTAATAAATAATTAGTGAATGATTGTTGATTGATTTAATTCCCAAACCAACTCCAACATGAAGTATATTCTAACTCCCCTATCTGCTAGCAGATTCCATCCTCAAATTACCTTGTATTTCATATCCATGATATGTGCACTTGTATGTCTATATAGAATGTAAGTTCGCTGAGAACGGTGGCTATTTCATTCATGTCTTTGTTTCCTGAGCGCCTATTGCAGTGGCTGACACTTGTTAGGTGATTAATAAGTGCTGATTGATTAAATATAATCTATAATATTGTTGATAGGGGTGTTTCCTCCGCCATTGTGGATGCCAACCCCTTTCCCACATTGTCCTGTACTGTTCTTGCCATTTCTTTCCATAATTCCTCTCAAGAGAATCCATCCAACTTGCCAGAGATCTTCCTATAGCTCTTTTAACATTTCAGGAATACCACTTTAGCAATAAGGCTGTACACCTGCTGTCTCTCATCCTTATCACATGTCTGGACTCACCTCTTTTTTCAGAAGGGGAAAACTCTTCCCCTTGATTGAAATAAATTTGCTGTATTTTTATGTTTTGCAGTTTAAGTGTATTGAACAGCAGTATTCTGAGGCAGCATGTTGCTAGTGGCAAGGGCATCATATTGAGAGTCAAAGGATTCAGATCTTATATCTGCCTTGTAACATGTGTAACTGTGGGCATGTCACCTAACTTCCTTGAGCCTCAATGTCTTTGTCTGTAAAATTTGGAGACTGAAGTTTATGAGGAAAGGCCCAGACCTATTAAAATAAGACTATCTTTACTCTCTATCTCTAGAGATGTCATCCCTTTCAGATTATACCTTGCATATGACTTGCCAGAGTGCTGAAATGTTGGGAGGAGTTGACAAATCCACCAATGCCAAATTCATGAAAATGATGAAGCTGTTTAGTGAACAGTCTTTGGCTGATAAGGAAAATTCTGACTGGTATCACTCTCATAATATGTATTTTGCTCTCATAAGGAAACAATTTCTTTGATCTTTATAGAAATGAACATCAACCTACATAAATCATCAGCGTTTCTATATGTTATTAACAAAGCTCAACAGCAAGAGATAGAAAGAGAAATTCCACTTAAAGTTACTACAGATATTATAAAACATTTGGCAGTCTACCTGCCAAAACAAACCGAGAAACTTTATGAACACAATTACAAAACACTTGTCACACAAATAAAATCAGATCAAAACAATTGGAAAAACATTAGTTGCTAATGGGTAGGTCAAGCTAATATAATAAAAATGACAATTCTACCTAAATTAAATTACTTATTCAGTTCCATACTAAAATTATTTTATAGAGCTAGAAAAATAATTTAAAAATTCCTCTGGAAGAAGAAAAGATCCAGAATAGCAAATTGTAGGGAAGGAGGCTTAGACATACCAGATCTTAAACTGTATTATAAAGTAGCAATCGTCAAAACTACTTGGTACTGGCTAAGAAATAGAGTGGTAGATCAGTGCCAAGACCAGTGGTGGATCTTGTAGCCAGTACTATACTGTACTGTACTGTAGTACAGTAGTCAATGACTAGTAATCTACTGTTTGATAAACCCAAAGACCCCAGTTTCTGGGATAAGAACTCACTATTTGACAAAAACTGCTGGGAAAAGTGGAAAATAGTATGACAAAAACTTGGCATAGACCAATATCTCACACCATATATCAAGATAAGGTCAAAATGGGTGCATGATTTAGCCATAAAAGGTGAGACTATAAGCATATTAGGAGATCAAGGAATAGTTTACCTGTCAGATTTATGGAGAACAGAGGAATTTCTGACCAAATAAGAGATAGAGAACATTATAAAATGCAAAATGGATAATTTTGATTACATTAAATTGAAAAGCTTTTGCACAAACAAAGCCAATGCAACCAAGATTAGGAGGGAAGCAGAAAATTGGGAAAGAATTTTTGCAACCAATGTCTCTGATAAAGGCCTCATTTCTAAAATATATAGAGAAATGAGTCCAAATTATAAGAATACAAGTCATTCCCCAATTGACAAATGTTCAAAGGATATGAACAGGCAGTTTTCAGAGGAAGAAATAAAGCTATCTATAGTCATATAAAATGCTGTAAATCACTAGTGATTAGAGAAATACAAATCAAAACAACTCTTTGTACCTTCTCACACCTATCAGATTGGCTCACATGACAAAACAGGAAAATAATAAATGTTGGAGAAGATGTGGGGAAATTGGAACACTAATGCATTGTTGGTGGAGGTGTGAAATTATCCAACCATTCTGGACAGCAATTTGGAACTATGCCCAAAGGCCTATAAAACTGTGCATCCCCTTTAATCTAGCATTATCACTACTATAGCACTATATACCACTATTATAGGTCTGTATCTGAAAGAGATCATAAAAATGGGAAAAGGACACACATGTACGAAAATATTTATAGGAGCTCTTTTTGTGTTGGCCAAGAACTGGAAATTGAGGGGATGTCCATCAACTGGAGAATGGCTGAAGAAGTTGTGGTATATGAATGCAATGGAATACTATTATGCTATAAGAAATAATGAGCAAGCAGACTTCAGAAAAATGTGGAAAGACTTACATGAACTGATGCTGAATGAAGTGAGCAGAACCAGGAGAACATTGTACGCAGTTACAGCCACATTGTATGATGATCTACTTTGATAGACCTAGCTCTTCTCAGCAATGCAAGGACCTAAAACAACTCTAAAAGACTCATGATGGAAAATGCTATTGCTAGCCAGAGAAAGAAATATAGAGTCTGAATGCAGATTGAAGCATACTATTTGCTCTTTTTTTTGTTTTGTTTTATTTTGTTTTTTCTTTCTTGTGGTTCCTCCCATTCAAATTCTTCTAAACAACATTACTAATGTGAAAATATGTTTAATAAGTGTGTATATGTAGAACCTATATAGAATTGCATACCATCTGGTGGGAAGGGGAATGGAGGTGAAGAAAATTTAAAACTTATGGAAGTTAATATTGAAAACTGAAAATAAATAAATTAATTTATAAAAAAAACAAATGTTAAAAAGTTTCAGGACGTAATTAGATGAAAATGAAATATACGGTAAATATTTTTAAAAAGAAATAAACATCAAGATTTTAAGGAACACCAAAACAAACCAAAGGGGCTGCATTGAAAGGGAAAACCAAGAAAAAGAGAAGCGAAAAGATCAGCTACAAAGAAAGAGTATGGGGCTAATCCAAGGGTGGGGAACTTGTGGCCTGGAGGCTACATATGGCCTTCTGGGTCCTTGGGTGTGGCCTTTTGACTGAATCCAAGTTTTAAGGAACAAATCCTTTTATTAAGGGGATTGGTTCTATGAAGTTTGCATTCTGTCAAAGGACCACACTTGAGGACCTAGATGACCACATGTGGCTTCTAGGTCACAGGTTCCCCACCCTTGGAATCTGATTTCAGTGAGTCAGTGGGTAAACAAACTACTGTATGCCAGGCACTGTACAAAGCTCTGAGGGTAGATAAATTGGAGAATACAAAAAATGAATAAAATAGAGATAAGGTACTAGCATTAAGGTACAATCAGGAAATGCTTTTTATAGAAGATGGAATTTTATCTGAGACTTGAAGGAAGCTAGGGAAATCAAAAGGTGATTATGAGGAAGGAGAACATTCCATGCGTGGGAGACAGCCAGTGAAAATGTATGGAGTTGAAAGTTGGATTGTCTAACATGAAGAACATACAGGAGTCTAGTGTCATTGTATCAGTAGCCAGCAAGGTGGGGCCTATAAAATTATAAGAGCACTGGAAAGATAAGAAAGCGACCGATTATGGAGGGTTTTAAAAGCCAAATATAGGATTTTATATTTGATCCTACAGTCGATAAAAACCCATTGGAATTGATCGAATGGCATGGGGTGTGTATGCGTGTCACATGCTTAGACTTGTGCTTTGGGAAGATCAATTTGACAGCTGTTGCAACAATCTTGCTAGCAGCTGGCATATGAGTGTAAGACCCACTACAACCAACACACAGAAAGCTGCCAACACAAGTTCTTTGATCTGCTTTACTAAGGAAAGCAACATTAAGAGGTTAACAATCTCAGTTTAATCAAACATATATATGTCATTTACTTAGTTCAGGGTGAAAAGATCAGGCCCCTAACTTCAAGGCAAATACAAACAGAAATTACCAACATCAACAGACAGACCTTGTCTGATTCAAATCATAACACATAGTTACCAGTAGCAACATTTGGGTTGCAAAGCTGGGGGCCAGTTTGCAGCTTGCCAAGAGTCTCAACATTCGTTGCATGAGTGTGTCCCAAAAGTCAAAGGCCAAGCTCTTCTCAATTATATACCGTTCAGAACCCTGAGGGCTCTGACCTCACCAAGGCTGGGTGTGGGAAAGTTCCCCATCCCCAGTATCATATCACATACAAATCAATGACTCCCAATTGCCTCAGTGCTGAGAAACACTCCAAGACAAAAAGATCCCACTTTATTTGCCCCATTCAAACAAAGAATCATTAAAGGCATTTAGGGGAAAAGAGCAAAAAGTCCCACTTTAATTACTATTACAACAGCTAAGTGGAGGTTGGATTGGAGTGGAGAGAGACTTGTGGCTGGGATACCAAACATTATTGCAGTAGTTCAGGTGTGAAGAGATGAGAGTCTGGATCAAGGTGTCGGCAGTGTCAGAGGATAGAAGAGAGCATATAAAGAGACATTATGAAGGTAGAAATGTGAGTTACTGTTTCAACAATCTTTCTAGCAGCTACTGTGGTTCTGTAAAACCAACAACAACCAGCAGACAGAACCCTGCAAGCCCAGGTTCTTTTGATCTGCTTTACTAAGGAAAGCAACATTGAGGGGTTAACAATCTTACTTTAATCCAACATACAAATATCATTCACTTAGTTCAGGGGAAAAAGCCAGCACCCTGAACTTCAGAGCAAATACAAACAAACTACTAACATCAACAGACAGACCTTGTCTGATTCAAATCTCAATGCATAGTTACCAGAGTTTAACAAAGTCTAAACATCCGGATTTACAAGCTGGAGAGCTCTTAACTACAGCTTCCCAGAGTCTCCACATCGGCACACTGACAAGAATGAGAGCCCTAAGCAAATAGCTCTGTCTTCCCTTTTTATGCACTCTTTAGCCATCATCAAATGTCATCCGAGCAACCAGAACTTAAGCTCTTACTATTGGCTCTGGTGTTAGCAACTCCCCTTAGGACCCTGGGGACTTCATGCTCACATGGGCTTAGCACCTAGTAGCTAGGGGTTTTGGGTCTACTTGGGAGTGAAGATATAATCAAACCTTCCTTCATTGGCCCCACCTGGAGCCCCACCTAGTTACCAATGCACTAACTGGTTGGCAATAACGAGTGAAAAAGTAAGGAGTTGAGGGTGATACCTAGGTTTTGAGCCTATGGAACTGGGAGGATAGTGCTGCCTTCAACAGTAATAGGGAAATTAGAACAAGGAGAAGGTTTGGGGAAAATATAATGAGTTGCGTTTTATGCATAATGAGTTCAAGACATCCAGTACTAATAAGCAATTGGAGATATTAGACTGGAGGTCAAGAGAGAGGTTAGGACTGAACAAAGGAACTTTAACATCTTATACATGGAAATGATAATTAAAACTCAGGCAGTTGATGAGATTGCCAAAAAAAAGTAATGGAGAGAAAAAAGAAGACCCAGGATAGAGAACTGGTGGACATCTGTGATTAGCAGATGTGAACTAGATGAAAATTCAGCAAAAAGACTGAAAAATAATGATCAGACAGACAGAAAGGGACCCAATAGAGAACAGTGTCTCAAAAACCTAGAGACATGATTATCAACAAGAAGGTGATTGACAGTACCAAAGGCAGCAGCTAGGTCAGGAAGGATGAAAAATGAGAAAAGCCCATTAGGTTTGGCAATTAAGAGATGTCTCATATTTTTGGGGAGAACAGTTTCAAATGAGTGATAAGGTTAGAAGCCAGTCTGCAAACAGTTAAGTAGTAAGACGAAAGGAAGTGGTTCCATCAATTATAGACAAATTTATTTAGGAGTTTAGCCAGAAAATGGAGAAGAGATATAGGGCAATAGCTAGGAGGGATGATGGGGTCAAGTGAGTGCTTTTTACGAATAGTGAGGGAGACATGGGCATATTTATAGGCAATAGGGAAGACATAGGGGCAGCTAGGTGATGTAGTGGATAGAACATTAAGCTTGAAATCAGGAAGACTTTTCTTTTAAAGTTCCAATCCAGCCTTAGACACTTACTAGCTATGTGACCCTGGGTAAGTCATTTATACCTGTTTGCCTCAGTTTCCTCTTCTGTAAAAGGAGCTAAAGAAGGAAATGACAAACTCTTCCAGTATCTCTGCCAAGAAAACCACAAATGCCGTCATAAAGAGTCAAGTTGTGTTTGTCCTTCATTTTCGAAGACAGCTATGATATCAGGGAAATGACATGACTTGCAATTGACTTTGATTTGAAAGAGGGAGGGCTGTACAGTCACCAGCCTCATTTTCTCCTCCAGAGCTATCTGGATCCAGTGACCAGATATTCATCAGAATGACTGGAAATGACCCAGGATGCAATGGGAGACCCTGGTCGATTTAGGCTAAGCCCTTTTCATGTACTCAGAGTGAGGCAAAGCCCATTCAGTGAATAGGCCTCTTTAAGAAGTGAGTCAAGGGAATGCCCCTTTAATTAGAAAAAAAAAAGAAAAAATCAAGCTGGGAGGGGAAGACCCTCAGGGTTGCTGTTCAAAGAGAAATAGTTACCATTGACATTCATTCCAATCCAGTAGGGCCCAAAATACAGCCATTAAGTGGAGTTTGGGCAGGGACTTATTGTGTTCCAATCTATAAGCTTCAGAGTGAACTGGGTTTAAGATTTTGTGAAATAAGAAACAGAAAGAGAGAGAGAGAGAAAGAGAGAGAGAGTGAGGGAGAGAGACACACAGAGAGAGAAAGAGAGAGAGAGAGAGAGACAGAGACAGAGAGAGAGAGAGATCTAGCCAGTAAACCCCAAACATGACTGAAAAATGACTGAACAGTCACATCAGCAGCAGAACATGGAAGATATGGAGAAATTGAAGATAAATGAGAAAGTAGTGCTGATAGAGCAATCTCCTGCAGAAAACAGGATGGAATGGAATCATTTGTGCATGAAAAGGGCTTGTCTTGGCAAATAGAAGGACTATCTCTTTATGTGAAATAGTGAGGATGGAAGAGAAAGTGGTGGAAGCCATCTTTGTGATATTAGATCAGGAGAAGGGCCGTAAGAGCTCTGGGAATGGTTCTAACTACAACAAAGCTTGGATGTCCAGAAATTATGCCTGGAAGATGCCCAAGCAAGCTGCCTGCTGTAGAATTAGGCCTAGAATCCTTTGGAGGAGATTAGTTATTTACCATAGTTATAGGGACCTGATTCTTTACTAGAAATGGAAGTTTGGATATGGATGCCAAGAGTTTATATGTGCTACACATGGGGACTTTTTTGGGATAAATATTGGGTCTCTTGTATTTAAGGGGACTCACCGGAGAGATTCTCCATTTAGGACTTTTTTATTGGATAACCTTGTTTGGGAATACACTATAGAAAAAATGATATTTTTTTTCTATCTCTTGCTTTGAACTGTAATTGAATAGTCTGTTTTCCAGGTTTTTCCTTAAAATTCAGACCACTTTTTTGACATAATTTTGCTTATTTGAATGTTCGTGTTATATTATTATAATCTAGTAAAATTTTTGTTGTTAATGAGAAGTATGATTTTTGAATGCTTAAAATATTAGCATCTAGAAGTTTCCCTACAACACATTTATAGATGTATGCCCTTTAGAACACACATGTAGATGATGAAAGTTCATTAATAATTTTTTAAGCAGTCCTAGAATCTTTGCTTTTTTCCTGGCATGAATCCAGACAGCTTGTCTGGGAGCCTTATTGACTTTCCGGTCCAAACAATAGGGTTTGCCTGCTAGCCCAGCAAAGCTGAGTAATTAACCCTAAGTAAAATTGTTTAGGGCAAAGATTATACTCCTTTGAGGACTTTTCTGGGAATATATTCTTTAAGTTAGCCTGCTTTGAGTGATGAATGAGTTAAAAACTCAATTTGGATTGCCTTTGTAGTGGCAGGTCTCTTTAGGGGGAAATTCTGGATGCTCTTTGGTATAGAGACCCAGAGGAAAGTTGCCTAGATCTCCAAGGAAATTACCTATGAAATAGTTTGCTACACATCCCCCAAGCCCAAATGGTTAAATTTTTTTAAGGGTGTGATGGTGACTTCTAGTCAGCTTAAGTCTTTTATCCTCATTGTGGCAAATCCCATGTACTCCAGAAGCATTTCAAGGGAGCAGGCTTTCTTTCAGAGTAAACAGGCTTGATTTTCTTTTCCACTTTATGGGGGTTGGAGAAGGCCCTTTTAATTAGCAACAAAACAAATGTTAGCCTATTAGAACTCTGTAAAATGATATATGTTTGTTAAATTGGATCACCACGTGTTTGGAAGAATATTAATTACTGGATTACTGCTTGATTATGAACTATGCTAGATTTTTTTTCGAGACATTTGGGACTGGGAAAAGCATTTTCAAAAAGCATAATTCAGAACCTCTCTAAGTCACTAAAAAGTTAGCTAGAATTTGAAACTATGGGCCCTGCCAAATACTATTCAGTAGATTTGCTGACAACAGCAAATATTAAACTGAAGGTAGGAGTGGGAGGCAAGAGATTAAGGGTAGGGGCTAAATGAATAAATAAATAAACTCTATGCATTTAAAGTAAGTGATAAGATGCTAAGCCCTGATAGATTTATCAGGTGAGAATGTCTCAAACAATCAAAGATAGGCTTGGACTATTTGTGAAAAAGTTCTTGATGTGAAATTGCATAGGAAGAGTGTCAAATTGGCAAAGGAAATTTGGTAATACTTTGTGGGGCTTATATAAAAAATAGCGCTGCTTCAGAAACTGTGATATTCAGTCAATCAGTCAATACACATTTAATAAGTGCCTACTATATACCAGGCACTGTGCTAAGTTCTGGGTATGCAAAAAGAGACAAAAAATTACCTGCCCTCAAAGAATTCACAATCTAATGGGAGAAGATAACAAGCTGAAAAATATGTATACAAACAAGAATTGTACAGGATAAATAGGAAATAATTATCAGAGAGAGGATTCGAAGGAAGCCGTTAGGCAGAAATGAGGAGGGAGAGCATTCCAGGCATGGAGGACAGCCAGAGAATATGCCTGCAATTGAGAGATGAAGAGTCTTGTTCAGAGACTGTAATTGGATAGTTCAGAGAACAACAAGGAGGACCAGTGTCACTGGATAGAAAAGAGTAAGTGTTGGGGAATAAGACATAAAAAGACTAGATAAGTAGAGTGAAGGAGGCAGGTTATGGAGGGCTTTAAATGCCAAACAGAAGATGTTGTGTTTGATCCTGGTGGTGAAAGTGAGTCACTAGACTCTACTGAGTCTGAGTGAGTGTGTGTGTGTGTGTGTGTGTGTGAGAGAGAGAGAGAGAGACAGACAGACAGACAGACAGACAGATGGAGACAGAGGGAGACAGAGACAGAAACAGAGACAGAGAGACGTGGTCAGAATTTCACTTTAGGAAAATTACATTAGTGATATAATGGATGTTAGATTGGAATAGGGAGAGACCTGAGGGAGACAGACAGGCAGGATATTACAACAGTCCAAGTGTGAAGTAATGAAGGCCTGCATCAAAGTGCACATTGTCAGAGGAGAGAAGGAATGCAAAAGATGTCACAAAGGTGAAATTACAGGCCTTGGCAATAGATTGGACATGGAGGGTGTTATAGCAATCAGACTTTTTGCTGTTCTTCCCTTTTGGGATGCTAAGACTATCAAGTCTCCCCTTTGTTTGAACTGGTGGGAAACACTGTCTTTGTTTTGGAGTATTTCTCAGCTATTTCTCAGCACCAAGGCAATCAAGAGTCATTGACTTGTTTATGATGTGATGCTGGGGATGGGGAACTTTCACACACCCAGCCCAGGTAAGGCCAGAGCCCTGAGGGCTCTGAACAGGATATAATTGAGGGGTGCTTGGTGTTTGACTTTTGGGGCTCACTCATGGAAGGAGTGTTGAGATTCTGGGCAAGCTGTTGTAATTGTCCCCTGGCTTTGATAACCCAGACAGATATTGGGGCTTCTCTGGTAATTACGTATTGTGATTTGATAAGACAAGTTCTTTCCGTTGATGTTTGTAATTTCTGTTTGTATTTCCCTTGAAGTTTAGAGGATTAATCTCTTCCTCCTGAACTAAGTGAATGATATATGTATGTTTGATTAAAGTGAGATTGTAAACCCCTTAAAGTTGCTTTCTTTAGAAAAGCAGATCAAAGAACCTGTGCTGGCAACTCTTGTTCATCTTGTTGGGTCTTACACCCCTACAGCAGCTGCTAGCCAGATTTTTGCTACGAAGGGTGAGAGATAGTAAGGAGTTAACTTTAGTGAGCTTAGGGACCGGGAAGAGCGGTACCCTTGAGAGTAATGGGGAAATTAAGATGAGAGGAGGGTTTAGGGGAAAGATAATAAAATCATTTTTTTGGAAATATTGAGTTTAAGATGTCTGAATATCTACTTCAAGATGTCTGAAAGGTAATTGGAGATGCAAGATTGGAGGTCATCAGAGAAGTATGGATAGAATAGGTAGATTTGAAAATCATCAACATAGAGTTGATAATTAAATCCACAGAAGCTGATAAGACCACCAAGTGAAGCACTATAGAGGGAGAAGAATACCCAGAATAGAACGCTATGAGACACCTATGGTTAGAGGGCATGATCTGAATGAGGCTCTAGTAAAGGAGACTGAAAAGAAGTGGCTTGATAGGTAGGAGGAGAACCCAGAGAGGAGAGAGTCCCAAGGAGATAAGAGTGCTAAACTATCAAAGGCTGTAAAGAGGTCAAGAGGAAAAAGGATTAAGAAAATTCTTAATTCACACTGGATTTGGCAACTAAGAGATCATTGGTAACTTTGGAGAGAGCAGTTTTGGTTTAATTATGAGGTCAGAAGCCAGAATATAAGAGGTTAAGAAGAGAGTGAAAAGAGAGAAAGTGAAAAGCATGTATTATGGATGACCTCAAGAAGTTTAGCCACAAAAGGTAAAAGAGATTTAAGACAATAGT
Organism: Phalanger gymnotis; assembly: GCA_028646595.1. Lineage (NCBI taxonomy): Eukaryota > Metazoa > Chordata > Mammalia > Diprotodontia > Phalangeridae > Phalanger > Phalanger gymnotis. Next base: position 17,839,516 of record CM053625.1, read on the forward strand.
TAGTGGTAATGGTAGTATCAAGTAAGGGTTTTTTACAGGATGAGAGAGACATAGGCATTTTTTTGTAGTGAGTAGGGGAACAATTAGTAGACAGGAAGAGATTGAAGATAAAATGAGGATGACAGAGGGAGCAATCTGTTGAAGGGAATAGAATCACTTGTGTAGTGAGAGAGTTTACCTTGGTAAGAAGTAAGGCTGCCTTTTTGTGTCACACAGGTATAAAGTAGGAGATAATGATAGAAGGCATTTAAGTGATAGATGAGGAAAAAATGAGGTAGCCAGGGTATTATAGACACTTTGGCCCATGGGAAGAGGTCTCTGTAGGACCTCTTGGAAGAGGATGGGGAGCAGTAAATAAATCCTATTCATTGGAGGAGCCCCAAATATTGGGTGTCCGGAGTGATCCACGTGTGCTGGACATTCCATTCCATTCTCCTTCATGCCTTTGGGGCCAATTTGGAACCCTTCTTGTTCTGCCACTCCTGTAGGTTTGGCCAGTTCCAACCCATCCAAATTATGGCTCTTTAGTTCATGAGTAGAACAAGCACTTTGCTCTTTGGTTTCTGAGTCCTCGGGAGCCACACTTTCTAGAATCTGTTATGCTGAGGCTCAAGATTTCTGATGTATTTCCTCTGGTAATATAAGCACCATCAACATGTGCCCACTGACTTACTATTACCAATATAATTTGCATATGAGTCTCAAATAATTACTATCTAATTAAATATTATTACCAATAATACTTCAGAAAGTGGTATATTATAGACACAACATTATCAGATGTTTTTGCCTTAAAACACTATTTTAAAATACTTACCTAATAAATTCATGCCATATTTAAGTTATGAATATGAATGTTTTGTGATTTTGAACTTGTGATTTCATTAGAGTAGGGAACTACCAGAATGGAAATGGCCTCTGGACCTTGATCAGTGATTCACTTGTAATTTGTATTCTTAGAGTTGTTCAAAGTACTGATAAGTGATTTTTTTTTAAATAGCCAGATGACTATATATGTCAGAGATAGTATTTGACTTCAAAGCTTGCCCTTTTGTCAATAGCAATCATTTAATAATGCATTATTATGAAATTGCCTTCTCCATATTTTACTCCTAAAGGTAGTTTATTTCTCTGAATTACCAAATCTTCAGAGTCATCTAATACATTTATTGTTAATTCTAGTATTTTGAATAACCAGACCACCCCCAATTTGGTATCGCATTTATAGGATATGAGAAAGTTTCTTTTCTCCTCTTTAAGCTTTATCAGGCCTCATCAGAGTACAGTCATGGGGAACTATGGAACCAAAAAAAATGTGACTGATAACAAACAATGTTAAGTTTACAAATTCTAAAGGAAGAAAAGCACAAAAGTAATAGCACAGCTACCCATTCGTAGAATTGTTTCATCTTTTCGAAATGCTTGCATGATAGACCATAGATAGGTATTATGATTCCTATTCTATAGACAAGAAAATTGAGGGACAAATTGAGTTGTATAAACATAAGAGCTAAAAGAGCCTACTCTACCAAGGATATACTTATTTGAATGTATAATTAGCAGTATTCTCCATGGATATCCTGTAAAGAATGTTGATGCCTCAGCAACTCTTTGAAGTTCTGGCACATTTAATTAGACATGCATTGTTTCAGGGTATTTGCAACAGGAAGGTAGATATAATAAATTTATTATTCATTCAAATAAAGAGTGGTGCATTTGTTAGTTAATAAGAAACCAAAAATGGAAGATAACTGAATATTAAAGTGCAATCATTTCTAGTCATGAAAAATTCAAATTTTTCATTGCTCAGTCTTTTTTTAAACTACGCTTTGTCATTTTTGTCCCTTTTTTTGCTTTACTAGGACAATGCTATATATCTTAATTTAGAAATGGGGGCAGAGTGGGGATTTGACTTATTTTTTAAATTTTTTTCATTAGTTTTACTTTCTCTTTTATGTTGCCTGGATTTCCTCCTATATGCTTCTCACTCACCCTCCCAAGGAGCTACTATTATTATTATAAAAATGAAGTTCTTGGATAAAAAAATAAAGATGAATAAGAGGGGAAAAATCAGGGGAACTAACTGAAACATTGAAAAAAATCTGATGTAATAGAAATATTCTACCTGTATTTCTCCCTCCCTCTGCTTCCACCTTTGCAAAAGAGTAGAGCGAGATATCATCTCATATCTCCTTTTTGGAACCAAACTTGTAAATAATTTTACAAAATTCATTTTTGATCATTTCATGGTTTTTGTTATTTCCATATACATTGTCATAATCATTATATATATGTATATATGTATGTATATACTGTATATATGTATGTATATATATATAGTGTATATATATGTATGTATGTGTGTATACATATATTGTTTTTCTGGCTTTGCTTTCTCAACTTTGCATTAATTCATATAACTCTGCTTCCCTGTATTCATTGTTCGTCCTTTCTTGCAGCACAGTAATATTACACTATATGACTATACCACAATTTGTGTAGCCATTCCTCAGTTGATGTCAAACTACTTTGTTTCCTATTCTTTGTTGCTAAAAAAAACAGTGCTGCTATAAATACTTTATTTAGCAAATATGGAAGCTTTCTTTTTGTCAATGACCTCCTTGACCTTGCAACGGAATCTCTGGTTCAAAAGACATAAGCATTTGAGCCAATTCCAATAATTTCAATTTTTTAAAAAACAATTTATTTATAGTTTTAAACATTCACTTCCATAAGATTTTGAGTTTTAATTTCCTCCTCCCATCCTCTCCTTTGTCCTCCCCAAGACAGCATGCAATCTCATTTAAGCTTAACTTATATATTCACGTTAAACATATTTGCACATTAGTCATGATGTAGAGTTAGAACTAATGGGAGGAACCACAAGAAAGAAGAAGCAAAACAAAATAACAAAAGAAAAGGAGAGCAAATAGCATGCTTCCATCTGCATTCAGACTATGAAGTTCTTTTTCTGGACGTGGATAACATTTTCCATCATGAGTCTTTTGGAGTTGTCTTAGATCGTTGCTTTCCTGAGAAGGGCTAAGTTTGTCAAGATCAGTCATCACACAATGTGGCTGTTACTGTGTACAATGTTCTGTTGGTTTTGCTCATTTCACTCTGCATCCATTCATATGAGTCTTTCTAGGTTTTTGTGAAGTCCACCTGCTCATTTCTTATAGCACAATAGTATTATATTACATTCATATACCACAACTTGTTCATCCATTCTCCAATTGATGGACATCCCCTCGATTTCCAATTCTTGGCCACCACAAAAAGAGCTGCTCTAAATATTTTTGCACACGTGGGTCCTTTTCTCGTTTTTATGCTCTCTTTGGGATACAGACCTAGAAGTGGTATTGCTGGGTCAAAGGGTATGCATAATTTTTTCATCATGGCTTTCCAGTAGAGTAATAATTCTTAGATTGCCTCTCCTGGATCTATTTTCCAGGTCAGTTATTTTTCTGATGAGATATTTTATGTTTTCTTCTATTTTTTCATTCTTTAGATTTTGTTTGACTGATTCTTGATGCCTCATAGAATCATTAGCTTCTACTTGTCCAATTCTATTTTTTAACAAATTGTTTTCTTCATTCAGCTTTTGTACCTCCTTTTCCATTTGGTTAATTTTACTTTTTTAAGAAGTCATTTTCTCCAATTAGATTCTGAACCTCTAACCATTTTGCCAATTTTACTTTTCAAAGATTTGTTCTCATCAGTGAATTTTTTTCTATTTTTTTTCTTTTACCTCCCTAATTTGGTTTTTAAAATCCTCCTTGAGCTCATCCAGGAATGTTTTTTGGGCTTGAGACCAGTTCATATTCCCTTTTGAGGATTCAGATGTGGGTATAGTGTCAATGCTATCCTCTTCTGAATTCATATTTTGATCTTCTCTGTCCCCATAATATGATTCAATGGTCTTTTTTTTACCTTTCTAGATTCCTTCTTCATTGTGGTTGCCTTTTTCCTGGCTTTTTAAGTGTATCTCTACTTATGGGGCCCCGGGGGCTCTGTCCCAAGCTTCTGGGGCTGGGAATTGAGGGCTGATTGCTGGCTTTATGTGCTGTGGCCTCTGGTTTTGTCAGCTAGAAGCTATTTAGTGCTGCTGCTTTCCTGGTGCTGAGCTGGCCTTGGCTGGTATGTGCCAAGGATAGAGGCCCAGTAAGGTCTTTCTGGAAGGGTGACTGTATGAGGTGTGTGTATGGGGGGAGGTAGTCTGGCTGCTGGAAGTCTCCTCTTCCTATGGGGATGTGCTATAGCATGGGTGGTCTCAGCCTTTTTCTGCCCTCATGTCTGCCAATTCTCCTGGCTGTGCAAAGGTATGCCTGGGGTCCTGATATTGGCACTTGCTAGCTCCATCACCCTGGGGCTCAGGAACTCCCTCTGATCTGCCAAGGTGGGTCCTGTTGGGATGCCTACCTTCCTGCACTAGTCTCCTTTCACCACCACAGGAGAGGCCATTTCCCTAGCCTCCTGAGCTATAAGATTACTGAATCTCCACTTCTGGCTTCTCTATTTCAGGGTTTCTCCTAAGGCAGTATTCTCTGGGTTTATTCAAGGGAGGGACGAGAGTAATTTTACTTGGTCATCATGGCTCCCAGAAGTTCAAGAAGGCAAGTTTCATACCTTTAGAATGTGAACTGAATGCCTCAGGAGTAGCTTCTGCTGTGGCTGCAGGGTCTGTGCTGCTGCTTCATGTAGTTCCTTCCTGGGCTGAGAGGCCTGGGGATCCCCACCGCAGCAGGCAGTTCAATTCTGGGCCTGCTCCCACTCTTAATTCGGTATGGTTTCATTCCACATGCCGAGTGCTCTCCTAGCCTGGTGCACTGGCTGAGTCCAGCTGCAGCTCCCATTCTGGTGTGGTCAGGTACAGTTCCAAATGTCTGACACTCTCTCAGCCCACAGATCCATCCAGTTGACCCTGGGACTCTCTTGGGCTTGAAGTCTGCCACACTCAGTCTCTTAGTGTCTTCTACCTCTCTCAAATCTGCTGAGATTTGCTTTTTATAGAGGTATCTGGCAGAGTTTGTAAGAGAGCTCTGGTATATAGCTATTTTCATGCTGCCATCTTGGCTCTGCCCTTGGGTACGCACAATTTTATAGCCCATTGGACATAGTTCCAAATCGTTCTCCAGAACGGTTAGATCAATTCACAATCCCACCAACGATGCATTAGTGTTACAATTTTCTCACATCTTCTCCAACATTTACCATTTTCCTGCTTTGTCATGTTAGCCAATCTGATAGGTATGATGTGGTATCTCAGAGTCGTTTTGATTTGCATTTCTTTAATCAATAGTGTAGGGTATTTTCAGGGGTGTAGGGTGTGTTCAGGAAGGACTGGTACCTCTGATGTGATGGCTGCTGAGCCCTTTTCAGGGCTGCTTTCCTCCTTTGGTGTCCACCTGTTCCACCCAAATCTCAGCTGTGGCTCCAAGAAGCTGTGCCATGTGCAGCGGCCTCACCCTGGTAAATCATTTTGGCAGACAGGCTGAACCAGACTGAGGGTAACTAAGGGATCTCAAATCCATTGGTGAGTTGGGGGGTGTCTACCCCAAGCATGTGAAGACTTCTCTGGTGGAATGGGTAGATGAGAACAATTTGTTCCAATGGCCATGAAGGCAGCTGAAGCAGGCATTGTAGAGTGCTTAGAGCTTGGTTAGACATTGAAGATACGAAGGTCATCCACCACATCTTGAGCCATGACCAGTTGTGTTGATTCTGTCCTGCCACTGGACTGTGATGACTCTGGAGGAGAGAGTGAGGCTGACGACTTCATGCAATTCTGCCTCACTTAAATCCAATTTATGGGTGAATCAAAAGGCATCGCCCATACCATTTTACCATTGTACCTATCCCCAAAGTTCTGTGGTGACAGGCAAGTAATGAAGCAGCAGGTGCGGATACACTGGGAGCTGTAGTCACATTCTTACATACAGGTGGCCCAGGTCACCAGATCATTTCTCACTGGAATCAGCAGTGGGATTTGGCAGCTCCCTGGGTGTCTGAGCAGCCTTTTATGGATCACATTGCTCACCTCCGGTTGTGAGGAAGGGGCTAGAAAATGTGCACTAAAAATTATCTGCTTACCCAACCCTGCTCTGATTACCATGGCAGGTGGAGAATCACATTCTGTGGTCAAAACACAAAAAATGTACAAAAACATCTGCAAAGATGATTCTACTCACCACTGGCACATGGAATGTGCACACACTTATAGACAATACAAAATCCAGTAGACCTGAAAAACGAACTGTTCTTGTTGCAAGACAACTCAGTAGGTATTGTATCCAAACAGCAGCCCTGAGTGAAACAACAGTGGCAAATGAAGGCCAGCTGTGTCAGTAATGCAAAATGGGCCCCTTAGTACTTAGTTTAAGGGGTGCCCTTGAGGAGTTTGGCTTTTGTATACCTTGAGTAAAAGTACTTTCACCTGTTAAGTGCTAAGCCCCAGGCCCAAAGCCCTATCAGGTGTGAAACCTGTGTGGGCGTAGATTGATGACTTAAGAGGGGCCAACTTGGGAACCAATTGGTCTCTGGTCCTTGAGGTGGGGCTTGAGAATGCCAGAGGCTTGGCTGCGAGGAGAGGCGAGAAACTACAGCTAAAAAAAAAGCCGAAGCAGAGCTGACCCGTGTGTGGACCCAGGAGTTCGAGCGAGGACTTGAGGCCAGTGAATATGATTTATGCCATCTTATTTTTCTGTGGCCTCCTGGCTACTCTTGTGAGGCGGGCCTACTGGGCCTAGAGGCTTGTGATCACGATGTCGGAATGAGGAGGCTGGCTTGCTAATTTGTTGCTCTAGGGCCTGAATAAATGTCTTGATGTCTTCTTCTTAGAGAATTCTATATACCTTGCAATTTCGAACCATTCAGATATATATATGATCCTTTTTGAGATCATAAATTCGGCCTTCCTACTACACCAGCTTACTGAAGGCAGAGCTGGATATACCTTTTTTTTTCTGGAGTGACTGCAGTGAAGGGGAGCACTGTAGGTTTTGCAATCAAAACTAATCTAGTCAACAACCTTGTATGCCTGCCAAAAGGAGTGAACAACAGGTTCGTGACAATGCGATTGCCACTTGCAGGAAAATGTCACACCACCATCATCAGTGCCTATGCTCCCACAATGATGAACCCTGATGAAGTCAAAGAAAAATTTTATGAAGACCTAGAGACCCTTATCATCAATGTACCAAAAGAGGACAAGCTTACAATTCTGGGTGACTTTAATATTAGAGTAAGCTCAGACTACTAGATTTGGCAGGGAGTCCTAGAGAGGAATGGAGTTGGAAATAGCAACATCAGTGAGCACTTACTACTGAAGACTTGTGCATCTCATGACCTCATCACCAACACTGTCTTCCATTTACCTAAATGTAATAAAACTTCATGGATGTACCCTCACAGCAAATATTGTCATTTAATAGAATATGTGATTGTAAGAAGAAGAGACAAGCAGGATGTGAGAGTGATGAAGGCAATGTGTGGTGCAGAGTGCTGGACTGATCAGAGACTTATCCTTTGCAAGCTAAATATTTGTATTCAGCAAAAGCAGTGCTCCCAAAGCAAAATGACTACCAGAAGAATTAATGTCAACAAATTTGAGCTCTTCTCTGAGCACAAACAGTTTGTTGCTAACTTGGAGGGAAAATTGAACCAATACACAATTGACAACAGTGGAGCAGAAAAGGAATGGGCAGCTTTCAGGGATTTGGTGTATAGCACTGCATTTGCTCATCTGGGTCAGAACACTTGCAAACACCAAAACTGGTTTGATGAAAATGATGGGGAAATTCAGAAGCTGTTCAATGAAAAACAAGACCTCCACCAGGTTTACTAGCAGGATAGCTCATTCATCTCTAAGAAGGTAACATTTAATTCCATCAAAAGTAAAGTACAAGAAAAGCTTAGAGAAATGCAGGATTCTTGGCTCAGCAAGAAGGTAGATGAAATTCAGTTTTATGCTGATAGTAATAACCTAAAGCACTTTTATGATGCTCTGAAGGCCAAAGACCTATGGTGCATCTCAGCTACTCCGTGGGGACAGAGCCTAGAGAGATGGGCTGAACACTTCCATTGTGTTCTCAACAGATCATCATCAATCAATGCTGAAGCCACTGACCATTTACCTCAGGTTGAAGTCAATCCTTCCCTAGCTGAAGCTCCAACTGAAGAAGTTTTGAATGCCATTATGCTCTTTTCATGTGGCAAAGCATCTGGTGCTGATTCAATTCCTGCTGAGATTTACAAGATATGTGTCCCTTGCTTATGCAAAAGCTGACTGAAATTTTGGAGTTCAAGGATGTCTCCATTGTCCATCTCTGGAAAGGTAAAGGAAATAGATTGTCCTGTGACAATCACAGGGGGCGTCTCTCTGTTAGTCATTGCTGTCGAGATTCTTGCCAGAGTCCTCCTTAACAGTCTGATCCTTCGCCTAGCATATGGTCATCTACTTGAGAGCCAGTGTGGCTTCAGAAAGGGCCAAGAAACAGTGAATATGGTGTTTGCTGCCCACCAACTTCAGGAGAAATGCCAGGAGCAGAACAAAGGTCTGTATAAACATTTGTAGATCTGACTAAGGCCTTTGATACTGTTAGTCATGAGTGCCTATGGAAAACTATGTTGAAATTTGTTTCCCTGGAGAAGTTTATAAGCATTGTATGTCAGTTTCGTAATGGCATGCTTGCCCCGGTTCTAGATAATGGACAGTGATCTTGTGCCTTCCCAGTCACCAAGAAACAAGGGCATGTGCTTGCTCCCATGCTTTTTAGCATGATGTTTTCAGCCATGTTTTAAAATGCTTTCAGTGAGGATGAACACAGCATCGAGGTCAGATACTGCACTGTTGGTAAATTCTTCAACTTGTAAAGGCTACAAGGCAAGACCAAAGTGAAGGGAATATTGTTTCATTTTTTTGCAGAAAATTGTGCACTCATTGCAGCCTCTGAAGGTGAGATGGAATGAGGTATGAATCAATTCTCTGCTGCTTGTGCCAATTTTGGCCTAACTATTAACACCAAGAAGGTGCTCCTTCAGCCAACATCACACCATCTATGGAACCATCAGTTATAGCAAATAGAGAATTTTTGAATGCTGTGGATAAGTTCACTTACCTTGGTAGTGTACTTTCCAGGGATGTACACAGTGATAATGAGGTTGAAGCACACATCACCAGAGCTAGCTCAGTGTTTGAGAGGCTCTGAAGGAAAGTATGGGAGAGAAGAGGTATTAGACTGACTACCAAACTGAAGGTTTACAGAGCCATTGTGCTGACCTCATTGTTGTAAGGTTGTGAAACCTGGGCAGTCTACTAGTGCAATGCCAGGAAACTTAATCTCTTCCATTTGAATTGTCTTAGGAAGATTCTGGCAGGATAAGGTACCAGACACTAAGGTCCTTACTCAAACCAAATTTCCAAGCATTGAAGGTCTGCTTCAGAGAGCATGACTCTGATGGGCTGGGCCACATTGTTCAAATGCAAAATGCATGCTTGCCCAAAAGATTATTTTATGGGGCTGTATTTACAGGGCAGGTGTATGCATGGTGGTCAGAAGAAGCAACACAAGAATACTGTCAGTCTCTCTCAAGAACTTTGGAATTGATTATGTGACATGGCAGACACTGACATAGGACCACTCAGCATGGCATGATCACATCAGAGAAGGTGCTGTGCTCTATGAGCAAAGCAGAATTGAAACAGCTCAAAGGAAATGCAGGTTGTGCAAGTTAGGAGTATCCACCCCAAATGTTCATACGGCCTATTTATGGCCAACCTATAGTAGAGCATTCTGAGCTCACATTGCCCTGATCAGCCACAGCTGGACACATTGACTCAAGCATAGTGACGTCCTTTTGGTCCTCTTTGAGAAGGCAGGGCAAAAACCAACCAACCAGTGATTTAGAGCATTTTTTTCATATGACTATAGATAGCTTTAATTTCTTATTCTGAAAATTGCCTTTTTGTATCCTTTGACCATTTATCAATTAGAGAATGACTTGTATTTTTATAAATTTGACTCAGTTCTCTATATATTTTAGAAATGAGGCCTTTATCAGAGGCACTGGCTGGAAAAATTGTTTCCTAGCTTTCTGCTTCCCTTCTAATTCTGGTCACATTGGCTTTGTTTGTGCAAAAACTTTCTAATTTAATGTAATCAAAATTATCCATTTTGCATTTTGTAATTTTCTTTATCTTTTGTTTGGTCATAAATTCCTCTCTTCTCCTTAGATATGATAGGTAAACTATTCCTTGCTCTCTTAGTTTGCTTTTAATATCAGTCTATATAATCTAAACTATGTACTCATTTGACTTTATTTTGGTATAGGGTATAAAATGTTGGTCTATCCCTAGTTTCTGCCTTATTGTTTTCCCAACAGTTTTTTTAATAGTTAGTTCTTCCAAAATTACTTGAAATAATAAAAATCTTTAGCAAAATTGTAGGATATAAAATAAACCCACATAAGTCCTTGGCATTCCTATGTATTACTAACAAAGCCCAACATCAAGAGATAGAAAGAGAAATTGCATTTAAGGTTACAGTAGAGGGCAGCTAGGTGGCACAGTGAGTAGAGCACCAGCTCTGGAGTCAAGAGGACCTGAGTTCCAATCTGGCCTCAGACACTTGACACACTTATTAGTTGTGTGACCTTGGGCAAGTCACTTAACCCCAATTACCCTGCCAAAAAGCAAAAAAAAAATTAAGTTACAGTAGACACTATAACATATTTGGGAGTCTACCTGCCAAGACAAACCCCAGGCCTATGTGAATGGTCGAAGGATATGAACAGGCAGTTTTCAGAGGAAGAAATTAAAGATATCTAGAGGTATATGAAAAAAATGCTCTAAATCACTATTGATTAGAGAAATGCAAATCAAAAGAACTCTTAGGTACCTAAGAGTCTCTCTTGTCAGATTGGCTAACCTGACAAAACAGGAAAATGATAAATGCTCCAGAGGATGTGGGAAAATTGGAACATTGTTACATTGTTGGTGAAGTTGTGAACTGATTCAGCCATTCTGGAGAGCAATTTGGAACTATGCCCTAAGGGCTATAACAATGTGTATACTCTTTGATCCAGCAATACCACTTCTAAGGCTGTATCCCAAAGAGATCATACAAGTGAGAAAGGAACCTGTATGCACAAAAATATTTATAGCAGCAATTTTTGTGGTAGCAAAGAATAGGAAATCAAGAGATGCCCATCAATTGGGGAATGGCTAAACAAATTGTGGTATATGAATGTAATGGAATACTATTGTGCTATAAGAAAGGAGGAAAAAAACAGACTCTATTATAACCTGGAATGACTTATGCAAACTGATGCTGAGTGAGGGGAGAAGAACCAGGAGATCATTATACACGTTTACAGGCACATGGTATCTGTAAGGACTAACTTTGATAGACTTGACTCTTCTCATCAATGCAAGGTTCAAAGATATCTCCAAAAGACTCATGATGGAAAAAGCTATGCACATCCAGAGAAAGAATTATGAAGTCTGAAAGCAGATTGAGGCAAATTTTTTGCTCTCTTTTTTTCTTACTTTTTTGGTTCTTTCTCATGATTCATTCTGTTGGTTATAATTCTTCATTACAACTGGACTACCATGTAAATCAGTTCAATGTGAAGGTATATGTAGAACCTGCACTGGATTACATGCTGTCTTGGGGGGTTGGGAGGAGGAGTGGGAAGGAGAGAAAATTTGGAACCCAGAAAATTGTGAAACTGAGTGTTTTAAACTAAAAATAAAAAATAAATTTAATAAAAGAAATAGTGAGTTCTTATGCCAGAAGGTAGAGTATTTGGGTTTATCAAATAGGAGATTGCTATAGTCATTGACCATTGTGTCTTGTTTACCTAACCTATTCCATTGATCCACCACTCTATTGCTTGGCCAGTACCAAGTAGTCTTGATGATTATTGTTTTATAATACAATTTAATATCTGGTACAGCTAAGCCAACTTTCCTTGAATTTCTTCTCATTAATTCCCTTGATATTATGGACCTTTTGGTGTTCCAGATGAATTTTGTTACTACTTTTTCTAGCTATATAAAATAAATTTTTGGGTAGTTTCATTGGCATGGTACTGAATATGTAATTTAATTTAGATAGAATTGTTATTTTTTTTTTATTATTTTAGCTTGGTCTACCCATGAGCAAGTGATATTTTTCTAGCTGTTTAGATCTTACTTTTTTGTGGGAAAAGTATTTTATAATTGTGTTCATATAGTTCCTGGGTTTGTTTTGGTAGGTAGATGCCTAAATATTTTCTTATGTCTACAGTGACTTTCAAAGTAATTTATCTCTTTATAACTTGCTGTTGGGCTTTGTTAGTTATATATAGAAATGTCAATGTATTATATGGGTTTATTTTATATCCTGCAACTTTGCTAAAGTTATTTATTATTTCAAGTATTTATTTTATTTGATTCTGTAAGTATACCATCTGAAAAGAGTGATAGCTTTGTTTCTACTATGCCTATTCTAATTCTTTCAATTTATTTTTTTCCTTATTGCTAAAGCTAACATTTCTAGTGCAATATTGAATATCAGTGGTGACAATAGACATCCTTGTTTCACCTCCAGTTGTGTTGGAAATGCTTCTAGCTTATCCCCATTACATATAATACTTGCTGATGGTTTTAGATAGATACTACCTATCATTTTAAGACTCCACTTATTCCTATGCTCTCTAGTGCTTTTAATAGGAATGGGTGTTGTATTTTGTCAAATGTTTTTTCTGCATCTAATGAGATAATTATATGATTTCTGTTAGTTTTGTTGTTGATATGGTCAATTTTGCTGATAGTTTTCCTAATATCGAACCAGTCCAGCATTCCCTGGTATGAATCCTACCTGATCATAGTGTACTATTCTAGTGATAAGTGGCTGTAATCTCTTTGCTAATATTTTATTTAAAAATTTTGCATCTATATACATTAGGCAAGTTAATGTTTAATTTTCTTTCTGTTTTGGCTCTTCCCAGTTTAGATATCGGCACCATATTTATGTTATAGAAATAATTTGGTAGGACTCCTTCTTTGTATATTTTCCAAAATTGTTTATAAAGGATTGGAATTAGTTGTTCTTTAAATGTTTGATAGAATTTGCTTGTAAATCCATCTGGCCCTGGCAATTTTTCCTTAGAAAATTCATTGATGGCTTGTTCAATTTCTTATTCTGAAACGGGGTCATTTAAGTATTTTGTTTCCTCTTCTGTTAATCTGGGCAATTTATATTTTTGTAAATATTTATCCATTTCAGTAAGATTGTCAGATATATTGGTATACAGTTGGACAAAATTGCTCCTAATTAATTTCCTCTTTTTTAATTAATTAATTTACTTAATTAATTTTTAATTTAATTTAATTAATTTAATAATTAATTTATTTAATTAATTTACTCTTCATGGGTGGTGAATTCACTCTTTTCATTTTTGATACTGGTAATTTGGTTTTCTTCTTTCTTTTTTTAAATCAAATTAACCAAAGGTTTATATATTTTATTTTTTTCCATGAAACTAACTCTTAGTTTTATTTATTGGTTTAATAGTTTTCTTAATTTCAATTTTATTAATCTCTCCTTTCATTTTCAGAATTTCTAATTTGATTTGATTGGGGTTTTTAGTTTGGTTTTTTTTTCCAGCTTTTTAGTTTCATGCCCAATTCATCAATCTCTTCTTTCTCTATTTTATTCACATAAGCATTTAGAGATGTGAACATCCCATAAGTTTTGGTATGTGGTCTCGTTATTGTCAGTTTCTTGGATGAAGTTGCTGATGGTTTCTGTTATTTGTTTTTTTGACCCATTAATTCTTTAGGATTACATTATTTAGTTTCCAATTAATTTTTAATCTATCTTTCCATGGCCCTTTATTACATGTAATTTTTCTTGCATCATGAGCTGAAGAGGATGCATTTAATATTTCTGCCTTTCTGCATCAGATTGACTGGTTTTTACACCCTAACATGTGGTCAATTTTTGTGTAGGTGCCATATACCACTGAGGAAAAAGTACGTTCTTTTCTATCCACATTCAATTTTCTCCAGAGGTCAACCATATCTAAATTTTCTAAAATTCTCTTAATCTCCTTAATTTCTTTCTTGTTTATTTTGTGTTTAGATTCATCTAATTCTGAAAGGGGGAGATTGAGTTCCTCCACAAGTATAGTTTTTTTTATTTCTTCCTGCAACACCCTTACCTTTTCCTCTGAGCATTTGGATTCTATACCACTTGGTGGTATAGTTTTAGTATTGACATTACTTCATTGTCTATGGTGCCTTTTAGCAGGATGTAGTTTCATTTCTTATCTCTTTTAATTAGATCTATTTTTGCTTTTGCTTTGTCTGAGATCAGAATTGCTACCCCTGCTTTTTTTTTTGCTTCGGTGTAATATGTTCTGCCACAGCTTTTTATCTTTACTTTATGTGTCTCCCTCTGCTTCAAATATGTTTCTTGTAAACAACATATTGTGGGATTATGGTTGTTAATCTACCCTGCTATCTGCTTCTGTTTTATAGGAGAGTTCACCCCATTCTCAGTTATGATTACTGTCTCTGTCTTTCTTTCCATCTTTTTTTTCTCATGTATGCTTTTCTGTCTCCTTTCTCCCTTTCCTTCCTCACTAGAGTTTTGCTTTTGACACTGCCTCCTTCAGTCTACCCTCTCTTTTGTTAGCACCTTCTCTTTTCTTCCCCTTTACCCTTACTACTTCTTCCCTCTATTCCATCTACCCCCTCCCCTTTCTTTCCCATTTCCTCTCCTACTTTCTATAGAGTAAGTTAGATTTCTATACCTAACTGACTATGTTATTCCCTCTTTAAGCTAAATACGATGAGAGTAAGGTTCAAACAATGCTCATCTGCCTTCTTTCTTTCCCTCTACTGTAATATGTTTTTGTGCCTTTTCATGCAATGTAATTTACCCTTGTCTGCCTCCTCCTTCCTCTTTTCCCAGTGCAATATCTTTCACCATTTAATTAGACTTTTTATCATCACATCAAAGTCAACTTATATCCATGCCCTTTGTCTGTGTATACCTCTTTTAAATGGTATAATAACAACACAGTTTATAAGAGTTTCAATGTCAGTGTAGGGATGTAAACAGTTTGTCCTTATTAATAACATATTTTTCTTTCCTGTTTACCTTTTTATGCCTTTCTTGAGTCTTGTATTTGAAGATCAAATTTTCTGCTGAGTTTTCGCCTTTTCATCAGAAAGATTTGGAAGTCTCATATTCCATTGAATGTCCATGTTCTTGCCTGAAAGATTATTCTCACTTTCACTGGGCAGTTGATCCTTGGTTGTAACTCAAGCTCTTTTGCCTTATGGAATATCATATTACATGCTCTGTGATTCTTTTAGTGTAGAAGTTGCAAGGTCCTGTGTCATCCTGACTGTATTTCCATGATATTTAAATTGTTTCTTTTTGGATGTTTGAAGTTTCTCTTTGACCTGGTAATTTTGGAACTTGACTACAATATTCCTTGGTGTTATCAATTTGGGATCTCTTTCAGGAGGTGATCAGTGTGTTCTTTTGATGGCTATTTTATCTTTGGGTTTTAGGACATCAGGGAAATGTTTTTGATGATTTCTTGAAAGATGCTGTCCATGCTCTTTTATTTCCTTCTATTTTTAACATTTGTTTTTATTATTTAATATTTTTAGTTTTCAATATTGATTTCCACAAGATTTTGAGTTATAAATTTTCTCCCCATTTCTACCCTTCCCCCACCCCAGGATGGCATATATTCTGACTGCTTCTTTCCCCAGCCTTCTGTCCTCCCACTCCCCCTACCCCTTATTCCCTTTCTCCTTACTTTCTTGTAGGGCAAGATAGCTTTCTATACCCTATTGCCTGTATATATTATTTCCAGCATTTGTTTTTAGAACTTTGAGTTCTCACCCTTCTTCCCTCTCTACCAACCCTCCTTGAGAAGGCAAGCAATTAAACATAGGCCACACATGTATCATTATGCAAAACACTTCCATAATAGTCATGTAGTGAAAGACTAATTATATTTCCCTCCATCCTATCATGTCTGCCTTTATTCCATTTTCTCCCTTGACCCTGTCCCTTTTCAAAAGTGTTTGCTATTGATTACCTCCTCCTCTGATCTGCCTTCTCTTCTATCATTCCTCCTCTCTTATCCCCTTTCCTGGGGGCAGAGCCAAGATTGCAGGCAGAAAGCAAGGACTTGCATGAGCTCCCCCACTCAGGTTCCTCCAAACACCTATAAAAATGGCTCTGAACAAATTCTAGAACTACTTAACCCACAAAATAACAGAGGGAAGAAGGGCTCCAGCCCAGGAAAGCCTTGATGGTCATGGGGAATGGTCTATCTCACAGAGCTGGGAGTGGAGCAGAGCAGAGCCCGGCATGGGCCATGCCAGAACCAACCAGACCAGGAGCCAGGAGGAACTAGCATAATGCTCTGAATCAGTGAGCTCTGGCAGTTACCAGACTTCTCAACCCACAAATGCCAAAGACAGCAGAGAAGGTTAGTGTGTAGAATAGCTAGAAAGGAGTGAAAGGAGTGCATGCTTGGCCCCAGCCCCAGGGGTGCAGAAGTGGTGCAACTCTGGGACTACTTCCAGCTGCAGCTCTTCTGGCCCCCAGGACCACCAGGTGGGAGGAATTAAGTGGTGGATCAGAGCAGGAGTACAGAGCCTGCTCGGATCTGAGTCACAGTCTGGGTTGGCAGTTCTTGGGGGAGGTGTAGCAGAGCTTGCTGTGCAGAGGTAGCTCTGAAAACAGCACCACAAGGCCCCTAAAGCTTGGACAAAGTACTCTCTACTCTACAAGCAGTCATAACTTCACTAAAAAGCTCAAGGATCAAGTAGTTGGGTAGGAACATGGCCAGGCATTGAAAACCGACCCTGATTCAGGCTCAGGCTTTGGGATCTTTTTTTGGTGACAAAGAAGACCAAAACATACAGCCAGAAGAAGTCAACAAAGTCAAAGAGCCTACATCAAAAGCTTCCAAGAAAAATATGAATTGGTCTCAGGCCATGGAAGAGCTCAAAAAGGACTTGCAAAACCAAGTAAGAGAAGGAGAGGAAAAGTTTGGAAGAGAAATGAGAATGATGTGAGAAAACCATGAAAAACAAGTCAATGACTTGCTAAAGGAGACCCCCAAAATGCTGAAGAAAATAACACCTTAAAAAGAGACTAACTCAAATGGCAAAAGAGCTCCAAAAAGCCAATGAGGAGAAGAATGCCTTGAAAGGCAGAATTAGCCAAATGGAAAGGAGGTACAAAAGACCACTGAAGAAAATACTACCTTAAAAATTAGATTGGAGCAAGTGGAAGCCAGTGACTTTATGAGAAATCAAGATATTGTAAAACAGAACCAAAGGAATGAAAAAGTGGAAGACAATGTGAAATATCTCATTGGAAAAACCACTGACCTGGAGAATAGATCCAGGAGAGATAATTTAAAAATTATTGGACTACCTGAAAGCCATGATCAAAAAAAGAACTTAGACATGATCTTTCAAGAAATTATCGAGGAAAATTGCCCTGATATTTTAGAGCCAGAGGATAAAATAGAAATTGAAAGAATCCACAGATCGCCTCCTGAAAAAGATCCCCAAAAGAAAACTCCTAGGAATATTGTTGCCAAATTCCAGAGCTCCCAGATCAAGGAGAAAATACTGCAAGCAGCCAGAAAGAAACAATTTGAGTATTGTGGAAACACAATCAGGATAACACAAGATATAGCAGCTTCTACATCAAGGGATCGAAGGGCTTGGAATGTGATATTCCGGAGGTCAACGGAGCTAGGATTAAAACCAAGAATCACCTACCCAGCAAAACTCAGTATAATGCTGCAAGGCAAAATATGGGGTTTCAACAAAATAGAAGACTTTCAAACTTTCTCAGTGAAAAGACCAGAGCTGAATAGAAAATTTGACTTTCAAACACAAGAATCAAGAGAAGCATGAAAAGGTAATCAAGAAAGAGAAATCATAAGGGACTTACTAAAGTTGAACTGTTTTGTTTGCATTCCTACAGTGAAAGATGATGTGTGTAATTCATGAGACTTCAGTATTAGGGTAGCTGAAGGGAATATACATATATAGGGAGACAGATGGCACAGGGTGACTTGACTATGAAGGGATGATATCTAAAAAGAAACCAAATTAAGGGATGAGAAAGGAATATATTGAGAGAAGGAGAAAGGGAGAGAGATATAATCGGCTAAATTATCTCACACAAAAGTGGCAAGAAAAAGCAGTTCATTGGAAGGGAAGATGGGGCAGGTGAGAGAGAATGAGTGAACCTTGCTCTTATTGGATTTGACTTGAGGAGGAAATACCACACACATTCAATTGGGTATCTTACCCCACACGAAAGTAGCGGAGGATAATGGGGGACTAAAGGAAGACAATGGAAGGGAGGGCAGATAGGGGGAAGAAGTAATCAAAAGCAAACCTTCTTAGGGAGAGTAGGTGGGGGGGAGGAGAAGGGAAGAGAATTTGGAACTCAAAGTTTTAAAACCAGGTGCTCAAAAAAAGGTTGTTTTTGCATGCAACGGGAAAATAAGATATACAGGCAATGGGGCATAGTAATCTATCTTTCCCTACAAGAAAGTAGGTGGAAAAGGGATGAGGGGAGGGGAAAGGGGGTGGTTGAAGGGAGGGCTGACTGGGGAATGGGGCAATCAGAATATATGCCATCTTGGAGTGGGTGAAGGGGAGAAATGGAGAGAAAATTTGTAACTCAAAATCTTGTGGAAATCATTGATGAAAACTAAAAAAAATCAAATAAAGAAAATGATCACAAAAAAATCCCCTTTCCCCCTACTTTCCTGTGGGATAAGATATCCAACTGAGTGTGCATGTTATTGCCTCCTTCAGTTAAATCTGATGATAGCAAGATTAACTCATTCCCTCTCACCTACCTCCTCTTCCCTTCCAATAGAACTACTTTTTCTTGCCACTTTTATGTGAGATAATTTACCCCATTCTATCTCTCCCTTTCTCCTTCTCCTAATATATTCCTCTCTCACCCCTTAATTTTATTTTTTAGTTATCATCTTTTCACATTCAACTTAACCTATGCCCTCTGGCTATACACACACACACACACACACACACACACACACACACACACACACATATATGTAAGTATTTTCCCTTCAACTACCTTAATGCTGAGAAAAGTCTCATGGGTTATGAATATCATCTTTCCATGTAGGAATGTAAACAAAAGAGTTCAACTTTAGTAAGTCCCTTATGATTTCTCTTTCCTGTTTACATGAAAAATGCTTCTCTTGATTCTTGTATTTGAAAGTCAAAATTTTTATTCAGCTCTGGTTTTTTCATTGAGAAAGCTTGAAAGTCCTCTGTTTTATTGAAAATCTATATTTTGCCCTGGAGTATTATATTCTGTAGGTGATTCTTGGTTTTAATCTTACCTCCTTCGACCTTTGGAATATCATATCCCAAGCCCTTCAGTCTCTTAATGTAGAAGCTGCTAGATCCTGTGTTATCCTGATTGTGTTTCCACAATGCTCAAATTGTTTATTTCTGGCTGCTTGCAATATTTTTTCCCTTGACCTGGGAATTCTGGAATTTGTCTACAATATTCCTAGGCATTTTCTTTTGGAGATCTTTTCCAAGTGATGATCAATGGATTCTTTCAATTTCTATTTTACCTCCTGGTTCTAGAATATCAGGGAAGTTTTCCTTGATAATTTCTTGAAAGATGATGACTAGGCTCTTTTATCATGTCTTTCAGGTAGTCTAATAATTTTAAAATGATCTCTCTTGAATCTATTCTCCAGGTCAGTAGTTTTTCCAATTATACATTTAACATTGTTTTCCATTTTTTCATTTTTTGGGTTCTGTTTTATACTTTCTTGATTTCTCATAATGTCACTAGCTTCCACTTGCTCCATTCTAATTTTTAAGGAATTATTTTCTTCAGTGATCTTTTGGACCTCCTTTTCCATTTTGCTAATTCTGCTTTTCAAGGCATTCTTCTCCTCATTGGCTTTTTTGGAGCTCTTTTGCCATTTGAATTAGTCTATTTTTTAAGGTGTTATTTTCTTCAGTATTTTGGGGGGTCTCCTTTAGCAAGTCATCAATTTCTTTTTCACGATTTTCTCGTATCACTCTCATTTCTATTCCCAATTTTTCCTCTACTTCTCTTACTTGCTTTTCCAAATCTTTTTTGAGCTCTTCCATAGCCTGAGACCAATTCATATGTTTCTTGGAGGCTTTTGATGTAGGCTCTTTGACTTTGTGGACTTCTTCTGGCTGTGTGTTTTGATGTTGTTTGTGACCAAAGTAAAATTCTATAGTCTGAGTCCTTTTATGTTGCTTGCTCATTTCCCCAGCCAATCATTTTGACTTTTGAGCTTTTTGTCAGGGTATGACTGCTTTCAGAGTGCAGAGTACTTTGTCCCAAGCTTTAGGAACCTTGTGCTCCTGTTTTCAGAGCTACTTCTATTCTGAAGTGGTATGATGCTCCTCTCCTGGCCTGTGCTCTGATCTGTGAGTGCAAGCACTCCTTCCTGCCATGTAAGCACCAGAAGGACTACCTCTCCACAGTCACCACAAAGTTCTGCCACACTAGCACTCCACCTCCCTCAAGAACCGCCAACCAGGACAGCGACCCACATCCAAGCAGGGCAAAGCAAGAGAACCTTGCCTCAGTGCCAACAAAGTAATCTCTGCACTCCTGCTCTGATCAGCTGCTTGATTCCTCCAACCATGTGGGTCAGGGGCTCTGGAAGCAGCCGCAGCAGTGGCTGCTGTTGCTGCTGCCACCAGTACCCCCGCAGCCACCTCTGCCACCTTGTGGGTCCAGCTGGACCAGGAACTTTCCTCACTCAGATCCAGCAGTTTTCCCACTGACCTGCTCTGTTGTCTTTGGTGTTTGTGGGTTGAGAAATCTGGTAACTGCCACAGTTCTGTGATTCAGGGCCCTGAGGCCTGTTCTGGATTGTGAGGTTTTATTTTCTTATCCAAACTGTCACTCTATTTCATTTTATGATATCATTTAATCCATTCACATTTAAAGTTATGTTTATTTTTTCCTCCATTTATGTCTTTAGTAATTTCACACCAAAATTAAGATTGTTTTGTTTCATTTCCCCTTTTAATTCAAAAGTTTTGCTTTAAATTAATAAAAAAGACTAATCCCTTATGATTAATTTTGCTTCATCTACTATAATGCAACCATACTTAACACTCGTATTCCTGCTACTCCCTCCCTTTTGTCAACCCTTTCTCTCATTTGAGCTTTACTTAACTTTGTGATTTTTTGATTTCTTTATTTTGTTTTCTAATTCTTCCCCCTTGTCCCCCCTTTTCTCCCTTCCAACCTATTTTCTTTGTTATTTTTTTTTCATCTTTTCCTAAGAAGGATTTTATACCTTTTTATACTTTTCCCTTTCTTTCATTGTAAACTTTAATTATGTGATTTATGGTTTGCATATTTAATTATTTTTTCTTTAGTCTTTTTCACTCTTTATTTTATAAAATGAGAGAATATTTGCAAAGCACTTTACGAACCTTAAAATACTATAGAAAGGCCAGCTATCCCCACCACCACCACTGCTGCCATCATCATCATCATCATCATCATCATCATCATCATCATCATCATCATCTCATTGGTCCTATCTTCTGCTCAAAGCCACTAGTCCAGCAATGGCCATGTGCCGTTAATCTATCCCATGCTTGGAAAATCCAGAATAGAATTACAGTGGGTATGCTATCCCACACATCAATCAGTGTCTAATAACCACTGTTTTTCCATGGAAATTCTATAAGGTCGATGTAATAGTATGTCCACATTATTCTGGATAATTCCTGCCTGCTTTCAGGCATATACTTTTAGGCTAACAAGTCTCCACAGTATATCTTTGGGGAGGGAGAGCTGCCCAAGATGAGGTTTACATCCTTCCTGACTGCAAAAAAATTTGCTATACCTTGTAAAACCAGTTATTATGCCTGACAACTACAAGTATACTTAAGAGGCATCAAAATAAATATTAACATTCAAAATAACAAATGTGATTATCCCAATATCAGAGATAATCTTCTCATAGTAACATTTATACTAGATTTATATTACCATTACATACTAGATATAAAACAGTACAAAACACTGTTTGACACTCTGCTTTAGTAACTAAAAGCCTAAACTACATTTTAGGACATTTTACATGCATATGTCATGATAATACATGAATATCCATAATACTCTAACAAATATTCATAAAAAGCAAAACCAAAAACAATGTAAAACTATCAGTATCATTATCAATATACCTGGAAACATAGTTTGTTAGGAAATATAGTTGTATATGTAAAAAAAAATCAAGCAGCAAAATAATACATATTTAATAGATGTTGCTCTATACATGTATAGCATTAACACAAAAGCTAATAAACAGCAAAATAAAAGAAAAAATTAATTCAAAGAAATGTGCAGAAACTAACACGTGCATCAATATATTTTAAAATGTGCAGTTACATTCAGTTGCATTGATAAATATTAGCCTTACCTTTTGGCTATGTATATAACCCCTTACTCAGTTTCTCTTCAATAGTAAAGGTTAATTAGATCATGAGTCAGTTGGATCTAGCTTCCTAGTTGATTATATCGATGGATCTTCTTTATCATTGGATAGCAATGAAGTCCTAAACTTGAATTTGTTGAGATCTTGGGCTGGCTATCAGAACTTTCAGCTTCTATGTTATCTTAAACTCATATTAAAAATGGAATTACTAAAACTCCCCAAACCTTATCCTTTTCTGAAGTTTCCTGTTACTGTCAAGAAGACCATCAGCAGACGAGATTGAGTGCGTTTAGGGTGGTATGGCTGTAGACCATACCACCTTCTGGTTCTTATTCTGTGATCAGATTATTATCTATGGTAAATATTGCATATCATGTTCCTAAGGCACAGGTCTAACCATTTCACTCTGAGGCTCAAAAGCCTTCAGTGTCTCCCTATTTCCTCTTGAATAAAATACAATCTCCTTAGCCTGAAAAAAAAAAGACCATCATTCTAGGGCCACAAGTTTAATGTCTTATTTTCTACTCTTTCTCATTGCATATCTCCAGTCAGTTGCCAAATCTTGTAATTTCTTTATCAACATCATTTTTCAAAGATGTCCTCTTATCTCTATTCATGTAGCTACCACCATAGTAAAAACTCTTTATCATTTTTCTTCTAGACTATTAAGACAATCTCCTAACTAGTCTCCTTGCCTCAAGTGTTTCCCTAAAGTCATCCTCCAAATCCTGTCAAATTGATTTTTCTAAATCTTGTCAATGGCCTTCCTCAATAAACTCCAGTGGTTCCCTGTTGCCTTCGGGATCAATTATAACGCTCCTTATTTGATGTTTGAAGCTCTTTACAATATAACTCCTTCCTACATTTCCAATCTTACATTTTACTCCCTTGTAAAATGTGATTTCCTTGAGAGTGGTAACTTTATTTTTTCCTTTCTTTGTGTTTCTACTACTTAGCACAATGCCAAGTGCTCTTCCTCTTTAAGTACTTGAGGAAATACTTAATAAATGCTTCTTGACTGCGTGTCTTCCTGTATTCTATGATCTATTCCAAGTGCATTGTTCGATTTATTGTTCCTCTTACTCACACTTCATCTTCCACGTCCCTACATTTGCCCTGGCAGTTCCCCATGCCTAGAATGTCCTCCTTCTCACCCCTTTAAGTTGCTTTCCTTAGAAAAGCAGATCAAAGAATCTGTGTTAGAAGTCCTCCTGTGTGCTGGTGTTATTGGTCTTACACCCCCAGAGCAGCTACTAGCAACACTGTTGTTACACTGTCTTCCTTTCCTTCTCAGCTCAACTGTTACATCCTCTATCAAGAATTTCCTCATCATCTCTATCTCCAAGCTGTTAGTGCTATGCCCTCTAAGGTTATTGTCCATCTACTCTGTATTTATCTAGTATATTCTTTTTTAAAAATTTTTCTTATTTTTAGATTGCAACAAACAGTTCTACATAATTTTGGGTTCCAGATTTTCTTCCCTCCCTCCCCCCCGCCCTCTCCAAGAAGGCATGGAGTCCCATATAACTTCCAGGTATAACTTATCTAGTATATTCTGATTAGAATGTAAGCTTATTGAAGGTAGGGCCTATTTTTATGTTTTATCTTTTTACCCTTGGTGCTTTGCATAGTGCTTTGCACAGAGTAAGCACTTAATGAATGCTTCTGGATTGAATGATTGGTTGTGTCTGTACCCTATACATCTGTGTAAACTGAAGTTCTATGCAGGAAAAGTGCTGCTTCTGGGTTCAATTTGCTCCTCTGGTTTGAACTGGGACTCTCTTTAGTTTGAGGTAAGATTGTTGATTACAATGGACTCTGTCTTCTTCATTTGAAACCTCACTTTCTGAGTTATTGAGTGCCTCAGACATCCTTTGTACAACTTCTGAATGGTTTCTTTTATCAAGAGTCTATTTAGGTAATTGTGCAGCACTTCTTTCCTTCTGCTCATCATATAGTCTGACTCTACTCTGGCAATAGGTGGTTTTAATGAAACATCTTTAAAGAGCCTCCACAGTACTCTCAGGCTATTCTATGAATAGGCAAATTGCCCAGGCCTTCAGTAGCCCGTCATGCAGTAGCTTTTCAGTGTTTCACCAGCTTGTGCGTGAACAACAGTTTCTTGGCAAAACTAAATCTCTTTGTTGAAGGTCTCAAAAACTATTTCAGGTGTTGTACAATCATTTGTTTTTTGTCACAACTCTTCTGACCAAAGTCAAGAGTAATTGGTAGGCTTATTTCAGATTATCTTTTCACCAAAAGTACTGATTGTGAGTACCCTCATGATACTCTGAAATTCCAAAGCCTTGGTAGGCTTGACTCTTGCCTGAACACTAGCAGTCATAGTATAAAACTTATGGCATTATTCCCTGTGGAGCTCTACATGTGTATCAGAAACTACATATGTTGACTCTAGTGAGATTTTTGTTTAGATCTCAATGTTTTAAATATTTTCAATGTGCAACTGGAATGATGAGGCTGTGGGTCTCCTTGGGGATGGTAGGGTATAATTCAAGATAACTTAGTACCTATCAACACTAGCTTTTTATAACTAATTTGCTCTCAAAGTTTCTACCATGATTGGAATGGATCCTATCAAAAAATCCATGAGCAATGAAATTCTTTTCCCATAATGTTTTAGTAGCCATGGTAAATTTTAGTTTCCTACTTCTGTAGACCTTTTCATGCCTGTTGAAATGATTAGTTGCTACTAAAATATAGCTCATATTCTTACTATCTCATTCCATATAATAAAAGTCATTGCAGGCAAGTTACCAAAGTTTGCTACTGCTTCTGTTCTCCAAAAATGGAGCTTGAATTGTAGTTTTTTTCTTTGAACATATAGATCATATATCGCACTTTTCTATGACATCTTCTGACATCTTGGATCAGCAAAATTTGTTTCTTGTTAGTTCTAAAGTTTTCTTTTGGCCATGTGTCCATAGCAAAACTTTCATGATGGTTGAGCTGTATATTCTGGGTAGGGCCAGCTGCTTCTTGGCACCTACTAGAATAATTGACAGTTCAGTACAGTGCTCTATAGCATAACAATATCATTGTCTCAAGAAAAAAGTGCCTTCCTAAGGAATGGAAATTGAATTCTTTACCATTTTTTTGCATTTTGACTTGAAATGTTTCTTTTTTTAATTAAATTTATTTATTTTTAGTTTTTAACATTTACTTCTATAAGATTTTGAGTTCCAAATTTTCTCCCCTTCCCCCATCCAAAGACAGCATGTAATTTGATATGGGCTCTGCATATACATTCATATTAAACATATTTTCACAAAGTCAGGTTTTAAAAAAGAATTAGGACCAATGGGAGAAACCACGAGAAAGAAGAAACAAACAAAAAGAGAGAGAGAGTAAATAATATGCTTCAATCTGCATTCAGACTCCATAGTTCTTTTTCTGGATGTAGACAGCATTCTCCATCATGAGCCTTTTGGAATTGTCTTAGATCTTCCCATTGTTAAGAAGAGATAAGTCTGTCAAGTCAGTTATCTCACAACATGGCTGTTATTGTGTACAATGTTCTCCTGGTTCTGTTCACTTTTCTCAGAGTCAGTTCATATAAATCTTCCCTGGTTTTTCTGATGTTTGTCTGCTCATCATTTCTTATAACACAATAGTATTCCATTACATTCATATACCACATCTTGTTCAACTATTCCTTAACTGATGGGCATCCCCTCAATTTCCAATTTGCTACCACCACAAAATTGCTGCTATAACAAATATTTTTGTACATGTAAGTCCTTTTCCCAGTTTTATGATCTCTTGGGGTTATAGACCTAGAAGTGGTATTGCTGGGTCAAAGGTATGCATATTTTCATAGCTATTTGGATATAGTTCCAAATTACTCTCCAGAATGGTTGTATCAGTTAATAACTCCACTAACAATGCATTACTATTCTAATTTCCCTACATCTTCTCTAGCATTTATCACTACTCTGTTTTGTCATGTTAGCCAATCTTATAGGTGTGATGTGGTATCTCAGAGTCATTTTGATTTGCATTTCTGTAATCAATAGTGATTTAGAGCATTTTTTCATATAACTATAGATAGTTTTGTTTTCTTCATCTGAAAACTGCCTATTCATATCTTTTGGCCATTTATCCATTGGGAAATGACATGTATTCTTATAAATTTGACTCAATTCTGTATATATTTTAGAAATGAGGCCTTCATCAAAGACTTTGGTTGTAAAAATTCTTTCCCACCTTTCTGCTTCCCTTCTAACTTGGGTTTCATTAGCATTGGTTGTGCCAAAACTTTTCAATGTAATGTAATCAAAACCATCCATTTTGTACTTCACAATGTTCTCTATCTCTTGTTTGGTCATAAATTCTTCAGTTCTCCACAAACCTGACAAATAAACTATTCCCTGCTCTCCCAGTTTGCTTATAGTATCAACCTTTATATCTAAATTGTGTACCCATTTTGACTTTATCTTGGTATATGGTAAAATATTGGTCTATGCCAAGTTTCTGTCATACTGTTTTCCAGTTTTCCCAGCAGGATTTTTCAAATAGTGAGTTCTTATCCCAGAAACTGGAGTCTTTTGGCTGATCAAACAGTAGATTACTATAGTTACTGACTACTATGTCTTGTGTACCTAGCCTGTTCCAGTTTATCTACCACTCTGTTTCTTAGCCAGTACCAAGTAGTCTTGATGATTGCTGCTTTATTATGCAATTTAAGATCTGGTACATCTAGGCTACTTTTCCCTTGCATTTCTTTTCATTAATTCCCTTGGCATTCTTGACCTTTTGTTTTTCCAGATGAATTTTGTTATTGTATTTTCTAGCTACATAAAATAATTTTTTTTGGTAGGGTTAGTTCAATGAAATAAAGTTCAACTATGCTTCAGGGATTTTGCATAGTAGAAATTTCACGCTCTTAGCTGTACTTCTCCTTGACTGTGGCCCAAGTCCTTGGGTTGCACATGCAGCCTTTACTTCTATCTTAGGTATCACCATATCATGTGATCTGGAAAGAATATCTGCCTCCACATTAGTGTTCCCTGGTTTACTGGATATGCTTAATGCATAGTTAGCTATTGCTACTGCTCTTCTTTGTTAATCAGCCTCTAATTGGTCAAAATGTGACAGTGTCAAAACATGATAGGTCAGTATTTGAAATTTGGTTCCCTATGCATAATCACTGAAACTTTCAGTGGCAACTCTATTCAAAGCTGAGAACTCTTGCATTTATGCGAGGCACTGAGAATAATTATCAGTAAGTCTTCTGCTGATTGTTGCAATTGTTTTCTAGTGAACATCGCCCTCTTGGTACAGGTCTACCCTCAACAGCTCCAGTATAGCATTTATGTGCAGGACGAAAGGCTTATTTTGGTCTTTTATCTTTCAAGGTAAATTCGTTTTGTTTGGCATTGCATTTCTTAACAATTTTTCTATGAGGTTCTATCTTCAAATCTCCATCTGCAGTGTGGCTCCCTTGCTTTGATTCTATAGGGCTTGTAGATAAGAAAATGATCCATAAATTATTGACATTGAGCCATCTTCCAGTTAGTCTCTATTTATACTTGTATACCTGCTTTCCATATGAATTGCTACATATGGCAGCTGGATCAAATGTTTTAACTTCTGCATCACTCAAGTTATTGAGGGGTTACTGAAGTTCATGGAGTGCATATCATACCTTTAGGTACTCTCTCCAATCTAACTCTAGTAGCTTCTACTTTCAAGTATTTTCTCAAATTAAACATTCAGAAAGCTCCTTTCTTTTGTATGAAATAGAAGAGTGGATAAATATAGCATACTTTTTCTGTGGAGTCCCACTACCACCAAACTGCCCCTCTAGGTTTTGTAGACATACTTGCCATGTGAATCCAGGCTATCCAATTTTCAGGCCCTATATAAGTCCAAAAATCTGTTTCTTTTAGTCATTTTACTAATTTATTCCTTTTTTCTAACTAAGGTATTAGTCACTGTAGTAGTGTTTCTGTTACGTGAGCGAGCCAAAGTTTCCACAGTGGATCCCCAGAGAGACATAGTTCATTTCATGAGAAGATCGGACTCTTCTTTTGCAAGAAACCTAAACCCAGACTTACCTACCTACGCAGCTCCTTTTTCTGACTTATGTCTCTCAAATTTTCTTCTCTCAAGGCTTCTCTGTCCTTTGAGATTTCCACTTTTTAAACCAACTCTTACTCCTCAAAGAAAGGTCTGGAGATTAATTTTCCAGTGTAATTTGGTGTCAGTGCATCAGGAATTTTAGAATGGTCAAATGGTTCTTGTAAACCATATCATCTGACCTAATCCTGCATTATTTTGCAATTCTTTAAATATTTGATGGCTCTTTCCAATGATTTTATGATGTCTTCAATTTTGCTCTGTGTCTGTTCCTAATATCAAAAGACCTCTATTCACTTTTTAGACTTGACAGAAAAATAAATTTCAATTGTTACTTTCTGTTTTCTCAAAAAAAATGATGCAAGATGATAGTATTTAGCAAACTAATAATGCTAAACTAAGGAGCTGAAATGCAGATTATACAATAATAACACAATAAAAACATCCATATTCAATTAAGATAGCAAATAAAACAATTAAAGCAGATATGCATATTGGTGATAACAAAAAATGACATGTAAAGTATGTCACAATCACAATTACAACAACCTCACTTATATAGCAACAATCTATAACTAGACAGGCAACATCCAATGAATCAGTATCAATTGCAAGTGAACATAATCTTATACTAAAGAAATTAGTCAAAAGCATCAATAATTGGCACTTTTCCTTTAAAATATCTCATAAATACATTGGCTTAATCTTGAAAAAGGAATATACCCATGGGAAATTTAAAAATATAACTTAAAAATTTTTTTAAATTTATTTTTAGTTTTCAACATTCATTTCCACAAGATTTTGAGTTACAAATTTTCCCATCTCTACCTCCCCCTCCCTAAGATGGCATGTATTCTGATTGTCCCTTTCCTCAGTTTGTTCTCCCTTCTATCACCCCACTCACCTGTCACCCATCCCCGTTCCACTTATTTTCTTGTAAGGCAAGATAGATTTCTATACCCCATTGCCTGTATATCTTATTTCCCAGTTGCATGTAAAAACAATTTTTAAACATTTGTTTTTAGAACTTTGAGTTCCAAATTCTCACCCTTCTTCCCTCCCCACCAACCCTCCTTGAGAAGGCAAGCAATTCAACATGGGTTGTACATGTAGCATTATGCAAAATACTTCCATAATGGTCATGTTGTGAAAGACTAACTCCATCCTATCCTGTCTCCCTCTATTCAATTTTCTTCTTTGACCTTGTTTCAAAAATGTTTGCTTTTGACTACATCCTCCCCCAATCTGCCCTCCCTTTTATCATGCCCCCTTTTATCCTCTTCCCCTACTTTCCTATAGGATAAGATACCCAGGTGAGTGTGTACGTTATTCCCTCCTTAAGCCAAATCTAATGAGAGCAAGTTTCGCTCATTCCTTTTCACCAACCCCCTCTTCCCATCCATTACAGCAGTTTTTCTTTTTTTTTTTTTTGCATGTTGTTTTCAACTTTAATTGACAAGATATACTTGAAGACATGGCAAACTTTTTAGGAAAAAAAAGCAAATTTTTCAGATGGGGTTTTAATACATCACATTTTGGTTGCTTTGCTGATATGTGCACAAACACACATACAGTACTTGATCTGCTATGCCCATTCCAATCCATCGAAGTCTTTTGATGATACTTTTTAAGAGTAGTTTAACTAATTTTGGTAAATGATTTTATCAACTCTATAAAATCATAGTCCAGTACCTTCATTCATCCAGTTTCCCAAGCAGTGTATGTACACTGATACAATAGTAACCATAAAGTCCATAATTAAATTTAAACCTTCTGTTAAGTCATACTACTAAAACCCAAGTTTCTTCTTTTAAATATGCTTGTGGAGGCTGCTTCTGCACTTTCCTGCAGACACTCATGACCACCTAGATGATGCTGGTTAGCTGAAATTCTCTCCAGTAGACTCAACACAAATTCTCTTTAGTAGATGACAAAATTTTTCACTCATCCCAAGTATCTCCATATTGGTTTACTTTCCCTTGTTTTTTGGGTGGTCTTTCCTGCACAGATCTGAGTGGGGCGTCACCTTTTTGTGACAAATTTACTTCATAGGTTTCTCTGTTCTTATTCCTTAATTCTTCATATGTAACAACTTTTTTCTTAGGACTTTCTTCCACAGTTGTATCAGGCTCTCGTGCTCTATAATCAGTAATACCAGTAGGAGTTGATTCATTCGTGGAAGCACTGAAGGGGATTGGTTCATAAGGAGGAAAAGGACCTTCTTTTGCACTGCTTTCAGGGGTGGGAGATGTTCCAGATGACGAATGCTCAGTTATTTTTGACTCAAATCCCGGCTTCTGTGAAAAATACCCAGGTGATGCAAGTCGACGTCCCTGTCCCAGACGCAGAGCTTCTCCAAGAGGAGAATTTTCAAGCCATTGAAACTTCTCTTGGCAGGTTTTCACATATGAAATTTTTCCAGCAAAATATCCCATTACACAAGCAAATACAAGTTTAGGGACAGAACCATATTTAGGGTGACTGGAAAGAATTCCTTTAGCAATTAATCCCTGAGTAACCAACATACTTGTTGCAGAAAAGGGAACAGATTTGTACCAGAAGCTCTCTCGATTACATTCAGCAAAGACTCTTCTTTCTTCTTCTGTTGGAATGTAATCCATTCCTATGTTAGGGAGTGGTGGTGAGACTTCTGCATTCTGCTCTGTCCCAAAATCAGTCCTTCCACTCATCTTTCCTCCCGGCAGCGGCTGCGGTGGCAGCAAGAGCGCACGCGAGCCCCTCCCCTACCCCCCAAGCTTCGGGAGGGAGGCAGAGAGGAAGGGAAGGGACGAGGGGATGGGCTGGGGGGCGGGGCTGGCGCTACGCTGGAGCGAGGCCAGAGAAAAACAGCAGTTTTCTTGCTACTTTTATGTGAGACGCTTTGCCCCATTCTGTCTCTCCCTTTCTCTTTATCCCAATATAATCCTCTCACCCCTTAATTTTATTTTTTAGATATCATCCATTCATATTCAACTCACTCTGTGCCTTCTGTCTCTGTGTATGTATATTCCCTTCAACTACCCTAATACTGAGAAAGGTCTCATGAATTACCCACATCATCTTTCCATGTAGGTATGTAAGCAAAAGAGTTCAACTTTAGTAAGTCCTTTATGATTTCTCTTTCCTGTTTACCTTTTCGTACTCCTCTTGATTCTTGTATTTGAAATTCAAATGTTCTAAATGGTTTTTTCATCAAGAATGCTTGAAAGTCCTTTACTTTATTGAAAATCCATATTTTGCCCTCGAGTGTTATGCTCAGTTTCTTGGTTTTAATCCTAGCTCCTTTGAACTCTAGAATATAATATTCCAAGCCCTTTCATCCCTTAATGTAGAAGTTGCTACATCTTGTGTTATCCTGATTGTGTTTCAACAACACTCAAATTGTTTCTTTCTGACTGCTTGCAATATTTTCTCTTTGACTTGGGAAGTCTGGAATTTGGCTACAATATTTCTAGGAGTTTTCCTTTTGGGATCGTTTTCAAGAGGCAGTTGGTGGATTCTTTAAATTTCTATTTTATCTTCTGGTTCTAGAATATCAAGGCAGTTTTCCTTGGTAATTTATTGAAAGATGATGTCTAGGCTCTTTTTTTTTTGATCATGGCTTTCAGGTAGTCCAATAATTTTTAGATTATCTCTCCTGGATCTATTCTTCAGGTCAGTGGCTTTTCCAATTAGATGTCTTCCATTTTTTGATTCTTTTGGTTCTGTTTTATAATTTCTTAATTTCTCATAAAGTCATTAGCTTCCACTTGCTCCATTCTAATTTTTAAGGAATTATTTTCTTCAGTGACCTTTTGGCCCTCCTTTTTCATTTGACTAATTCTGCCTTTTAAGGCATTTTTCTTCTCATTGGCTTTTTGGACCTCTTTTCCCATTTGGGTTACTTTATTTTTTAATGTGTTATTTTCTTGAGTATTTTTTGGGTCTCCTTTAGCAAGTCATTGACTTGCTTTTCATGGTTTTCCTGCACCACTCTCATTTCTCTTCCCAATTTTTCCTCTACTTCCCTTACTTGCTTTTCCAAATCTTTTTTGAGCTCTTACATGGCCTGAGACCAATTGATATGTTTCTTGGAGGCTTTTGATGTAGGCTCTTTGACTTTGTTGATTTCTTCTGGCTATATGTTTTGATGTTGTTTGTGACCAAAGTAAAATTCTATAGTTTGAGTACTTTTATGCTGCTTGCTCATTTCCCCAGACAATTACTTGACCTTTGAGCTCTTTGTCAGGTTGTGACTGCCTCCAGAGTGGAGAGTGCTCTGTCCCATGTTTCAGGGAGTTTGAGCTGCTCTTTTCAGAGCTATTTCTATTCTGAGGTGGTATGATACTCCTCTCCTGACCTGTGCTGTGGTCCGTGAGTGATCTCAAGCACTCCTTTCTGCCTTGTAACTACCAAGAGGACACCCTCTCCACAGCCACCACAAACTCTGCCACACCAGCACTCCTCCTTCCCCAAGAAGCACCAACCAGGATGGTGACCCAGATCCAAGTAAGGCAAAGCAAGAGAATCTTGCCTTAGCACCAGCAAAGAGATCTTTGCCCTCCCACTCTGATCAGCTACTTGATTCCCTCCTCTGTCTGGGGCCTGGAGCACTGGAACCAGCCAATGCTGTTGTTGCTGCTGCTGCTGCTGCCATTGCTGCAGCCACCTCCACTCCCCTGGGGCTGGGGCTGGACTGTGCCATTCTCTCACCCAGGCCCAACAGTTTTCCAACTGACCTACTATATTGTCTTTGGCATTTGTCAGTTGAGGAGCTTGTAGACAGCCACAGCTGCTTGTGATTCAGGGCCCTGAGGCCTGCTCCACCTGTTCTGCTCCAGCCTGGTTTGTCCTGGCATGGCCCATGAGGGGCTGTGCTCTGCTCCTAGCACTGTATGATAGACCCTTCCCAGAGACCATCCAGGTCATCTTGGGCTGGAGACTTGTTTCACTCTGTCATTTCATGGGTTCTGTAGCTCTAGAATTTGTTTAGAGTCATTTTTATAGGTGGTTGGAGGGATTAGGGGGAGAGCTCAAGGAAATCCCTGTTTTCACACCACCATCTTGGCTCCACCTCCCCTTAATATACATACATATATACCAAACAACTTCAGAAAAGCAGATCTTTAAAAATCCTGATATGGGAAAAAATTAGTGAATAAACAAGAAACCATTTCAAAAAAGAATATTTTAAAATGACTCCCCAAAAAAGAAAGAAAGAAAAACTGGGCTAAGATACAGCTAAAATTTAAAATGATCAAAGACAAAGATATCTTCCAGCATGAGAATGTCCTGGTGTCAGTAGCTTCAAGCAGCTGTTAAGCAAACTTGGCTTAAAAGGCAATTCAAGTAATAAAATGTAGAACACACACACACACACATACATATGTGTGTGTGTGTGTGTGTGTTCATGTGTGCCTGAGTTTATGCACCTGCCTTAAGTTACCTCAGTGTCTGGGAAGGCTAACGGAACTAGAGCAAACTTCACCTACTTCAGGATCTAATTTCTATACTGTATGGCTTTTCAACTCATCTTTCTTGACAGTCTGTTTCTTTAGATTCCAAAAGAAAAGGTCCAGTGCCATGATTTGAACACAAATATGCATATGCATTCTGGAAAAAATTATTATTAATAGCAAACTTGCTCTTTCTCCTGATCTCACTTTAGTTTGACTTAAGGAGTTAATTTCCTTGTTCTCAGTCCTGCTCTGAGCTTTCCTAGGCAAAATCATGGTAGATGGTGTTCTCATTTTTAATGATTAATTTCAAATTAGTACAGAAACAAATATAAATGATTAATGCAATAAAGCTTTTAAAATGTCAGCTGCTTTGACTGGCAACTATGAAAGTTAAGCAGTCCCCCTCTCATCTCTCTATGTATATGTAAATGTGCATATATATGAATGCGTATATTTATATAAATGCATATCATATATGTATTTATATTCCTTCCCCTGCCCCCATCCCATCTCTCGCTAGATCAGACAGAGATAGGAAGCAACTGATAGACAGACAAATAGAAAACAGTTTCTCCCACTCTAAGGACAGAGGAAATAGTGAAGGCATTGCAAATGAGATCCAAATCAACTTAACCAGTTACTATCTTCTGTTTTTTTTTTTTCTGATGTGCTTTTCACTTCTTGGCTCTTTTTTATAAATATATTTTTTTTAATTTTTAGTTTACAACACTCGGTTATACATAATTTTTAGTTCCAGATTTTCTTCCCTCCCTCCCCTGCTCTCTCCTCAAGGCAGCATGGAATCCCACATAACTTCCATGTATAACTTGGCATTGAATTAATTTACATACCAGTCAAGTTGTGGAGAAGAACCATGACCAATGGAATGACTCATGAGAAAGAAGAAACAGGACCAAAAAAAAAAAAACAAAAAACAACCCAAAAACAAAAACAAAAGAGAGAAAAAAAAAAGGGGGGGGAGAAATGCTAGCATGAAGTGTGCCTCAAGCTGCATTCATACTTCATAGTTCTTTCTCTGGATGTAGATAGCATTCTCCATTGTGAGTCCTTTGGCGTCGTATTTGTACCTTGTGTTGCTGAGAAGAGCGAAGTCTGTCAGGGTTGGTCCTCACAAAATCCATATATCTGTGGTTGGGTATAATGTTCTCCTGGCTCTGCTCCTCTCACTCAGCATTATATCGTGTAGGTTTTTCCAGGTTGTTATGAAGTTCGTATCATCCCCATTTCTTATAGCACAATAGTATTCCATTACCTTCATATACCACAGCTTGTTCAGCCATTCCCCAATTGATGGGCATCCCTTTGATTTCCAATTCTTAGCTACCATATAAAGAGCCGCTATAAATATTTTTGTACACATGGGTCCTTTTCCCACTTCTGTGATCTCTTTGGGATATAACCCTAGAAGTGGTATCGCTGGGTCAAAGAGTATGAACATTTTTACAGTCCTTTGGGCATAGCTCCAAATTGCTCTCCAAAATGGCTGGACCAGTTTACAACTCCAACAGCAATGTAACAATGTTCCAATTTTCCCACATCCTCTGGCGCTTTTATCATTTTCTTGTCTTGTTATTTTAGCCAATCTGACAGGAGAGATGTGGTATCTAAGAGTTGTTTTGATTTGCATTTCTCTAATCAGTAGTGATTTTGAGCATTTTTTCATATGCCTATAGAAATCTTTAATTTCTTCCTCTGAAAACTGCCTGTTCATATCCTTTGACCATTTCTCAATTGGGGAATGACTTTTATTCCTATATATTTGGTTCAGTTCCCTGTATATTTTAGAAATGAGGCCTTTATCAGTGACACTAGTTGTAAAGATTTTCTCCCAATTTACTGCTTCCCTCCTAATTTTTGTTGCATTGGCTTTTTTTTGTGCAAAAACATTTCAATTTAACATAATCGAAATTATCCATTTTGCATTTTGTAATGCTGTCTATCTCTT
>CM053625.1:17876063-17898043 GCA_028646595.1 Phalanger gymnotis
AAGTTGTTTATTATTTCAAGTAGTTTTTTATTTGATTCTCTAAGATTCTCTAAGTAAATCATCATATCATCAGCGAAAAGTGATAATTTAGCTTCTTCTTTGCCTATTCTGATTCCTTCTTTTTCTTCTCTTATTGCTACAGCTAACGTTTCTAGTACCAAATTAAATAGTAGGGGTGATAATGGACATCCTTGTTTCACTCCTGATCTTATTGGGAATGCATCTAGCTTATCCCCATTACAAATAATGCTTG
This sequence comes from Phalanger gymnotis, assembly GCA_028646595.1. NCBI lineage: Eukaryota > Metazoa > Chordata > Mammalia > Diprotodontia > Phalangeridae > Phalanger > Phalanger gymnotis. Next base: position 17,876,317 of record CM053625.1, read on the forward strand.
TCGATGGTTTTAGGTAGATGCTATTTATAATTCTACGGAAGGTTCCATTTATTCTTTTGCTTTCTAGTGTTTTTAATAGGAATGGGTGTTGTATTTTGTCAATGGTTTTTTTGTGTCTATTTAGATGATCATGTGGTTTCTGCTAGTTTTGTTGTTGATATGGTCAATTATGCTAATAGTTTTCCTAATATTGAACTTGCCTTGGATTCCTGGAATAAATCCTACCTGGTTATAGTGTATTATTCTGGTGATAAGTTGCTGCAATTTTTTTTTGCTAATATTTTATTTAAAATTATTGCCTCAATATTCATTAGGGAAATTGCTCTACAGTTTTCTTTCTCTGTTTTGACTCTACCTAGTTTCGGTATTAGTATCATATTAGTGTCATAAATAGAATTTGTAGGATTCCTTCTTCACCTATTTTCCCAAATAGTCTACGAAGTATAGGAATTAGTTGTTCTTTAAATGTTTGATAGAATTCACATGTAAAACCATCTGGCTTTGGAAATTTTTTCCTAGGGAGTTCATTGATGGCTTGCTCAATTTCTTTTTCTGAGATGGGGTTCTTTAGAAATTTTACTTCCTTTTCTGTTAACCTGGGCAATTTATGTTTTTGTAGATATTCATCCATATCTCTAAGGTTGTCAAATTTATGGGCACACAATTGGGCAAAATATTTCCTAATTATTGTTTTGATTTCCTGTTCATTAGAGGTGAACTCACCCTTTTCATTTTTGATACTGGTAATTTGATTTTCTTCTTTCTTTTTTTTTAAATCAAATTGACCAAAGGTTTATCAATTTTATTGGTTTTTTCATAAAACCAGCTCTTTGTTTTATTTATTAATTCAATAGTTTTCTTGGTTTCAATTTTATTAATCTCTCCTTTCATTTTCAATATTTCTAATTTGGTATTTAATTGGGGATTTTCAATTTGCTCTTTTTCTAGCTTTTTTAGCTATATTGCCAGATCATTGACGTCTTTTTCCCCTATTTTATTCATGTAAGCATTTAGAGATATAAAACTTCACCTGAGAACTGCTTTCCTGCATCCCATAAGTATTGGTATGTTGTCTCATTATTGTCATTCTCTTGAATGAAGTTATTAATTGTTTCTCTGATTTGTTCTTTGGCCCACTCATTCTTTAGAATTAGATTATTTAGTTTCCAATTAATTTTTAGATTATTTTTCCATGGTTCTTTGTTACAAATAATTTCTATTCCATCATGATCTGAAAAGTATGCTTTGACTACTTATGCCTTTCTGCACTGGATTGTGAAGTTTTTATGCCCTAGTACATGGTCAAATTTTGAGTATGTGCCATGTACCACTGAGAAGAAAGCATATTCCTTTTATCCCCATTTAGTTTTCTCCAGAGGTCTATCATATCTGCCTTTTCCAAAATTCTGTTTACCTCCTTAACTTCTTTCTTATTTATTTTGAGGTTAGATTTATCAAGTTCAGAAAGGGAGAGGTTGAGGTCTCCCAATATTATAGTTTTGGTGTCTATTTCTTCCTGTAACTCCCTTAGCCTCTCCTCTAAGAATCTGTATGCCATACCACTTGGTGCATATATGTTAAACAATGATATTGCTTCATTGTTTATGGTGCCTTTTAGCAGGATGTAATATCTTTCCTTATCTCTTTTAATTAAATCTATCTTTACTTTTGCTTTGTCTGAGATTAGGATTGCTACACCTGCTTTCTTTTACTTTACCAGAGGTGCAATATACTTTACTCCAGCCTTTTACCTTCACCCTGTGTGTATCCCCCTACTTCAAATGTGTTTCTTGTAAACTGCATATTGTAGGATTATGGTTTTTAATCTATTCTGCTATCTGCTTCCGTTTTATGGGAGAGTTCTTCCCATTCACATTAACAGTTATGATTTCTAGCTGTGTCTTTTTCTCCATCCTATTTCCCCCTGTTTATGCTTTTATTTCTCCCTTTCCCCTTCCCCTCCTCAACAAACTTTTTCTTTTGACTGGCGCCTTCCTCAGTTTACCCTCCCTCTTTATTCCCCTTGCTTATCTTACTGTTTACCACTTGCTAATTCTCCCCTCCCTTTTGACCACCCCCCTCCCTTTTTTCCCTTTCCCCTCCTACTTCCTGTAGGACAAGTTAGATTTCTATACTTATCAGGGTATGTTATTCCCTTCTTGAACCAGATAAGATGATAGTAAAGATCAAATTCTGCTCTTCTCCCTCTCTTCTTTCCCTCTACTATAATATGTTTTTGTGCCTCTTCATTTGGTGTAATTTACTCTTTTCTCCTACCTCCTTACCTCTTCTCTCATAGCACTCCCTTTACATCTCTTAATTATGTTTTTTATCCTTACATCAGTTATTTTATACAGGCATTCACAATCTATGTGTATCCCTTTCAATTGCCATAATAGCAGTACTATTCTCAAGACTGACATATACACGTATATATGTAAAACATACATAAGATGATAATATATCCTATGTAAAGGCACAAATAATTTGCCCTTATTGATTAATAAGCTTTGTGGGGGTTTTTCCCCCTGTTTACCTTTTTATGTCTCTCTTGAGTTTTGTATTTGGAGATCAAATTTTCCATTGAGTTCTGGCCTTTTCATCAGGAAGGTCTGGAATTCCCTTATTTTGTTGAATGACCACCTCCTTGCCTGAAAAATTATGTTTAGTTTTGCTGGGTAGTTGATCCTTGGTCATAGTGCCAGCTCCTTTGCCCTTTGGAATATCATATTCCAATTTCTCCTGTCTTTTAATGTGGAAACTCAGAGATCCTGTGTGATCCTGACTGTAGTTCCACAATATTTGAATTGTTTCTTTTTGGCTACTTGCAGTATTTTCTCCTTGACTTTATAGTTCTTAAATTTGGCTATAATTTTTCTTGGTGTTTTCCGTTTGGGATCTCTTTCAGGGGATGATTGGTGAATTCTTTCAATGACTATTTTGTCCCCTGTTTCTAGGATCTCTGGGCAATTGTCTTTGATAATTTCTAGGAAGATACTGTCAAGGCTCTTTTATTCACTGTGGATTTCTAGCAGACCAATAACTCTTAAATTGTCTCTCCTGGATCTATGTCCCAGGTCAGTTGTTTTCCCAATCAGATATTTCACATTTTTTCTAGTTTTTAATTCTTTACATTTTGTTTTACTACTTCTTGATGCCTCATAGATTCATTAGTTTCTGCTTGCTCCACTCTACTTTTTAATGTGTTAGTGTTTTCAGTTTGCTTTTGAGTCTCCTTTTCCAGTTGGTTGATTTTACCTCTCAGGGTGTCATTTTCTTTGTTTATATTCTGAATCTCTGTAGCTATTTCGCCAATCTTATTCTTTAGGGACTTGATTTCGTCAGTGGATTTTTTTTCCATTTTTTCTTTTAGCTCCCTAATTTGGTTTTTAAAATCCTCCTTTAGCTCTTCCAGCAATGCTTTTTGGGCTGGAGACCAGTTCACATTACCTTTTGAGGTATCAGATGTAGCTATAGTGTCATTGCTATCCTCTTCCAAATTGGTATTTTGATCATGCCTGTCTCCATAAAAAGAATCAATGGTCCTCGGGGGTTTTTTTGTGTGTGTTCTTCTTCATGTTGGTTAACCTTTTCCTGGCTTTACAACAAATTTCTGCCTTTGGGGCTCAGGGCTCTCTGTCCCAGCTTTCTTATTCTGGGGGCTGGGAGTCTAGTTGTTGGCTTTCTGAATTATAGCCTTCAGTTTCCTGAGGTGTGGGGGAGAGTTATGGCTCCCTGATGTCTCTTTCCCTAGGGTTGCTCTCCAGCATTGTTGCTCTTCAGCAACGGTCTCAGTTCTTTGTTGTTTGAGCTGGGTGTCTGGCACTTCCCCTGGGGGAGCAAGATTATGTCTGGGCTCCTGGTGTGGACCCTTGCTGGCTCTGCCCCTCTGGGACTCAGGTACTGCTGGTACTCAGCCACTGAAGTCCCATTTGTGTCTCCTGTATTCCAGCATTTTTTTTTCCCCCAAGGAATTCTCTGGGTGAGGGGGGTGGGATTAGAACCATTTATCTGGCCATTATGTCTCCTGGAAGTTCAAGAAGCCATGTTTCATACCTTTGGGCTGCAAGCCTCAGGAATTGGTATCTCACAGTCAGTGGCATTGCCCTGCCTCTCCTGGTTTCCACAGACTGCCGTCCCGTGTTGGGAGGCCTGGGAATCTCCGCCAGTTTCGGTGCCCAGCTTTCTCCCAGCCTGTTGTCGCACATGGGTTTCCCTGCCGGCCGCTTCTGCTTTGGTGCAATTTGTAGTAGTTCCACACTCTGAGTACTCTCCATGCCTACAGATTCATTCCTTCAGCCTTTCAGACTCTCCTGGCTGGGAAATTTGCCCCACTCAGACTGCTCGCGGTTTCTAACTCTCTCAAATCTGCTCAAATTCACTTTTTTATGGGAATCTGACAGACCTTGTGAGAGAGCTCAGGTAAGACGCTGTTTTCATGTGGCCATCTTGGCTCTGCCTCTTCTTGGCTCTTTCTAAACCAAGTCAATTATTTTCTGGCCATCCTCATTATCTTCTTCATCCTTATCCTTATCATGAAATCTTAGAATCTGTCCCTGGGATCCTGGGCCCTGATAGGCAAGCTTTCATCTTATTTTGCCTAGAATTAACCCACTACCTTCTGGCCATTTCCAAAGCATTTTCAGGCATGTACCTTCCTTTCTACCCCCACTCCCCATCCTGACCCGTTTTCCTGCATCTAGTTCCATTTTAGACATGTTGAGTTTAAGAAACTACTAGGTATCCAGGTCAAGATGTCTGAAAGGCAGGTGGAGATATGAGATTGGAGGTCAGCAAAGACATAGGATAGGTAGATTTGAGAATTATTAGGAAAGTAGAGATAATAATTAAATCCATGGGAACTCATGAGATCAACAAGTAAAATGGTACAGAGGGAAAAGAGAGCCTGGGACAGAACCTTGGGGGATTCCTAGGGCAAGAGGGCATGATTTGTATGAGGATCTAGCAAAGGAGACTGAGAAGGAGTGGACCAAACCAAAGAAAATTCCAAATAGAATGAGGAATTATCTTGGTTTGAGAAATGCCTAGGGATAAATCTCAAAGAAATAGCGACCCCACAATAAGTTCAGGCAAAGCATAGGAGAAAAAGATGCCCTGGACACAGAAACTATAGTAGTACTTGGAAGAAAGGAAATGAGATACAAAGATTTGGGAAAAACTGGGAAGGAAAGAATAGCAAGGAAAATTGGCACCTTAGAATGAGAAGTAAACCTTGCTGAAGGACTGAATGCCTGGACAATTAGAATGGGCCAGGAAGAAAACAATTGCAACAAGAAATGTCAAAAAGAAAACCAAAATATTGAAAAATAGGAAAATGCAAGAAATATGATATTTTAACAACTGACCTGGAAAACAAGTCAAAGAGTTATCAGACAATTGAAAACCATCACCTGAAAAAGAAGTCTAGATACCAGGTTTCAAGGAATTATAAATCAAAACTATTCAGGACTTTTAGACCCAGAGTGCATTGTCAAAATAGGGTGAGTCCACCAGTCATTTCTAAAAAAATATCCCTAGATACAAATTCTCAGGAATGCTATAACCAAAATATAGAGTTCTCAGGTCAAATGAAAAATACTACAAGCAACCAAAATGAGTTAGGTAGCAAAGAGTGACAATCATATTCTCATAAGACTGAGCACCTGCTAGATAAAGAATAGGAGAACTTGGAATATGATATTCCAAAAGGCAAGAGATAAAGGCGTACAATTAAACATAACCTATCTGGCAATACTAAGCATGAAACTGATGGGGAAAAGGACCTATAATGGATAGAGGATGTCCAAGCATTTCTGATTAAAAATAAAAGGCCACAACTGAGTAGACATTTTGAAGAGGAAATTCAAGTATCAAGAAAAACATAAAAAGGTATGTATATTTGTTTAATTGAAAAGGACCATGTGGAGATGAATTATTTGCATGTTAATAGGGAGAAAAGAAATGATCATCTCAGAACTCTAACATCATCAAAAGTCATAGAGAAAAGCAAAAGTTTTGGAAGGTTTGTGGGTGGTTTTCTGTTTTAATTCTTTTAGGAAAAGATGGAACAACAGGGGATGATACTATAAAAGAAAGGAGGAAGAAGGGGAGGGGAATAACTTGCATAATAAAGATATCTAAGATGAAGAATAATGTAGTTATGGGGGAAGAGGGAGGGGAATATAAATCTCATGAATGTCACTTTGGTATGAACCAAATAAATAAAGGTGTTTAGTATAGAAATACATCAATTCAGAAAGGAAATAAGAGAGGACAAGGACAAGGAAGGGATAGAGAAGGTTCTATGAGGGAAAACAGGATAGATAAGACAATGGTCATAAAGAAAACAATCTCTAATATTGGGGAAAGGAATGTGAATGAGGTTTAAAGGAAAAGAAGAAAGAGTAGAAAGCTCAAATCAGTGTTGGGGTAAGGGCAAGAGAAGATCTGCAACAATAGTAATAGCTAGCATTTATTTAGCACCTACTTTGGTGCCAGGTGCTTTTCAAATATTATATTTTTTGATCCTCATAACAACCCTAGGAGGTAGGTGTTATTATTATAAACATTTTACAGTTGATGAAATTGTAGTAAGTAGACATTAAATGTCTTGCCCAGGGTTCATAGATAGTAAGCATCTGAGACTGGATATAAAGTCTGGTCTTCTTGTCTCCAGGCCAAGTGCCCTACCCATTGCACTACCTACCCTCCTCAGAGAGAAAACAGGATGCTTCCTTCATAAGGACTCAAGTGACAGACAAACTGCCTCTTCTTTACTGCCACCTGCTTATTGGTAAGGAGAGAAGCAAGAACGAAGAGAGGGAAAAGTACAAGAGCACAGGATAGAAGGAAAAGCAAAATTAACACTCACATAAGTGAATGTTAATTAGATGAACTCAACCATAAAACAGAAGAGAATAGTAAAATGGATTAGAAAGCAGATTGTGACAATAGAGAAGAACAGATTTGAAACCCAACAATTCACATAGCATTAAAAAAAACAGGATCAAAATCTATTATGTTTCAGCCAAATTGAAAAGATTTAGGTTGCTAGATGGCTCAGTGAATAGAGTACTGGGCTGGAGTCAGAAGATCTGAGGTCAAGTCTGTCCTCAGATATTAGCTGGGTGACCCTGGACAAGTTACTTAACCTTTGTTTTAATTCACTGGAGAAGGAAATGGCAAACCACTCCAGTATCTTTGCCAATAAAACCCCCAAAACAGTATGGTCAATGTGGTCACAAAGAGATGGACATGACTGAATGACTGAACTACAACAAACTGTAAAACCTGGGCAGTGATATTAATATCAGATAAAGCTATAGATATAAACAAGTCATAGATAGACAAGAAAAGAAAGTACTGTGTGCTTAAAGTCCTTATAGATAATGAAGCTATATCAACACTAGAGATTCACCTAATAGCATAGAATGTAAGTTATTTTTAAAATTTAATCAAATTGGAAGAAGAAATATATGGAAAACTATAATAATGGGGTGTTTTAATGTTCCCCTTTCAAACAAAGCTAAACAAAAATAAATATGAAAGAAATTAAGGATATAAATAGAACTTTAAAAAATTTAAATGATGGATCTCTAATGATTACTGAATGGAAATCGAAATAAATTTACATAATATCTGCTATATATGGCACCTTTACAAAAAATAACCACATATTGGGGGCATAAAGACTTCACCAAAATGTAGAAAAGCAAAAATACTAAACACATTATTACTGATCACAACAAATTAGAAATTATATTGAATAAAGAGCCCATAAGAAGAATTAAAACATAATTAACGTAATTCTAAGTAACTGGTAGATCAAAGAATTAGTCACATAAACAAAAGTCATCAAAGATAATGACAATAATGAAATAACATACCAACACTTATGGGATTCATCTAAAGCACTTAGGAGGGTAATACACACACACCTACACACACATGCACATACGTTTTCATTAAGATAGAACAAGATAATCTCAATTAATGATAAACCACGAGTCGAAATGAATGAAAATAAAACAAGTCACTCACCTACTGACAGAGAGGTGATGAACTTAAAATGCAGAATATTTGGATATGGCCAAAGTAGGAATTTGTTTTGCCAAACCATATAGCTACATACTGAGGCCTTTATTGTATATGTGTCTCTGTGTGTGCGTGTGTGTGTATTTAATTTGATCAGTGGGACATGGTAGATAGAGGGACAGATTAACAAAAAATATAAAAAAAATTGTATAGTCTTATATAATTTCTTTCATATGGAACTTTTCATGCTTGGAAGGCAGAGTAGGAGAGAATTTTTTTTTTCTGAATCCACTTTTTTTGTTGTCCTGGAGTGTAGTTTTATCAATGCAGTTAACTCCCAGTGAGGAACCTCACTACACTAATGCAGATCGGTAACTGTACTGCAATTTACAATCTTAGATAATTGGTAGAGACTGAGAAATTATTCAGCCAGTATATACTAGAGGGGTAACTTTAACCCAGGTCTTTCTGATCTGTCTGAGCTATTTATCCATCATCCAATACCGCTTTTTATACTGAACCTATAAGGTGACAGGACCTCCACCTTCATTCATCCCTTTCAAAGATGCAATTATAATTTTGATTATATACTTAGTCATTTAAAGTTAGCTCCATATTCCTGAGTTACACCAGTAACTGTCTCTGTCATTCCATTCAATGAGGTCTTGGTCTACCAAAACTGTCTAAACCTAATTTGCTTCCCAGTCTGTCTTGGATTGATTCTCATAACCAAAAAACTGCCAGACCTTTTGCTTCTTAATTGGTAAGATATTGGTATCTTAGATATTTGTTTCTTAATTGGTAAGATATTCTTAATATACTTTCAAAGCAGCCTTCCATTTTCTGTCTAGATGAGGTACTATAAATATTTTTCAATTAAAAACTTCCATTAACACAAGTATGGCCTAGTCAAATGAAGCCTTGTACTCAGAATCACAGATCTGAATTCAAAACACCTCTTAGCTATGTGACTATTGAGAAAGTCATTAAACTTTTCTGCCTTCCAGTTACTTTATCAAGAAAAAATGAGATTAATAAAACTTGCAATATCTTGTTGATGTGAGGAAAACACATTGTAAATCTTAAAATGGAAGTTATTTAATTTATATGCTTTTTGATTTTATGTCCTTTTATCTGTATTTTCTCATGTCTGTATGTGTCTGATGTTCTTAAAATTATGAGAATCTAATGAAATGATATATAAATATCAAATGTGATTGTTAAATGCTTGTTGATAATAATAGTATAAAAATGGTATGTTTTAGACTATTTCACTGTCTATAATCTCATTTTTTTAAAAAAAGGTAGATCCTAGTGCCTGAATTGTTTTTTCCCCATTCCTTAAAACTTTTAGAATTATTTAATTCATTGTTAGTCCTTGATTTGTTTTGTTAGTTATTTTTCTTTTGAATCTTTTGCATATTTTTTCTGATTTTCAGAGCAAACTTTCTTTTCTGTTTTTCGTTTTTTTTTCTTAATTCATAGTCAGCCAGTAAAACTTTACCAAAAAGCTTCTGAAAATTTGGAAATAGGAGTTGTGTGGCACTAATTTGCTTTTCTTGGCATTTGTTTCCTTAATGAAGTCCAAAAATTAGTGAAGCATGGCTTTTCATTCCTAAGATTACATTGGTTATCCTTAATCAAGCTGTGCTTTTCTCAGTGTTTCCCATTTAATCTCCTAAACTACTTTCTAAAACTTACCCCCACCTCACACACACAATGGAATCAAAACTAAATGGTCTGTAATTTCCTGAAGTGTTCCCAGATCCTGTCTTAAATAATGACATTGTGTTGGCCACTTTCCAGCCTGAATGAAGTGACCTTGTAAAAATGTCTGCAGACTCATCTATAATGTATTTCTCTACTTTTTGCAGAGCCCTTGGATACAGCTTATCAACAATACCTATTCTAAGAAATGCCATTCCTCATTGTGGCAATGTTCTTATTTCCTTCTTGCAAGCATGACTGAAGCAAGAGGTAAAGACCTTATTTTTTAAAAATCTAATTATTAATTTAATATAAAGAATTAGATATGCCCATGTTACAGCATAGACTAGGTAATCCGTCTATGAATGTAAATTGATGAAAAGAAAAGGTAATGTTTTTGTCAACTCTGGGGGAAAATGTTAGACTATTCAATTCTTATTGCAATAATTCTTAATGATTTTTTAAAAATCTTTTCATTCTCTGTTATATGAAACATTCCAACTAATTCTGGTTTACAGATGGCAAGGACAAATAATCTTTATGCTATAAATTTGATAACTGGTAACCAAAGCAATCAAATAAAAGTACAAAACAAGGGGTAAAATCTTATTCCAAACCCCTGGGCTTTAACAAAAGAAGAACATGGCATAGCACATTGGAAAGTGTAAGAGATTTGGAGGCAGAGGAGCATAGTTCAATTTCACTTCTGTCACTTACTACCTGTGTAATCTTAGGCAGGTCCCAGTTAACTTCTCTGGGCCTCAGAGATTAAGTATAAGCAATAATGCACTTATTCCATTCATAACTATTTTTTTCAACCATGACAGTCATTAAAAATTAACTCTCCAAATAAATTGAACCTAGAAATAAATCTTTGATCAAAAATTATTAAGCAGATATCTAAAAAAAGAAGTATATTACATGATGTTACTGTCACTAACAAATATTATTAATTTTTCTGAAATGATTCTCCAAATATTGTTAATGACTATTATTAACAATGTTTTATTAAAAGCAAAAGTTTTTTGTACCATGAATAAATAAAATTATTTTAAAATACTATTTATCTTAATTTTATCGTTTTATTTCTATGTATAATTTTGTAATGCATGTAATATATAGAGGAGTAGCTGTTCAATTGTGTTTGATTCTCCATGATCTATTTGGGGTTTTCTTGGCAAAAATACTGGAGTGGTTTACCATTTCCTTCTTCAGCTCATTTTACAGATGAGGAACTGAGGTAAACAGAGTTAAGTGACTTGCTCAGGGTCACACAGCTAGTAAGTATCTGAGGCCAGATTTGAACTGAGGAAGATGTCTTCCTTACTCCAAACCTCACATTATATCCACTGTGCCACCTAGCTTCCCATGTATATGATAGTACATATATATAATTTTTGAATAAATATATATTTTGGAGATGGTGCTCAATTATTATTATTATTATTTATTTTTACTAAGAGGAATACTTAATTCACAAAACTTGGAGATTTCTGAACTAGGGAGTGCTGGCTCTAGCTGTGTTCACTATTTTCCATGGCAATGGCCACCTGTAAGTATTGTATGTTCACCTATGTAATACCACTAGCTAGCCTGGTTTCCTTTCCACCAGGAAATATAATTAGTGTTTTTGAAGGTTTGGGGAAGAGCAGGTAATCTGCTTAAAATGATAGAGTGGTTTCAATATGAGATTAGTATTTAATTAAAAGAAATAGAGAAGCATAACTGAAAACTAAAATAATAAAGTGTTTCAGTAGAGTTACTACAGAAATGCTCATCAGATCCTAGAAATTAAAATTAAGGGGCACCCCTTGAAGATGAATGCTAGTGCTTGGGGAATGAATAAAGAAGTATATAGCTGGTAATAAATATTATGGAGCAGCTAGATAGCATAGTGGCTAGAGTGCAGGGCCAAAAGTCAGCAAGACTTATCTTCCTGAGTTCAAACATGGCATCCTAACTTACTGGTTATGTGACCCTGGGCAAGTTGCTTAACTCTTTTTTCTCATTTTCCTCATCTGTAAAATGAGCTGGAGAAAGAAATGGCAAATACTCTAGCATCTTTGCCAAGAAAACCCCAAATCTTATTGCACAGAGTCAGATATGACTGAAACAATTGAACAACAATAAATATTGACAACCTTATTGCCTCAAAAGGTTGCATAGGCCCAAATGATATGTTCGTTCAAAAGATTCTACTCAAAACAAATTCCTTATGTAATGCATTTATAGTAAACCAAGGGTTTTGTAAGGAGGACACGAAACACTGAAGTATCACTGTTATCAACAGCAAATATTTGTTGAATTCCTATTATGTACAGATTTCTAGGAATTAAAAAACAACATAGGATATATATTGTCCCTATTCTTAAGGAATTTACATAATCATATAAGAAATTTTATTGCTGCCATTATCAAAGTAGAATTTAAGCAGGTTGTCTAATACCATATGGCATTTCTTTTGTTCTTATTTAGTCAGTCACTCAGTCAACATTTATTAAGTATGCCATTCATTCTGCTAAGCAGTGGAATATAAAGAAAGTAAACAACAAAAACAAAAACAATACCCATGATCTTTAACCTCAAGGAGCTCCTGTTCAAGTGGGAGAAATGTCTTGCTATTTTACAAACTCTTTTTTACAAATAAGAACTGTACAGTATAATTAGAAGAAAACCTTAGAGAGGGGCACCAGAACTGAGGGGGATCAGGAAAGACTCTCATAGAAGGTAGAATTTGGGTTGAGTCTTAAAGGTGCCCTCAATAGAAAAGGAGAAATTTGAAAATAAAGTTGGATTTTGGGGTAGAAATGAGATCAGTTTTAGAAATGTTGAATTAATTTTAGATTTCTCTAGGAAATAAATTACTGCTTAAAATATTCAGTAAGCAGGTAGACATCTATGGTTAGAGGTCAGGAGAGAAATCATAGCTCAACATTTAGCTTTTGGAATCAGGTCTGTAGAGATTATAATTAAACCCATTGATGTTTTCGGCTATTATGGTTTTACTATTTTTCTTATAACTAATTTAAATTTTCTTGTAAGTATTTAGGTGTCATGTTGTTTGGTTCATATGTATTATGTATTGTTGTTCACCCCTATATTCATGTTCTCTCCTCAGTTCACCTTAGTTCTATAATCCAATTTTAGCTTATGATTGTGATGGAGCTAACAATTAGTTCCTTTTCCTGTTCGCTGAATAGATCCAGACCTGTTCATGCTGGATCCGGGACAATTTTCTTTTCTACTAAACAGTGACAAGTTTCAGTTGAGACCTAGTGCTGAATATATACTCTTTCCTTCCTAGATTCTTTCCCAGGTGTCTGTAAATCATTGTCAGCCTCCCTAACCTGACCTGGCCTGGAAAAATGATTCACTGTGATTTTTCCTTTTATTTCTCAGTAACAACTTAATCTGACATGATTTCTAGGCTTTAGTTGAAATAATTGTACAGGGAGATCTGGGTTGTCCCATTTCCTCCTATTCCAGCATCTTTTCTGTTCTCACTAGAAAATGGCAACAGAAAAATCTAGGCTGACTTCAAGGGAAAAGTCATTGAAAGTGCCAAGGGCAGCCACAGATTCTACTATGCTTCCAGTTTTGACAGGGCAGGGTGTGGCACCACTCCAGGCTTAACTTTGGACTTTTCTTAGCAAAACAATCATGTTCCTATGGGAAAGAAACATGGGATATATTAGTCAAAAACATGATTGAATCACTAGAGAGTTGGCAGATATCAGAAGTAGATTAAAGAGTTAGGCACTAGAGAGCTTTAAGGGCATAACTTTTGGAATTAGACAGAGTCCAAAGACTTGCAGTCATATGGTAAGGTCTAGAGATTACAAAAAATAATAGTTATAGTAATAGTGGGACACCGCAAGAAGCACGTGTTCCTTTTATTTGGCTTACCCTCTGTCTTGAAGGGGAAAGACTCTTTGCATTTGTAACTTAAGTGGCTAGTCAATTATAGAGAAAAGCAGAAATAAAATATGTTAGAAGAGAATTCAGTTATAATAAAGCAAGTGTATTGGGGTATCGTATACCCTAAGAGCTGCATTAGCATGCAGAAGCATGGTCAGTTGCTGGACAAATCAATTTGTGAAATATTTCCAAGCTGCAATGAATGATGTAACTTGGGAAAACTCAGTGCAGGATAGCTAACTTCACGATATAGAACCATATATGGGTTGCAGAAATCAGGCAAACTACTTCTGTTCATCCAGATTCAAGGGCAAGTAACCACAGAAGGCCTGCTGAGAAACAAAACAGAAGATGAGATAATCATTGAGAGAAGCCAGGGCTCACAGGATTCTATTGTGACATATAAAAGAGTTAGAACCCTATAGACTAAATGAGAAGGAATTAGCCTGAAGTTTGCTAAAGAAAGAGATTACATATGCTCAGACCCAGAGAACATCTTTTTGTCAGTACCAGTTGGGACCAACTCCAGATTATTCATGTTACTAGCGAAACACTCTAAACAGCTAGCTGGTACCAGAATATTTTAATTATTCATATAGCTTGTATAGAAGCATGCAGAAAAATAAGTAAGTGGTGGCAGAAGATGACATCAGAGCCCTGATTTCTCCAACTCTGGGATGGACCCAGAGAAATTTGACTTTGGTGAGTCCTCATTGTCTGAAGAATGGAAGGAGTGGTTGAAAGAGCAGCTAAATAAGAGGATGTTGTTATCACTACATGAGCAGGATGTGAAAGGAGCCTAAGGAACAAAATCCACCTCCCAAATTGCAGACCTTTTTGAAACAGATCATGGAAAATTCTCCTGTCATGAAAAATCTCAAAACAATCTGAAAGAATTGCTTATTAAAGATATCATCATTGAGTCTAGCAGTCCGTATGCACTACTCATAGCTGTGACCTAAGATTGGAAAGATCTAGATGTGCATGGTTTTTGGCATTGCTTTTCCAGAAGCCATCCAAAGTATGGTCCCAGAAATGCAAGTTCCAACATGTCACCCACTGGTGAATTCTGGTGTAGTGTCTGCTTTAGTCTCTTATCTCTATAGTAACACATACAATAAAACTACTGCATGCAAATGAAGAAACTGAAGCCTCAAGAAATTGTTCCTTGCCAAGATCATACACATAGAAAATGACAGAGATGGGATTTGAATTCCTGCCTTCTGTCTCTAAATCCAAAGTTCTTTATACCATACTATGCTGCATCAAAATGACATGCAATCAAAATAATTCAAACTTGCCCTATTTAAACAAATTTGATACTGAAAAGTGGTAATAGATACAAGAAATGACACAATGAGGAAGTCTAAACATGGCAGCCCACATATAATATGCTAATTTTTTGCTAGTTGAACATTTAAGATAACAACCTTCCTGCATAACATATCCAGGACTTAATTCTTGATCCAAATAAAAGAGATTATTAGCTTGTACAGAAGCATGCAGCAAACAATTTCTGTTTAATATTCTGCACTCAGTTTAATGGGTATTTATATTATAGCTTGTCTTTTGTTTCTGTGCAATAAAATTAAAGGGCAAATTTTAAAAAAGAAGAAATGACAGACCTTGACTATAATAATTTCATTGACATTTAACTGAAGAAAATCAATTACAAGAACAAAAATGCCAAAATAGCCTAAAAACCACTTTAGTCCACAAACATGACATATTTGTTGCATAGTGAAAGACAGTAGTCAAAAGCAATGTCAATTTGAATGTCAATTTAAAATGCTAGCCTGTTTGTAAAATCTTGTGGAAGATGATGGAAAATTATGCTATCATCTCATAAGTTAGAAAGGAGTAAGGAAAAACCTGATAAGAAATCTAACTAAGCAAAGTCATTCCAAGGCAATTAAGGATAAATATGGAAAAGGTTTTTTTGTAATAATCTTTTTTTTTTTGCCATTGAGTACAATAGAATCTCCATATTTAGAAAAGTTAGAAGTAGCATGAAAGAAAATAAAAAACGGGAAAAGAGGTGGATTAGACCAAAATACATATACACAGGAGATTTCTACACAGGAGATTTCTGCTAGAGATGACACTACCATGATGGCATTGAGGGATTAATTTCACAAAGTGTCTGAATGAGGGGAAGATACAAAGTATGGGGAAAAAAAATCTCATAATGGAAAAATATCAACAGAAAGAATGTTAACTATTGACCTATATTTTTACTTTCTTGCCAGCATAAAATTTTTGTGAGAATCATCAAAATATGCTTCAAAAGCATTCTTAATTGAAGGTATTAATTGGAAACATGATTCCACAAGCAATAGTTAGCGATATAACACCAATTTAGAGAAAGATCTACAGAATGCTTGATCCCACTGTGCTTGTTATTTTATTTTTTCTTTACCATAATTTCTCATTTAAGTGCCTTTGCTATTATCTAATTGTGTCTTTCAGCTGATAAAGAAAAAAATAACAATTAGTGACAATTCATGAAGACTTTTCAAAAAATGTTGATAAACAGAGTACCTTGAAAGTGGGTACAAGCTTTGTCTGAGGGACCTATCATGAGTTGTGGGAGAAGTGTTGTATCTCTAGGGCTGAAGAGATCTTATGGTATGGTGAGAACATGTTTGAATCTCAAGTCAGGAAACTTGATGTTTAATCCTCTTTCTTAACACCTACTGTGTGACCTTGAGTAAATTCATTTAACCTCTCTAACACTTTCCTCATCCATAAAATATGCATAAAACTCAAAATTCCTATTTTGATCAGATAACATAATATCAGTAAAGAATTTTTGAGTATTAAGGTAATGTATAATTATAAGCTAATAAAATTATAATTTATATATCATATATCCTTATATATCTGTATATATATACATATATATATATATATACATATATATGTATAAAATCTTTAAGGATTGAAATACACTTTCTTCACCTCAACCCTATGTACTAGGGACAAGTATCTGTTTTAGATCCCAAGTGGTGCTGCTAACTGTTCACTAGGGACTCAGTATCACACTCATTCTGATCAGTAGCAAACACACCACTGGAGCCAAAATGGTGATTTAGTGCTCTAGAGTTAGGAGAAAGTCATTGGCCTTTTATTCCTTAGGTTATTCTCTCTCTGAAGGACAGTTCTGACTCATTAATAAGGAAGATGGGGATTCATAGACTTCCCTAATCAAAATGAGTTCTCAGCCTCAACCTGCTAGCTAACTCCATCTACTTGTTTTGCACTATCTCACTTTCAGTGAACATTAATTGTAAGATATTGGCATAATAGTATTTGTTTTACAAAGAATCAAAAATCTTGGCTTACAGGAGAACACTACATGCAGCATTTACCCAGCATAGATTAAAAAAACCAAATAAGCATTACATGGTAATCAGAGAACACAATGCATAATAACCCAAGTAAAATATCTAGCAAGGAGCTAAGCTATTTAAAAAAATTCTGGAACCCCGCCTCCCCAGACATAAAAACCATCTGAACCCAGAAGTTCTAGAATATAGACAGTTTGAGGGTTTGAGTTTTGTTTTGTTTTGCTTTGGTATTTTTTGGTAGTTCCCCACTGCCACTCCCCTTCTAGTGATCAAAGAAATTCACATTGGAATCAAGACTCACTAAGTGAAGAAGCAGAAAATCTGGAGGAACCTTGAAGCTGAGATTTTGGGCATAGGGATGTGAACTCAGGCTCCAGATGGATTTGGGAAGTAGTCTAAGCCCAGGGTGCACAATTCAGACTCCAATGTGAACCAGGATTCAGATTGGGTTTGTATTTTGTCCAGTCTCAGCTGACTAGATGATGACAGGGCCTTTTGAACTTTGCTGCTTCCAGAAAAACCATCACGAGGTAGCATAAATGGATTCAGTAGCTAGCCTAGCAAAAAGTGCTACTACCATAGCAGGTCCTAGTGACTTTCTTTTGAGCTTAAGTTTGACACATCACTGTTATAGTTGTGTCTCTTCCTAATTTCCCGATCCATCCTTAACCAAACCCCCACCTGCCTGAACAGTATAATAGGGGACAGTCAGATAGAATTAGAGGAACATTGCACCTATTTTACCAAGTTTCTCGTAGATAGAGGCCTGAAACAGGATTTGTTTCTGTTTCAATACTCTTTCCACTGGAACACAGTGCATCGAAAACAGCATGTATGTATCTTCTTTTTTACCCCTAGACAATTCCTTAGATCTACATCCTGTTAGTCAGTTTTTCTTATATACACAAGGTTTGTTTTTCTTATTTCACAGAATCATAATAATGTTATTTCCATATTATCTATTATTTATGTGGTACCTTTTAATAATGGCAAGAAAGCCTTATTGTCTACTAAGAGTAAAGGATATTTTACTCCTGAATCTATGCAATCACAGAAACCCAAATTCAGAACTGTAAGGTTTGGTCAACCATGTTTACCATGTTATCTTAACGCGATCAAGAAGAAACCAGTGCTTCTGAGTCCTAGCCATTTGGATTTATCAGCTAGATAAACTACAAAAACAATGTTGAAAAGACAATCCCGTTCTCAGTGTCTAGATATATAGATTACCTACATCATTTAGATACAAGTCACTGGTACTAGCTAAATTTAAATATAAAGAAACATCAGCAATTAGATGGTGGCATTTCTTAGGTTGTCTCTGTAAACAAATGTGTGATAGTATTCTGATCTTCAGAAATCAAATCAAAATTTCAAAGCATCTTCTAATTTTGCAATTTTTAAAGTTATTAGAGAATTTTAAATACCATTTTATGAAATGAGAACACAATAAGAATTTTCAAAATCTGATTATCATGTATTGACTTTGACTATGTAGTTCTGTTTGCCGTCTTCATTAAATTAAGCAATATATAGGGATTAAGCTATATTAATCTGCTTTTATTCAGCATTGTTCAGTAATATCGAATGCCTACAATACTCAATAAAAAGTCTGTTTCAATTAACTAATTAGATGATTAATCTTAAATATAAATGAGCATTACTGGGTCCTTTGTAATGATTGTTGAAACACTATAAATTAATTTTCTTATCGGACATGACTATCATCTGCTGCGATCAGAATATTAAGAGAGAGTGTAATCCACAGTAGAAAATCTCTGTAGGCATAAAATGAACATGGTCATCCTTGGAATTGTCAATTAGGAAATATATTGTTTAGCAAAAACATAATTTCCCTGTAGCAATAGGATCATATTACTGTTAATCACATTTAGTAGTAAGAATTTTATAGTTTTTGTTGAAATGCCACATTCCACACTGTAGTTCAGAAATGTCAGTAGATAAAGGTCATACCATAAATTTTTTTTGGTAAATTTTTGTTCAATTTAAACTTAAATGCAAAATGAGAAAAGAAAAAAGGACATTTTCATGTACGCAGAAGAACATAGAAGAGGATAAATTTCCATAAATTTCCATTTCAAGAAAACCTATGTAATAAATGTTACACATTGTCTTCCAAGCTACCCAGTTTTTCTTTGCTTCCTTCTAGGTTTTTTTTGTTCTCTGCTGTGCACTTTTTACTTTATTTTTCCCCTTCTTAAAGAAAGCTATGACTAAATGCAGATAAATATACAAATATATAGATATCTATAAACATATGCATACATAACTCATATACATTACATATGCATATATATACACACAGAGAGCGTACATAATTGTACTATGCATATTTCAACTTGTCATCTCTTTCTCTGGAGGTGGATAGGATCTTTCATCATTAGTCCAAGTCTTTCCATGTTTTTTTTTTTAAATCAGCCACCTCATCATTTCCTATACCACAACAGTATACCAACACCATCACATCCTGAGACATTTTCTTTTTTTTTCAAAAGAATGAGGTTTATCGAAATAGAGTATTTATGAGCAACATGCAAAAATTCACGAGCATTATGGATTTGTAAAGCACAATAAAGACTAATACATTTTATAGATTAACAAAAAGAGAAGAAAATTAAAACTTTTTGCTAGAATCTCATTTTCCATAATGTAAACAAAAGCATGATAATGCATTACAAATGAAATGTAGACTGATGGTATAATCAAATAATTTGGTCTATCATTTGCATATCAAATTTCTTTTTTAGAAAAGCATAGACACACATATACTAAAAGTCTCAAACTTCATGATGGCAAGAACATCAGTTAAAAGTAAAACAATTAATTCTTTTCAAAATGTCATTTGCTGAACATTTTTTTAACAAAAAACATTTGCAAAATTGTCACCTACTAAGAGTTCCTATAACTGAAAAAGTTCTCTACTAAGGATCCTTATGATTAAATCAAAGCACTTATCTTAAAGGGCACTGAAAGGGGAAAACAGTGCCATTTTTCCTTTAAAAGGTGGATAATGGGGGTGGAGCCAAGATGGCCACATGAAAACAGCTCTTACCGGACCTCTCTTACAAGTTCTGTCGGATTCCTAAAAAAAAAGTGAATTCGAACAGATTTGAGAGAGTTAGAAACTGCAAGCAGTCTGAGTGGGGCAAATCTCCCAGCCGGGAGAGTCTGAAAGGGTGAAGGAATGAATCTGCAGGCTAGGAGAGCGCTCGGCATGCAGAGCTGCCCCAGACCGGACCAAAGCAGAAGCGGTTAGCTCGGAAACCCACATGGGAGACAGGCTAGGAGGAAGCAGGGCACTTGAAACCAGCTGAGATCCCCAGGCCTCCCATCACAGGAGGCACTCAGTGGAAGCAATGAGAGACAGCGCAACACTACCGACCATGAGATACCAGCTCCTGAGGTTTGCAGCCCAAAGGTTTCAAACGCTTCTTGAACTTCCGGGAGACATAATGGCCACGTAAATGGCTCTAATCCCTCCCCTCCCCACCCAGAGAATTCCTCGGGGGAAAAAAAAAGAATGCTGGAACAGAGACAGAAGTGGGGCTTCAGTGGGTGAGTAGTTGGAGTACCTGAGTCCCAGAGGGGCAGAGCCAGCAGGGGTCAACACCAGGAGCCCAGAGATACTCTTGCTCCCCCAGGGGAAGTGCCAGACACCCAGCTCGAACAACAAAGTGCTGAGACCATTGCTGAAGAACAACAGTGCTGGAAAAAAATCCCAGGGGAAGAGATTTCGGGCAGCCAGACCCTCTCCCCCACACCTCAGGAAATTGAAGGCTATAATTCACAAAGCCAACAAAGAGACTCACGATCTCCAGAATAAGAAAGCTGGGACAGTGAGCCCTGAACCCCAAAAGCAGATATTTACTGTAAAGCCAGGAAAAGGCTAACCAACATGAAGAACACACACACACACACACACACACACACACACACACACACACACACAAACCAAGGACCATTAATTCTTTTTATGGAGAAAGGCATGATCAAAATACCAATTTGGAAGAGGATAACAATGACACTATATCCACATCTGATACCTCAAAAGGTAATGGGAACTGGTCTCCAGCCCCAAAAACATTACTGAAAGAGCTAAAGGAGGATTTTAAAAACCAAATTAGGGTGACAAAAGAAAAAATGGAAAAATGGAAAATAATGGAAAAAAAAAATCCACTGATGAACTCAAGTCCCTTAAGAATAAGATTGGGGAAATGGCTACAGAGATTCAGAATCTAAATAGAGAAAACGACACCCTGAGAGGTAAAATCAATCAATTGGAAAAGGAGACTGAAAAGCAAAATGAAGACAGTAATTCGTTAAAAAATAGAGTTGAGCAAGTGGAAGCTAATGACTCTATGAGGCATCAAGAAGTAGTAAAACAAAATGTAAAGAATGAAAAAATAGAAAAAAATGAGGGGCGGAGCCAAGATGGCGACCCACCAAATCCCTCCAAAAACCTATAAAAAAAATGGCTCTGAACCAATTCTAGAGCTGCAGAACCCACAAAGTGGCAGAGGGAAGCAGGGCCCCACCCCAGGACAGCCTGGATGGTCTCTGGGTAAGGTCGGTCCCACACGGACCTCCCAGCCCCCAGCTGAGGGGAGCGGAGCTGAGCCCAGCGCGCACGGCACGAACAGACCAGACGCGGACCTACCAGACCAGGAGACAAGCGGAAAGTGCCCTGGCATCCCGAA
>CM053625.1:17898543-17935189 GCA_028646595.1 Phalanger gymnotis
GAAATGCAAATCAAAACAACTCTTAGATACCACATCTCTCCTGTCAGATTGGCTAAAATAACAAAACAGGAAAATGATAAAAGCGCCAGAGGATGTGGGAAAATTGGAACATTGTTACATTGCTGGTGGAGTTGTGAACTGATCCAGCCATTTTGGAGAGCAATTTGGAACTATGCCCAAAGGGCTATAAAAATGTTCATATCCTTTGACCCAGCAATACCACTCCTAGGGTTGTATCCCAAAGAGATCACGCAAGTGGGAAAAGGACCCATATATATAAAAATATTTATAGCGGCTCTTTTATGGTAGCTAAGAATTGGAAATCAAAGGGATGCCCATCAATTGGGGAATGGCTGAACAAGCTGTGGTATATGAATGTAATAGAATACTATTGTGCTATAAGAAATGGGGATGATACGACCTTCATAACAACCTGGAAGAACCTACACGACATAATGCTGAGTGAGAGGAGCATAGCCAGAAGAACATTATACACAACCACAGATATATTGATTCTGTGATGACTAACTGTGATAGACTTTGCTCTTCTCGGCAACACAATATGCAGAGACAGCTCCAAAGGACTCATGATGGAGAGGGCTATCTACATCCAGAGAAGGAACTATGAAGTATGAATGCAAATCGAGGGACACTTCATACTCGCCTTTTTTCCCTCCCACTTTTTTTCTCTCTTTCGTATTTGTTGTGTTTCTTCTTTCTCATGAGTCATTCCATTGGTCATGGTTCTTCTCCACAACTTGACTAGTGTGTAAATAAATTCAATGCCAAGTTATACATGGAAGTTATATGGGATTCCATGCCTTCTTGGGGAGGGAGGGAAGAAAAACTAACTCAAAATTATGTAGAACTGTTTGTTGCAAACTAAAAATAAAAAAATTAATATATAAAAAAAGAAAGCAAAAAAAAAATAAAAGGTGGATAATGTGTAATACTATTTTTCTTTTGTCCAGCCTGTATTTTTATAATCTTTCTTATTGATATTAGTTACAGTGTCTGGGGCTATAAAATCACTCTCAACAGCATTTTTTGTTATTATCTTAATTGAATTTAACCTGCTTAAAAACAAATCAGTAATCAAGGCTGTATGTCAACTAGGAGATATGTAAACTGCAAATTTGAGATGACTTTCAAAATTTTCCATATTATTTTAGAGAGAACAGGTGTTCAAGAACACTTATACAAATAACTGATTGGACCAAATAATAGTCTTGACCATAATGAAGCTCTGACAAGAATAACAACAAAAATGAATTCAATTTTCTAACCCAATTTCTTTGGGACCTAAATGTGTCATCATATACTATTATCTCTCACTTTTTCATCACTCAGAGTGTTAGTATAGTGCTTAATATATGCTGAAAGCAACAAAATAAAACTTTTCTTCCTGAACTTTTCTTCTTGACTAAAATTTAGAAGGCTTATTTAAAGCTGAATCTCTTTCTATATCAACATCAACACTCCCCCCCCCCCAAAAAAAACCCCTCCAAATACCATTTATGATTCAGTGAGGGTGTGGGAGCAGAGTGTGGAAGACGGAAGGAGGGAGACTGTATCACAGTAACTGCATTTGTCAAAGCTCTGGTAATGAAAATATCACATGAAAATCTTTTATAATGATGGTCTCTGACAGTAAGACTTTATTGTCACTATGACATAGTTACATTTTCAGAGCTAATTTTCGTTATGAAAAACTCTGCACCTTTGACTAGTCTGGGCCCAAATCTTGAGTCTTATTTGGATAAGACAGCTAAATAAATACCCTAATACTGGCCATTCCTCGCAAAATCTGAGAGATTTTCTATGAAAGTTTCTTCCCAATTTTTTGCATTCCTTTTATTCTTGGCTGCATTGGTTTTATTTATAAAAGAAAATTTTAATTTAAAATACTCAAAATTATCCAATTTATGCTTCAACAAAGTCCTCACTTTATAATATAATTTAAGGTCTGGTACTGCTGAATCTATTTCCTTTACATCCTTTTTTCCTTGTTTTTTTTTTGAAATTCCTGACCTTTTGCTCTTCCAGATGAATTTTGTTATTATGTTTTCTAACTCAGTAAAATATTTTTTTAGTAATTTAATTGAGATGTCATTGAATAAATGGATTAATTAGATAAAATTGTCATTTTTTACTACGTTGGCTTTACCTACCCATGAACAATAAAAATTATTTAAATCTGACTTTATTTGTATAAAAAGTGTTTCATGTTTTTGTTCATGTAGTTCTTTTGTTTGTTTTGGTAGGTATTTTCAGGTATTTTATACTGTCTAGTTATTTTAAATGGTCTAAAAATAGTAAATAATATTCATGACACATAGTGTAATTTCCCTATTTTTCCTCTTTTAAGAAAACTCTAGTTTAACTTTGTCTGAGATGATTACTATCCCTGCCTTTTTTGCACAATAAATTATGCTTCAGCCCTTTATTTTATCTTTGTGTGTATCTCTCATATTTATTGAATTTCCCAAAAGCAACATATTGTTGAATCCAAATTTTTAATCTGTTCTCCATTTCTGTTTTATAGATAAATTCATCCCATTCATATTCTAAGCTATAATTGTTATTTTCCTCCTTCCTGGTTTTCCTCACTATCCTTCACATCTTGTTTACCCTATCCCTCTTCACTCCTCTAATCTACTTCTACTTGCTACCTTGCCCTCCTATTCCTTAACCTACCCTCCCATGTAAGAGTCCCTTCCTTATCCTCTCCCCCACCCCATCTCCTAGACCTCTTATTCCTTTCTGAATTTGGAAGACTTTTATGCCCTTCTAGATATATATGTTGTTCCCTCTTTAACTCTTTCCCGATGAGACTAAGGTTCCAGCGCTACCCACCCTCCCACCCACTTGTTTCTTCTGTATCAGTTCTTCCTTTTATGCTTCATTTGTATGAAATGATTACTCCTATTTATCTCTCCCTACACAGTTTTATTTTTTAGAATCACCCCATCATATATAGCCCAGCCCAAACCTTTCTTTCAAACTACTCAAATAATGACAACAGTCATAAGAGTATTGATAATATTTTCAAATATAAGAAGTAAACGATTTCACATATTGAGTCCCTTATAATTGGTCTTTAATGTCTACCTTATATTTCTCCAGAATCTGTCAGATTTTCCATTAAGTTCTGCTGTTTTTGTCACAAATATCTAAAAGTTTTTCAGTTCATTAAATGTCCTTTTTTTCATTCAGAATTATACTTAACTCTGCTAGGGAAGTTACCTTTGGTCATAACTCCAGCTCTTTTGGTCTACAAAACATAGTATTTCAAGACCTATGGTCCTTCAACATTGTAGCTGCTAGGTGTCATGTAATCTTTATTGTAACTCTGTGATATTTAAATTGTTTTTTTTTCCTTGTTGCTTGCAACATTCTCTCCTTAACTTGAGAGCTTTGAAACTTGATTATAATATTTCTACAAGTTTTCCTTCTGGGATCTCTTTTAGGTGGTGATTGGTTTATTTTTTTCTATTTCTGCTTTGCCTTCTTGTTCTAGAATGTCAGGGCAATTTTCCTTGATAATTTCTTGTAACATTGTATCAAAATTTTTATTGCAATTTTCAGGTACGCTATTCTTATATTTATTGTCTCTCCTTGATCTGTTCTCCAGATCAGTTGTTTTTCTGATGAAATGTTTCACATTCTCTTCTGTTTTTTTTTCTTTCTGTTGATTTTGTTTGATTACTTCTTGGTGTCTTATGCTGTCAGTAGCTTTTCCTTCCCCAATTCTAGTTTTGTTTTTTTAGTTTTTAAAAAATTAATTAATTAACTTTTAGGTCTCAGCATTCATTTCTACAAGATTTTGAGTTCCATATATTACAATAATAGTCATATTGTGAAAGACTAACAAAATTTCCCTCCATCCTAACCCCCATTTATTCTGTTTTCTCCTTTGACCCTGTCCCTTTTCAAAAGTGTTTGCTTCTGACCACCTCCTCCCTGAGTCTGCTCTACCTTCTATCATTGCCTCCCTGTTATACCCTTCACCCGTACTTTCCTGTAGGGTAAGATATCCAGTTGAGTGTGTATGCTATTTTCTCCTTAAGTCACATCCTATGAGAATAAAGTTGACTCACTCCCTTTCACATCCCTGCTTTCTCCTCCATTGTAACAACTTTTGCTTGCCACTTTTACGTGTGATAATTTACCCTATTCTATCTCTCCCTTTCTCCTTCTCCCAATATATTACTCTCTCACCCCTTAATTTTATTTTTTAGATATCATCCCTTCATATTCAACTCACTCTGTGCCCTCTGTCTACCCTAATACTGAGGTCTTTGGATGTAGGAGCTTGGACTTTGTTGTCTTCTTCTGATTATGTGTTTTGATCTTCTTTGTCACCAAACAAGATTCTGTAGTCTGATTTTTTATGCTGTTTGCTCATTTCCCCTGCCAGTTACTTGACTTTTGAGCTCTTTGTCAAGGTATGACTCTGCTTCCAGATCAGTAAGTGCTCTGTCCCAAGTTTCAGGGGTTTTGTACAGCTGTTGTCAGAGATACTTCTATTCACCTGTAAATTTCCAGTTCTTCTAAGGTGATATGATCAAGGGAGAGGTGCTTACTCCTCTCCTGGTCTGTGCATTGGTCTGTGAGTGACCACCAGTACTCTTTGCTGATTTGAAACTGTGAGGAGGATTCCCTCTCCACAGTCACCACAAGCTCTGCCATGCCAATGCTCCTCCTCACCCCAGCACTGTAGCCCAGATCCAAGCAGGGGAAAGCAAGAGAATCCTGTCTCAGTGCCAGCAAAGATATCCCTGCTTTCTTCCTCTGATCAGATGCTTGATTCCCCCCACTACCTGTGGGCCTGGAACTCAGAAAACAGCCACTGCTGTTGCTGTTGTCACCGCCACTGCCACCTCTGTGGTCACCTTCCCTGCCCTGGTGCCATACCACACTCTTTTCTCACCCAGGTCCAACAGAATTTCTTCACTGAACTTCTACTTCGTCTTTGGCATTTGTGGGTTGAGAAGTCTGGAAACCACCACAGCTGCCAGTGATTCAATCACCTGAGGCCTGCTCCAGTTGCAGTCTGTGCTGCCATGGCTGTGCTGGACTGTGCTCTGCTCCAAGTCCAGTGCAGTAGACCCTTCTTGTTGGCTTTCCAGGTTGTCTTGGGCTGGGGATTTGTTTCATTCTGTCATTTTGTGGGTTCTGTAGCTCTAGAATATATTTAGAGTAATTTTTTTAAATTAGATTTTTTTGTTTTTAATTTACAACTCTCAGTTATACATGTTCTTGAATTACACATTTTCTTCCCTTCCCTTCTTTTTCCTCCCCCTCCCTCATAGATGACATGTAGTCTGATATAGATTCTATGTATACCTTCACATTAAACTTATTTACACAATAGTCAAGTTGTAAAGAGAAAACACCAAAAAAGAAGAGAAAAAAAGAAAGCAAATAGTTTGCCTCAGTCTGCATTCAGACTCCATAGTTATTTCTCTGGATGTAGATAGCTTTTTCCATCATGAGTCCTTTGGAGCTGTCTTTGAGCCTTGCATTGCTGAGAAGAACCAAGTCTATCAAAGTTAGTCATCAAAGAATCAATATGTCTGTGTTTGTATACAGTGTTCTCCTGGTTCTGCTCCTCTCACTCAGCATCATATCATGTAGGTCTTTCCAGGTTATTATGAAGTCTGTATCTTCCCCATTTCTTATAGCACAATAATATTCCATTACATTCATGTACCACAACTTGTTCAGCCATTCTGCAATTGATGAGCATCCCCTTGATTTCCAATTCTTTGCTATCACAAAAAGAGCTGCTATAAATATTTTTGTACATACAGGCTCATTTCCCACTTGTGTGATCTCTTTGGGATATAGTCCTAGGAGCGGTATTGCTGTGTCAAAGGGTATGCACGTTTTTAGCTCTTTGGGCATAGTTCCAATTTGCTCTCCAGAATGGCTGGATCTGTTCACAACTCCACCAACAATGCATTAATGTTCTAATTTTCCCACCTTCTCTCCAGCATTTATCATTTTCCTGTTTTGTCATGTCAGCCAATCTGACAGGAGAGATGTGGTACCTAAGAATTGTTTTGATTTGCATTTGTCTAATCAGTACTGATTTAGGGCATTTTTTCATGTGCCTATAGATATCTTTAATTTCTTCCTCTGAAAACTGGTAATTTTTTAAAGTATTTGGGGGAGCTTGGGGGAGAGCTCAAGCAAGTCTCTGCCCCCCCATTCTAGTTTTCAAGGAATTATTTTCCTCCCTAGTTTTTGATTCTCTGTATCCAGTTAGTCAACTTTCTTTTTAATAGTTTTCTTGAACATTCTTGGATTACTCTTATTTTTTCTAATTTTTCCTTTTTCTCTCTTATTTGATTTTTAAAATCCTTGTTAAGCTCCTCTAAAAACTCTTTTTGGGCTTGGGACCATTGGATGTTTCTCTTTAAAAAGGAGTACTTTTTTTAGATTCATTCTTTTTCTGACTATGAACCCAGATCTTCTTTATCCCCATAGTAGCTATCTTTTCCCTTTGCTTACTCATTTTTATTTTGTTTTAACAACTATTAATATAATTAAGTTCTAATTCAAGGTATGAGGAATGATGCCCCAAGCTTCAGATTCATCTATCTGTTATTTTCTGGGTTCTGTCCCAGGGCCCCATCTTGGACACTCCTCTCCACCCCTAGGCCACAGCCAGGGCCCTCAGCCATGCTGTCCCACAAATACTCTTGCTCCCTGTGGTCTCTCTAGTGGCTGAAAATACAGTTGTCCTCTCTGCCCTGAAACTGAAACCAGGACTCTGCTCTCCTGCAAGTTCCCACAGGCAGCAGGGTCCCTGCCCCTCTTACTGCACTCACACATATGCTAGCTCCTTCTCTTCCATGGCCACAGCCCAGAACCATGTCAGGTTAGCACATCTGTGCTTGGCATCTCTCAACAGTGGAAGGTCCTTCAATCCCTCCCCCCTGCCCACTGTCCCTGAAGTGAAAGTTCCTGAGGCTGAGCCTGGACCTCAGCTGCCCCCAGAGATTATTGTTTATTGATTCCACAGTGTTGCCCTGGATGTATTTGCTCATCCCTCAGGTTGAACCTCTTTCCCTGGAGGACCAATGTTTCCTGGGGTCTTCCCAAGTTGTCTTAAGAGGAGGACTGTCTTGCCCCAACTGCTGTTTATTTCTGCTGCTTTATGTTCTCTATGAGGTAATGATTTTTTTTTGTGGAGGAAATTTGAAGAGCATATGTTCTCTGATGTACTGTGTCATCTTTCCAGAATCCTCTCCTCCATAAAAGGAAATTAGATATGAATCAGATTAGGCATCTTTCTCATCCATGGCTGAGGGAAAAACTCTTTGCCAAGAAAGGGATAGAAGCAATTACAAAAGCTAAGATGGATAATTGTTATCTCATGAAATTGAACAGTTTTGCATAAACAAAATGAATGCAATGAGTATAAGAAAGGAAGTCGTTAACTGGGGAAAAATTTTGTTTCAAATATTTCTCATAAAATCTGACTTCTAAGATATGTAAGCAACTAACAAATATATAAGAACAAAAGCCGTTCTCCAATAAGTAAGTGGTGAAAAGATATGAAAACTTTCTCCCTCAAAATTGCAAACTATCAAAAATATGAAAATTATTTTAAATCACTAATAATAAGAAAAATAAAAATCAAGACAATGCTGACATTTCATGTCATGCTCAAGAAATTGGCAATAATGACAAAAATGGAAATAATCAATACTGGAAGGGCAGGACAGGAGTGTGATTTTGGTGGACCTAGAAATTATTCTGTTCTGGAATGCAAATTAGAATTCACAAAGAAAATGTTGAAAATATCTCTACTTGGGGGCAGCTAGATGGTGCAGTGAATAGAGCCCTGGCCCTGGAGTCAGGAGGACGTGAGTTTAAATCTGCCCTCAGACACTTGACACACTTACTAGCTGTGTGACCATGGGCAAGTCATTTAACCCCAATTGCCCTTCATTCCCCTCTCCAAAAAAATAAAAATTTAAAAAAATATCCCTACTTCCTAACCCAGAGATTCCACTGTTAAGCCTATGCCCCAAATTAGTCAATGATAAAAAGAAACACCCCATATACAGCAAAATATTTATAGCAGCAACTTTGTAGTAGCAAAGAACTGGAAATAAAGTGAATTCCCATTGATTGAGGAATGACTAAACAAGTTGAAAAACATGAACTTTTTGTTGTTCATTCATTGTGGTCCTATCTAACTCTTTATGACCACATTTGGGGTTTTCTTGGCCAAGATAATGCAGAGGTTTGCCATTTCCTTCTCCAGGTCATTTCACAGATAAGGAAACTGAGACAAACAAGTGTGAGTGACTTGCCCAGGATCACATAGCTAGTAAATGTCTGAGGTCAGATTTGAACTCAAGTCTGGCTTTCTATCAACCTAGCTGCCTGTATTGGGATATTATTGTGTTGTTAAAAATAATGAATATAACAATTACAGAGATGTATAGGGAGACATTTTAACTGATGTAAGACAGAGCAATGGGGCAATTAGGTGGCACAGTGGATAGAGTACTGTGCCTGGAGTCAGGAAGACTCATCTTCTTGAGTTCATTTCTGACTTCAGATACCAGCTGTTTGACTATAAGCAAGTCACTTAACCCTGTTTGCCTCAATTTCTTCATGTGCAAAATGAGCTGGAGGAGGAAATGACAAACTGCTTCAGTATCTTTGCCAAGAAAACCCCAAATGGGGCCACAAAGAGACATGTTTGCAAAATGAGTGAACATATGGGATGAGGAAGATGAATACAAATACAGTGGTAATTGTAAGTGATATGATAACAAAATTCATCCAAAGATTTTTATTTTTAAATGACAGTGGAGGTCAGCAACAAAAAAATATTTGTATAAATAATTCATAAAATATTTCCAGAAAGTAATTTTATATTTAATTAACATTAGTTTTGTTATAGCAATATGAATATATTTCCTTATTCTCTTGGTGAATTAATTTAATAGATCATTCTCACATAACTACAAAAAATGATATTAAATAAAATACTGAACAGAACTGCTTAATTTCTAGAGGACTAAAATGTAAAATATGAATCTGCAGCTTATATGAACTGATGCAAAGTGAAATGAATGAGCAGAACTAGGAGAACATTGTAGACAGTAATGGAATTATTGTAATGATAATCAACTATGAAAACTTAATTACTTTGATCAATATGATTATCTATAACAATTCTAAAGGACTCATAATGAAAACATCTAAATCAAGAGAGAGAACTGATGAAACTGAGTACAAATTTAAACATTTTTCCATTTTATTTTTCTTACTTTTTCTTGAAAGATGAATAGTGTATAAATATTTTCCATGTCTATATATATATGTATATATATATATATTTGATATTATATTGTTTGCTTTCTCAGTGGATGGAGAGGAGCTAAAGAGAGAAAATTTGGAACTGACCCCAAAATTATTCAGCCCATGTTTCTGGTAACTGAAAGCCAGATTATTTAGCTAGTTTTGAAAGTAGAGCTTAGGTAAAGCCATGTTAGGATGCTCTTAGAGAGCTTATCTAAAGGAAAAGAAGATTCATTCTCACCTGTGGCTCATTTCTGTTTTTGTACACAGTGCCATTATGTGAAAACACTGTGCACCAACCCTATATGGCATCATAATCTTATTTAGTGCTGGGATAAAACTAATGCCTTTAAATTGTTAAACTTTTATCACTGTATCTTTGCTACTACAGCTTATGAGAAATTTAGGGAATACTTTTAGAACCTGAATTATCCAGTGAAAACAGGTGCCTCTATCTCTAGCTAAATAGTGGAAATGTAAGTTCAATTCAAACCAGGAATCTTGGGAAGACTGCAAAAAAATCTTTACAGCATGATTTTAAAGGACATACTCCTTCACACTGTGAAGCATTAACTGGAAAGAAAGTTGATATTATGTTTCACTTTTCATTGAAAAAATATCTATTTGTGGAAGCTTATAAAAATTATACTAGTGAACATAGCAACTACAATTTCCATAATTTTATAATGATGTAATTTATGGTATGGAATGATTAAGTAGGATTCACAAAGCAACATTAGCAAGAGGGCACCGGCTAAATTTACTGTTTCACATGTTATATATAGGTAGAAAGAGCACTAGCTATATTTTATTGGTAAATTAGGTTTCTTTCTTTGGACATCAGTTTCCTTATTGTAAAAGGAAGGGGTTAGACTAGATAAACACCAAATTTCCTCCAGCTCTAATATTCTCTGATTCTATGACTCCTCTATGTTATAGAAATCCACTTATTAAATAAAATCCTAGTAAAATTTCAGTGTTGCTAACAATAATGAAGGAAACCTAAAAATGATTTGGAAATTAAGTTGGGAAAAACTGTCAAAATAGGATTTTAAATAGCTCACGGTTGAAATTCATGATTGTTCTCATTTATTGCAAAACCTAGTAACCTAGATTTTCTAAACTGTGTCCATGTTATATATTTAAATTACTATGTATCAGTGAGAGTACCAAGATAATGGCTAAGGCATGGAGTTGCTCCACATTTCCAGTTTCTTCCCTCTTAAGATAGTATTACTGGTAACAAGATATGACATAAGTGTATTTTTGAAATTGTCCTAAATAAAATTTGTGACTTTATTCTAATCTGTCCTTGAAAACAGTTATATATGAAATTAAAATTATCAATTCTTTATTTCTTATGAAGCATGGTAGACTCCAAGTCTAAAAAACATACACATTAAAAGAGTAGTTATATATGTAAAGGTGAAGTTGAAACCACTTCAGCACAGTTTAGTCTAATAATTTAACACAGGTGGAAATGTCTCATATATTCATTCATTCAATCAAATGATCTTAAATGAGAAAAGTTTTTGGAAGCCACCGTGAAAGTGAAATGATGCTAAACAGGAAGTTTGTTGTAACACACTGGGAAACCATGGAGCACATGAAGACCCTTCAGTTCAAAGCAAGATCTGAGGATGTTAGACTTTCCATCTTCCTTTCCGTGTCTGCAAAGAGCTCTGAAAAGTTGCTACAGTGCACCATGAATGGGGAAAAAAGAATTTTTAGCAACCAGGAACTGTGATTTATGCCCTGGTCCCATGCTCTTCCTAAAATTGAGAGTATTTTCTCCTAGGTTGTACATGTACTTATGGAAGAATGCGTCGAATCAATCAATCAACCCCATTTTATATCAGGATTAGTCCTTGCTTAATGAGCTAGGCCTTGCTGGGCTATAAAATCATTTGATTTAAGAGAAGTACTTGTTGAAGGCAATTGGGAAACAGGGGAATCAGTGTGAGAGACTTCCCCAGAGTTCTCCTTTTGCAAACTTCCTGCTTCTGCCTGATGCTGTTGGTAACCTTGCTTATATGAAATATCCCATCAATCAATCACTATACCACAACCAATTAGCAAGAAGGATTACTTATTCCTCAGAAATTGTACCAATTTCCAAAATTAATCTTTTCAACTGGTTGTAACTGGCCTCCTTGCATGACACAGAATTCCATGATGTCAATTATCCCACTTGTCATAACTTTTGTAATGCTAGAACCAATCAGATAGAATGATAAACATTCCCAGGACATGTGCAAGAGTTCAGTATTGCAAACTGACCTACTTCCCTATTCCTATTCCTTTTCTATTCTTTTAAGTCCTACAAATATGCATCAATATAATGCATATTTATTAATTTCATGAATGCATAAGTCTACACACACACACACATTTGATTAATTACTCTATAAGAAAACTCTATATTCTGCCAAGAATGTCCCTGGCTACTAAGGAGCCTTGGATCCCATTTATCAGCAATTACTAGCCTTGCTATTAAATTGATCATGCTTGAAATTTTGTGCTTCGGGTTTTCATCATCACTGATTTTTACTGCAACAAGTGTGTTTACAGATTTGAGGGGACATATTTTCTACCAACTTCTTTTATCACGCTATCTTAGTAAATATTCCTTTATAATAGCTACTTAAAGTTGGCTGACTATATGAATTCTTTCAGGCTGCATATTGACTTATTTTTTTAAGATTATGAAAAGCTTTGTTTTTTTTTCTTTTTAAAAATATTTTCATATTTATTATTTATTTAACATTCTTTTCTTTTGAAATTTTGAGTTCCAAATTATCCCCTTCTCTCTTATCACCTCTTTCCCTCATTGAGAAGACAAGCAATATGATATCAATTATGCATGTGAAATCATGGAAAACATTTTTATATTAGCCATATTTTAAAAAAAACAAAAAATAAAGTGAAAAAATTATACTTCGGTTTGCATGTATAGTTCATCAATTGGATATCCACCTCCATCTGGAGGGGGATAGCATGTTTTCATCATGATTCCTTCAGAATTGTCTTGGATCACTGTACTGGTCATAATAGCTAAGTCTTTCACAGTTGATCACCATTACAACATTGCTGTTGCTGTGCACAATGATCTTCCAGTTCTCATTTCACTTTGCACCAGTTCATATAGGTCTTGACATGTTTTTTTTTCTGAAACTACCTTCCTAGTCATTTCCTACAACACAATAGTACTCTATCACAATCCTACACCACAACTTGTTCAGCCATTCCCCAAATGATAAGCATTCTTTCAATTTCCAGTTCTTTGTGACCACAAAAAGAGCTGTCATAAATACTTTTGTACAGAAATTTTTATACCGTTTCTTTTTTCTGACCTAGTTTACTGAGTCAAAGGTTATATATGTAGCTTTATAACCCTTTGAACATAGTTCCAAATTGTACTCCAGAATGGTTAAACCAATTCACTACTCTACCAATAATTCGTTAGTGTACGTATTTCCTCCTCATCCCCTCTGGCATTTGTCATTTCTGAAAACTGTCTATTACATTGTTTGACCATTTATCAATTGGAGAATGGCTCTTATTTTTGTAAATTTGACTCTGTTCTGTACTTAGTATATATTTGAGAAAGAGGACTTTGTCAGAGAACCTTGTTGTAATTTTTTTAATATTACTTCATCATCTATGGAACCTTTGAGCCGTTTTAGTAGTTTCCCTGATTATTGCTTTTAATTAGGTCTGTCTTTGCTTTTGCTTTGAGATTAACATCCATGCCTTCTCTCTATGTAAACCCTTTTTAACTTGCCTAATAATTCTTAGCAGTTACATGTATCATTTTCCCCATATAGGAATGTAAATAGTTTAATTTTATTGAGACCTTTATGATTATTCTTTTATGTTTACTTTTTATGCTTCTCTTGAGTTTTGTGTTTGAATGTCAATTTTTCTATTCAGTTTTGGTCTTTTCATCAGGAATGCTTTAAACTGCCTTATTTCATTAAATATACATTTTTCTGGGGAATGATTATCCTCAGTTTTTTCTGGGTAGGTGATTCTTGGTTGTAATCCTTACTCCTTTGCCTTCTAGAATATCCTATTCTAAGCCTTACACTCTGTTAATGTGGAAGTCTCAAAATCTTGTGTGATCCTGACTGGCAAGAGAAGTTTATGACACAGGAGTGGAAGCCTATAAGGAGCTTGAATTGTTTCTTTGAATATTTGAATCTGAATTGTTTTTTTCTTGCTGCTGAGTTGTGAGTTACAGAATTTGAGTATAATATTGCTCTGAGTTTTCATTTCGGGATTTCTTTCACAAGGTGATTGGTAGATTCTTTCGATTCTTATTTTGTCCTCTGGATCTAAGATATTGGGGCAGTTTTTGTTGATACTTTCTTGAAATATGATGTCTAGTCTCTTTCTTCGATTATGGCTTCCAGATAATCTAATAATTCTTAAATTAACTCCCCTTGATCTGTTTCCCAGGTCAGTTGCTTTTCCAATGAGATGTTTCATATTTTGTTCTATTGTTTTCATCCTTTTGACTTTGTTTTATTGTTTCTTAATGTCTCATGGAGTAATTACACTTTCCTGATTCTAATTTTTAAGGAATTATTTTCTTCAATGCTTTTGTACCTCTTTTTCCATTAGGCCAATTCTGTTTTTTTTTTCAAGTCGTTATTTTCTTATTTTTGTGCCTCTTTTACCAAACAGCTAGTTCTCTTCATAATTTTCTTGCATCGCTCTCAATTTTTTCCTGCACTTTTTCCTCTATCACTGTTAATCTCTTTCTTTAACTCTTCCAGAAATTTTTGTTGGGCTTGGATCCAGTTATTATTTTTCTTTGAGCCTCTTTTTTGTAACTGTTTTCACATTGTTGTCTTCTTCTGAGTATATGTCTAATTCCTTTATTTGGTTTGTTTATTCATTTTTCCAGCCTGTTTATTGACTTTG
Organism: Phalanger gymnotis; assembly: GCA_028646595.1. Classification (NCBI taxonomy): domain Eukaryota; kingdom Metazoa; phylum Chordata; class Mammalia; order Diprotodontia; family Phalangeridae; genus Phalanger; species Phalanger gymnotis. The sequence goes on from CM053625.1 coordinate 17,912,806, forward strand.
AACTTTGTGTTAAAGTTGGGCTGTGCTCATCTAGATGTGAGGAGGCACTGTCCCAAGGTCAAAGATTTTTCATGTTGCTGTTTTTAGAGCTACTTCTGGAGGGCTGCAACTTTTTGATGCTTCCAAGATGATGTCATCCTAGAAGTTTGGTCACTACTCTCCTGGTCTGCATTCTGGTATTTAGCCAGAAGGGCCCTTGGTTCCCTGAAACCACAGGTACTAGCACCCTCATTGTCTTTGAACTGTAAGCAGGACCCCTGCTACTTGTGACTGATCAGTAGTGCTCCTCTCTGCCCTGGAATTGCAACCCAGAGCTGGGAATGGGCAATAGAGTTATCAATCAGTGTCAGATGCACCCAGAAGCAGCAAAGTGTCCACCATAATCTCTGTCTGGCCAGTTGTCTGATACCCTTATTGTCTTTAGGCTGTCAGCTCTCAAAGCTGTAGCTACTGCTGTAGCCACTGTAGCTGCCACTGCTGCTGAATGTGTGGGCTCCTTATAGACTTCCACTCCTGTGTTGTGAACTTCTCTTGCCAATCTCCCAAGTTTTCTTAGGTTGGAAAAATGCTTTACCATGATCTTTTGTCAGTTCTGTCACTGCAAAATTTGAGACGTTATTTTAAAGTTGTTTGGAGAGGAATGTTGAGAGAGTTCAGAGGGTTGCCTCTAATCCATTATCTTGGCTCTTTTGACTTAGTTTTAAAATGTAATATTATTTATGTTTTACTGTATTTTTATTTTGCTAAGTATTTCCCAATTATATTCTAATCTGGTATGGCCTCAAGAGGGAGTGCTGTGTGCCCTGTGTTTGTTATTTCTAAAAATAGTAGATAAAATAATATAGAGAATTGCATTATATACAGTAAATAGATGTAAAGTTTCACTTTAGGGTCAGACATTTGTGTTACTATGGGTACCGAATGTGCACTGGAGACTTACAGAAAATAAATTTCGCTAATGCTTCCCTAATTCATGGGGGCTGCTATTTTATCAGTCACCATGATCCTTAATGAGTAGAGTTGTACAGCATGTAGATATTCCCTAAAAGTGCTTAATAAAAATTATTTAATTCTAAATTACAAGAGTGCACTTAACCCTAAAGATATTCAAACTGATTGTTTGATGTATTTCAGTGAGTAGGTAGAAATTTAAAAACAAAAGCTTCCTGTATTAAATCAAAGAGCACTGAGCTCATATCCACTAGATATTAATCCAGGCATCAGTGTCATAATGGGGGTGCTATGATAAACTAATCCATTTTATGCTTTTGAAGTATAAATATGAATACTTGTAGCTGATCAGTGAATACGGTCTATAAGTAAGATGCTTTTTTTCCCCTAGTAAAATACTGTATGTATCCTGATAGTCTGTTAAAAGTCTGTTGGAGTTCATCCATCATTTATCTTACAGAGTTGGTAACGGTAGCATTGAGTAGATGATGCCATTCATACTGCTAAATATACTTTCCTGGTCTAGTGGGAGACCAACTATACAAATGGGAAAGGAAGGGTTCTTACCATATTGCTCACTCCATTTTTAGCTGTGGTTGTATGACCTTTGCTTATAGGTATATATGTATATCTATATATATACGCATATATATATATATATGTGTGTGTGTGTGTGTGTGTGTGTGTGTGTGTGTGTATAAATATGTTTTATTTGAGATCACAAACCAAGATCATAGTTGATTACTTCAAATTGTACTTTACTCAGGACAACAGCATACATAGAATGGTGCTTAATTAAGGTAATGTGTTCCTTCTCTCAGAGTCAAGTAAACGAGTTTAATCCTCAGGGGTTTGGGGCCATCCCAAGGGGGTTTGGGGTATGTTTGATCTTCTGCTATCAGCTCAAGCCTCCGTTGTTTCTCCCATTTTTATGAGCCAATGACTAGCATACTAGACCCATTTAACCATTTAACATTGATTAGCTTTTACAAAGGGATATTTACTTCAAAGATTGTTGATTGTCTTTGATTCTGTAAAAGGACCATGGCATCAGGGAGGTAATACCATGACTTGCAAATGAATTAGATTTAAGTTAGGGAGGACTGTACAAAGTCGCCAGCTTCACTTTCTCCTTTAGAGTCATCTGGGTTCAGTGGCAACATGTAGATCAGGATAAGTAGAGATGGCCCTGGATGCAGTTTGAGACCTTGACTTTTTTAAATTGAAGTCGTTAATAGGTCTCAGTTTGACAGACAGCAAGAATAAATGTACAGATATTAACTGGCCTGGGGGTAGGGATAGGCAGGGTGATTAGACTCATAATTTAGCTCAATTCCTACATAGCATTGGTCCCATCAAGTTCATGTCCAGATGTGTACATAAGTATTAGATGAGTTTTCATCTCAGTTTTCATTGGACTGTGGTCTTGAATGCCACTCAAGAAAGTCATTCCTTTCTCTTTGAAACATCAGTGCTGCACCGACTGCAAAACCCTGCCTAGAATACTATGTCCTGAAATGCCTTTTGGGCCCAAGCATTCTAAGATCCTGAGGCACCCTTGAAATCTTTCAAAACTTAGAGAATAGCAGAGGCTCCACTTCTTTCACCTAAAATGGAATAGAAAAAAAATATTGAGATGAGCAACTAAGGCTCATTTCATAGGGCCTCATGGCCTCAGAAGGGGAAAGGCCCTAAAACCTCTTCCTTTACATCATTGTCTTTAAAAGATGCCATGAGTGACAAAGTACAGCAGATCTGCCAAGAGTGCAGCCAATGAAAGAATGACCCAAAGGGTCTAGGATGAAGATAACAGGGCTTCATTAATTCATCGGTAATCAAAGAACTTCCTCTTCAACCCATGGTTGACCAAACAGATCCAGTTACATAATGTTCATGTATACTACAAAACTCTCCAAGGTACTACCATTCAATGCTATCCAAATTCTCCCAGAAGCAAGCTACTCAGCATTGTCACACGAAGAGATGCCATCTGAGGCACTTGATGAGTATGCCAAACTTTCATTAAATTCCAAGCCTATTTCATGTTTGAACACAGAAGTGGTAAAAATGGGCCTACTAGAGTTAAATGGGGGCAGCTATGTAGTACAGTGGATACAGCACTGGGCCTGGAGTCAGAAAGACCAGGATTAAAATTTCACCTCAGAAACTTACTAGTTGTGTAACCCTGGGCAAGTCACTTAACTCTTACCTGCATAAAACTGGAGAAGGAAATGACAAATCACTCCCATGTTTTTGTCAAAAAATCCTTCCATGGACAATTGGTCCATGAGGTCATGAAGAGTCAGACATAACAGAATGACCGAAACAGCAACAACCACGACATCTCTACATTACTTTTAGCCCAAAATTCATGTTGCACAAAAACACATTATCCCAATTAGAAAAACAACAACAACAACAACAACAACAACAACAACAAATTCATGGTTGAATCAAGAATGTTGAGGGGATAGAGCAAAGATGGCAGCTGGAAAACAAGGACTTGCCTAAAGCTAGCCCCAAGACACTCCAAACACATAAAAATGGCTCTGAACAAATTCTAGAATTGCAGAACCCACAAAATAGCAGATGGAGACAGGAGTCCAGCCCAGGACAGCCTGGATGGTCACTGGGTAAGGTCTATTGCACAGTGCTGGGAGCTGAGCAGAGCAGAGCCGAGCATGGGCTGCGCCTGGACCAACCAGACTGGGAGCCGGCAGAACAGGCCCTATCACCCTGAATCAGTGAGCTGTGGCAGTTACCAGACTTCTCAACCCACAAACACCAAAGACAACAGAGAAGGTTAGTGGGAAAAACTTCAGGGACTGAGTGAAAGGAGTTTGCAGTTGGCCACCACCTCAGGAGTGGCAAAGGTGGTGCAGCTCTGAGGCTGCTTATAGAGCTATACCTGCAGTTGCTTCTGGCCCCAGGCCCACCTAGTGGGTGGAATTAAGTGGCATATCAGAGCAGGAGTGTAGAGCCTGCTTACATCTGAGTTGAGGTCTGGGTTGGCAGTTCATGGGGGAGGAGTAGCACTGGTGTGGCAGAGTTTTCTGTCTACAAATAGCTCTGAAAACAACAGCACAGCCCCTCAAGCTTGGGACAAAGTACTCTCTATTCTACAAGCAGTCATACCCCTACGAAAAGCTCAAGGGTCAAGTAGTTGGCTGGGAACATGGCCAGGCAGCAAAAATGGACTTATATTCAGAGTCAGACTTTGGAATCTTTCTTTGGTGACAAGGAAGACCAAAATATACAGCCAGAAGAAGAGTCAACGAAGTCAAAAAGCCTACATCAAAAGCCTCCAAGAAAAACATGAACTCGTTTCAGACCATGGAAGAGCTCAAGAAGGATTTGGAAAAGCAAATTAGAGAAGTAGACAAAAAATTGGGAAGAGAAATGAGAGTGCCGTGAGAAAATCATGAAGAACAAGTCAATGACTTGCTAAAGGAGACCCAAAAAATACTGAAGAAAACAACACCTTAAAAAATAGACTAACTCAAATGGCATAAGAGCTTCAAAAAGCCAAAGAGGAGAAGAATGCCTTGAAAGGCAGAATTAGCCAAAAGAAAAGGAGGTCCACAAGATCACCGAAGAAAATACTACCTTAAAAATTAGATTGGAGCAAGTGAAAGCTAGTGACTTTATGAGAAATCAAGATATTATAAAACAGAACAAAAGGAATGAAAAAATTGAAGACAATGTGAAATATCTCATTGGAAAAAAATCACTGACCTGGAGAATAGATCCAGGAGAGATAATTTAAAAATTATTGGGCTACCTGAAAGCCACGATCAAAAAAAAACCTAGATATCATCTTTCAAGAAATTATCAACGAAAACTGCCCTGATATTCTAGAGCCAGAGAGTAAAATAGAAATTGAAAGAACCCACTGATCACCTCCTGACAAAGATCCCAAAAGAAAACTCCTAGGAATATTTTCGCCAAATTCCAGAGCTCCCAGATCAAGGAGAAAATACTGCAAGCGGCCAGAAAGAAACAATTTGAGTATTGTGGAAACACAATCAGGATAACACAGATCTAGCAACTTCTACATTAAGGGATTGAAGGGCTTGGAATATGATATTCCGGAGGTCAATGGAGCTAGGATTAAAACCAAGAATCACCTACCCAGCAAAACTGAGTATCATGCTCCAAGACAAAATATAGATTTTTCAATAAAATAGAGGACTTTCAAGCTTTCTCAGTGAGAAGACCAGAGCTGAATCAAAAATTTGACTTTCAAACACGAGAATCAAGAGAAGCATGAAAAGGTAAACAAGAAAGAGAAATCATAAAGGACTTACTAAAGTTGAACTGTTTTGTTTGGAAAGATGATGTGCGTAATTCATGAGACCTTTCTCAGGATTATGGTAGTTGAAGGGAATATATATATATTTATGTATATGTATGTATGTGTGTATATATATATATATATACATATATATAGTTGAATATGAAGGGACGATACATAAAAAAATCCAATTAAGGCATGAGAGAGGAATATATTGAGAGAGGAAGAAAGGGAGACATAGAATGGGGTAAATTATCTCGCATAAAAGTGGCAAGAAAAGGCAATTTGTTGGAAGGGAATAGGGGGGAGGTGAGGGGGAATGAGTGAATCTTGACCTCATCTGATTTGACCTGAGGAGGAAATAACACATATACTCAATTGGGTATCTTACCCCACAGGAAAGAAGGAGGAAGGATATAAAAAAGGGGGGACGATAGAAGGGAGGACAAATAGAGAGAGGAGGTAATCAAAAGCAAACACTTTCATAAAGGGACCAGGTCAAGTGCAAAAACTGAATAAAGGGGGATAGGATAGGAAGGAGCAAAACATAATTAGTCTTTCACAACATGAGTATTGTGGAAGAGTTTTGTGTAATGATACACATGTGGCCTATGTTGAATTGCTTGCCTTCTTAGGGAGGGTGGGTGGGGAGGGAAGAGGGGGGAGAATTTGGAGCTCAAAGTTTTAAAAGCAGATGTTCAAAAAAAAGTTTTTACATGCATGTAGGAAATAAGATGTACAGGCAATGGGGCATAGAAATCCACCTTGTCCTACAGCAAAGTAAGGGAAAAGGGGAAGGGGGGGAGTGGGGTGACAGAAGGGAGGGCTGACTGGGGAATGGGCAATCAGAATATAAGCCATCTTGGAGTGAGGGGGAGGGTAGAAATGGGGAGAAAATTTGTAAGTCAAACTCTTGTGGAAATCAATGCTGAAAACTAAAAATATTAAATAAATAAATAATTTTTTAAAAAAGAATGTTGCTGATATTTATTAGTCTAAGGATTCTAAAGCAATGGTGGTTTGTACCCCATGAGCAGAGCTGTCCATCTTGATAATCTAGACTCAGAGACAAAGGACTTGGAAACTTTGGGAAAATGAAGCAATACCCACAGTAGTTCCTTAATACCATGTTGGTGGTCAACAAGGAAGGGCTTCATCCATTTAAAATGGAAAGCTTCTTCATCTCTTCCTTCACGTCTTTAGGATATGTGGCAAACAGACTCTCATTGACTCCTTGAGCTTCATATAAATGGTGGTAAAATGGTCATTCATTCTTTCCCCTCCTCTTCTAGGTCACGTAGTTGCTATGAGCACATTGCTACTGAATCACAATCCCTGCCTAGGTGGCATTCAACTGGATCTGAACTCCGACTGTATATTCTAAATTGTGTTTCTTTACCTGATCATAGGTGACTGAACAGTGATCTTGAAGCAGATGTATCATGCCATGCCTCGCCCATCTCCATGCCATGCCATCTGAATCTTGAGGTTGTATCTCTAGCTGGAACTAAAAAATCCTTTGACCCAAGGATTTGATTAGTAAAGGCTTCAACTTATCTTGCCTGGTGTTAGGCCACCACGCTATGCCCAGTCATCTCCCTACCCTGTAGTCTTCATCTCCAATGTCTACTTCCTTTGAGAACTGAAGGCCTCATCCTTCTGACTCTAGGCCCTGACTTCTGAGAATTTTAGCTTGCCCAGTGTTGGATCACTATGTCCATTTACCTACCTTGATGCCTTTAGCTCAAACCTCTGCATCCATGCACAGCATATAGTCCTAGCCTTGTGACCTTAGAAGCCAAGGGTTTTTTGTATTGTACCTTGTCTAGTTTAATTTTAGGTCATTTGGTCATTTCCATGGCATGCCATATGCAACTCCAGCTTCCATTTCCATCTGAAATTTAAGGTCCCTCACTTAGGAGCTGATTAGTGATCAAATCACTTTATATTGTTCAACATTAGGTCATCAGACCACTTATTGGCAGTTTCCTGACATTGTCACCTACAAATTCAGTCTTCATTTCTGTCCTAATCCAGAGGTCCCACTCTGAACTCTGATGAGCCTTTCCTCTTATGTTGCCTATTCTTAGGCCGCCATGATTCTTTCCCAGAATTCTCTACACCTTGCCACTTGCAACTCTATACTCCATCTCTGTCCTGATATAAAGGTCTCTGGATTCTGATTGATGAACATTTTATCTTATCTTTCATGGGTTCAGTGTACCAGGCTACTTTCCAGCTATCTCTAAACCATGTGACTTCCTGCTCTCCTTGTTTCAATTTTGGTCCTTTGGTCCTTTTGTTCAAATTTGGTCTTTGTTTCAAGATCCTACTCTGCATTCTGGTTTCTTATTGTAGAATTTCATTATATTTTGCCCAGTCTTAGGCTACCTACACCATTTTTCTGGTCAGAACTACTCCAGTTCTAATTTCTATATGCCTGAAATTGAAAGATCCAGGCCTATGACCCTGTGCCCTGAATGGAAAGCATTTCACCTTATCTTGACCAATCTCAGGATTCTGTAGTGAGGGTCTGATGCATGTGCAGATTGCCTCTAACAGTATCTTCTCACATTAAGTTGTTGGGGAGACTACTCCTGCTTCCAGAAAAGTCATAGTAATTTGGAATGTAAGAGCCTTGGGGAGATTACAAAGTATTAGGTTATGCATGTGATGAATAGAAGCTTCCTTGATTGGCTGTAAAGACATTTTATAAAGGTCTTTTAGTTTCATCCGTGGCATGTTTGCCTCATCACTCTTAGGAGAGCATGATAACTCATTTACTCATGTTTTCCAGTGAAGAGAGTAGATCCTAAATCTTTGCCAATTTTGTAAGATTTGAAGGGTGCCTCAGCATTCTAGGCGTTCCAGAGTTTGAGTTTGCAGCCCCAAGGAATAAAAAACAATGTTCAGGACCCCAGCCTAGCAGTAGCTGAAAAAGAGACATATCAGAGAGTGATGCCATCTTTAGATATGAATTCAGGAGATTGTTTACATTTGTGATTTATTCAGTATGTAGGATTTGAACTAAGTTGAGTCTACTCTCCCTACAGACTGAAGAAGCATAGGGGAGAGTATGCCCCCAGGGTACTGGGGAATTGTTTGTACCTTGCTCTTGTATCTTCAAAGTAAATATCTATTTTTGAAAGTAGCAAGATTCTCTGACAAAGGCCTCATTTCTTGTATAGTTAATGAAGCAAAATTTATAAAAATAAGAACCAGTCCCCAAATGATGTGGTCAAAGGATATGAACAGGCAGTTTTTAGAAGAAAAAATCAAAGCTATCAATAGTTACACGTAAAAATGCCCTAAATCACTATTGACTAAAGAAGTGCAAAATAAAAAACTCTGAGACACCAACTCATATATTGCCTAACATTACAGAAATGGAATATGACAAGTGCTGGAACGGATATGGAAAAATAGGTACATGCACTTTTGGTGGAGTTGGTAACTGAGCCAAACATTCTGGAGGACAACTTCGAACTATATACTCAACGGGCTATAGAACTGTGCCTACCCTTTGACTCAGCAATACCACTACTAGGTCTGTATCTCAAAGAGATCAAATGAAAGAGAAAAGGACCTATTTGTATAAAAATATTTATAGCATCTCCTTTTGTGGTGGCCAAGAATTGGAACTTGAGGGGATGCCCATCAATTGGGGAATGGCTAAACAACTTGTGGTATATGATTGTGATGGAATACTATTGTGGTATAAGAAGTGACAAGCATGATGGTTTCAGAAAAACCCAGAAAAACTTATATGAATTGCTGTAAAGTGAAGTGAGCAGAACCAGAAGAACATTGTACACAAAGATAGCAATATCATAATGATTATCAGCTGTGGCAGACTTAGCTGTTCTGATCAATATTAATTCCAAAGGACTTGTGATGAAAAGTTCTGTTCTGTGGGCAGTTTGAAGCTTACTTTTTAAAAATTTCTTTTTTTTTTTGCTCTTCTTTTTTGCAACATAGCTGATATAGAAATGCTTTTCGTGATTTCACATGTATATTTGATATAATATTGCTTACCTTCTTAATGTGTGGGGGAGGGACTGGAGCAAAAGAGAATTTGGAACTCGAAATTTTAAAAAATGCTAAAAATAAATAAATAAGTGGTGTTGTTGTTTGTCCTTCATATTTGAAGAGGACCAATGACAGCAGGAAGGTGATGTCTTGACTTGCAGGTAAAAGGATTTAAATGAGGCACAACTATGCAAAGCCATCAGCCTCATTCTCTCCTCCACAGTCATCTGAGTCCAGTAGTAAGACATAGGTCAGGATGACTGGAGTTGGCCCCAGAATAAATAAATGAGGGGCAACAGAAAGAACTTCCCCAGACCAAAGACATCCCAGATCCAATTTCTCAGCTTTTTTAAAAATGTTTTAGTTGGCTTTAGTTGTTCAGTATTTTCCTCTCTTTGAAATACATTGAAAATTAATAACATAAAAAGAAAATATTCTTTTTAAAAAGTGACTTGATTTTAAGTGGTTAAATGAAGCTCATGTTCTAGTCAGTGCCCCCTCACAATGTTTGTGTATAGGGCAACACATCCAGTGGGGATTTGAGCCAATAACAATAAAACAGAGAGAACTTCCAAACCCTTCAGAGTACTCTAGAGGCCAGATAAAAAGATATGGCCTTCTGGGATCTGAAAGAGGGAGCCAGAGCAACCACATTACATCAGCATGTGACTTTCTGACCATCTCCCTCCCACCGAGCCTCTAGGTATAATTTTCACCTCAATTTGAAACTACAAGTCCCGGATCCTTGAAATTTGATAGGTGAGTATTTCACTTTATCTTGCATGATTTCAAACCACCAGGTCACTTCCTGGTTATTTTCATGATATAGTATTGTTGCAACAATGTGGCTAGCAGCTGCTGTGGGGGTGAAAGACCGACACAAGCCCAACAACAAGAATGCTGCTAGCATGGGTTCTTTAGATCTGCTTTACTAAGAAAAGCAATGTTAAAGGGTTAACGATTTTACTTTAATCCAACATATACATATAAACTCAGTTTCAGGAGGAAAAGCCAGCAACCTGAACTTCAGAGCAAGTACAAACAAATTACAAACATATACAATATAAACAGATCAGATCACAATTCATAGTTACCAAGAAACCATCAACATCTGCATTGACAAGCCAGGAGGCTCTTAGAGGGGCTGGCCAGAGTCCCATGCCAACACTCCTCCACGAGTGAGAGCCTCAAGCAAATAGCTCTGTTCTCTGTTTTTATACAGTCTTTGGACATCATCAAAAGTCATTTGAGTGACCAGAACCTAGGTGTATAATATTGGCTCTGGTCTTATCAACTCCCCTTAGGGCCCTGGGGGGCTTCACACCTCTCTCAAACTAGCAAACTGGTTTGCTAACCAGCCTGGGGCTTTGCACCTATTAGTAAAAGGGCATGGGCCTGGGGTTTAGCACTTAGTAAGACTCAGTCAAAGACAATTAATTTAGCATTCTAAAACAGTAAAATAGTCCCAACTTCATTAATATTACAAGTATCTTTATATTTATAGCTCCAGGTTCTACTTCCATCCATATCTGAAAGTTACTTCCCTATTGTCCTAGGCCAGGTGTGCTTAACTTGGGGTCCATGAACTTAAAAAAAAAGTATTTTGACAACTGTATCTTCATATAATTGGTTTCCTTTGTAATCCTATTTACTTTACTTTTGAATTTGAAAAAGATTATTCCAAGAAAAGGGTCCATAGAGTTTTCTAGATTGCCAACACACACACACACAGATAGAGAGAGAGAGAATGACCCCTTGTTCCAGATTCTGATTGGTTAGCTTTAAACTTTTCCTTGCCTAATCTCAGGCTATCACTTGACAGCCCTATCCATTCCTGGACAATTCATAGTCATCTCCATGTTTTGCTGCCTTGTCTATAGCTCCTACCTCTACCTCGTTTTGCAACTGTCCTACCCACATGACTTTGTGCTTAAAATGGCCAGGATCTCAATTTATCTTACCCTTTCTCAGTCCCACACACTATACCGCTTCCTGGCTAGATCTATGGCAACTGTTTGTCCCTGTAGGAATGGACTGCCATGGACCAGATTTGAAGTCCCCGTCCCTGTTGCACTGGGCTCTGATAAGTGAGAAGTTCCATTTATGTTAGTTACACAGTCTAATGCCACCTCACAGCCTAACAGCTATCTCCAAATGATCCTCTGTCTCTGCCTAGAGCTGATGATTATTGCTTCCTACTCTCTCTTCCCCAGGCTCTTTTCAGTTAAAATTTTCTTTTTATTTTGCCTAGTCCATTTCCATGCCTTGTGGCCTAAAGCTCTACCTTCTACTTCTATCTGTGATCCTAGGCTCTGATTGGTGAGCATTCTCTCTTAGCTTGCATGGTACGTACCATTTCTCAATCATCTCTATGACATGTTGCCTGCAGCTGCAGCCTCAACCTCATTCTTGGAGTGAAGATACCACACCCGTGACCCTGGCCTTTGATTGGCGAGCATTTCATGTTGTTTTTCCTCATCTACTTGTCTTGTTGCTATGTCAGCATACATTATTACACAGTCCTCCTCCTCCTTCCACCTCTTTCCTTTTCTAACTTTGAAGATATTAATCAAATCAACAGTAACAGGACATCTTAATCAATTACACTAATTATTCCAACTACCATTCTTCCTGACTTTTCTCTCCCAATTAGTACTCTCTGGCCAACATATTCTCATATGTTTTGATTTCTTCTGTTAGGATATAAGTTTCTTGAGGCAAATATCTAAGCATACAGGTATGCCTAGAACTTGGGCTGACTTCCCAGTATACATTATGGAGGGGACCTTCCCTCTACTCTCACTTTAAAGCAGGCACAGGTATTTTCTGACTTCTTTCTGTCAGCTGTTATGGCTCAGAGGTTTATTCTAAGTAGTGGTCTTTAAATTGACTATTGAGCCAAACCGTTGTGATTATACTAAAAGTGATTCCCCATTCCTCAGATCTCTTCATCTTGCCCATCTTGCAGGATAAGGATGCCTTTTTAAACTTCCCAAAATATTGGGTAGGGGATGTAATCCTCATCACCAGGCTGAAATTGTAAGATCATGGCCTCCTAGACAAGCCTGTGTCTGAGAGGAGACCACTTCCCCTTGGTGTCTTCTTTTCTTTGCCAGTAGACCTTGTGTGATCTCTAGAGGCAACTGATATCTTCCTCATTCTGGGCCCCTAAACATTATGGTAGTGGCTACCAGAGGATTTATGGAAACAATAGCAGCAGAAGCAATCCAGCTAAAAAATTAAAAGTCGTCACAGAAAAGACCGCTTCATGAAAATAAAATTTAATTAAAAAAAGACCACTGGAAAGAAATAGACCACTTAGTGTTAATCAGTCTGTGCTCAGGAGAGGTGAAATGTAAACCATATAATTAGAAGCCCTCATAAAGAAATCATTTGAAAATATCCCAATGAGGTTCAAATGTTTAATGTTATGGATTTTATTGTAATCATTATATTATTGTTAATTGCTTAGTGTTCCTTTTTCTGCATGGGAAAAAACCCCAAAACCTCCCTACTCCATACCTGATCCAAATTTATATCAGGATAACTTTTTACTTCCCACATTTGCTGGGGAGGACTTTTAGACTAATGTATAAAATATAATTTTTCATTGATCTCCAAGGTGGAAGATGGAACTGAAGCAATAGAGAGCTGAGGTCCCCTACTGAGAAAACAGGCCACCTCAAAGAAATAAACACAGGGCAAATCATGATGGCAGGTAAAGGACAGGTATTGGCACAGGTCACCAACTTTTGTAGCCTCACCTAAACTCTGCATAGTTATTCACTGAGCTAAAATAGTATCAACCCTGTAGAGATGGAAGGTATTTTAGAGATCATCCAGTCCAGTAGCTCTTAATGCAGAGTCCATAGGTTCTATAAATAGATTTCAAGGAGATTTGTGAATTGTGAAAAAAAATCACATTTATTTTCACCAGTTTCTAATCGAAATTGGCATTTCCCCCAATTATGAATATAAGCTAAAAACACAGTAGCATTAGCAGTATCTATGACTTTGTTACAAAGAGAAATCATAGGTATTTCATATCACATTATAATTATTGCAGACACTTTAGCTTTAATTAATTACTGCTTTGATTTTATTGTAGATAACTACAGTACAAGAACCACAACTAGCTATCACAGGATCAAAGTCTTTTTCTCTGCATAGACACTCAAGGGATGTGACTGACCATCTTTACACCGAGTAACTTTTCAGGCAATGAACTAAAAAATTTCATATTGTCACATTCCTGAACCAGATTGCTGGGTCTACATTGCTAATGATATTCCCTATCTATAACTGTTGATCAATGTATGGAAGGAGGGAAGTAATATTCATTGTGTGTTAAACCTTTGCAAAACTGGGCAGCTCAAAGGAAAGTTCTTTTTTCATTAATTAATTTATTTTTAGTTTTCAACATTCACGTCAACAAGATTTTGAGTTCCAAATTTTCTCTCATCGGAGTCTCCCCTCCCTCACCCCAACACAGTGTGCATTCTGATTACCCTTTCCCCTAATCTGCCCTCCCTCCTCTTATCCCCTTCCTTTCTATTTTCCTCAAGGACAAGATAGATTTCTATACCCTATTGCCTGTATATCTTAATTCCCAGTTGCATGTAAAAATAATTTTTAACATTTGTTTTTAAAACTTTGAGTTACGCATTCTCTCCCTTCTTCCCTCCCCATCCACCCTCATTGAGAAGGCAAATAATTTATATAGGTTATACATATGTAGTCATGGAAAACACTTCCATTACAGTCATGTTGTGAAAGACTAACTATATTTCCCTCCATCCTATCCTGCCCCCATTTATTCTGTTCTCTCCTTTGACCCTGTCCTTCCTCAAAAGTGTTTGCTTCTGATTACCCCCTCCTCCCATTCGCCTTCCCTTCAAGCATCCTCCCCTTTCTTATCCCCTTCCCTCCTACTTTCTTGTAGGCTAAGAGAGATTTTCATACTCAATTGAGCATGTTTATTATTCACTCCTGAAGCCAAATCTGATGAGAGTAAGGTTCACTAAATCCCTCTCACCTCCCCCATCTTCCCCTCCATCATAAAATTCTTAGCCCTATAAAGTGATACAGTATTTTGTGCTATTGATTGAATTGAATCATGTCTGATGGTTGAAATAACTGTTGAAGTGTTTTATTTAAAGTAACTTTTGAAATTATTTTTAACAGATTGCAGAGTAACAGAGACCACTCACAGTCTTCCAAGTTCTATGTATAGAGAATTTCTTCTATTTTTTCCCAGTAATCTTGTTTTGTACACTGTGTTATGGAGTACAGGCACGTAAAGGAAATATCATTCTAAGAAAATTTATTCATAGTATCATTCTAAGAAAATCTCACATGTTTTAAAAAATAACTTGGAGAGAAAACTTACAATACCAGAAATTAGAACCATTGTTTCTAGGAAGGCTACATGACCCCACAAGCAACAAGAGTTCTATTCTAGGAAGCAGATAACTCCTGAGCTACTGCTGGAGTTGAAAGCCTATTGGAGAGCTAAACAAACTTAAAATTATTAAAACTTTGGATAAATTGTAACATTTTGTTTTCTTTTATTTACATAAATTACTTGATTACATTAGCTTTACATAATATATACATAACATTTCTATGACTATCAAACAAATAACTTAGAAACTATAAAACATTGCTTCAAAGTATGTTAAAGTCAATATTTTATTTATTTCACATTTTTATAGACCCAAATTAAGTTGAAATGTCAAAGAAAAAGAAGTGTGATTAAAACTGTTGTGTAAGCTCCTCTCTAAATCAAGTATACTCTTAGGTCAGATCCATTTTAAGGATGAAATGATGTACTCATGAGTCATTGAACATTTTACAAAGGTGGTTTACTTTGCCCAAACACAGAGGGGACACAGTGGACTCTCTGGCCCCCTGACAGAAACATAATCTGGTCTGCAGGTTTATAGCATATAGTGACTCATGTAGTTTTAGGCACATGTCAAGGATGCAGAGAGATCAAGAAGAATAAGGATTGAGAAAAGGCAATTAGATTTGGCAATTAAGAGATCAATGGTGACTTTGGAAAGAACAGTTTCAGCTGAATGATGAAATCAGAAGCCAAACTGCTGATGTCAGGGCTTTAGAAGAGAGTAAGACAGGGAGAAGGATTTCAACTAGATTTTTATGCTAGCTATCTCACTTCAGCAAGATTGTCTTTGTACTTCTGAACACACACACACACACGAAGTGTTGTTCACTCATTCAATGGAGGGGCTGAGTGACCCTAATGAGAGAAATAGAAGTTACAATAATCGAAGGTCTTCACACATCCCTTTGATATTATTTCAGAACACTTTAAGTTGTATTGAGGTAGTTTCATCTCATCTCACTGCAGTTTTTAGTCAATAGGGTTTAAGAGTTATCCTCAGAACATATTACTTTGGCATCTTGCTAATCTTATATCTATAGTTGGATTTTCTTAAATTAGGGTATTTTTTAAAGAAAAAACATATTAGTTAGAGAAAATATAGTAAAATAATTTTTTTAAAAAGTACTTATTTTATTGTTTAATATTTTTAGTTTTCAACATTGATTTTCACAATATTTTGAGTCACAAATTTTCTCCCCATTTCTATCCTTTCCCCTACTCCAAGATGGCATATATTCTGATTGCCCTATTCCCCAGTTAGCTCTCCCTTCTGTCACCCCACTCCCCCCTATTCCCTTTCCCCTTACTTTCTTGTAGGGCAAGATAGATTTCTGTACCCCATTGCCTGTATAACTTATTTCCCAGTTGCATGCAAAAACAACATTTTTTTGAGCATCTGCTTTTAGAACTTTGAGTTCCAAATTCTGTCCCTCTTCCCTCCCCAGTCACCCTCCCTAAGGAGGCAAGCAATTCAACATAGGCCACACATGTATCATTATGCAAACACTTCCATAATAGTTATGTTGTGAAATACTATATCTCCCTCCATCCTATCCTATTCCCCTTTATTCAATTTTCTCCCTTGACTCTGTCCCTTTTCAAAAGTGTTTGCTTTTGATTCCCTCTTCCCCTGATCTGCCCTGCTTTCTATCATTCCCCCCTTTCCTGTGGGGTAAGATACTGTATCAGTAATTAAGGCAGGCTTTTAGCACTTATTTAATCAAGTGCCCTTGAAGAGTTTGGCCATTAGTTCTTTGATTAATTTAGGAGTCAAGGGAAAGCCTAATTTATAGGTTTGAGTCACATATTTGTAACATCAGAAGCTTGTAGGCCGCGTGACCCTGAACAAGATATATAAACACAGAGGTAGTCGTTCTCCCTTGGGGCTCTCACTCACTGGAAGAGTGGCGCATGACTGTGGGCAAGCCATTGTAACTCCCCACCCTCCCCTGCCCAGGCTTTGCTAACCCAGATGTTGGTTTGTATTTTGTCTGTTTATAATGTATGATTGTAATTTGTTTGTATTTGCTCTGAAGTTCAAGTTTCTGTCTTTTCCTCCTGAACTAAGTGAATGATATTTGTATGATGGATTAAAGTAAGATTGTTAACGCCTTAACATTTCTTTCTTTATTAGAGCAGATCAAAGATCTTGTGCTGGCAGTTCTTGTTGCCAGTCTTTTTGGGTCTTACACCTCAACAGCAGCTGCTAGCCAAATTGTTGCTACAGATACTCAATTGAGTGTGTATGTTATTCCCTCCTCAAGTCAAATCTGATGAAAGCAAGATCCACTCATTTCCTTTCACTCTTCCCTTCCGACATAACTGCTGTTTCTTGCCACTTTTATGTAAGATAATTTGCCCCATTCTATGTCTCCCTTTTTCCCTCTCTCAATATATTCCTCTTGCAACCCTTAATTTTATTTTATTTTTAGGTATTATCCTTTCCTATTCAACTCACCCTGTCTATATATATATATATATATATATATATATATATATATATATATATATATATATATATGTATATTCTCTTCAACTACCCTAATAGTGAGAAAGGTCTCATAAATTACAAACGTCATCATTCCATGAAGCAAACAAAACAGTTCAATGTTAGTAAGTCCCTTATGATTTCTCTTTCTTGTTTATCTTTTCATGCTTTTTTGTATTTGAAAGTCAAATTTTCTATTCAGCTCTGGTCTTTTCATAGAGAATACTTGAAAGTCCTCTATTTTATTGAAAATCCATATTTTGTCTTGGAGCATTGTACTCAGTTTTGCTGGGTAAGCGATTCTTGATTTTAATCCTAGATCCATTGACCTCTGGAATATCGTATTCCAAGACCTTTAATCCCTTAATGGAGAAGCTGCCAGATCTTGTGTTATCCTGATTGTGTTTCCACAATACTCAAATTGTTTCTTTCTGGCTGATTGCAGTATTTTCTCCTTGATCTGGGAGCTCTGGAATTTAGTGACAATATTCCTAGGAGTTTTCTTTTGGGGATCTTTTTCAAGAGGTGATTGGTAGATTCTTTCATTTTCTATTACCCTCTGGTTCTAGAATATCAGGGCAATTGTCCTTTATAATTTCCTGGAAGATGATGTCTAGGCTTTTTTTTTGATCATGGCTTTCAGGTAGTCCAATAATTTTTAAATTATCTCTCCTGGATCTATTCTCCAGGTCAGTGGTTTTTTCCAATGAGATAGTTCACATTATCTTCCATTTTTTAAATTCCTTTGGTTCTGTTTTATAATCTTGATTTCTCATGAAGTCACTAGCTTCCACTTGCTCCAATCTAATTTTAAAGTGGTATTTTCTTCGGTGTTCTTGTGGACCTCCTTTTCCATTTGGCTAATTCTGCTTTTAAAGGCATTCTTCTCCTCATTGGCTCTTTGGATCTCTTTTGCCATTTGGGTTAGTCTATTTTTTAAGATGTTATTTTCTTCAGTATTTTTTGGGTCTCCTTTAGCAAATCCTTAACTTATTTTTCGTGATTTTCTTGCATCACTCTCATTTCTCTTTCCACTTTTTCCTCTACTTCTCTTACTTGTTATTCCCAGTCCTTTTTGAGCTCTTCCATGGCCTGAGACCAATTCATATTTTTCTTGGAGGCTTTTGTTGTAGGCTGTTTGACTTTGTTGACTTTTTCTGGCTGTATGTTTTGATCTTCTTTGTCACCAAAAAATGATTCTATATTCTGAGTCTGAGTCCTTTTTCCCTGCCCAGTCATGTTTTTGTCAGGGTATGACTGCTTGTAGAGTAGAGAGTACTTTGTCCCAGGTTCTAGAGGCAGGACCGTGACCCAGATCCAAGCAGGGCAAAGCCAGAGAACCCTTCCTTTGGGCCAGCAAAGCACTCCCTGCACTCCCACTCTGATTTGCCCTTGATTCCTTTCACAATGATGGCCAGGGACTCTGAAAGCAGCTGATGCTGGAGCTCTGGAAGCAGCCACAGGAGCTTCCTGCTGCTGCTGCCACTACTGACTCCAGGCCACCTCTACCACCCAAAGGGCTGGAGCTGGACTGTGCACTTCTTTCACCTTGGACTTTCTTTCATCACTAACCTGCTCCATTGTCTTTGGCGTCTGCGGATTGAGAAGTCGGGTAACTTCTATAGCTCAGTCAGTCACGGCCCCAAGGCTTGCTCTGACTCCTGGTCTTCTCACAGATCCCTCAAAGAATCAGAACCCATGGTTGGCTGTTATTGTATCGCAGAAGTCAAATTTTAGGAAATCATACTAGCCTGAGAATGAAATAGAAGAGAAAAGATATTATTACCTTGAATCTTCTTGTTCTTAGAATTTTAGGGTCAAATCCACTACCAGTCAATTATTACTTGATGGCAGAAAAAGATTAAAAGCTAAATCTGACTTCTCAATTCTTTGACAAATTCAAATCTAGTTCAGAAGAAACTTAAATTATTGAGAGCAACTCATTAATCTGCCTTGGAAACAAGAAAGAAAAACATCCTCCAGCCACTTGGATCTTCACTTTATTCAGAGGAATAACCAGCATTATAATACCTGTGAGGACAGCACATATCAGCTAATCAATCAACAGCGTAGCTATGTAACATCATAGACAAAATGCTGGGCCTGAAGTTAGGAAGTTATCATATTAGCCTTGTAACACTGGTCAAATCACTTAATCTTGTTTGCCTCAGTTTCCTCATCTGCAAAATGAGCTGGGGAAGTAAATGGCAAACCACTCCATATCTCTGCCAAGAAAACCCTAAATGGGGTCTCAAAGAGTCAGAAACTACTGAAAATGATTGAGCAGCAAATGTCCCAGATACTGTGCTAAGTTCTGGGGACATAAAAGAAGGGAAAAAAACAGCCCATGCCCTCAAGGAACTCATGATCTAATATGGGAGAAAACAAACACCTACATACAAAGAAGCTATATATAGCATAAACAGGCAATAATTAACAAGGAAAGCACAAGATTTAAGAGCACTTAGAAAAAGCTTCCTGTAGAAAACAGGATTTTAATTGGGTTGTAAAGGAAATAAGGGAAAGCAGGAGCTAGAGTGAGGACAGAGAACATTCTAGGCATTCTAAGCTAGAGAAAATGCTTGGGACAGAGAGACAGACTGTTTTGTTCATGTAATAAGCAGGAGACTGGTGTTACTGGATCAAAGATTGTGTGGTACGGAGAAAGGTTCAAGAAAACTGTAAAAGTAGGAAGAGGCTAGGTTATGAAGGAGGGATGGCATGATCGGACTTGCACTTTAGGAAAATCTCATTGTTGGCTGGAGGATGGATTGGAGTAAGGAAAGACTTGAGGCTGGCAGGTACACAAGCAGGTTATTGTATAGTCCAAACATGGGGTTACTGAGGCCTCTACCAGAGTGGTAGCAGAGTCAGTGGAAATGTCAGTGTTTTCAAGAGATGCTGCCAAGTTGAAATCAACAGCCCTTGGCAATAGATTGGATATAAGAGGTGAGAAAAATGAGGAGTCAAAGAAGATTCCTAGTTTGTGAGCCTGAGGGAATGGAAGAATATTGTACTTTTCTGCAGTAAAAAGGACAGGTAAGAGGCAGAAGGATTTAGAATGAAAGATAATAATTTCATTTTTGGATATATTTAGTTTAAGATGTTTAAGTTGAAATTTAAGATGGACATACATTTGAGAAGTCTGAAAAGTAGTTGGAGATTCAAAATTGGAGGTCAGCAGAGAGGTTAGGGTAGGACAGCCAGATTTGAAAATTATCAGCGAAGAGATGGTAATTAAATCTATAAGATGTGATGGGATCATGAAGTGAAATAGTACAAAGGGAGAAGAGAGGAGGCCTCAAGACATTACCCTAAAGGATAGCTAGGGTTAAAAGGGAATAACCTGGATAAGAATCCAGCAAAGGAGACTGAGAAGGATCAGTCAGATATGTAACGGGAGAACTTGGAGAATGGTATCCCAAAAACCTAGAAAGAAGAGAGTATCAAGGTAGAAAGGGTGATCAACAGTTTCAAAGGCTTCAGAGAAATTGAGGAGAACGTGATTGAGAAAAGACCACTGCATTTGGCAACCAAGACATCATTGGTGACTTTGGTGTTTTTTTGGTATTTTATTTTATTTTCCCCAGTTACATATAAAAACAACTTATAACATTCATTTTTAAAACTTTAGGTTCCAGATTTTCTCCCTTCCTCCCTCCCCCACACCCCCTCATTGAGAAGGCAAAGCAGCTCCATAAAGGTTATACATGTGTAGGTATACAAAACATATCCATAATAGTCACGTTGTGAAAGAAAACTCACAAAAGGAAGGAACGAATCTGTGGGCTAGGAGAGCACTCGGAGTGTGGAGCTGCTCTAGATGGGACCAAAGCGGAAGTGGCTGGCCAGGAAACACATGTGGGAGACAGGCTGGGAGAAAGCCGGGTGCCTGAAACCAGCAGAGATCCCTAGGCCTCCCAACACAGGATGGCACTCTGCGGAAGCAATGAGAGACAGCGCAACACTACCGACCATGAGATACCAGCTCCTGAGGCTTGCAGCCCAAAGGTTTCAAACGCTTCTTGAACTTCCAGGAGACATAATGGCCACGTAAATGGCTCTAATCCCTCCCCTCCCCACCCAGAGAATTCCTTGGGGGGAAAAAAAAAGAACGCTGGAACAGAGACAGAAGTGGGGCTTCAGTGGGTGAGTAGTGGGAGTACCTGAGTCCCAGAGGGGCAGAGCCAGCAGGGGTCAACACCAGGAGCCCAGAGATACTCTTGCTCCCCCAGGGGAAGTGCCAGACACCCAGATCAAACAACAAAGAGCTGAGACCATTGCTTAAGAGCAACAAACAGTACTGGAGAACAACCCCATGGGGAGAGGAGATTACAGGCAGCCAGACCCCCTCCCCCACACTTCAGGAAACTGAAGGCTATAATTCACAAAGCCAGCAACAAGACTCACAATCCCCAGAATAAGAAAGCTGGAACACTGCCCCCTGAGCCCCAAAAGCAGACAGTTATTGTAAAGCCAGGAAAAGGCTAACCAACATGAAGAACAGAAAAAAACCGAGAACCATTGATTCTTTTTATGGAGACAGGAAGGATCAAAATACCAATTTTGAAGAGGATAACAATGATACTATATTCATATCTGATACCTCAAAAGGTAATGTGAACTGGTCTCCAGCCCAAAAAGCATTACTAGAAGAGCTAAAGGAGGATTTTAAAAACTAAGTTAGGGAGGTAAAAGAAAAAAATGGAGAAAAAGGAAAAAATGGAAAAAAAATCCACTGACAAAATAAAGTCCCTAAAGAATAAGATTGGTGAAATGGCTATGGAGATTCAGAATCTAAATAGAGAAAATGACACCCTGAGAGGTAAAATCAACCAATTGGAAAAGGAGACTCAAAAGCAAAATGAAGACAGTAACTCATTAAAAATTAGAGTTGGGTAAGTGGAAGCTAATGACTCTATGAGGGTACAAGAAGTAGTAAAACAAAATGTAAAGAATGAAAAAAATAGAGAAAAATGTGAAATATCTGATGGGGGAAACAACTGACCTGGAAAATAGATCCAAGAAAGACAATTTAAGAGTTATTGGTCTACTGGAAATCCACAATGAAAAAAGAGCCTTGACAGTATCCTCGAAGAAATTATCAAAGACAATTGCCCAGGGGTCCTAGAAACAGAGGACAAAATGGTCATTGAAAGAATTCACCCATCACCCCGTGAAAAAGATCCCAAACTGAAAACACCAAGAAATATTA
>CM053625.1:17935689-17951266 GCA_028646595.1 Phalanger gymnotis
CAATAATTAGGAAATATTTTGCCCAATTGTGTGCCCATAAATTTGACAACCTTAGAAATATGGATGAATATCTACAAAAACATAAATTGCCCAGGTTAACAGAAAAGGAAGTAAAATTTCTAAATAACCCCATCTCAGAAAAAGAAATTGAGCAAGCCATCAATGAACTCCCTAGCAAAAAATCTCCAGGGCCAGATGGTTTTACATGTGAATTCTATCAAACATTTAAAGAACAATTAATTCCTTTACTTTGTAGACTATTTGCGAAAACAGGTGAAGGAGTCCTACCAAATTCGTTTTATGACACAAATATGGTACTAATACCCAAACCAGGAAGAGTCAAAACAGAGAAAGAAAATTATAGACCATTTTCCCTAATGAATATTGATGCAAATATTTTAAATAAAATATTAGCAAAAAGATTGCAGCAACTAATCACCAGAATAAGACACTATGACCAAGTAGGATTTATTCCAGGAATCCAAGGCAGGTTCAATATCAGGAAAATCATTAGCATAATTGACCATATCAACAACAAACTAGCAGAAACCCTATGGTCATCTCAAGAGATGCAGAAAAAGCCTTTGACAAAATACAACACCCATTCCTATTAAAAACACTAGAATACACAGGAATAAATGGAGCCTTCCTTAGAATTATAAACAGCATCTACCTAAAACCATCAACAAGCATTATCTGTAATGGAGATAAGCTAGATGCATTTCCAATAAGATCAGGGGTGAAACAAGGATGTCCATTATCACCCCTACTATTCAATTTGGTACTAGAAATGTTAGCTGTAGCAATGAGAGAAGAAAATGAAATTGAAGGAATTAGAATAGGCAAAGAAGAAGCTGAATTAAAACTTTTTGCAGATGATATGATGATTTACCTAGAGAATCCTCAGGAATCAAGTGAAAAACTACTTGAAATAATAAACAACTTTAGCAAAGTTGCAGGATATAAAATAAACCCGCATAAATCCTCAGCATTCCTACACATTACTAACAAAGCCAAACAGCAAGAGACAGAAAGAGAAATTCCATTTAAAGTTACTATAGACACTATAAAATATTTGGGAGTTTATCTGCCAAGACAAACCCAGGGCCTATATGAACATAATTATGAAACACTTTTCACGCGAATAAAGACATATCTAAATAAATGGAATAATATCAGTTGCTCTTGGTTAGGCTAAGCTAATGTAATAAAAATGACAATTTTACCTAAATTAATCTATCTATTCAGTGCCATACCAATTGAACTACCCAAAAATTATTTTACAGACCAGGATAAAATAATAACAAAATTCATCTGGAAGAGCAAGAGGTCTAGAATATCTAGGGTGTTAATGAAAAGAAATGCTAGAGAAGGTGGCCTAGCCATGGCAGATATTAAACTGTACTATAGAGCAGCAGTCATCAAATCTACCTGGTACCGGATAAGAAACAGAGGTGTGGATTAGTGGAATACGATAGGTACACAAGATGGAAAAGTCAATGCCTATAGCAGTCTACTCTTTGATAAACCCAAAGAGGCTAGCTTCTGGGCTAAGAATTCACTATTTCACAAAAACTGCTGGGAAAATTGGAAAATGGTAGGGCAGAAACTGGGCATAGACCAATAACTTACACCATATACCAAAATAAAGTCAAAATGGGTTCATGATTTAGGAATAAAGGCTGAAACTATAAGTAATCTGGGAGAGCAAGGAATAGATTACCTATCAGATTTATGGAAAAGAAAAGAATTCATGACCCAACAAGCGATAGAGAGCATTATAAAATGCAAAATGGATAATTTTGATTATGTTAAATTGAAATGTTTTTGTACAAAAAAAGCCAATGCAACAAAGATTGGGAGGGAGGCAGAAAATTGGGAGAAAATCTTTACAACTAGTGTCACTGATAAAGGTCTCATTTCCAAAATATACAGGGAACTGAACCAAATATATAAGAATACAAATCATTCCCCAATTGAGAAGTGGTCAAAGGACATGAACAGACAGTTTTCAGAAGAAGAAATTAGCGATATCTATAGACATATGAAAAAATGCTCAAAATCACTACTCATTAGAGAAATGCAAATCAAAACAACTCTTAGATACCATCTGTCTCCTGTCAGATTGGCTGAAATAACAAAACAGGAAAATGATAAATGCTGGAGAGGATGTGGGAAATTTGGAACATTGTTACATTGCTGGTGGAGTTGTGAACTGAGAGCAATTTGGCACTATGCCCAAAGGGCTATAAAAATGTTCATATCCTTTGACCCCGCAATACCACTTCTAGGGTTATATCCCAAAGAGGTCACAGAAGTGGGAAAAGGACGCATATGAACGAAAATATTTATAGCGGCTCTTTTTGTAGTAGCTAAGAATTGGAAATCAAAGAGATGCCCATCATTTGGAGAATGGCTGAACAAGCTGTGGTATTTGAAGGTAATGGAATACTATTGTGCTATAAGAAATGGGGACGATACCAACTTCATAACAACCTGGAAGAACCTACACGACATAATGCTGAGTGAGCGGAGCAGAGCCAGAAGAACATTATACGCAACCACTGATATATGCATTCTGTGATGACTAACCCTGACAGACTTTGCTCTTCTCAGTAACACAATATGCAGCGACAGCTCCAAAGAACTCATGATGGAGAATGCTATCTACATCCAGAGAAAGAACTATGAAGTATGAATGCAGATAGAAGCACACTTCATGCTCATCTTTTTCTCCCCCTCTTTTTTTTTCTCTCTTTTGTATTTGTTGTCGGGTCGTGGTTTTTTTTTTTTGTTGTTGTTGTTGTTCTGTTTCTTCTTTCTCATGATTCATTCCATTGGTCATAATTCTTCTCCGCAACTTGACTAGTGTATAAATTAATTCAATGCTCAGTTATACATGGAAGTTATGTGGGATTCCATGCCTTCGTTGGGAGGGAGGGGTGGTAGGGAGGGAAGAAAATCTGGAACTCAAAATTATGTAGAACTGTGTGTTGCAAAGTAAAACTAAAAATAAAATAAAATAAAATTAAAAAATTAAAAAAAGAAAAATGGTCAAAGGATATGAACAGGCAGTTTTCAATTGAAGAAATCTATAGGCATATTTTAAAAAATGCTCTAAATCACTATTGATTAGATAAATACAAATTAAAACAACTCTAAGGTGTCTCCTCACTCATATCAGATTGGCTAATACGACAGAAAAATGATAAATGTTGGAGGGGATGTGGGAAAATTGGGATAGTAATGCACCGTTGGTGTCATGAACTGATCCAACCATTCTGGAGAGCAATTTGGAACTATGCCCAAAAGGCTATAAAACTGTGTATGCCCTTTGATCCAGCAATACCACTACTAGGTCTGTATCCCAAAGAGAACACAAGGGAAAAGGCTCTACAGGCACAAAAATATAAATAGCAGCTCTTTTTGTGGTAGTAAAAAATTAGAAACTGAGGACATGCTCAGTAATTGGGGAATGGTTGAACAAGTTGTAGTATTATTTTATTGTGAAGGAATACTATTGCTACATAAGAAATGACAGATAGGCAGATTCAGAAAAACCTGGAAAGACTCAAATGAACTGATGTTTAGTGAAATGAGCTGAACAAGGAGAACGTTGTATACAGTAACAGCAACATTGTATGATGATGTACTATGACTTAAGTCTTCTCAGTAATATAACGATCTAAGACAATTCTAAAAGATTCATGATGGAAAATGCTATCCACATGCAGAGAAAGAACTGATGGAGTCTGAATGCAGATGAAAGTATACTATTTCACTTTTCTTTTTTGTGTTTTTTTCCTTTTGTTCTGTTTCTTCTTTTCGCAAAATTACTAATATGGAAATATGTTTTACATGATGACACATAAATAATATACATCAAATTGCTTACTGTTTCAGGAAGAAAGGTGGGAAGCGAGACAGGGAGAAAAAATTGGAACTCGAAATTTTGTAAAAATGAAAGTTAAAAATTATCCTTATATATACCTGGAAAAAATAAAATATTTTTTAAAAAAATGAAAAAAAAGAAAGCTGACCAAAAAATCCAGAAAAAAGTATGCTTCAATCTGTATTCAGATTCTTTCTCTGGGGAATAGCATTTTTAATCATAAGTCCTTCAGAGTTGTCTTGGATTGTCGTATTGTTGAGAACAGCTGTCATTCACAGTTGATCATCTTACAATATTGTTATTAATCTGTTCACAGTATCTTTCATTTTGCATCAGCCACACATGCCTTTCCAGGTTTTTCTTAGAGCATCCTGCTCATCATTTCTTATAGCACAGTAGTATTCCATTATAATCACATACCACAACTTGTTCGGCCATTCCCCAATTGGGCATTCCCTCAATTTCTAATTCTTTGCCCCTAGAATTAAGCTGCTATTAATATCTTTGTAATATGGGTCCTTTTCTTTTTTGATTTTTGTTTATATTTTTTTGGTTACAGACCTGGTAGTGGTATTGCTAGGTCAAAGAGTATGCATGGTTTTATAGCTCTTTGGGCATAGTTCCAAATTGTTTTACAGAATGGTTGAATCAGTTCACAACTCTACCAACAGTGCATTAATGTCTCATTTTTTCCACATCCCCTCTAATATTTGTTATTTATCCTTTCTTTTGTATTAGCCAATCTAATAGATATGAAGCAGTACCTCAGAATTATTTCAATTTGCATTTTTCCAATCAATAGTGAGTTAGGGTTTTTCATATAGGTATAGGTAGCTTTGATTACTTCATCTGAAAACTGATCACATCTTTTGATCATTTATCAACTGGGGAATCCCTCTTGTTTTTATAAATTTGACTCAGTTCTTCAGATCTTTGAGAAGTGAGGCCTTTGTCAGAGAAACTTAGTTCAATTTTTTTTCACAGTTACTGTTGCTTATTGTATTTCCCTCCACCCTATTCCCACCACTTATAGTTTAACCTTATTAAGTCACTTATGATTTTCCTCTCCTTTTTACCTTTTTATGCTTCTCTTGAGCCCTCTATTTGAAAATCAAATGTTCTATTCAGCTCTGGTCTTTTCATCAACAATACTTGAAATTCCTCTATCTCACTGAATATCCCTCTGCATCAGTAAGGCAAAAAACACAACATCAACAATAATTGTGAATATGCCTATGTAGTTCTGTATCACAAAGTATGAGAGACTCTCCATATAGAAGATAAAAGAAGTGTAACATTTATTCAGACACCAGAAAATCATATCCCATAACCAAACATTCAGCTCCGACAGCCAATTAGCCCACTTTATCATAACAGCAAGGAACTTAAAACACTATATCACAGCTTGGAGGCTCACCATCCCAAAACCTCTCTGATCACCTGCTGGAGTCTTCCCCAAAACAAACTCACAGTACAGCTAAGTCAGACTGTTCAGTTCTAACCATCACGAGGACGTCCAGTAGCAGCCATTAGTAGCCATAACTGCTCTCTCTCTCTCTCTCTCTCTCTCTCCCTCTCTCTCTCTCTCTCTCTCTATCTCTCTGCATTTCCTTTGATATAACTTCCTTTTCCTGTCAGGAAGCTCCTCTCAGCACATGTTACGTAGCCTTCCCATGACATAAGCAGGTCACATGGCCTATTAATGTGTGGGAAAGATCTTCCAATCTAAATTGCTACTACCTGCTCTTTTCCCCTGAATGATTATACTCAGTTTTGCTAGTTAGGTGATTCTTGGTTGTAATCCTGGCTCCTTTGCCCTCAAGAATGTCATATTCCAAGCCCTCAAATCCTTTAACGTAGAAGCTGCTAAATCTTGTGTTATCCTGACTGTGACTCCACCATAATTGAATTGCTTATTTCTGGCTGCTTGGAATATTTTCTCCTTGACCTGGGAACTCTGGAATTTGGTTATAATATTCCTGGAAGTTTTCATTTTGGGATCTCTTTTAGGAGGTGATTGGTGGATACTTTCAATTTCTGTTTTACCCTGTGGTTCTAGAATATCAGGGCAGTTTTCCTTGATACTCCCTTGTTCCAAGATTTGCTCTGGAGCACTATTTTAGAGTTGTTTACAAATGAATATGGCAGAGCTACAGTGATTTATTGCTTACCATATGACTAGTTTCTGTCAAACTACTTTCTAGTTTTCCTAACAATTTTTGTCAAATGGTGATTTCTTGCCTCAAAAGCTTGGATCTTTGGGTTTATCAAACACTAGATTACTATCATTATTTACTACTTAGTATTGTATACCTGATCTGTTCCACTGATCCATCACTCTTTTTCCAACCCATACCAGATTCTTTTCATGATTATCACTTTGAAATCTGGTTTTTTTCTAACTCTATAAATCAATGTTCGGTATTGTGATAAAGAACATTCTTCCTTCACCCCTGATCTTATTGGGAATGCTTTTAGATTATCATTATTGCAGACAAGGCTTACTGGTAGTTTTAGATAGATACTGCTTATGATTTTTAGGAAAGCTCCATTTATTCCTATATTTTCCAGTGTTTTTTAAATAGGAATGAATGTTGTATTTTGTCAACTTTTTTCCTGCACCTATTGAATAATCATATTGTTTTTGCTCTTTTTGTTATTGATATGGTCAATTATGCTGATAATTTCCATAATATTGAACCAGACTTTTATTCCTGGTATAAATCCCAGCTGGTTATATGATCTTCATGATATATTGTAATAATCTCCTTGATAGTATTGTATTAACATTTTTGCATCAGTGTTCACTAGGGAAATTTGTCTATAGTTTTCATTCTGTTTTTGCTCTTCCTGATTTAAGTATCAGAACCATATTTATGTCATAAAAGCAATTTGGTAGGATTCCTTATTTCTTCAAATAGTTTATATAGTATTGTAATTAATTGTTCTTTAAATGTTTGGTGGAATTCACTTGTGAATCTATTTCTTTCCTCTTCTATTAATCTGGACAACTAAAAAATTTTTAAATAAATTTTCATTCATTTCATTTAGATTGTCAGATTCATTGACATACAATTGGGTAAAATTTTGATCTTTAATTGGAGGTTTACATTTTTTTCTTTTTCTAGTTTTTTTAAAAATTGTATTCCCAATTCATTGATTTGTTCTTTGTCTGTTTTATTTCCCCCAAGTATGCTTTGACTCCATCACACAAATTTTGGTATCTTATCCCATTGCTGTCACTCTCTTTAATAAAATTGTTATTTCTACGATTTGTTCTTTGACCACCTTATTTTTTGAAATTAGGTTATTTATTTTTCCTTAATTTTTAATCCATGTTTTCATGGCCCTTTATTGAACATAATCTTTATTTCATTGTGGTTTGATAAGGATGCATTTAAAATTTCTTAATTTTTCATGAGGTTTTTCTGCCCTAATATATGGTTAATTTTTGTGAAGGTACCATATACAGCTGAGAAAAAGGTATACTCCTTTCTATTTCCATTCAGTTTTCTTTAGAAGTCTGTCATATCTAACTTTTCTAAAATTGTATTCATCTCTTCATTTTATTGTTAGATTTATCTAGTTCTGAGAGGGGAAAGTTGAGGCTCCCCACTAATATAGTTTTATTCTCTGTTTCCTTATGTAGCCCATTTAACTTTTCCTTTAAAAATTTGAATGCTTTGCCATTTGATGCCATATATTTAGTATTAATATTACTTCATTGCCTATGGTGCCTTTACTAAAATGTATTTTCCCTTCTTATTTCTTTTAGTTAGATCTACTTTGCTTTTGTTTTATCTGAGATCATGATTGCTATCTCTTCCCTTTCTTTCTTTCTTTCTTTCTTCCTTTCTTTCTTCCTTCCTTTCTTTCTTCCTTTCTTTCTTTCTTCCTTTCTCTTTCTTCCTTCCTTCCTTCCTTCCTTCCTTCCTTCCTTCCTTCCTTCCTTCCTTCCTTCCTTCCTTCCTTCCTTCCTTCTTTCCTTCCTTCCTTCCTTCTTCCTTCCTTCCTTTCTTCCTTCCTTCCTTCCTTCCTTCCTTCTTCCTTCCTTCCTTCTTCCTTCCTTCCTTCCTTCCTTCCTTCCTTCCTTCCTTCCTTCCTTCCTTCCTTCCTTCCTTCTTTCTTCTTTCCTTCCTTCCTTCCTTCCTTCCTTCCTTCCTTCCTTCCTTCCTTCCTTTCTTTCTTTCATTCTTTCTTCCTTTCTTCCTTCCTTCCTTCCTCCCTTTCTTTCTTTCTTTCTTTCTTTCTTTCTTTCTTTCTTTCTTTCTTTCTGTTTGTCTTTCTGTCTTCCTTCCTCCCTTCCTTCCTCAGCTCAAGCATAATAGATTCTGCTCCAGACATTTTTTTTAGCTATTACAAATATTTTAATAAGAGTTCTCTGGAAGTCATTTAAAACACTAGTTTGTGAGGATAAACTCCGTTGGAGAGAGAGAATACAGAACACAGAGAGCCATGGAGCTGAGGAATTTTCTTGATTTGGAGCAGGATCTGAGAGTCCATTGTTTTCTGATCAGCCTTGCTCTGCTCTGTAATCTTGTATTTCTCTTTTTCTGTGTCAAAAATCTCCTTCTTGGTGTCTAGGTTTATGGAGCCTCTTTTTCTTGAAGTAAGCATCAGTAAGATGATTTGGAATTTTTACACCTGAAAGGTTAACCCTGGTAGAGATGGTAATGACAAATTTCTGATGGGTACTTCTCAGAGGAACATGGTTGATGGTCAGAGGTCCAGCAACCAGTAGCAAGTCACTAGCCAGCTGCTTCAGGAAAACCATTCGCTTGCCCCGTGGCGGCCAGTGAGCATGAACAGAATGGCGCCTGGCTTGATGCTAGCTCAAAGTATCCTCACATGCTGTCTGAAGGGCTTTTTGCCATGACTTAGCAGATTTCTAGGCACATCCTCAGTAGGGTAATACCTAGGCATTTTTCGAATCTTTACCACATGGATTCCTCCATTCTTATCACCACCAACTGGCTTTGAGAGAGTAGCAGGCACCTTCTCTTTCTTTTTCCTTTCAATTTGGGTTTTTGGTGCAGCATATTTCTACTTGTACATTGCTCTCTGGGAATACACTGCAGACCTGGAGTATCTACCAATCCCTCAGGCCAGGACTGGGTTCCTACTGCAATACTTTTGAGGCATTTTCACCACCTTTTCAGCCACATCTTTTTTGTTCTCTTTTTTTTCTTTTTGATCTTCTTTTCCTTTGGTTACTTTGGGGGCTTTTTGTCCACCATCTTGAAAGAAGGGAAAGAGAATTATGGTCTGGATTTCTGGTCTATAACCAGAGGCAGGACCTCCAGACACTTATTTTTATTCTATGTGTATCTTTTTGTTTCAAGTGTGTTTCTTGTAAACAATGTATTGTTAGATTCTGTTTCTAATCCACTCCACTATCTACTTCATTTTATAGGTGAGTTCATACTTTTCACATTTACAGTTGCAATTGCTAACTGTATATTTCCCTTAAACCTACTTTTTTCTGTTTATCCTTCTCTCTCTCTTTTAACCTTGTCCCCTCCTCAAACATGTTTTGCTTCTGACCAATGCCTCCTTTAATCTACTCTCCCTTCTATCACTCCCCCTCCTCTTATCGCCTTCCCTCTTACTTCCTTGTTGAAAACTTACTGTTTATATTATTTCTTCTTTAAGGAAATTCTGATAAGAGTGAAGTTCCAGCACTGTCCATTACACCCCTCCATTTCCCCCTCCACCGTAAAAGTTCTTCCTTAAATGCCTCTTTTATGTGAGACAATTTTCCTCATTTTTCTTCTCCTTTCTCCCTTCTCTCTTCTCCCAGTGCAGATCTCTTTCTCATCCTCTCATATATTTTAATTAATTAATTAATTTTTAATTTTCAACATTGACTTCCACAAGATTTTGAGTTCCAAATCTTTCCCCATCCTTCCACTCCCACACCCCAAGATGGTGTGCATTCTTATTACCTCTTCCTCCTATCTTCCCTCCCTTCTATCACTCCCCCCCATCCCCTTCCCTTCTGTTTTCCTGTAGGGCAATATAAAGTTCCATACCTCATTGTCCATATATCTTATTTTCCAGTTGCATGTAAAAACAACTTTTGACATTCTTTTCTAAAACTTTTGAGTTCCACATTTTCTCCCTCCCTCCCACCTACCCCCATTGAGAAGGCAAGCAGTTTGAACAGTCATGTTGTGAAAGAGTAACAACTATATTTCCCTCTGTCCTATCCCCCCCCGCACTTATTCTGTTCTTTCTGTTGATCCTGTACCTCTTCAAAAGTGTTTGCTTCTGATTACCCCCTCTCCCAATCTTCCCTCCCTTCTATCATCTCTTCCTCTCTTATCCCCTTCCCCCCTACTTTCCTGTAAGGTAACATAGATTTCCATACCCAATTGAGTTACTTGATTTTCAAAATCTTTTTTGAGCTGTTCTATGGCCTGGCATTAATTCATATTTTTCTTGGAGGCTTTGGGTGTAGGAGCCTTGATGTTGTTGTCTTCTTCTGGTTATATGTTTTGATCTTCTTTGTCACCGAAGTAAGACTTTATAGTCTGAGTTTTTTTTTTCCTATGCTCATTTCCCCAGCCAATTACTTGACTGTTTAACTCTTTGTTAAGGTAGGACTCTGCTTCCAGTGTGGAGAGTGTACTGTTCCAAGGTTCAATGTTTTTGTGCAGCTGTTTTTAGAGACGCTTCTAAGGACTTGCAAATTTTTAGTTCTCCCAAAATGGTATGATCAAAGGAGGGGTGTTTACTCCTCTCCTGACCTCTGCTGTGATCTGTGAGTGACCACAAACCTTCTTTTCTTCCTTGGAACTGTGAGGAGAATTTGCTCTCCACTGGTGCCACAAACCCCACCATGCCAGAGCTCTTCCCCACCCCAGGAACACCACCCAGGATTGTGACCCAGATCCAAACATGGGTAGAGAGAATCCTTCCTCACTGCCCGCAGAGAGATCCCTGCAATCCCCCTCTGATCACCCACTTGATCTGTGGGTTGAGAGCTCTGGAAACAGCTGTTGCTGACATTGCTCCAGGTCTGGGGCCAGATCTTGCTCCTCTCTCACTGAGGTCCGACAGATCTTTCCTACTGACCTAAATTGTCTTTGGCATTTGTAGGGTGAGAAGTCTGGAAACCACTACAGCTGCCAGTGATTCAATCCTCTGAGGCCTTCTCCAGGTTTGCAGGGGACTTGTCTGTGCTGGTGTGTTTTACACTGAACTGAGCTCTTCCCTCAAATTGTTGCAACAGACTTTTCCTATCTGCCTTCCAGGTTGTATTGGGCTGGAGCTTTGTTTCACTCTGTCATTTTGTGGGTTCTGCTGCTCTAGAATTTGTTTAGAGTCATTTTCACAGGTATTTGGAGGGGTTTGGGGGAGAGCCCAAGCAAGTCCTTGATTTTACTCCACCGTCTTGGCTCCACCCTCAGACATTTTCTTGAAATCATCCTAACATAATCAACTCGTACTCGTGCCCTGCGTCTATGTGTACTCCTTCTACCTGCCCTAATAATGATCAAGTTCTTAAAAGTTATATGTATCCTCTACCCATATTGGAATGTAAAGAATGTAACTATATTATGTCCCTTATGATTTCTTTTTCATGTTTACTTTTGGCCAATTCTTTTTTTAAGGAATTGTTTTCTTTGGTATTTTTTTCTGTTCCTCTTTTACCAGGCTTTTGTCTCTTCATAATTTTCTTGCCCCATTCTCATTTCTTTTCACAATTTTTCCTCTACCACTCTTTTTTGATTTAAAAATAAATTAACTCTTCCAGGAATTCTTGTTCGACTTGTGCCCAATTCACATTTTTTTTTCCTTTGAGGCTTTGCTTGTAGCTGTTTTGACATCACTGTCTTTTTCTGAGTTTTTGTCTTGATCTTCCCTGTCATCAGAGTAGATTTTTTATGGTCAGATTCTTTTTTGTTTTCTCATTTTTCCAGCCTATTTCTAGACTTTGAACTTTATGTTGGAGTTGGGCTCTGTTACTGGTGGTGAGGATGGAGGCTGTCCAAAAGCTTAGACTATTTCACACTACCATTTTCAGAGTTAGTTCTGGGGGGTTGGAATTTTTCCATGTTTTGAATATAGTGTGATTCAGGGAGAGGTATTGTCACTGATCTAGTCTGTGCTCTTCATCTTTACTCAGGAAGGACCCATGATCACTTGCAGCTAAAGTGATACTGCTTCCCAAGGACCCTGTTCCCTTGAGACTGAAAGTAGTATTACCTCTCATGTTCCCTGTTCACTTGGTACAGTAAGTACTCCTCTGCTATAGAGCTGTGACCCAGAAGTGGGTATAGGCAATGGAATTGCCAAACAGGACCTAGTCCTCTGCCCAGTACTAATACAGGAATTCCCTGTAATTTCTTTCTGACCAACTTCCAGGTCCTCTTACTCTCTCTGGATTGAGAGCTCCTGAAAAAGCTGCTGTTGCCCCTGTCACTGCCTTCACTACCTACAGGTGCTGTTGCTGTCACATGGATTCTGTGCCAACCCCTTTCACAGTGTCAAGACCTCTTCTGACCTCCTAAGTTGTCTTTTGATAGAAAAATGTCTCACCTTGAAACTTCTGTTCTCTCTGCTGCTCCAGAATTTGATTTGAGGTGTTACTTTAAAGTTGTTTGGAGGAGAATATTGGGAAAGCACAGCTGTTTCTTCTACTAACCATCTCGGCTCCACACATTCTTTTTGATAATATATCTTTATCATTGTACATACAATCCTCAGTTGAAAATATTACCAAATCACAGAATATTAGATTTGGAAGGAGAAGAAAGGGTCATTTAATCCATTTCTTTTAGTTTATAGATGAAGAATCTATGGTCTAGAGAGATGGAGTTACTTGGCCAATTATATGGCAGAACCAGGACTTGAAGCCAGATTTCATGATTCCAAAGCTAGTCTTCTTTCCATAATACCATTCTTTTTCTTACATGCTTACTTTTTCTCCTCCCCGAATACTTCCAGGCTTTCCCATGTCTTAAACGTCCCTTTCTCTTTTCTCCGATGTGTCTTTCCTTTCCTGTCTTTACTTAGCTCGCTGATTCTTTTTTTTCCTTTCCCTAGTTTACCAAGAAGTGGTATTTTTCTGCTCCTCATTTTCAAATTCATGAATTCAGAAATACCCAATTACTTAGCCCTGACATACAGTTCAGGACTATCTCAAGCATGAAAGCAGGTATTAAATTTTCTTACCTATGCTGAACTGACATAAGGCAGAGGGCTTTCACAGAGATGGTCCAATTACTTTAGTTTTGGTGGGCATAATTCAGAGTGAGTGGCATACTATTCTTGCCACTAACCTGTTACTTAATTTTAAGCAAAGTCAATATTGTAGTGTTCTTCATTGCTTCCTGATTCCACAGAGAATGCTAAGAATGGGGTGGTGACACCAACAGTAGGAGCAAAATGTCTGTATCCTTGGCACAGTTCATAGATTGTCTTAACTCTGACATCTGTTAGTCCCACGAAGCAGCTCCCTAGATTAGTAATATTGTTTCCTCTTTGCTCACTAATCAAAACAACCACAACAATGGGAATGGTGTATCTAAATAGAAGTATTATGAGGAACTACTTTAATAAAAATGACTTTTGCATATAATGAGTGGCTAAAACAGCTATTATTCTAAGTAGGAATATCTTTCAGAAAGGGCTCTATAAGATATACACAAAGTAGGGACTGTACACTTAACCATAATCTAAGTTGTTTTTGTTAACCCTAATAAGGAACATTATATCTATTGTGTGGCAATAAGTTTAGAATCAATAAATAAGCACAAATCATGATTATTATGTTTCACAACTACCTCAATTACCTGGTGTTTTAATTAATTTTTAAAATTAATTAGTTAATTTAGTAATTAATTACTAAAAGAAGTTTATTTGGAGAATCTTGACTAGGTCCTGCTATAGGGCTTCTAAGAGACACCTCTAGAATGACAGCATCCCAAGGATAATGGGCATTAAAGAATTTAAGACAGAAGAGGAAAACAGGATCAAAATCTAGAAAAAAAAGTCTAGAAAAGTTATATAAGAGAGAACAGAAAGGCTCCAGAAATTAGCTCCAAGTCACCTACATTCCATTCAACATTTTTTCCAGAGACCACCAGGCTTACATAGAATACAGCATTTGGGATAAAAAGCAGTCAGAGAGAGGTGAACTGTTGATACTTTGAGTTGGTTAGCTATTTAACATTTATAGGAGTTGGTATTCTAGGGATCTAGGATGAGGATCTCTTAGAGGGACACAGCAAGGGCTAAAAGGAACCTATGAGACTGCAATTGCTATATGGTTCTATTTATTTATTTATTTTTAATCATGTATATTTGGTTGTTATATCCTTTGATGACTTTTAGTAGAGTGTTCATTCTTTGCTAGATCCTGAACCTCAGGCCTTGCAGAATGAAATCATTTGTAAAAAACAGCAAAAGTTAGCAAAAAATAGCCTCTTGATTTAGTAGGGGTAAAAGTAAGAGAGAAGACAAAATCCTTTGCTCACAGGATTTATTCATGGCACCCACTAACACAGTAGTGTTTGGAAAGGTTTAGGGAGAAGCTTCTCCTGTGGTACTATGCCAGGTGACCAAACATCTGGAAGGGATTGTGAGATGGAACCCATAAAAAGCAAAGGGAAGAAGGATCACATTAATTTAGTAGTTGCTTCTTAAAGTTTAGACAGGCTGGGGAACCTTCTTGAAATGACTCTGAGCTAGGAGAAAACTCAGAAATCTTGAATAAATTTAAAGGATTGAAATATAGGTTTTAAATCTGCTCAGGATTCTGAGTGTCAGAAGATAATAAGTAGGGAGAGCATTTCAGGGATGGGGAACAACCAGTGCGAACATGAAGAGACAGGAGATTGAGTGTCATGTGCATGAGATAGTAAGTGAGCTGGTAGGGAAGATCATAGAGTGCATCGGGGCGATGGAATGCAAGCAGATTAAAGAGGAAGGAAGAGTTAAGGTTGTTAAGAACTTGGAATGCCAAAAAGAGGATTCCGTGTTTGATTTTTGGAGGTAATAAGTAGACATTGGACTTTGTGAGCGGGAGTGACACTGTCAGGCCTACACTTCAGGAAAATCACTCTGGAAATAGAGTGAAGCACAGACTGGAATAGGGAGAGACTTGAAGCAGGGAAAGAAATTAGAAGGCTAGTGGAACAGGCCAGGAGAAAGCAATAGGTTCTTTTTTTAAAATTTTTTTTTTGGGGCAGGGCAATTGGGGTTAAGTGACTTGCCCAAAGTCACACAGCTAGTACATGCGTCAAGTGTCTGAGGCAGCATTTGAACTCAGGTCCTCCTGACTCCAGGGCTGGTGCTCTACTCACTGCGCCACCTTGTGTTGGTAAGCAAAATGGCCTTTGTTTTCTTTGAGTAATTCAGTGTATTCCATTGAGCCTTACTAGGTGCTAAGCCCCAGGCCCAAACCCCTATTAGGTGTGAAACCTATGTGGGTGTGGATTGGTGACTGGGGTGGGGCCGGCTAAGGGGAGGTGCTAACTCCAGAGCCATGCCATCTTGAGTCTTAGTAAGTGCTAAGCCCCAGGCCCAAACCCCTATTAGGTGTTAACCTAACCTATGTGGATGTGAACCTCCCAGGATCCTAAGGGGAGGGGCTAACTCAAGAGCCAATCATGGCAGCCTAAGTTCTGGTCATTCAGATGACATTTGATGACGTCTGAAGCCCTATAAGAAGAGAGG
>CM053625.1:17951366-17966822 GCA_028646595.1 Phalanger gymnotis
AAAGTAAGCTTGTCAACCCCTTCACGTAGCTTTCCTTAGTTAAGCAGATCAAAAGAATCTGTGCTTTTGCAGTGTGTTGACAGCTTTCTGGGTGCTGGTTGTTGGTGGATCTTGCACCCCCATAGAAGCTGCTAGCCGGATTGTGGAAACACACCTAGATGCCCCATAAGCAATAAGTTCTTAATTGAGATTACAGTTGTGTGACCATACAGAAGGAGACATATTTGGATACTGTGGTATAGAAACAATAAGACGTAGCAACAAGTAGTAAATGTGGAGTGTGTGAGAATGAGGAATTGAGGATGGTACTAAGCTTGTAATCCTGGGGTGACTGGGAGAATGGTGTAGTCTTGACCATTGTAGGAAAATTGTGAAAATTGGAAGGGTCAGAATAAAAGATAATGGGGTTTTATTTTGGATATGCTGATTTTGAGATGCCTTGGGGATGTCCAGTTCAAAATGTCCAACAGAAAGCTGGTGAAGGGAAACTAGAGCTCAGGAGAGAGAGTAGAACTGGATACAAAGAGCTAGCAGTCATCCACATCAAAGTAATCAGAACAGGTGAGCTAGTATAGAAGAATATGAGATGAGATAGAATGGAAAAAGAGATGACTCAGGAAAAGGCCTTTTGGGGCACCCATAGTTGGTGATTTGACTCTAGAGAAGGAAGCTGAGGAGGGGAGGTCTCACAGGTAAGAGGAAAACCAAGAAAAGCCAATGCCATGGAAACCCACAAGGAGAGCAGTATCAGGAGAGGATGGTCAATGTGTGTAACATCTTCCAGACAGGTAGAAAAACAGGCAACAACTGACAAATTGTCATTAAATTTGTCAGTGAAGAGATCATTGGTAACTTTGGAGAGAGTAGATTCAGTAGAATGATGAAGCTGGAAGCCAGTTCAAAGAGCATTTAGAGAAGACTAAGGAGATCGAGGACTTTGATTGTAGATGGCTTTTTCAAGGAATTTAGCAGAGAAGGGGAGGAGGACAATATAGAACAAATATAGGAATACTTCCGTATTCCTATATTTATATAATATCTATACCTATATAATAGCTGGTAGGCATACTAGGATTTAGTGAGAGCTTTTTTTTTTCTTTAAGAATGGGGAAATGTGGTCAAGTTTGGAAGCTTCTCAGAAGGAGCCCATATGTTGGGAAAGACTGAAGATATTTCTTCAATCAAAAGAGGCTCATGGTGGGGACAGTCTGCTATAGAAGACAGGATGGGATCGAGGAATACAGGTAGAGTCATTTGCTTTGACAAGCACAAGGACCATCTCATCAACAGACACTGTAAAATGGAGGAAAGAGGGGGGAACAATGTCAGAGGGAAGTGAGATGAGGAAAAACGAGGAAGTCCTTGGTGAATGGCCTCAATTTTTTCAGTGAAGAATGAAGCAAGGTCTTCAGTAGAGGGAGTTGGGGAGGGGAATCTTGAGGAGAGAAGAAAAGTTTGGGACAGCTGCTGTAGCAAATACAATAGGGAATCATTTAAGAAGAAATAGGATTGCCTTGCTATAGTGAAGGTCAAATTGGGATTATTGAGCATAAATTGATAGTGGACCTAGTTAGTATGATTTCCTTCAATTCTGTTCAAGCACATGTGAATAGAAGCAGAGGAAGCAGATAGTGAAAGTAAGATGAAGTTGGAGTTTGACAAGATATGATTGGTGAAGAGAAGGTTTTATAAAGTGTGACTGAAAGAGGACAAGCAAGCAAGAGATTCAAGAGTACAATCGAAATCTTCAATCAAGGGGTAAAACCATGTTATAAAAATATAAATAATTACACATATATTTGTCATATATGCATATATATATACATATAATTATATATTAGCTTATATACATGTAGGGTCCCGATTGGGGAAAAGCCATAATACAATAAGAAGTGAAAAGCCACTAACTTAAACTCTGTGAAAGGTGGAAGCCCAGACAAGGTGATTTGTTAAAAATCATAACTTAGATACTGAATCGTAATTCAGATACTGAATCATAACTTAGATACTGTGACCTATACATGACCAGTATGCTTCCTCGAGTGCCTGGGCATTTATATCACAGATTGTCCCTGTTTGTAAGTGAGCAGGTTTAATTTTGTATCAAGCTTTAAAGAGATAATATATTACATCTTGAATTCGTGAGAATAGCATCCCCTCTGGGCTCACTTTCCTACCTCCTACTCCTCCATATAGGTTGGGTCCCCAGAGGGTAGTTAACTATTTCTTCCACAGGGTTCTATGGGTTTGGTAAAATTACTTATGCCTTCCCATTGAACGTGTTCCCTATTGATTACTAGCCTGGCAGAATTCATTAGCTTTCAGAAACAGGTATTGGCTAAGGCACTAACAATTGATATAAAACATTCTCCTCAAAAAATTTGGGAAATATTTTCTCACAAATAAACACAATTTTCACAGGAAAGCGGATTCGAGCTTAGAAAGCACATGGTTCCTGGGGTCCAAAAGTTTTTTTTTTCTCTTTCTGGAGTCCCAGTGATGTTCTGTATAGCTTTCTGTTGTCCTCCAAGGACCAGTGCATTTACAGAGTCCTGAAACTATCCCCTGTGTCTGGTTTGTCTTTGTATGAAATGCAGCCACACAGCTGCCAGCCACTTCTATAATCCTGATAGGAAGAAAATCCAAATCTTCTGACTTTTTCTGAGTTCACAAGGTTATCCTCTCATGGGGATGGGGAGGGAGAAGAGACAGATTTCTCTGCCCTCCCCCAAGCAATGCCCTTTCAGATTCTTGATTGGAGCTGTTCTGCTGGTAATGACTGGCCACTGGAATGTGAGATTCCACACTGATTTGCTGCTTTTATACAAGCCCCATAGGATGTGACACATTCTTTTCAACCAACAAGACATTTCTTGTGTGGAGTCAAATGATTTCATTCAAGGGTCCAAATACTTTACTTCTCCCAAATTTGTTAGGAACTAGTTTG
Source organism: Phalanger gymnotis (assembly GCA_028646595.1). NCBI lineage: Eukaryota > Metazoa > Chordata > Mammalia > Diprotodontia > Phalangeridae > Phalanger > Phalanger gymnotis. The sequence continues at coordinate 17,954,314 of CM053625.1, forward strand.
ACATAGTTTATACATTTAATTGACAGATGTTTTCAATATATTAGTCTAGAAATTCTTCACATCTACTGTGTATTTGATTGATTTTATAACTTAATCAAAGAGGCATTCTTACCTGATGAAAGTATCAGGGAGCATCACTCTGTTAGTTACATTGATTGATCTTGAGTGGTAAAGTATACCTCCTTTGCTTAAGGAAATTTTAACACTTCTGGGAGCCAAAATGGCAGAATAAGCAGTAAATCTCTGTCCCTCTCCCATGTTGACCTCTGAACAACTATAAAATAGCAGCCCAGAAAAATCCTAGAACAGCAGAGCCAGCAGAAAGATGGGGTGGAACAGTGTTTTAACCTGGGAAACTTGGAATACTGGCAAGAAAGGTCCATCTCACTCAGGCAAAAGGAGAGTTCATTCCAGGACAGGAAGTGTCCCAGCAAACCAGCTACAAGTCCCACCTCAGCAAACCAGCAGGAAATCCAGAGCCCCAGGGTGAGGGAGCAGGCAAAGACCAACACTAGGACTCCCCATGTGATTTAGCATAGCTAGTAGAACGGCTAGGCTCCAGCCTGGAGAACCACCATGTGCTTCAGCATAGCCCTGATGGACAGGCATCCTCCAGTGGCCACAGTATCATGTGCTTCAGCACAGCCCAGGACAAACAGGCATCCTCCATGGGCCAGACCTCGACTTGCTTCAGTGTAGCCCTGGGGAAATGCAGAAAAACTACACCTGGACTCAGTACTTGCTAGATACCAGCACTAGGACCCCAGCCCAGCACCACATAATGTGCCAGATCCTTAGAGCCCCCAGCTGCCAGCATCTGAGGCCCCAGCCCACAAAATCAGTGAGCAGGTCCCTGGACCATAGAACAAGAAGCTTAAGATAGTGCTTCCTGTGATCCAGCAGGAGAGCTCAACTTTAAAAGGCGGGAAATGGTCAAACCAGATGATCGAAAAGCAAAAGAAAGACCATAGAGATTATTATGGTGAACGGGAAGATCAAAACACAAACTCAGAAGAGGACAACATTGTCAATATACCTACATCCAAGTCCTCAAAGAAGAATATAAATTGGTTCCAAGTCCAAAAAGCCTTCTTGGAAGAGCGAAGAAAGATTTTAAAAGTCAAATAAGAGAGGTAAAAGAAAAGCTGGGAAAAGAAATGAGAAGTATGCAAGAGAGAGTCAACAGCATGGAAAAGGAATGACAAAAATTGATTGAAGAAAATAATTCTTTAAAAATACAATTGGCCAGATGGAAAAAAAGCCCACTGAAGAAAACGACTCCTTAAAAAGTAGAATCGGCCAAATGTAAACGGAGGTACAAAAGCTAACTGAAGAAAATGGTTCCTTAAAAATTAGATTTGGGCAAGTGGAAGCTATGAGACATCAAGAACCAGTCAAGCAAAATCAAAAGAATGAAAAAAAATAGAAGAAAATGTAAAATACCTCATTGGAAAAACAATTTATCTGGAAAATAGATCCAGGAAAGGTAATTTAAAATTATTGGATTACCTGAAAGCCATGATCATAAAAGAGCCTGGACAGCATCTTTCAAGAAATTATCAAGGAAAATCACCCTGAGGTCCCAGAACCAGAGGGGAAAATAGTCATTCAAAGAATCCACTGATCACCCCCTCAAAGAGATCCCAAAATGAAAACTCCAAGGAATATTGTAGTTAAATTCCAGAATTAGCAGATCAAAGAAAAAATACTTCAAGCAGCCAGAAAGAAGCAATTTAACTATCATGGAACTATAGTCAGGATTATGCAGGACATAACTTCTACATTAAAGGATGGGATGACCTGGAATATGATATTATGGAAAACAAAGGAGCCTAGATCATAACCAAGGATCAATACCCAGCAAAACTGAGCATATTCTTTCAGGGAAGGAGATGGAAATTCAATGAAATAAGGGACTTCTAAATTTTCCTGATGAAAAAATCAGAGCTGAACAGAAAATCATCAAATACAAGATTCAAGAGAAGAAAATAGGAAACATGAAAGAAAAAATACATGTTTTTCCATAAGTTTAAACTGTTTAAATTCTTACATGGGGAGATGATACTTGGAAATCTTCAGAACTCTATTATTATTTTGGCTTTTGGAAGATGTATATATAGACAAAGGGTATGGGTATAAGTTAACTTCGATGTGATGATAAATTAATTAAGAAGTGCACAAAAAGGATTGTACTCAGAGAGGAGGACAGGAGGAGGCAGAAAAGAGTAAATTACATCACATGAAGAGGTGCAAAAATATTACAGTAGAGGGAAAGAAGGAAGGGAGGTGAGCGTTGTTTAAAACTCATTCTCATTGGATTTGGATCAGAGAGTACAACTCAGTTGGGTATAGAAATCTATCTTATTCTACAGGGAAGTAGAAGGAGAAAGGGGAAAGAAAAGTGAGGTGGTGGATAGAAGGGAGGACAGAAGTAGTAGGGGAAAGGGGGAAAAGAAAGGTAGAGGGGCCGATAGAAGGAAGGGCAGATTAAGGGAAGCAGTAGATAGAAGTAAAACACTGGTGAGGAGGGAAAGGATGAAATGAGAAAGAAAAGTATAAATGAGGGGGCAATAGGATAGATAGGAAGATGCAGTAATCATAATTGTGAATATGAATGGGATGAACTCTTTCATAAAATGGAATCAGTTAGCAGAACAGATTAAAGCCATATTCATATGTTGTTCACAAGAAAGACATTTGAAGCAGAGAGATACACACAGAGTAAAGACAAAAGACTGGAGTAGAATGTATTATGCTTTAGCTGAAGTAAAAAAAAGGCACAGGTAGCAAGCTGGATCTCAGATAAAATAAAAGCAAAAATATATCTAGTTAAAAGAGATAAGGAAGGAAGGAAACTACATCTAGCTAAAAGGTAACATAGACAATGAAATAATATCAATATTAAACATATATGCACCAAGTGGTATAGCATCCAAATTCTTAGAGAAGTTAATGGAGTTACAGGAAGAAATTGACAGCAAAACCATATTAGTGGGAGGCTTCAACCTCCCTCTCTCAGAACTAGATAAATCAAACAAAAAAGAACAAGAAAGAAGTTAAGGAGGTGAACAGAATTGTAAAAAAGTTAGATATGGTAGACCTCTGGAGAAAAGTGAATGAGGGAGAAGATTCTGGGAAGATGGTGGAATAGGACAGAAAATTCTAAGTTCTCAATATTTTCCCCCACAAAAGAATTAAAATAGCACCTTAGGGTAAACAAAGTGTGGGTGGAGACAAAGAAAAATAGGGGCATTGCTGGGATGTTCCTGGGACAATTTGAGAAGATCTAAAGAAAAATCCCGGGAAAAGGTTTGGTCTCTGTGAAGAGTAAACACCTCCAGGCTAGGTTCCCTTTTTAACAACAAGCAGCAAGCTACTTAAACAACAAGTGGCAAGTCCTGCGGTTAGTTGGTTTAAGAGGCTGCCTCAGCCACAGCCACAGGAACTTTTCACCCCACGATAGTGAGGGGAGTTGTGTGTTTGAGTCCAGGAAGATTAAGGGAACCTCTGCTTATTAAGAAAACCAGATTCAGCTGTGCAGTGAAGAGAGGTGGGGGTGAGAAGGAACCAGCATATGCCCAGTGAGTGGAGAAGCAGTGGGACAGAAAGCCCTTGGCTGTGGGCACTTACAGGAGGTTGGAGGTTTGGTTTTGGTTCCAGACTAAAGGGGAGAACTGAGGATCTGGGGCAAGAAACATCATTTCCCATACCCCAGGGCTAGAGATGATTACAAAAACCAAGCTATTACCACAAAAAAAATGCACAGGCAAAGGAGAAAGGAGCCAGCCATAGAAAGCTATTAAGAGAATAGAGATGACTGGGGTTCATTTTCAGAGGAGGATACTGAAGTAAAGAAACCCCCAAAGAGTAACATCAAGTGGTCACTGGCCCCCAAAAAATTTATAGAAGACCTTAAAAAGACTTTAAAAATCAAATGACAGAGATGGAAGAAAAACTAGAGAAAAATAAGAATAATCCAAGAAAAATAAGAAGATTATGACAGGGAAGTCAATCAATTAGAAGAAGAGATCCAGAATCTTAAGGAGGAAAATGACATCTTAAAAATTAGAATTGGGCAAAGTGAAGCCAGAGAAATTATAAGTGATCAAGAAATAATTAAACAAAATATTGTAGTAGCAATTAGATTTGAAGATCTTTCCCACCCATTAATAAGCCACAAGAACTGCTTACATCACAGGAAACCTAAGACATGTGGTGGGAGGAGCTTCCTGATAGGAAAAGGAAGTTATGTCACAGAAAATGCTAAGAGAGAAAGAGAAAGTTGTTATGGCTGCTGGTGGCTGCTATTGGCTTTCCTTGTGATTGTTAGAACTGAACAGGCTGATTTAGCTGTACTGTGAGTTTGTTTTGGGGAAGACCCCAGCAGGGGATCAGAAAGGTTTTGGCATTGTGAGTTTCCAGGTTGTGATATTGTGTGTGGAATGTTTTACTTCTGTGGTAGACTGGATAAATGGCTTGTGGGATATGGTTCTCTGGTGTCTGAATAAATAGTTTACTTCTACCTTCTATGTGGAGAATCTTGTACACTTTGCAATATAGAACTACATAGGTATTTTGACAATTATCATCTACATTGTTATTTCCTTACTGTTTCATATATGAATAATGAAAAAATAGAAGAGAAAGTGAAACATAAGAAAAACAACAGACTTGGAGAATAGATCAAGAAAGGAAATACAAAAATAATTGGGCTAACTGAAAGTTATGATTAAAAAAAAGAATCTTGATAAATAATACAAGAAACTATTAAGGAAAATGGTCCTGAAGTATTAGAACAGGGTGGAGAAGTCAGAATAGAAAAAAAATCCATCAATCACCACTTAAAAGAGATCCTATGAGGAAAACTCATAGAAATATCATAGTCAAATTCTGAAACCCTCAGCTCAAGGATAAAATATTAAAAACATCAAGACGAAAACAATTTAAATATGATGGTGCCACAATTAGAATTACACAATATCTAGCAGCAGAGACATTAAAGGACTGCAGGTCTTGGAACACAATGTATTGAAGAGTAAAAGAACTGAGGCTCTGACCAAAAATATCATACCCTGAAAAGTTAAATGTTATTAGGAATAAAAAAATGGACATTTCACAAACTCTCAGACTTTCATGACTTTGTTAAAAAAAATCCGGAACTTAATAGAAGATTAAACATACAAGAACCAAGAGAAACATAAGGTACATACCACAGACTGATTTTAAGGGATTTATAAGGACAGACTGTCTACCTTTTATATATGTAAAATGTATGTCTAAGGTTCTTAGTAATAATTGGTGAGCTCATAAGAAAGATTAGGATAAATCTGAGTATGATATGAATTTTAAAAAATAAAACTATTTAGGAACAGCTAAAATGAACAATTATTTTATTCAAATGAGGTGCAAGAGGAAGAGTGGATAGAGAGGAATTAGATGGGAGAGAAGGGTTGGTAGTTCTGGTAACCTACTTTCATTGGGAATGGGTTTAAGAGGGAACTCTCTCTCTCTCTCTCTCTCTCTCTCTCTCTCTCTCTCTCTCTCTCTCTATATATATATATATATATATATATATATAGACATATATATACATATATATATAACTATATATAGACATATATACATATATATAACTATATATAGACATATATATACATATATATATAACTATATATATATTTAGAAGAGTATAAAAGTCTTTTAAATTTAGAAGAAATAAAATGGTATGGGCATAGGGAGAGGGGAGAGGACAAGGAAGGGATTTTTACAGGACAGAATGAGAGAATAGATAAAAGGGGGTACAGAACAGTGTTTAGATTTATGGGAACGGGAAGACAGTGGAGGGATCCTTGGAGGGGAGTAGGCAAATAATAAGAGGGCAAGGAGACAGTGGAGGAAAAGGTAAAAGTGGTGTATAGAAGGGTGTTTAGATTGATGGGAAAGGGAGGATAGGGGAGGGATCCTTGGAGGGGGCTAGGTGAGTAATAAGAAGGCAAGGTAGTGGGTAGAAGTAAAGTAGAGGAGTCAGGAGGAGTACAAAACAAGAGATATGCACAAACATAAAAACAAAAATTAAGAGTAGAGTATGTTTGGGAAAGTATATGTCTATATATGTATGTATATATGTATATGTGTATATATATAAATATATAGCTATAAAGAAACATATCTAGACTTTATTGTAGCCTTTGGGGATGGGAGAGGGCAAAAAAGAACAAAGTAAAAGCTCATAGCAGAGAACAAAAGAAAACTTACAAGGAAGCAAAGAAAAATGGACAATTTTCAAGGCAACATATATTATTTATCATAGAGCTTTCTTGAAATGAAAATTTATTGTTACATATTTTGAATCTTCATTTACATTCTCCTATGCACACAACATCCTTTTTTTTCTCACTTTGTATTTAAGTTTCTATATTTAAGTTTAGGGTGTGTTTAGTTTCTTTTCTTTATTCTGTATTTGTGTTCTGGCCCTTGACCCTTGGATCAAAAATAAAATTAAAAAACAAAAGAAAAGTGAATGAGGATAGAAAAGAATTATGACTTTTTGACTTTTTGTCAATGGTACATGGCATCTACACAAAAATTGGTGAAGTGTTAGGGCACAAAAATCTCACAATTCAATGCAGAAAGGCAGAATGCATCCTTTACAGATCATGATGTGATAAAATTTACATGTAATAAAGGGCCATAGAAACATAAACTAAGGGCTGGAAAGCAGGGACTTGCCTAGGGCTCTTCTCCAGAACCCTCCAAACACCTATAAAAATGGCTCTGAACAAATTCTAGAACTGCAGAACTCACAAAATAGCAGAGGGAAGCAGGGCTCCAGCTCAGGACAGCCTGGATGGTTGCTGGGTAAGGTTTATCACACACAGAGCTTGGAGCAGAGGAGAGCCCAGCGCTAGCTGCGCCCAGAACAACCAGACTGGGAGCTGAGTGGAACAGGTCCTAGTACCCTGAATCAGTGAGCTGTGGCAGTAACCAGACTTCTCAACACATAAACACCAAAGACAACAGAGGTTAATGGGAAAAGCTGCGGGGACAGAGTGAAAGGAGTTCACAGTTCGGCCACCAGTGGCCCAGGGGGCAGCAGAGGTGGTGTAGCTACAGAAATACAGCTAAAGTTGCTTCTGGTGGCAGGCCCACCTGGTGGGAGGAATTAAGTGGCAGATCAGAGCGGGAGTGTAGAGCCTGCTGAAGATCTGTGTCTATTCCGGGCTGGTGGTTCTTGGGGAGGAGAAGGGCTGCTGTGGCAGAGCTCGCTGTGTAGAAATGACTCTGAATACAACAGCTCATTCTCTCAAGCTTAGAACAAAGTACTCTCTACAAGCAGTCATACCCCAACAAAAAACTCAAGGGTCAAGTAGTTGGCTAGGGACATGGCCAGGCAGTGAAAATGGACTCAGATTCAGACTCACACTTTGATATCTTTCTTTGGTGACAAAGAAGACCAAAACATACAGCCAGAAGAAGTTAACACAGTCAAAAGCCTACATCAAAAGCCTCCAAGAAAAACATGAACTGGTCTCAGGCCATGAAAAAGCTCAAAAAGGATTTGGAAAAGCAAGTCAGAGAAGTAGAAGAGAAATTGGGAAAAGAAATGAGAATGATGTGAAAAAACCATGAAAAAGAATTCAATGACTTTCTAAAGGGGACCTAAAAAATACTGAAGAAAACACCTTAAAAAGTAGACTAACTCAAATGGCAAAAGAGCTAGAAAAAGCCAATGAGAAGAATGCCTTAAAAGGCAGAATTAGCCAAATGGAAAAGGAGGTCCAAAAGACCACTGAAGAAAATACTGCCTTAAAAATGAGATTGGAGCAAGTGGAAGCTAGTGACTTTAGGAGAAATCGAGATATTATAAAACAGAAACAAAGGAATGAAAAAGTGGAAGACAATATGAACTATCTCATTGGAAAAACCACCAACCTAGAAAATAGATCCAGGAGAGATAATTTTAAAATGATTGGATTTGAAAGCCATGATCAAAAAAAAGGGCCTAGATATCATCTTTCAAGAAATTATCAAAGAGAGGTGCCCTGATATTCTACAGCCAGAGGGTAAAATAGAAATTGAAAGAATCCACTGATCATCTCCTGAAAAAGATCCCCAAAACAATACTCCTAGGAATATTATAGCCAAATTCTAGAGTTCCCAGGTCAAGGAGAAAATACTGCAAGCAGCCAGAAAGAAACAATTTGAGCATTGTGGAAACACAATCAGGATGACACAAGATCTAGCAGCTTATACATTAAGGGATCAAAAGGTTTGGAATACGATATTCTGGAGGTCAAAGGAGGTAGGATTAAAACCAAGAATCACCTACCTGGCAAAACTGAGTATCATGCTCCAAGGCAAAATATGGACTTGGGGTGACAGAAGGGAGGGCTCACTGGGGCATGGGGCAATCAGAATATATGCCATCTTGGAGTGGGGGATGGTAGAAATGGGGAGAAAATTTGTAATTCAAACTTGTGAAAATTAATGCTGAAAACTAAAAATATTAAATAAATAAATAATGGTTCAAGAAAGAAAAAGAAACATAAACTAAATATTAATTGGAAACTAAATAATCTAATCCTAAAAAATTAGTGGGTAAAACAACCAATCATAGAAACAATCAATAACTGGATCCAAGAGAAGGACGATAATGACATAACACACCAAAACTTATGAGATGCAGTGAAAGCAGTTTTTAGGGGGGGTTTTAGATCTCTAAAGTCTTACATGAATAAAATTGAGAAAGAGGAGATCAATGAATTGGGCATGCAACTAAAAAAGCCAGAAGAAGAACAAATTAAAATCCCCAATTAAATACTGAGTTAGAAATTCTGAAAACGTAAGGAGAGATTAATAAAATTAAAATCAAGAAAACTATTGAGCTCATAATAAAACTAAGAGCTGGTTTCATGAAAAAATAGTAAAATAGATAGCCTTTTGGTTACTATGATCTAAAAAAAGAGAAAGGTGAAAACCAAATTACCAATATGAAAAATGAAAAGGATGAATTCACCACCAATGAAGAGGAAATTAAAACAATAATTAGGAAATATTTTGCCCAACTATACGCCAATAAATTTGACAATCTTAATGAAATTGATGAATATTTACAAAAATACAAATTACCCAAATTAACAGAAGAGGAAATAAAATACTTAAACAACCCCATCTCAGAAAAAGAAATTGAGCAAGCCATCAACGAATTCCCTAGGAAAAAATCTCTGGGGCCAGATGGATTTATGAGTGAATGCTATCAAACATTTAAAAAAATTCTTTTCAATACTGTATAAACTAATTGGAAAAATAAATGAAGGAGTACTATCAAACTGGGAAGAGCCAAAACAGAGAAATAAAATTATAGACCAATTTCCTTAACAAATACAGATGCAAAAATTTTTTGTTTGTTTGTTTTGGCAGGGCAATTGGGGTTAGGTGACTTGCCCAAAGTCACACAGCTAGTACATGTGTCAAGTGTCTGAGGCCAAATTTGAACTCAGGTCCTTCTGACTCCAGGGCCAGTGCTCTACTCCCTGCACCACTTAGCTGCCTTTAGATGCAAAAAATTTTAAATAAAATGTTAGCAAAGAGATTACAGCAACTTATCACAAGAATAATACACTATAATCAGGTAGAAGTTATGTCAGGAATGCAGGGCTGGTTCATTGTTAGGAAAACTATCGGCATAATTGTCCATGTCAACAATAAAACTAACGGAAATCATATCATTATCTCAATAGATGCAGAAAAACATTTGACACAATACAGCACCCTTTTCTATTAAAAACACTAGAAAGCATAGGATAAATGGAATTTTTCTTAAATGATAAGTATCATCTATCTAAAATCATCAGCAAGCATAGTATGTAATAGGGGTAAGCTAGAAGCATTTCCAATAATATTACGGATGAAAAAGAAAGTCCAATTTTTAATTAATTAATTTATTTTTAGTTTTCAACATCCCCTTCCATAAGTTTTAAATTTTCTCCCCCTCCTTCCCACTTCCCTCCCCAAGATGGCATGCAATGTGATATGGACTCTACACGTATGTTTTTATCAAACACATTTGAACATTAGTCATGTTGCGTAGAAGAATTATAATGATTGGGAGAAGTCATGAGAAAGAAAACCAAGCAAAACAAAAGAAAAAGGAAAATCGTCTGCTCTGCTCTGCATTCTGACTCCATAGTTCTTTGTCTGGTTGTGGATGGCATTTACCATTATGAGTCCTTGGGAAATGTTTTAGGTCCTTGAATTGCTGAGAAGGACTAAGTTTGTCAAAATCAGTCCTCACACACTGTGGCTGTTACTGTATGTATTGTTCACCTGTTTCTGCTCACTTCACTCAGCATCAGTTCATATAACTCTTTCCATGTATTTCTGAAGTCTTCTTTTTATCATTTCTTATAGCACAATGGCATTCCATTACATTTACACCACAACTTATTCATCCATTCCCCAATTGATGGGCATCCCCTCAATTTCTAGTTCTTGGCCACCACAAAGAGAGCTACTGTAAAACTATTTGTACATGTGGGTCCTTTTCCCATTTTTATCATCTCTTTGCCACATAGCCCTAGAAGCAGTATTACTGAGTCAAAGAGTATGCACATTTTTATAGCCCTTTGGGCATAGTTCCAAATTGGTCTCCAGCATGATTGAATCAGCTCACAGCTCCACCAACAATAAGTTTGTCTTTCAAATTTCCATCCTCTCCAACATTTATCATTTTCCTGTTTTGTCATTTTAGCCACTCTGATAGCTGTAATGTGGTACCTCAGAGTTATTTTGGTTTGAATCTCTCTAATCAGTAGTGCTTTAGAGCATTTTATCGTGTGACTGTAGATAGCTTTAATTTTTTCCTTTGAAAACTGCCTGTTTATATCCTTTGACCATTTACCAATTGGGGACTGAGTTGTATTCTTGTAAATCTGAGTTCTCTATATATTTTAGAAATGAGGCCTTTATCAGAGACACTAGTTGTAAAAAATTCTTTTCCAGTTTACTGCTTCCCTTCTAATCTTAGTTGCATTGGCTTTGTTTGTACAAATACTTTTCAATTCAGTGTAATCAAAATGATCTATTTTGCATTTCATAATATTCTGTATATGTTATTTGGTTACAAATTCCTCCATTCTCCATAAATTTGACAGAAACATTCCTTGCTCCCATAATTTGTTTATAGTATTAGCCTTCATACCTAGGTCATCTACCCATTTGGACTTTACTCTAGAATATGGTGTCAGATGTTGGTCTATGCCCAGTTTCTGCCATACTATTTTCCAGTTTTCCCAGCAGTTTTTGGCAAACAGTGAGTTCTTATCCCAGACCCTAGGGTCTTTGGGTATATTAAATAGCAAATTGCCATAATCATTAACTACTGTGTCTTGTGTACCTAACCACTGATCTACCCCTCTATTTCTTAGCCAGTACCAAGTAGATTGCTGCTTTATGATACAATTTATGACCTGGTATGGCTAGGCCACCTTCCTCAGCATTTCTTTTCATTAATTCCTTTGATATTCTGGACCTTCTGTCCTTCCAGATGAATTTTGATAGTATTCTTTTCTAGCTCTATAAAATAATTTATTGGTAGTTTGATTGGTATGGCACTGAATAAGTAAATTAATTTAGATAAAATAGTCATTTTTATTATATTAGTTCAGCCTACCCACAAGCAATTGATATTTTTCCAATGATTTAGATCTGACTTTATTTGCATGAAAAGTGTTTTGCAATTATGTTCATATAGTTGCTAGTTTGCTTTGGCAGGTGGACTCCCAAATATTTTATAATGTCTACAGTAAATTAAAATGGAATTTCTCTTTCTATCCCTTGCCGTTGGGCTTTATTAGTAGTATATAGAAATGCCGATGATTTATGTCAATTTATTTTATATCCTGCAACTTTGCTAAAGTTGTTTATTATTTCAAGTAATTTTTTACTTGATTTCTAGGATTCCCTAAGTATAGTATCATATCTTCTACAAAGAGTGATAATTAGTTTCTTTTCTGCTTATTCTAATTCCTTCAATTTCTTTTTCTTCTCTTATTGCTAAAGCTAACATTTCTAGTACGAAATTGAATAATAGTGGTGATAATGGACATCCTTGTTTCACCCCTGTGTGTTGTTAAGCAAAATTGTCTCCTTAGCATGGCTTTTCTTTCTTTTGAGTGGAAGTACTTTTAGCTGTTAAGTGCTAAGCCCCAGGCCCCAAGCCCTATCAGGTGTGAAACCTGTGTGGGTGTAGATTAATGGCTTAAGAGGGGCCAACTCGGGAATCAATGGTCTCTGGTCGTTGAGGTGGGGCTTGAGAATGCCAGAAGCTCGGCTGCGAGGAAAGGTGAGCCAAGAGACAGTTTCAGCGGAAGTGGAAGCTGCTGCTGTGGAAGCCAGAAGCTGTGGAGGCAGGAAGCTGCGGAAGCAGAGCTGACCCATGTGTGTGGACCCAGGAGTGCGAGCAGGAACTTGAGGCCAGTAAAAATGATTTGGCTAAATACTATCTTGTT
>CM053625.1:17976261-18004459 GCA_028646595.1 Phalanger gymnotis
TTTTTCTTGATTACCTTTTCATGCTTCTCTTGATTCTTGTGTTTGAAAGTCAAATTTTCTATTCAGCTCTGGTCTTTTCACTGAGAAACCTTGAAAGTCCTCTATTTTATTGAAAATCCATATTTTGCCTTGGAGCATGATACTCAGTTTTGCTGGGTAGGTGATTCTTGGTTTTAATCCTAGCTCCATTGACCTCTGGAATATCGTATTTCAAGCCCTTCAATCTCTTAGCTTGGAAGCTGCTAGATCTTGGGTTATTCTGATTGTTTTTCCGCAAAACTCAAATTGTTTCTTTCTGGCTGCTTGTAGTATTTTCTCCTTGACCTGGAAACTCTGGAATTTGGCGACAATATTCCTAGGAGATTTCTTTTTGGCATCTATTTGAGGAGGTGATCTGTGGATACTTTCAATTTCTATTTTGCCCTGTGACTCTAGAATATCAGGACAGTTCTCTTTGATAATTTCTTGAAAGATGATATCTAGGCTCTTTTTTTGCTCATGGCTTTCAGGTAGTCCAATAATTTTTAAGTTCTCTCTCCTGGATCTATTTTCCAGGTCAGTGGTTTTTCCAATGAGATATTTTACATTGTCTTCCGTTTTTTCGTTCCTTTGATTCTGTTTGATAATATCTTGATTTCTCATCAGGTCACTAGCTTCCACTTGCTCCAATCTCATTTTTAAAGCCATATTTTCTTCGGTGGTCTTTTGGACCTCCTTTTCCATTTGGCTAATTCTGCCTTTCAAGGCATTCTTCTCCTCATTGGCTTTTTGGAGCTCTTTTGCCATTTGAGTTAGTCTATTTTTTAAGGTGCTGTTTTCTTCAGTATATTTTTCAGTATTTTTTGGTGTCTCCTTTAGCAAGTCATTGACTTGTTTTTCATGGTTTTCTCTCATCCTTCTCATTTCTCTTCCCAATTTTTCCTCTACTTCTCTAACTTGCTTTTCCAAATCCTTTTTGAGCTCTTCCATGGCCTGAGACCAGTTCATGTTTTTCTTGGAGGCTTTTGCTGTAAGCTCTTTAACTTTGTTGACTTCTTCTGGCTGTATGTTTTGGTCTTCTTTGTCACCAAAGAAAGATTCCAAAGTCAGTGTCTGAATCTGAGTCTATTTTCACTGCCTGTCCATGTTCCCAGCCAACTACTTGACACTTGAGTTTTTTGTCGTGGTATGACTGCTTGTAGACTGAAAAGTTCTATGTTCCATGCTTGGGCAGATGCACTGCCTCACCAACACTCCTCCTTCCCCAAGGACCCACTACCCAGACTGGGCTTAGATCTTCAGTAGGCTCTTCACTCCTACTCTGATCAGCCACTTAATTCCTCCCACCAGGTGGGCCTGGGGCCAGAAGCAACCGCAGCTGTAGTTTTGTAGCTGCCCCACCTCTGCTGCTCCAGGGGCAGTGGCTGAACTACAAACTCAGTCCCTGCAGCTTTTCCCACTAACCTTCTCTGTTGTCTTTGCTGTTTGTGGGTTGAGAGGTCTGGTAACTGCTACAGCTCACTGATTCAGGGCGCTAGGGCCTGCTCCACCTCATTCTCGGTCTAGTCGTTCTGCGGTCTGGTCCATCCACGCTGCCCACGCTGGGCTCTGCTCCGCTCAGCTGCACTCCCCTCCGCTCCCAGCTCCGCGCAGGATAGACCTTACCCAGAGACCACCCCGGCTGTCCTGGGCTGGAGCCCTGCTTCCCTCTGCCACTTTGTGTGTTCTGCTGTTCTAGAATTGGTTCAGAGCCATTTTTTATAAGTTTTTGGAGGGACTTGGTGGGGAGCTCAAGCTAGTCCCTGCTTTCTAGCCGCCACCTTGGCTCCATCCCCACTTTCCGTGGAGCTTTCTCTTAACCCAGTTGTCAGAAAAGATTGTAAGATGTTGATAACTAAAGCTGCCCCACAAAGGGGCAATGGGGATCAACAGGACATTTTGGATGACCCACTTCTTATGGCTCCAAGGCTTCAGCCCAGCCCCTCCTCCTGCTTTCCAACCTTCCCCAAACCCCCTCGCCTCCCATGTCCCCCCATCTTTGTCCACCCTTTTTTCCTCCCTGGTTTTCCTTCTCTTTTCCTTTAGCTCACCCCTCATGCCCTGCCTCCTTCACCGTCCAGGTTTCCTACCCTGCATATCCTACCTCTGCCCTTAGCAACCCCTGCTCAGGTCCCTCAGCCTTGGGTCTCCCTAAGACTGCTGCCCCTTTGGCCCCTCCTCCCATGCGATGCCCTACTCGGGTTCTGGCCTCAGGCCTTGCCCCCATGGCACCTCATCCCCTGACCCCTCTCTCTGAGGTCACACCCACTCAGGTCTCCTTGGTATCTCCCCCTCTGACCCCTTCCTCTCCTCAAGTACCAGTGGATCTTCCTTGCCAGCTGGATTCTCCCAGCCTTGCAGTCTAATAGAGATCAGCCAGCACTCCTCAGCCCCTTCCTCAAAAGAAAGGGGACTTCCTATCTCCTTCCTCAAGCCCCTGTCCCTATGGCACCTTCAGGGCTTTTTACCTCGAGGGAAGTGCCTGCCTCACTTAGCAGGACAATTAGAGTGTATGTTCCATTCTCCATTTTGGATCTCGCTGAAGTTAAAGAGAAACTGGGAGATATTCCAAAGATCCCACTAAGTTTGCTGAAAGTTTTAGGGATCTGTCTCTACAATTCGCACTTTCTTGGGGTGATTTGCATATCCTCTTCTCTACCTGTTGTGCCACTGAGGAGAAGAGGAAGATCTGGGAACAAGCCCAAAACTTTGGAGATCATTTGGCTAGCAATGACCCCACAAAATATCCCCCAGGAACAGCAGCTGTTTCCACTAGTGATCCAGATGGGACTATCGAAAGAGTGAAGATAGGGGAAAGAGATCATATGGTACTTTGCCTCTTAGAAGGCCTAAGAAAGACATTTCCAAAGCAAATAAATTTTCAAAAAATTAGGGAATTCCTCAGGGAGAAAAGGAAAACCCTTCCCTTTTCCAAGACTGGCTAGTAGAAGCTATTAAAAAGTATACAAATCTGGATCCTGATTCTATTGAAGGAGTGGCAATCCTTAGCATGTATTTCATTAATCAGTCTTCCCCAGATATTAGGAGAAAACTGCAGAAATTGGCAATGGGACTCCAAACACCTTAGCCCCAATTAGTGGAGACAGTTTAGAGGAAAGAGAATGCAGGGAAAGAGCTAGAGATAGAGAAGACAGCCAATTCTTGACTGCAACCGTGGCCAGGAAAAGACCCAAGCAAGGTGTGGCAGCAGTGGCGCGAGTATACGATGAAGTAATTGACACAAAAAAACACAAACATGGGGCTAGGCGAGTCATATAGTCTGGCTATAGACTAATTGTAATGGAGTTACTGACAGTACTTTATACAGGTAAATTGCTGAGTCATCCTGACTTCTCAGAAGAGTACAATGGAGCATTGGTTAATATTTTTATCTCCTTGTTCCTACGAATGAGACACCAGTCTCTTACGGGCTAACCGAATTGAAACATTTCTGTTTTTTCCCATATAGATAATCATACTGAAACATTTCAGTTCTTTCCCATGTGGATAATCAGCTATGAAGGAGGGTTTTCTTTGCCGCATCTTTTTATCCTAAACATGGCCTTTGCCATGCATAGACCCATCCTCAATTGACCCTGCCTTGCAGAGGTCTAAGAAGCCTAAACAGGATATAGCTGGCTTCCCACACAAGGAGTGCCCCTCTAGGGCACCCCCTTGGAGGAAGTCTCTTGACTTAGGCAGTGAGGAGGCCTGCTTTTGATGCCACTAGGACAGTCAATGGTCCAAGGAATGCCCCTTCTAGGGTGCCTCCTAAAGGGAGCCCCAGGAACTGATGCCTCTGGGACCATGTCCATGTGACCAGAAGGGACATTGGAGGAATGATTGTCCCCAAGGTTGGAAAAGTGGTGGAGCCGCCCCCCTAGTACTCTGTCTTCCAGTCTTCTCAAGACTTGGAAGGATGGAGTAGCCTGGAGTTTGGCATTGCTCCTACTTTTTCCACCTCTCTCACTGAGCCCTGAGCAAAATCGAGGCTGAAGACCTCTGCATGTTCCCCTGGAAGTGTGGGATACTGTTGAGTCAATTGTTTGAGATCAGGAAATTCCTGGGTGAGCTACGTCTGCCACCCAGTCATAGTTTGCCTCCGAGATCTTAGCATGTTCCCCCATCTATATCCAATTAAGGCCAAGGCCTGGGAGGAACTGCAACCATTAATTGCCACTCAAGGCCCTTACTCACTCCCTCTAGAGTGGGGCCCAGACCAGGCAAAAACTTTTGAGACTTTGAAAACTAAATTGACCACCACTCCAGCATTAGCTTTACCTAATCTAGAAAAACTTTTAACTCAGTATGTTGATGAAAGGAGAAGACAGGCTTTGGGAGTCCTAACCCAATCCATAGGACCTGACCACACACTGGTTGCCAATTTTTCAAAACAATTAGACCACATGGCTGCTACAGCCATTCTAATTGAGGAAGCTTCTAAGCTTTTAGTTGGTCAGCCCTTAGAAGTTCTGACTCCCCATTCAAGCATCCTGGAAACAGAGGGCTACCAGTGGCTAGCTAGCCATATGCTCACCAAATATCAAGCCTTGCTCTTTGATAGTCCTGACCTAATTCTTCAGGTGTGTGACACACTCCTGAACCCTGAAGCAGTGTGGTACACAGAACAAGTGGTTAGGAGAGCTAGGTACTAAATAGTCATCTTTAATTCCCTCCAGGGAAATTTTCTTTTAAGCCAGGGAAGTTGTCCTTTTTCTCTACTCTTGTACTGCCTGTTTGGTCCTTGTTTGCTTAACCTCCATGCCAGGTTTGTTTTCTTCAGCATAGGAGGCCATCAACTTCCAGACGACTGCTCAGGCTATGTACCCCTTGAATGGGGCCCATTGAGGCAGAGACAGCTTTACACCCCTTGCCAGCAGGAAACAATTTCAGAAACTGAGACCTTTGCCGCTTACCCCAAAGGAATTTGGGTCCCATTTGTTTGAGGGTGGTATGGGGTTTAGACTATGGGAGCCCCCTTCAGCCCCACCTTGAATCTTTCCACTTAATCTGGCTTTTCATGCCCAAATAGCCTAGCATTCCATTGTCTGGTTACCTCTGGGTCACTTCTGGCAGTTTCTCACCCTTTATAAAATATCTGCACCCTAGCTCTGTCACCCTAGCCCTCTATTGTCTGTCATCTCCAGGTAACCTTCAACTATTTCTCACCCTGGAGTCTGACCTCACTTCAGTCACCCCAGTCTTCCCTAAACCGCTCTTCCCATCGTCCTAGACTATTCAACCCCCTAGATCCCTCCCACAATCTTTCTGTATATAAGCTCCATCTTGCCTCCATGAAGGTACTCAGGGGCAGCTAGGTGGTACAAACAGTAGAGCACTGGCTCTGGAGTCAGGAGGACCTGAGTTCAAATCCAGCCTCAGACACTTGACACACTTACTAGCTGTGTGACTTTGGGCAAGTCACTTAACCCCAATTGCACTGCCTTCCCCCTCAAAACAAGAAATACATCTCAAAAAGGCCAAGAGTTGCAGAGGTGGGTCATGTGTGTCATCCATTAAACATGCTACTCACCCTAAAGTTGAGTAAAGGTGGCCCTTTTACTCCCCAGGAAATGCAGAAGCTACCCTTGAGATGAAGGTCTCAGTGATCCTTAGGTGCTTTTAAACAGTACTTTTTCATCTTGCAAGTTTCTACACAGGCTTATCAGAGTGTTCTGCTCATACCCTATAGTACTTCATTAGTACTTTAAAAGATTGGAGATGATCTTAATCTGCTATGAAACTCCAGAGGTACTGTTGCATCCAAGCTGTGAAATCTACTTTCTCACTGACACTCAGAGCTTCCCTAGGAAATGACAAATATATAGTGATATAATCCTGATACATTTACTCCTCATTCAATCCATTCTAGCCTCTAAATAGGTTACATAAGAATAAATGTTAGGTGTTCTTCATAAAGTAATTGGAATCTGATACCCTGCATATTTGATCCTCCTTGATACAAGAAGTCCTATAATTCCATATTGTTGTTGAGTCGTTTTGGGATTTTCTTGGCAAGGATACTAGGGTGGTTTGCCATTTCCTTCTCATCTTACAGATGAAGAAAATGAGGCAAACAGTGTTAAGTGATTCACCCAGGGTCATACAACTAGTAAGTGTCTGAAGCTGGATTTGAACTTAGGAAGATGAGTTTTCCTGACTCCAGGCCTGGCATGCACCACCTAGCTGACCAAGTCCAGGTAGAAAAGACCTAAGAAAAGTTGGTCGTTCTCAACACTCTCAGGTTCCAAATGCCAGTTTAATGGGTTTTTGCTTTTGAAAAATTAATCCAATATTTTGGTTAATATATCCAGCATGAATGTGTCTACCTTAAGTGTAGTTACGATAAAATACCACCCAGCTTCTTTGGCCATATTCTTTTGGTACCATTCCCCGAATGTCTATGATCCTTTGGTCTATGGTCCCAAACTTTCCTATCACCATGGGAGGAGTGACTATTTATAGTATCTAGCTTTCAGCAAGGCTGGTTTAAATATCTTTGGTAAGATATACATGACCTATGTCTGTTCTCACTTTGTTCTCAGTGGCCCAGACTTGAGTCAGTTGTTTTGGTGATATGAGGCTTACATTAATACTTCAAATAAACTTTCTTTCTACTGCTCAGACCTGCCAGACCAGATCTAAGCAGCTAAAGGACTGCTTCCATTAGAACCACTGCTTAAGATACAACTATGGTAGTTCTTTTACAGATGGTTCCTTGGGGCAATTGTGTTGATTGATTATGTAATCACTGCACCACTCTCAAAGTTTCTTCAAAAGCTGAAGAGCTTCTTTCCCTTCTCATATGATAGAATTAAGAACTTAATGTAACTATAATATGCACTCTCCGTGCCACTGAATTAACTATTCAAAGCTGCAAACATTACAGTACTGTGAGCATGGGATATTGCATCTTCCAAATGAATTTAATGACAGGTTCCATAAGACTCTATAGTAATTTTAGTGCCTCAGAACTATACTACTCTTACATCATATCTATGACACATTGTAGCCAGCTGTCAAAGACTTCTTCCATGGGCAAATAGACATTATTATTGTTGATAGTCTGTCTGCTTGTTGTCCTGCTTGATTGGCAGACATGGACTGAGTCCAAAATTGTTTGGCATTAAGCTGTTTGTCAAAGCAGAGGGTGTCTTACTACCTAGCAGTCCCCCTATATATTACATAGTTCATCCTGCTTTTTTATGCTGGATTTTTATTTCGTACAATAACTCTTGGTCAGCAGTAGAGGGCTGAGTACCTAATTTCCAAATAGCCTCTTCTTTTTGAATGTGGAGAGATTCTAGAGTTTTAGGCATCTCACATAAGAGAACAGCAGCAATGTCTTTTTTGAATCTCTTCCACAGTACTTTACCATAGTCCAAAGCATCCACATCATTGTTTAAAGTCATTTCAATGATGCCTTTGTTAAAGTCCATAGGCATCTTTAAATCAACAATCTTTCATGACAATCTTTATCCCTCATTGTGCATCAGCTCTCTAATAACTAGGTGATCATGGTAGCCATTCACCATAAAACACAAATGTACAATGTTCTCCAATTTCAAGTCTTCCTGGTCTTTGGAAGGATTTTGTAGAGCATGGCTAATGTAAGCCGGTTAAAAACCCCAAAGTATCATTGTAACTGTTGCAATAATCTGGCTAGCAGCTGTTGTGGGGGTGAAAGACCAACAGAAGCCCAACAACAAGAATGCTGCCAAAGCCCAGGTTCTGTTGATCTGCTTCAGTAAGGAAAGCAACGTTAAGGGGTTGACAAGCTTACTTTAACTAAGCATACAAATGCCATTCGCTTAGCTCAGGGGAAAAAGCCAGCACTCTGAACTTCGGAACAAATACAAACGAATTACAAACATCGACAGACAGACCAAATATAATTCATAGCTACCCACATCTGGGTTCAGCCAGGGAGCTCATAACAAGGGCTGGCCCAGAGTCACCCGTGCCACCATGGCTGTGGGAAAGAGCTCCGAAAAAGAGAAAGCCAACTCCTGGTTTTATATCTTTTTCAGGGTCAAGGGTGAGTCACATATGCGACTCACCCACGTGACCTAAAATCATCACAAAGAGGCGACTAAAACCCAAACATGTCACTCAAACTCATGTGTAACCTAGGCCCTCGCCTGAGGCAAGGAGGTCACCAAGGACTCCTAAATCTAATCAAGGAAACAAAGGCCAAACTCTTCAAGGCACTTGGTTGAACTGAGTGCCTTGTTTACGAACACAGTAGCCAAAACCTTTAATATAATAATATAACTATACATATATACTTATATATACATACATACGCACATGTATGTATGTATATATAAGTATATACGTATAGTTATATATATACATATATACATACAGTTATATAAATATACATATAGTTATATTATTATATATATTAGTAGAACAACTAGAACCATTACTACTACAGCTAGTATTACTACTCATGACTCCTTGTCCCAACCAGGATGGAAGTTCAGGAACTACTCACAGTTCTCACCTCCCTTTTGATCAGCATGGAAACTTTGACCTGTTGTGTTTATAAGCCTGGCCAGTTTGCCCCTTCTTAGGCAACCTGATGTTACCTGCTTCCAAGGCCTCACCATATTAAGGGCAGACTTATTGCAGACAGCCCTTCAGTATAGCTAACTTCAGTCTGGAACTTCTGAATTCAAGAGATCCAGGAGCTTCAGGCTGCCTCACAGTTGAGATTGCAGGCGCATCCCTCCATATCTGACTAGCCTAGGCCTTCAAAAAAGCATCAATGGACCTTAATGTAAATGATAGAGTGCTTCATAATAAGGCTAGAAAGATAAGGTCAGAGCAAATTAGATGGGCTTTAAATCACAGCCAAGGGAATTTATACATGATCCTAGAGGTAAAAAGGAAGACACTGGAGTCTACTTAGAAGAGATATTTGGTGACACAGTGGATAGAGTCCAACTCAGGAGGAAAACCTGAGTTCAAATTCCATTTCAGACAAAATTTGTCTTAGAGTTATTAGCTGTGTGACTGGGCAAGTTCATATCTCTGTCTCAATTTTCTTATGGAGGTAATAATGACATTTCCTTCACAGAGTTGTTTTGAAGATCAAATGAGGTAATTTACTTAATTTTCTTTGCGAACCCTAATACACTGTATAAACGTTAGTCATTGTCAGTAATAGTAGGAGGAGAGTGATATTGTCAGGACAATCAGTTTGTCCACAGTGTGAAGGACAAAATTTAGGAAGTCATTGCAATAGTCCAAGCCAAAGATGATGGTGGCTGGAACTAGGGTGGTGACTGAGGGAATGGAAAGAAGAGAATAGATGAGAGAGTTGTTATAGAGGTAGAAATGACAATGTCGACTGACTGGATATGTAGTTTGAGAAGGAGAGGAGTCAAGAATGACTTTGAAGTTGCAAAGCTGTGTGACTAAAAGGACTATGGCACCCTGGAAAGAAATAGGGAAAGTTTGGTAGAGGGGTTGGCTTCAGGGAAAAGATATTGAGCTTTTTCAGACAGGTTGAGTTTGAGATGCCTACATAAATTCCAATTCATGCTCGTAGGCAGTGCATGAAGCATAACTGGAAATTAAGAAAAATAGTAGGCCAGGATGTGTAGATCTGAGAGTCATCACAAAAGAGATAATGACTTATGAGTCTAATGAGGCCATCATGGAAGAGAGTATAGGGACAAATGAGAACAAGGCCAGGATGGAATTTTGGAGGGCACATATGCAATTAGAGAATGGGATTTAAGTGATTATCCAGGAAAAGAGACTAAGGAGGAGGAATCAGACAGATAGGCACATAAAGCATTTATTAAACATTTATCATGTACTAGTCCCTGTGCCCAGTACTGGACACACAAATACAAGTAAAGAAGATGGTTCCTACACTCAAGGAGCTTACATTCAAATGGAGCAAAACAATGTATAAAACTGGAAAGTTGGGTTGGGGGCGAAGAAGGTGATGGCAAGGAATGAAGAAATTTAGAGAGTGAGTGGTGCCAAGAGTAAAGTTAGCATGACATGGCTCCCCTCATGAAATGAGATGTTCTGAGAAAGGATCCATCAACAAGAGATCTTACCTTAGTATGGAGGCCTCTCCAGGTGGTCAAGAACACCAGAAAAGATAGGGAGAAGACAAACAAAGAGCCACATCATGAAAACCTAGAAAGAAGAGTCATCCAGAAGAAAAAGGGGAGCAATAGGGTCAAATGTTAGAAAATGAAGAAAGATTGGAATTAAATAAAAGCCATCAGATTTGGTAATTTGGCAATTATTGATAACTTTGGGGAGATCAGTGTCAGCTGAGTGATGAGTTCAGAAGCCACACTGCAAAGGGATGAGAACAGAATGAAAGAATGGAAAAGGAAGCAATGAGGGTAGATTTTTTTTTAAGAATTTAGCTGAGAGAGGAAAGATATACATAGGATAACAGCTTGAGTAGAAGTTGGCTTTAGAGAATGCATTTGTAAGAATTGGGGAATCAGATTTAAACATTTGGAAAAATATTAATTGCTCCTGGGTAGGCTGAGCCAATATAATAAAATATTACAATTCTGACTAAATTAATCTACTTATTCATTGCCATACCAAACTGCAAAAATTTATAGAGTTAGAAACAATAATGACAAAATTCTTCTGGAAGAACAACAAATCAAGAATTTTAAGGTAATCAATTTAAAAAATGTGAAGAAAGGTGGCTTAGCAGCACCAGATATTAAACTGTATTATAAACTGGTAATCATTGAAACGATCTGGTACTGGCTAAGAAATAGAGTGGTATATCAGTGGAACAGATTAGGTACACAATACACAGTAATAAATGACTATAGTAATCTGATGTTTGATAGACTCAGTGGTCCAAGCTTTTCAGACAAAAATCATTACTTGACAAAAAATTCTGGGAAAACCGTATGGCAGAAACTAGATATAGACAAGTATCTCACACCATATACCAAGACAAGGACAAAATGGATATTTGATTTAGACATAAAGGATGATACTATAAGCAAATAAGGAGAGCATGGAATAATTTACCTGTCAGATCAATGTATAAGGGAAGATTTCAGGACCAAACAAGATACAGAGAACATTATGAAATATAAAATGGATAATTTTTATTGTATAAAATTTTTAAAATGCTCAAATGAAACCAACACAACCAAAACTAGAAGAAAAGCAGAAAACTGGAAAGGGATGGGGTTAAAGCAACTGTCTCTGATAAAGGCCTCATTTCTTAAATTGATAAGAATATGTCATAAGAACATGTCATTCCCCGGGGCAGAGACAAGATGGCAGTTGGAAAACAAGGACTTGCTTAAGCTCTCCATTAAATCCCTACAAACACCTGTTTTTACATGGCTCACAATAAATTCTAGTGATACATAACCCACCAAATAACAGAGGGAAACAAGTCTCCAGCCCAAAACAGCCTGGATGGTCGCTGGGAAGGGTCTATCACACTGTGCTGGGAGCCAAGCACAGCTCAGCATGGGCTACACCTGGAATGACCAGACCAGGAGTCAGGCAGAGTAGGCTTTAGGACCCTTAATCACTGAGCTGTGGCAGTTACCAGACTTCTCAACTCACAAATGCAAAAGACAATGGAACAGGTTTTGTGGGAAAACTGTTGGATCTGAGTGAGAGAAGTGTGGGGTCTGGCCCCAGCCCCATGGATGGCACAGGTGGTGCTGGTAGGAAGCTCCTGTGGCTGCTTGCAGAGCTCCAGCTGTGGCTGCTTTTGGCCCCAGGCACAAACAGTAGGAGGAATCAAGTAGTGGATCATAGCAGGAGTGCAGGGATTGCTTTGCTGGTGCAGAGACAGGGTTCTCTGGCTTTTCCCTGCTTGGATGTGGGTTGTAGTCCTGGTTGGTTATTCTTGGGGGAGGAGGAGCACTGGTGTGGCAGAGCTTGCAGTGACTGGAGTAGAATTAACTCTGAAAACCATAGAGGAAGGCCCCTAAATCTTGCGACAAAGTACTCTCCATTCTGAAGGCACTCATAACCTGGCAGAAAGCTCAAGGGTGAAGTAGTTGGCTGGGAACATGAACAAGCAGCAAAAAAGGACTCAGACTCAGACTATAGAATCTTATTTGTGACAAAGAAGATCAAACCATACAGCCAGAAGAAGTCAATAAAGTCGAAGAACCTATATCCAAAGCTCCCAAGAAAAATATGAATTGGTATGAAGCCATGAAAGAGGCCAAAGAAGATTTGGAAAATCAAGTAAGAGAAGTAGAGGAAAAACTGGGAAGAGAAATGATAGTGACACAAGAAAATCATGAAAAACAAGTCAATGACTTGCTAAAGGAGACCCAGAAAATACTGAAGGAAATAACACCTTAAAAATAGACTAACCCAAATGGTAAAAGAGCTCTAAGAAGTCAACGAGGGAGAAGAATGCCTTAAAAGGCAGAATTAGCCAAATGGAAAAGGAGGTCCAAAAGACCAATGAAGGAAATGCCACCTTAAAAATTACATTGGAGCAAGTAGAAGCTAGTGACTTTATGAGAAATCAAGAAATTATAAAACAGAAGCAAAAGAATGAAAAAAAAACTGAAGATAAAGTGAAATATCTCGTTGGAAAAACCACTGACCTGGAAAATAGATCCAGGAGAGATAATTTAAAACTTATTAGGCTACCTGAAAGCCATGATCAAAAATAGAGCCTAGAGATCATCTTTCAAGAAATTATCAAGGCAAATTGCCCTGATATTCTAGAAAGCAAAAGGTCAAATAGAAATTGAAAGAATCCACCAATCACCTCTGAAAAAGTTCTCCAAAAGAAAACTCCTAGGAATATTATAGCCAAATTTTAGAGTTCCCAGGTCAAGGAGAAAATATTGCAAGCAGCCAAAAAGAAACAATTTGAGTATTGTGGAAACACAATCAGGATAACAAAAGACCTAGTAGCTTCTACATTAAGGGGTCAAAGGGCTTGGAATATGATATTCTGGAAGTCAAAAGAGCTAGGATTAAAACCAAGAATCACTTACCCAGCAAAACTGAGTATAATACTCCAAGGTAAAATATGGATTTTCAATGAAATAGAGGATTTTCAAGCTTTCTTGACGAAGAATGCAGAACTGAGTAGAAAATTTGACTTTCAAATACAAGAATCAAGAGAAGCATGCAAAGGTAAACAGGAAAGAGAAATCATAAAGGACTTACTAAAGTTGAACTGTTTTGTTTACATTCCTACATGGAAAGATGATATTTGCAACTTATAAGACCTTTCTCAGTATTAGGGTAATTGAAGGGAATATGAATATACATATACATATATATGTATACACACACACACACACACACAGAGGGCACAGGGTGAGTTGAATATGATGGGATAATATCTTAAAAATAAAATTAAGGGGTGGGAGAAGGATATATTGGGAGAAGGAGAAAGGGAGAGACAGAATGAGGTAAATTATCTCACATGAAAGTGGCAAGAAAAAGCAGTTCTATCAGAAGGGAAGAGGGGGCAGGTGAAAGGGAATGAGTGAATCTTGCTCTCATCAGATTTGACTTAAGGAGGGAATAACATACACACCGAATTGGGTACCTTACCCCACAGGAAAGTAGGGGGGAAAGGGGATAAGAGAGGGGGGATGGCAGAAGGGAGGGCATATTGGGAGAGGAGGTAATCCGAAGCAAGCAATTTTGAAGTGGGACAGGGTCAAGGGAGAAAACTGAATAAAGGGGGACAAGATAGAATGGAGGGAAATATACTTAGTCTTTCACAATATGACTATTATGAAAATGTTTTGCATAATGATGCATGTGTGGCCTATGTTGAATTGCTTGCCCTCTCAAGGAGGGTGGGTGGGGAGGGAAGAGGGGAGAGAATTTGGAACTCAAAGTTCCAAAAACAAATGCTCAAAAATGTTTTTACATGCAACCGGGAAATAAGATATACAGGCAATGGGGTATAGATATCTATCTTGCCCTGCAAAAAAGAAAGGGTATAAGGGGGAAAGTGGGGTGACAGAAGAAGGAAGGGCAGGCTGGGAAAAGGGGCAATCAAAATATATGCCTCCTTGGAGTGGGGTGGGGAGCATACAAATGGGGAGAAAATGTGTAACTGAAAATCTTGTGGAAATCAATGTTGAAAACTAAAAATATTAAATAAATAATGAAAATATGGGAAAAAAGAAAAAATATTCTCACAAAACAGAAAAAATGTTGGCATTTTGACTACTGTAAATACATAAATTAAAAATAAAGGACATATGATGAAAGGAAAAAGAGACTATGTCATTCACCAATTCATAAATGGTTAAAGATATCAACAGGCAGTTTTCAGAAGAAATCAAAGCTGTCTATAATCACATGAGAAAATGCTAAATCACTATTGATTAGATTAATGCAAATCAAAATAACTTTGAGATAGCACCTCACACCTATCAGATTGGCTAATATGACAGAGAAAGAAAATGAAAAAATGTTGGAGAGAATGTGGAAAAATTGAGATGCTAAGCAATTGATCAATTTGGAACTATGTCCAGTCAAAGGGCTCTATAAAATTGTCCATATCCTTTGACCCAACAATACTACTACTAGGTATGTATCCAAATTACATCTCCCCAGAAGGGGAGACTGCCTATTTGTATAAAACTATAACAGTTCTTTTTGGTGTCAAAGCAGTGAAAAGTGAGAGGATGGCCGTTAATTGGGTATGCCTAACAAGTGGTGGTACATGACTTAAATGAAACATTATGTGATATAAGAAATGATGAGCAGGCAGATTTCAGAAAAAAAACCTGAACATGAACTGATACTGAGTGAAGTGAGCAGAACAAGATGAACGTTGTACATAGTAACAGCAACATTGTATGATGATCAGCTGTGAATGAGTTAGCTATTCTCAGCAACACAATGATCTAAGATAATTGCAAAAGGATCATGATGAAAAATGCTATCCACCTTCAGAGAAAGAACTAATGGCATATTAATAGATACAAAAGCATGCTATTTTTTCCCCTTTCCTCCCTTCCTCCCTTCCTCCCTTCCTCCCTTCCTTCCTTCCTTCCTTCCTTCCTTCCTTCCTTCCTTCCTTCCTTCCTTCCTTCCTTCCTTCCTTCCTCCCTCCCTCTCTTCTTTCTTTCTTTCTCTTTCTTTCTTTCTTTCTTTCTTTCTTTCTTTCTTTCTTTCTTTCTTTCTTTCTTTCTTTCTTTCTTTCTTTCTTTCTTTCTTTCTTTCTTTCTTTCTTCCTCTCTCCTTTCCTCCCTCCCTCTTTTCCTTCCTTCCTTCCTTCCTTCCTTCCTTCCTTCCTTCCTTCCTTCCTTCCTTCCTTCCTTCCTTCCTTCCTTCCTTTCTTTCTTTCTTTC
This sequence comes from Phalanger gymnotis, assembly GCA_028646595.1. Classification (NCBI taxonomy): domain Eukaryota; kingdom Metazoa; phylum Chordata; class Mammalia; order Diprotodontia; family Phalangeridae; genus Phalanger; species Phalanger gymnotis. Next base: position 17,991,603 of record CM053625.1, read on the forward strand.
CTTCCTTCCTCCCTTCTTTTCTTCCATCCTTTTTTTCTTAAAGTTTTCTACCACAAAATCACTAATATGGAAGTGTTTTACATGATTGCACATGTGTTACCTATATCAAATTGTTTACTGTCTCAGGAAGGGGGGAGAGGAGAGAGAGGACTCAAAACTTAAACCAATATGTTAAAAATTAGTTTTGTGTGTAATTGGAGGAAATAAAACATGATTTAAAAATAATTAGGGACATTCTGGTGTATTTGTAGATATCATGGAAGGAAACAGTAAAAATGGAGAAAATAGATGGTGTTGGCTGCCTGAGGGGAGGGGTGTCCTCTCTTCTTTTATGGTAGAGAATTAAAATTACTATTTATTAAGCTCATGAATATACATAGGTAATGTGAAATACTCATTTTTCTCATCTGTAAATTGATGAAGTTCTATTAGATGACTTCTAAGATACTCTTTAGCACCAATATTCAATGATTTTACTAGACATGATGATACCAAAAAAATCATGGCCCTACACTCTGGAAGCTAAACTTCCAAATGTTCTAAACATCCAAATCTCTGGCAATAAGTGACTATGATGAAAATAAGCTATGAAAATGATAAGGAAATATTTCACAACTGTGCAAATAAGAATAGGGAAATGGGCAAGCATTCTAAGGGAGCAAGTTAGAGAAGAAATATACAAAACAAGTACTGAATATTTCAATGGTACTTCACATTCATTCCAGAGCCTTTGGTCAATGGCATATCTTTATCTGAAACTGAGTTCTTTGGCTTCAGGTTTTTGTTCTTGTGAAAGGTATGACTTCAAAGAAAATATTTAAAACCTGGGCTGTTTATCATCAATGCTCATTTGTGTACCTGAGCATTTTAATTGAAACTGGGAGTTTTTGCTCTGTCAGGGGCTAGGGATAGAGAAGTAAGATTTGTTGTTGATCATTGCTAAAAAGAGATCCAAACTGGGAGTAATGATCAGCTGTCTCATCTCATACTAAGTGCCAACTGCCACAATGCTTGGTAATACCTGAAGAAGCCATAAAGGAGACCAGGTAGGTGATAGAGCTTTTTTGTTCTTTAATTTTTTCTCATCAATCTTAGTTTCAGGGAAATAACAGGGGGGTTAACCTCAAAAACACACAGCAAAATTGAGTGAACTGGATAGAAACAGCAGACAGGTCTGAGCAAGACAAACACCATGTCCTATATTTGCTCCAAGTTTCCTGCTTCAGGACCTTTCAAATACTCCCACAGATGGAATGATTTTCCCTGAGGGTGTGGATACCCATAGATCAACCTTGCCAAGGCAGCTACACATGAACTATATTTACATTTCTGTGGCTTTTTTTCTGCTCTTCATGTCTTTGGAATGATGGTGTTGTGGGTGTAGACTTACATTCCACATTGCAAAGCATTCTCACTACAATCTTTAGTTTCTTTATAAGGGAATAGCTTACTTTTGTTTACTTCAGCTACAAATGCTTGGTTTAGAAGAAATTTAACCCACCTTTAATCTCCTACAAGGAGCACTGAAGGCTCAGTTATTGGCTAGGTACAGTGTACATATAACATACCCACAATTCACTCTGTATTACACAGGTTCTATGATGATGAGAACAGATGATGTTAAATTTAATATAGTTTTTGTAAAACAATTGGCATACCATAAGATGTAGAAGCCAATTGAATAGCCTAATATAAACTTTAGAAAAGACTACTTCTTCCTTCCTATTTAGAGCTTTGCTCAGAATAAACTGAGAACCCTCTGTGATGCCTGCAACTGGGAAGCTTTCAAGAAAAAGGGAAAGGCCTCAGAGAAATAGAACCTGCCTTGACACTGGGGTAGGGTCTACCCCAAATTCCCAAGTCTTTCCTCACTTTCTCAAGGATATCAATGAAGCACATACTCTATTTGTCCATTGGTTATTCTTTGCTCTTTCTACATGATCAACTCATCTTCCTTTTCACTCGTATTTCTTTGGTATCTTTTATTGTTTCCCCTTTGTAACTCTTAATGTAATAGACAGGACTTGGGGGACAAGTGCTTGAAGCAATGCCTGGATATCACTTGGCTCCATATAAATGGCCACAAGGATGGCTCAGGGGCTGATACTATGTGATGACAACAAATCTTCTAAATGTCTGCAGAGCCAGAACTAAGGATATAGACTAAAGGGTTGATCCACTCATACCTCAGTCTATTTCCTCTGTGACTCCAAGAAGGCAGGATTCTGAGATATTCAAAGCATCAGTTGGGGGGTGTTTTTCCTCCCCTGGCCGTGCATCATAAACATATCATCACCTTTTGTGTCTGTTCTTTGCTGATCTTAGGTTAATTGTTATTTTGAGGCAGACAAAGCCAGGCAGTGATCTTAATAGTTCAGATGATCTGGAGGTCTCATAAGTGACCAAAGGTGGTAAAAGAAGCCATCAGAGTTGTAACCAATGGCAATGGAAGCAGTTTCAGATGGAAGTGGAAAAGGCAGTTTTCCGAGATGGCTAATGGTACATTTGGGGACGCAGTATCAGCAAAAGCAGAGTGGCTTGGACCATGGGAGAATTAGCCCATACCAGCAGCAGGCGGAATAGCTCAGCCCAGAAAGAAATTGCACCCAACCCAATTACCTTCCCAAGCAATGATGATATGGCCCATGAGGAGTCAACCAAGTATAATAGTAATTAAGATGGGACTTTTTGCTGTTGACCTTTAATGATTCTGGCCTTTGTTTGAATGGGGCAGGTAAAGTGGGATGTTTTTGTATTTCTCAGCACTGAGACAATTGGAAGTCATTGATTTGTATCTGATGTGATATTGGGAGTGGGGAACTTTTCCATGCCCAGCCTGGGTGAGGTCTGGGCCCTCAGGGCCCCGAACAGGATATATAAGCACAGAGGTTAGTGTCACAGCAGGAGTGGCATGTGACTCTGGGCCAACTGTTGTAATGAGCTTCCCAGCTGAATACTCAGATATTGATAACTTTTGTTTGTTTTGTTTTGTATTTGGTCTGTAGTTCAGGGTGCTGGTTTTCTTTCCCCAGAACTAAGTAAATAATATTTGTATGCTGGATTAAAGTAAGATCGTTAACCATTTAATGCTGCTTTCCTCAGTAAAGCAGATGAAAAGGACCTGGGCTTGCAGCGTTCTGTGAGCTGGTTGCTGTTGGTTTTACACCCCCACAGCAGCTGATAGCTGGACTGTTGATACACCAAGTGAAGCAATTCATCCACCATTGCTTTATGCTTCTGAGCAAATTTCATGAGGACTCTCTGAAGGGCTAAACAGACTTCCAGGACTAGGAGTTAGGAGGTATCCCTTTGCGACATCTTCTCTACCAATATGCCACCTTAACACTGTACTTTAAGCTAGTGTCTAGTCTCCCCATAGACCCTGGGTGTTTATGAGAGAGTGCTCTCCAGACTTGGGGGGAGGGGTTGTATATATTGCTCTTGTCAGAGATTCTTAGGAAATCTCTTTTCTAATAACTAACGGAGGTTTTGGGGCTAACTATTAATGGGAGATCGTGAGTAAAAATACTAGAAACTTTAGGCCCTTGGGATAATATCTAGAATCTTTGGAGTAGTAGGAAGTTGTCTCCTGGGGGAAAAGCCCACCAACATGAGTGATAATTGAGAATTATAATGTATTGTAACCTACTAAGACATATCAATGTGTCTCTTCATTATCCTCTGCATGATATTCATTTTTAATTCTTCAGAGACTTTAGTGTTCCATGACTTATAACCATATGAAAACCATTGGGAAATTATTGGCGAATAAAAATATGAGCCTTTGTTTAAAGGAGAACTTATGAGTCATTAAAATAACTTTCCAGTATTATAAATCCTGATCTACCTCTCCTGTTCAATTCTGTGCCTAATTCCACTTCCATTTACTATCTATTAAAATGCATATTTAGATGAATGATTTCTAAGTATTGTTATTTCTAACTGTATATCATAGTCTGGATAACACGAATTCTTTATCCACTTGGTGTTTCCTGTATGTATGGTTAAATTAAACTCTTTTAAGTGGTTTGGTACAACCAATATATCATCTATGAATAGATCATTGATGGCTCAGATGAAGATATGAAAGAAATGGAGAATGTTTCAATCTAATCTACTCTAGAGTCTAATCCCTCTTCCATATTACAACTTTTCAAATTCTTTAAGCAGCGATGTGAGGCTCAAATGAAAAATGGACATAAAACACTTCACAAATCTTAATGTACTGTCTAAATGCCAGTTAATAGTATTATTATTAGCCTATAGTCACCAGGCCTCCAGTCTGATGATGTTTTCCTTCCTTGAACCTTCTAATGATTTCTGCTGAGCTCAGGTAAAATTTATAGAGTTCAATGCGCGATTTTGTTGGATTTTAACAACTGGATCTCTCGGAAAAAATGTGTATACAACATACTTTTAACTTATTCAAACAATAAATCATACCGTGATTTGTAGTGGCTACTGAGCAGGCTGGTTAGGACACCCCTTCCCCATGCCCCACCCCAATTTTAAGCCAAGCATCACATGCTTCCTGAGTCTTTTCTAAGTTAAACATCCTCAGTTCTTTCAGTGGATTCTCATATGGCATAATCTCAATGCCCTTCCCATATTCATTGTCTTTCTTCAGGCAATAGGTTATCAATGTCCTAAATACAATACATTACAGGTGTAGCCCAATCAAAGCAGAATACTGTAGTAGTGCTATCATTTCCCTAGCTCTGGATGCTACATCTTCTCTTAATGTGTCTAACATCTGAATTAGGTTTTGGGGCTGTCATATTAAACTGTTGACTCATACAACCCTCGAGATCTTTCTTCACAAAAGAACTGCTATCAAACCATATCTATCCTACTTTGTGCTGGTGAAGTTGATTTTTTTTAACTCAAGGGTAAGACTTTGTATCCCTGTTACACTTTTTTTTAGTAGATTTAGCCTAATGTTATATCCTGTTAAGAGTTTTGTAAATCTTGACTTTGTTATCCAATGTGTTAGCTATCTCGTCTATCTTTGTGTTGTTTGAAAAATCTGATAAGCAAATTAATTTATCCAAATAACTGATAAAAATATTAAATAATTGATAAAAATACTAAATGATACAAAACTAAGAACAGATTTTTGGGGCCCATCACTATAGATTTTTCCCAAGTTGTCGTTGAACTATTAACGACTACCAATTAGAACCGGCAGATATTTCCATTCCTACTCCTAATGAGACTGTGCCAAATAGGTTCACTATAAATTTATGTTGCTGAGTCATTCAGTCATGTCTGATTCTTCATGACCCCATGGACCATAGCATATGTGCCAATGCTGGGCATGGCATTTTCTTGGCAAGATACTGGAGTGGTTTGTCATTTCCTCCTCCAGTACATTAAGGGAAACAGAGGTTAACTAAATTGCCCAAAGTCACACAGCTACTCAGATCTTCTCAACTCCAGGCCCAGCACTCTATCCATTGAGATGTCTAGCTGTCTAATTTATGCTACTTAATCTCAACTTATTCCTTAGATCCCATCCTTAAAAACAAAAACAAACAAAAATCCTTGCAATTGGCTCTACTAATCTTTCAAGTTATTATCCTCTATCAATTCCCATATCACAGCAATCTCATAGAAGATAAGAACAATAGCTAACATTTGATGGCACTTTAAAGTTTATAAAGCAATTCATATCTCATTTGATCCTGGTAATAACCCTATGAGATAGGTGTTATTACTTTCCACATTTTACAGATGAGAAGAATGAGGATGAGAAATTAGGTGACTTGCCCAGGGTCACAAAAATACTAAGTACATAATGCAGGTCTTTCTGACTCCAAGTTGTACAATCTTTTTAAAATACTTTCTACAATCATGCCTATTTCCTTATCTTTTAGGCAGTCAGGTTTTACAAGCCATTATTTGACTAAAACTCTGTTTCTTTCTAGGTTTCCTCTAACTTGCATGACCATTCCTTTTGTTTCTTTTGCTGGATCATCTCCTTCCCTCCTAAGAATAGGCAGAAGGGATCAAGACATAGTCATATAAAGGAATCCAGGTAACTGGGTGAGGAGGAAGTACAAAGGAGGGCATTTGGATGAAGATCAATGGAGGGAGAAAAAGCAGTCGTGTGTTTCAACAATCTGGCTAGCAGCTTCTGTGGAGGTGTAAGATCCACCCACAGCCAGCACCCAGAAAGCTGCCAACATGCTGCAAAAGCACAGGCTCTTTTGATCTGCTTTAGTAAGGAAAGCAATGTTAAGGGGTTGGCAAGCTTACAAATTACAAATTCAGCATACAAATATCATTCACTTAGTTCAGGGGAAAAAAGCAGCACCCTGAACTTTAGAGCAAAATGCAAACGAAGTACAAACATCAACAGACAGACCTTGTCTGATAACAGTCTCAGCATCCAGGTTACAAGCTGGAGGGCTCTTAGCTACAGCTGCCCCGAGTCTCCGTATCAACACCATTAGGATTAAGAGCCCTGCGCAAATGGATCTGTCTTGTTTTCTTATATCATTTCAGACGTAATCAAACGTCATTTGAATGACCAGAACTTAGGCTCCTATGATTGGCTCTGGAGTTAGCACCTCCCCTTAGTCAGGCCCACCTGGGGCCCCACCTTAGTTACCAATCCACACCCACATAGGTTTTACACCTAATAGGGGTTTGCGCCTGGGGCTTAGCACCTAGTAAGACTCAATGAAATACACTGAATTACTCAAAGGAAACAAAAGCCAAACTTTTCAAGGGCACTTGGTTGAACTAAGTGCTTAAGAGCTCATTTTGTTTACCAACACATCTTGTTACATAAATAGCAGAAAAAAGGAACTACATGAAGAGTCCAGGAAACAGATTATGAGTATAAGCAAAGAAGTATATCTGCTGAAGCTCTCATTGCCCTGCCAAAAGTAGAGCAGCTAATAATTTCTTGATTTGCCTAAACAATAAAGTCAAGATGAAAGAATCAACAAGGGAAAATTCTGTTCAGCTTTTAATTCTTACTAATGGAAGAATTTATGAATGGAAGAACTGATTGTGGAATTGGAAGCAATGGTAACAATGGAAAGAAATGACTGCTTCTTTCTAGAATTTATGATAAAAGGGAGGAAAGCTGGACATAAGCACACTTATGATGTTCCAGGTACTGCAATAAGCACCGAAAGTATGCAGAAAGACAAAAGCAGTCCCTGCCCTCAAGGAGCATACATTCTAACAAAGGAGACAACATGTACAACTAATTATATACAAAATATATACCAAGTAGGAGACAACTAATCTCAGGAGGCCAGAAACTAGTGGTTGTGGGGAATCAGGAAAGGTCTCCTACAGAAAGTAGAATTTGAGCTGAGTCTTGAAGGAAGCTAGGGAAGCTAAAAGTTAGAGATGAAATGGAGAAGGAAAATGCAGTCTCATGTTGGAGGAACAGCAAGCAGGCCAGTATAGCTGTATCAAAGAGGCTATGGAGGAGAGTAAAGTACAATAATACTGGAAAGATGGAAAAGGGCCAAGTTATCAAAGGATTTAAATGCCAAATGGAGGACATTATATTTGATCCTGGAGGTGACAGGGACCCAGTGGAATTTTAAGAGTAGAAGAATAACATGGTTATCCTTTAAAAATCACTTTGGCAACTGAATAGAAGATGAATTAGAGTGAGGAAAAACTTGAGGAACATAGACCAATTAGAAAGTTATTACAATAGTCCAGGTAAGAAGTGGTAAGAGCCTGAATTAGAACAGTAACTATACGAGTTAAGAAAAAGAGGTTATGTAAAAGAGATGTTGAGAAGATTTGACAACAAATTGTATCTATAGGGTGAGGAGTCAAGAATGATGCCAAGGTTATAAGCCTGGGTGAGTGGGAAGACAGTGGTGTCCTCTGGTTGGTTGGTTGGTTAGTTGTTTACCTTTGTTCTCAAAGAGGACAAAAATGAAATCACCATGTTGGAGCCAAGGTATAGTGTATCCAATTGTGACTGATCGCAACAAAATAAGCTTGAAATCCTCTACCACAGGTTAGGTACAAATGATCCATCCGAATATTTAGAGTGGAGATGTCTAAATATGCACACCTCACATTTCTCATTTCTTTTGAGCTACTGCAACCATGCTTCACTCAAAGAGCACAGTGTCTTCTCTGATGGGGGCATGCCATGCTGTATGGCCCTTTGCCAGCATCTCCCATGTCACACAATCGATCCCAAAGTTCTTCAGAGGGACCTTGAGAGTGTCGTTGTACTGCTTATTCTAACCACTATATGAGTATCTACCTTGCATGAATTCTTCATAAAATAGTCCTTTAAGCAAATGTACACATGATATTCAAACATCAGAGTTGTGCCCTCTGCAGAAGAGTTTGAATGCTTGGCAGTTCCTCTCAGAAAAGGAACTCAGTGTCCTGTCTTTCTAGGTGATCTTCAGAATCTTCCTAAAACAATTCAAATGGAAGTGATTCGGTTTCCCGGCACGGTGCTAGTAGACTGTCCAGGTTTCACAGGCATACAACAATGAGGTCAGCACAATGGCTCTGTAGATATTCAGTCTAATACTTCTTTCCCACACTTTCCTTTGGAGCCTCCCAAACACTGAGCTAGCTCTGGCAATGCACATATTAACTTCACCATCTATATGTATATCCCTGGAAAATATACTTCCAAGGTAAGTGAACTTATCCACAGCATCCAAAATTTTTCCGTTTGCTGTAACTGATGGCACTATGTATGGATGGTGCTGGCTGCTGGAGAACCTACTTTTTTGCTGTTACTGGTTAGCTAAATTAGCACAAGCAGCGGAGAATTGATCCACACTTTGTTGCATCTCAGCTATTGCATTAAGTACACAATCATCTTGGAACAAAAAAAAATCATGCACCAACTCTCCTTCCTCTTTAGTCTTGGCTTTTCAAGTTAAATAATTTATTATCAGTTTGGTCTGACAACAATGCTGAAAACATCATGCTAAAAAGCATGGCAGCAAGTATAATAACCTTATTTTATTACATTTGTAACCTGAAAGTGTGGGAGCATTGTACATTATCCAGAACCTGGGCAAGCTTATCATCATGAAATTGACATACGATCCTGACAGAATCCTCCAGGCAACCAAATTTTGACATAATTTTCCATAAACTCTCAAAACTGATGATATCAAAGGCTATGGTCAGATTGCTGAAACTTATGTTCTGATCTTTGTTCTGCTCCTGATGTTTCTCCTGAAGTTGTTGGGCAACAAATACCATATTGAATGTCCCTTGGCCCTTTCTGAAGACACACTGGCTCTAAGGTAGATAATTTTTCCAGGCGAAGGATCAGCCTATTAAGACTCTGACAAGAACCTTACCAGCAATGACTAAGAGAGGTACCCCCTATGATTGTCATAGAACAGTCTATTTTTTTTACCTTTATAGAGATGAACAATGGAGGCATCCTTGAACTTCTAGGGGATAACCTCCTCTTGCCATATAACCTGGAAAATTTCAATCAACTTTTGTATGAGCAGTGGACCCCAAGCCTTGTAACTCTGACCTGGAATAAAATCAGCACTAGGATCTTTGCCATTTGAGAGGAACCGAATAGCATTCAAAACCTCTTCTTCAGTTAGAAAATCCCCCAAGAAGGACAGACTTCAACCTGAGGTATACAGTCAATGGCTTCAGCACTGATTAATGATGGTCTGTTGAGAACACTATAGAAGTGTTCATCCCATCATTCTAGGACCACGTCCTTATCACTCATCAACGTAGCTCCATCAACACTGAGTAGTTGAACAGCACCATAGGTATTTGGTGCATACATAGCCTTCAGGGCATCATCAAAGCACTCTGGATTATTAATATCAGCATAAAACTGAATTTCATCTACCTACTCAGAGCCAAGAATCCTGCATCTCTCTCTAAGCTTTGCTTGCACTTTACTCTTTGGTTTATTCTCCCACTTGGTAGAAATTTATTTTTCCAACTATATGTAAAGATAGATTTCAACATTCACCTTTATAATTTTTTCCTCCCTCCCTCTGTTTCCCCCCCTCCCCAAGAGGGTGAGCAATCTGATAAAGGCTATACATGTACAATTCTATTAAATGTATTTGAACATTAGTCATGTTGTGGAAGAAGAATCAGAACAAAAGAGAAAAACTATGAGAAAGAAAAAAAACAAAAAAGAGATAAAATAAAATAATGTGTTTTGATCTACATTTGGACTCCATAGTTCTTTCTTTGGATGTCGATAGCATTTCCCTCGTGAGTTTTTTGAATCATCTTAGATCATTGTGTTGCTGGGAAGCTCTAAGTCTATCAAAGTTGGTTATTGCACAATGTTGCTGTTACTGTATACTTTTTACATATGTAAAATGTAGAACATATGGCTAAGAGATTTATAATTTGATAGTTCTTAAGAAAGATTGGGGTAAACCTGAGCATGAAATGAATTTAAAAAGTAAAACCATTTATGAGCAGCTAAAAAGAGTAATTATTTTATACAAATGAGGTGCAAAAGGTAGAATCAATACAGAGGAATTAGCTGCGGAGGAAGGCTGGTAATTTTGGTAATCTACTTTCATCAGGAATGGATTTAAGAGGGAACAACACATATATATATTTAGAAGAGTATAAAAGTCTTCTAAATTTAGAAGAAATAAAACAGCAGGGGCATACGGAGGGAGGAGAGAGCAAGGAATGGATCTTTAGAGGGGAGAGTTAGGGAATAAGTAAAAGGGGGTATAGAAGGGTCTTCAGATTTATGAGAATCAGAGGATAGGAGAGGAATTGTCGGAGAAGGCTAGGCAAGAAATAGGAGGGCAAGGTAGTTGGTAGAAGTCAATAGAGAAGGCAGGAGGGATAGAAAACAAGAGATACGCACGAACATAAAAACAAAGATCAGGAGTAGAATTTGTTTGGGAATGTGTATGTCTACATATGTATGTATATATGTATATGTGTATGTATTTCTCTATAGCTATAGAGAAACATATCCAAACTTGTATCCTTCTGGGGGCAGGAGAGGGAAAAAAAGAACAAAATGGAAAAGTACATAGCAGAGAACAAAAGAAAACTTACAAGGAAGCAAAAAAGATGGACAATTCTCAACTTGTTTATCATACAGGCTTTCTTGAAATGAAAATTTATTGTTACATATTTTGAATCCTCTCTTATGTTCTGCTATGCACATGACATGTTTTTTTTCTTTCTTTGTATTAAGTTCCAATGTTTAAGTTTGTGATACGTTTTTGTTTCTTTTTTCTATTCTATATTTGTGTTCTTGCCTTTAAGTCTAAAATTAAAAAAAAACAAATTAAAAAAAGAGTAAGTAAATAAACAGTAAACTCTATAGCTCCAGTAGCTCAGTGGATAGAGCATTGGGCCTAAAGTCAGGAAGATCTGAGTTTACCTCTGGCTTCAGACACTTACTAGCCATGTGACCCATGGCAAGCAAGTTGACTGTGTTTGCCTTAGTTTCCTCACCTGCAGAATGAGCTGGAGAAAGAAATGGAAAACCAGTACAGTATCTTTGTGAAGAAAACCCCAAATAGAATCATGAAGAGTGGGAGACAACTGAAAACTAGCTACACAGCAAACAACAAAACCCTATGAATAAAATAACCCATTCTGCAGGAAGACAATCCATCTGAGTAAGAGACCATGGCATCAATTATCACGCCGTTAAATGTACTTGTGGAGACTCTTCAGAGGGAGAAAAAGGCTTATAGAGTTAAGAAGTACCCCTTGGCCACACCTGTTGTCTACATGGGTGTCCTAGTACCTTTGCATTTCAAGTAGGAGCCAGCTCCTTAGGAAGAGCACATTCCTAGTTTAGGGGATGGTTCTGTAAATTCAATCCTCACTATACCTTCTCAATAAATATAATTTTGTAAAAGCTAATTAACATTAATTAGTTGATCCATATTGTGGAGAACATATGTAGTAGGAATGCCGAATTTACAATCTGAAATATAATCACGTACATGTTTGAATGGTTTGAAATCGCAAGGTATGAGAGATTCTCTAAGTAGAAAACAACAAAAAATTTATTTAGGCCCCACCGCAGCTGATCCGTGAACCAGCCTCCCCATTCCAACATCTTGACAAAAAGACTCCAGGCCCAGAAAGCCCGCCTCACGAGAGTAACCAGGAGGCCACAGAAAACAAGATAGTATTTAGCCAAATCATTTTTTACTGGCCTCAAGTTTCTGCTCACACTTCTGGGTCTACACACGGGTCAGCCCTGCTTCCGCAGCTTCCAGCTTCCGCAGCTTCCAGCTTCCACAGCTTCCAGCTTCCGCAGCAGCCTCCGCTTCCACTGAAACTGTCTCTTGGCTCACCTTTCCTTGAAGCTGAGCCTCTGGCATTCTCAAGCCCCGCCTCAACGACATTGGTTCCCGAGTTGGCCCCTCTTAAGTCATTAATCTACACCCACACAGGTTTCACACATGATAGGGCTTTGGGCCTGGGGCTTAGCACTTAACAGCTGAAAGTACTTCCACTCAAAAGGAACAAAAGCCATACTAAGGACACAATTTTGCTTAACAACACACTCCACCCCTTGTTATGGGATACATAATTTAATCAGCCATGTATCCTAGAACATACATTGACCCAATTACAAAGGAAACTAAAATACATCATTCACAACAAAGCAAAACATATCATTCAGTGACATTATATAGAGAATATCTCAAATATTTGTTTACAATACAAACATGACCCACCCCTAGGTCCCAGCAAGATAATCTCTTCAAATCAATCATTCCCAAAATACTTGTTAACAATTCAACGTCCACACCTAGATCTTTGTATCCGTTATGAAAGAAAGGGGTGTCAATAACACCATAATAATAAAAACAATACAGCCAGGATAATACAAAATAAGTAGACAGAAC
>CM053625.1:18004959-18042284 GCA_028646595.1 Phalanger gymnotis
CTCTGTAGCCTTTGTTCCCAGTTTTCACAGGGTCCAGCTCTTTTAGCCAATTCCTTTGCTAGGGAGGAATAAAATGGGTCCTCCCACCCTGGGACATTCATCTCTTCCTCTGAAGTTCTTCTGCTTCTAAATAGAGATCTTATACCTAGCGATCCCATCAATCTCATCACCAAATGTAGTAGGAAGGCCGAATTTACAATCTCAAATATAATCATGTATACGTTTGAATGGTTTGAAATCGCAAGGTATGAGAGATTCTCTAAGTAGAAAACAACAAAAAATTTATTTAGGCTCCACTGCAGCTGATCCATGAACCAGCCTCCCCATTCCAACATCTTGACAAAAAGACTCCAGGCCCAGAAAGCCCGCCTCACAAGAGTAACCAGGAGGCCACAGAAAACAAGATAGTATTTAGCCAAATCATTTTTACTGGCCTCAAGTTCCTGCTCACACTTCTGGGTCTACACACGGGTCAGCCCTGCTTCCACAGCTTCCTGCTTCCACAGCTTCTGGCTTCCACAGCTTCTGGCTTCCACAGCTTCCAGCTTCTGCAGTAGCTTCCACTTCCACTGAAACTGTCTCTCGGCTCACCTTTCCTCGCATCCGAGCCTCTGGCATTCTCAAGCCCCGCCTCAACCACCAGAGACCATTGGTTCCCGAGTTGGCCCCTCTTAAGTCATTAATCTACACCCACACAGGTTTCACACCTGATAGGGCTTTGGGCCTGGGGCTTAGCACTTAACAGCTGAAAGTACTTCCACTCAAAAGGAACAAAAGCCATACTAAGGACACAATTTTGCTTAACAACACAACACATTAGATGGGACATGATGATTTCCTCTGCTGTTCTAAACCTAACCTTGTTTTTCTATGGTTTAATAAAATTCTTTTTACCACTTGTGTTGGAGTTCCTATTGCCATGATGTTCCCCACAATGCCCAAATTTTAGACCTTCAGGGTTTATTCCAGGTGTCTTGAGCAGGGCCATATGGACCCCCAAGCACAGTTGAAAAAAGGGTGAAGGGAGAGGAAACTATAATCCTAGGTAGCTGGAGTTATAAACAAGCCCCACTGTGGAAAAGAAAGCATCTGGGTTGACTGTACCCACTGCTTGTCCCCAATTAGAGGAAATAACCACCCTGCTGATAGCCAGGGTAATATAGGAGTTGAGGTTGGAACATAGAGGATGGGAGGGGTAGGAGGCCATGAGGGTCAGGCATAGATCACACTTACTGCACTCTACTACCTGATTGAGAGTCTGCTTCAAATAAAAGCTAAAAGCAGGCAGCTGAAAGAGGGTGTTGAGGCTGTGAGAGATTCTTAATTAATGCATAGGGAGGCAGTAGAAAGGGCTTATGCTGGGGTGGGGGAAGGGGTTGGGGAGCTGGGAGTAGGGAACTGAAGGCAGATTTTGTGGAGAAAAACCTCTCAAGACTTAACCCTTCTGCAACAGAAATAACGGCAACATCACAGTGTCTCTCTTTTGGAGAGAAGTTATCAGGGTTAGTTCACAGTTTTGTGAACTGTGTTCTTATGGAGAGTAAATGGGTGAAGGCTATTAAAAAGTATTCTTTTGAATTGCTGGTCTTTCCCCATTTGAAGAGACTTATAATCTATGGATGTTTACAATCTAAATTCACAAAATTATAGCATTGTAAAGCCTTTTGGGAAAGCAGTCTTTAACTTGTGGACCTTGTTTATGTCCTGGATTCATTCTGAGGTGTTTCAGGTTCAGAATCTAAGAAAGACTGAACATTCACAGCTTACAATATGCTAATTAGACCTTTACTTATATAGAAAGCAAAGATATATGATGAAAAATCGGACAAAACAGCAATACCTGTCAAATAGGCTTGCCTCATAAAGAGGCTTTCCAAGGTTTCAGTGTCAGCTGCTGTGAACAGTGCATGTCTCACCAGGTCAGAGCCTCAGCAGGTATGTCAGCTGAGGGGTCAGTCAAACATCTGTTAAGCCAAGGTCTACATGACTTGGGTCTCCTTGACTCTTCCTCTCTATTTTAGAAGTTATTTTCTGTGTTTTTTCCTGTCTTAGTCTTTATTTCTCCTTTTTTCACCCAATTAAATTCTTATAATGTCTATACTTTAGGGGTATTGCCTTATTCAAGAACAAGGGTTCTTAATCTGGGGTCCATGGACCCAATATCCATGGATAGACTTCATAAATTTTTATGGGGAAAATATATCTCTATTTTCACTATTCTCTAACTAAAATTTAGATTTTCCTTCAATTATTGAAAAAAATATTATCCATAGGAGTCCATTGTCTTTGCCAAAAGGGAAAAAAGGTCCATGATACAAGAAAATGCTAAGAACCCCTGATCTAGAGTTATGCACGAAAATCAGGTCTTACCAGGGCCTGTGACTAGATCTGTCTACAGGTTCCCACTATCATACACACGTGGCCTTAGCCATTAATGTCCATCCACGATCAGAATACTCCCATAATTTGGTGCCCATTATTGTTGTATTCCCTTTTCTGAGACACAGGAAATATATCCCAGGGCTGTAATTACCTGCTATCTCTATCTTTGGGAAGATAATATTCTCTTATAGGCCTAATAATACGTCCAAGAATATTTTTATGGTCCATAGCTACTACCAGATCCCCATGTCATCTACATAGTCTATAACCTTCCTCCCACTTATATCTCTCAGTCCCTTAGTTATAGATCAATAGTTTCACTTCCCCTGAGGAATTTAGGTCTATTATTCCCCTAACCACAACTATTACTTGATGTGCCAATTCTGGAATTATTTAGATTTGTCTAAACTATCCTAGTGGGAATTAGATCTTTTATTTGGGAGGGGAATGCTTCTTTTGTCAAGGCACTTAGGTGGCACAGTGAATAGAGTGATGGAATATCTAAGTTCAAATCTGGACTCAGATACTCAGCTGTGTGACCCTGGGCAACTTAACCTGTGACACTTAACTTCTGTTTGCCTTAATCCACATGAGAAGGAAATGGCAAACTATTTTGGTATACTTGCCAAAACAAACAAACAAAAAAAACCATGGTCAATTGGGTTACGGAGTCGAACAGGACTGAATAACAAGATTTTCTTTATAGTGAAATGGTTTTATTGTAAAAGGCAGATACAGTCAGCCAAGTTAACCCCCAAAGAGCATCCCCCAGAATGAAAAAAAAAGAATCAATAGCTATTGGTAATATTTCTATTAAGACACTATCCATTCCTTCATTCTAGGGCTGCTATTTGAAAATCTCTGGGAAGACATGCAATCATCCCTTAGAGAACTAGTAATGGTTTAATATTTTGGTAAAATCACCTGTGCATTGTTTAATATATGAGGGTGATTAAATGAAACTGACCGTTAAGGCATGAATCCTATCTTTCTATTATCCCAGCCTGCTTGGTTTGAATATCTGTAGTATAATGGGCATCTGACACATGCAGAGAGTAACTGGGGCAGCAAATCTCCATGTGGAGAACCTCAGAATCCAGTTACTGAGAGAATTGTGATAATGGATAAGAAAAAGTGTCTTGGACAGACAGTGGAGCATACTTGGATATTGTGAACAGGTTCTAATTGGCTAACTATGCAGGTAGAAGGAAACTTTTCTGATTGGCTTCATAGGAATAAATAATTGACCAATTTTAAAAGTCCTGAATCAGCATCAGGTATCTCTCTGTTGCATTTGAGTCTAGGAGAGCAGAGATCATGTGGTAAGTGAAGGCCTTCTCTAAGGCCATATAGCTCCTAAGGGCAGGCCCTTCTTGGCCTTGATTCTTTTCCACAACCATAGGAGAGTGAGCCAAAGGAATCCAGAAGTCAGAATCTAAGCCGGAACTTATGTTTTGGGCAGCCAGGAAGAGTCTTTGGGAGTGACCTTCAGCATCTCTTCCTTCTCCCCTTCTTCTCCAAACCCTCCCCATCCCCTGTCATAAAGCAAGAATCATCTATCAGTCAAGCCATATCTGGACAAGAATCTGGTAGGGACCATAGGTTTTGAGCCTAATACCCCCAAGACTGAGATGTTAATAGGAGAGAATATTCATTCCCGGTAACAGGGGAAATGTTAGTAAATTTACTCTTGCCTTGACATAAATATCTTTTTGTAAAAGCTACTTAATATTAAATGGAACTAGGATGACATAACACCTATCAGAATGACTAACGTTTTATGAAACAGGAAAATGATAAATGTTGAAGATGCAGGAAAATTGGAACCCTGATGCATTGTTGGTGGAGTTGTGAACTGATCCAACTATTGTGTAAAGCAACTTGGAACTATGCCCAAAGGCCTATAAAATTGTGCATACCCTTTGACCCAGCAATACCACTTCTAGGTCTATATCCCAAAGGAATCATAAAAATGGGAAAACAACCCACATGTACAAAAATATTTATAGCAGCTCTTTTTGTGGTGGCCAAGAATTGGAAATTGAGGAGATGACCATCAATTGAGGAATGGCTGAACAAATCATGGTATATGAATATAATGAAATACTACTGTTCCATAAGAAATGATCAGCAGGCAGACTTCAGAAAAACCTTGAAAGATTTACGTGAACTGATGCCGAGTGAAATGAGCAGAAGAAGATTGTACACAGTAACAGCCACATTGTGTGATGACTAACTTTGATATACTTATCTCTTCTTAGCAATGCAAGGATCTAAGACAACTTCAAAAGACTCATGATGGAAAATACTATCCACGTCCAGAAAAAGAATTTTGGAGTCTGAATGCACATTGAAGCATACCATTTGCTTTCTCTCTTTTTTTGGTTTCCTCTTTTTCATGTTTCATCCCACTGGTTCTAGTTCTTCTTTACAACATGACTAATGTGAAAATATGTTTAATATGAATGTAGATGTAGAACCTATATCAGATTGCATGACATCTTGGGATAGGGGAAGAGAAAGAAGGGAGAGAAAATTTGGAACTCAAAATCTCATGGAAGTGAGTGTTGAAAACAAAAAATAAGTAAATATAAATATATTTTGTTAAAAATGGAGCTAGGATGTTAATCATCAGCTCCCTAACAATGGGGAAAATATAATCATGGCTTGAGCATATGATGGCAGAGAAAAGAAAGAGCAAAAAACCCACCACGTTACCCTGATAACCCTGAGGATAAGATGCACCAGGCCTGGTCCTGAGGTATATATGTTACAGTGATGATTAGGGCCTAGTCATACTCCAATAGCTGTTTCTCAAAGTTAAGGCATTGGAGTCTGTCTAAGAGGGTTTCTTACTCCAAAATCTCAGAAACTATGTGTTATTAGGCATCATAGGGGTTGGCAAAAAAGCTCCATTTGCTCAGCTTTCATTGATCTGACCATAATCTTTTATCTTTCAAACAAAAAACCCTCTCTTATCTCACTCCTCCTAAACCTACTTTTTGCTCTCATTGTGACCTCCAGGCCCTTCATACATTAGTACTGTCCCAGGCCATCATTATTGCTCTAGATACATACTCTCCTCCTTTCCTTATCTTGACCCATGAGAAACAAATCAGTTTTATCCTATCTTTTACTGTTGAATCTCTTACCTTCTTGTCCTGTCACCAACAAATCTTGCTGAACCCCAAACCTGGATTTGCACAATTATCCACCTCCCTTTCCCCCATATTTATGTACTGTTGAATGGAAGTAGAGGAAATTATGGAATCTTCCTGCCTGGGTCTACTATAAATTTATGACAACTGAGCCTTCACTATGGCACGAGGAACCTATGACTCCTCCCAATTGATTCACCATCACGCTTCCTTTAGCAGCTGTTCCACACCTTTTTTTGTCTCCTCAAGACTTGTGACGCATTTTATCCCCTAACCCCCTCTACTAATCTCCTCACCACAAACTTCAGTGGAATGATTGAGGCCATTTTTCCCTCCTTTTCATCTCACAATGCTCTGATATCTTCCTCTACTATTTCCTCCTTCAATACAGTCTCTGATAATAAGATGGTCTCCATCTTTGCCAAAGCAACCCCAGCTATATGTACCCTTGATGCCATCCTTCCTGTCTTCTGCCATAGATTGCCCCAACCATCATCCCAATTCTCTCTAATTTCCAATTAATTGCTCCCTATGTACCATCTCCTTTTCTAGTGCCTACAAATTCATCCACATCACCACCATTCTTAAAAGCAAACAAAAACCCCTCAAAACCCTATCACTAAAACCCTGTCATGACTACCAACTATTGCCCTACATCTCTCTGATCTCTCATTCTTTCCTGTTTTCCTCATGAAAGCAATTTACAATTAGTGACTTTACTTTCTCTCTTCATACTCTCTTCTCAGTCCTCTTCGATCTGATTTATGAGCTCAGCATTCAACTGAAACTGCTCTCTCCAAAATTATGAATAATCTCTTAATTGCTAAATCTAATGGCCACTTTTCAATATTCCCTCTTCTTTACTTTTCTGCAACATTTAATACTGCTGACTACTTTATCATCCTAAGAGATGTTCATTTCATTGTCACTAAGGGCAATTGTGGTATGGCTTTCAATATCTTCCCATGTAAAAGACAATGACTAGCCATTAATAGTCTGAATGCTAGCACCATTCAAATATGGTAGGTATGGAATATAATGTTAACTCTGAAGAAGGTTTAAATCATAAGAAAGCCTATGTATGTCACATGGGTTTGAGTCACATTTGAAGCCACATGGTTATGATGCCCTCTGACCCTGAGAAAGGTATGTAAGGTCTGTAGCAACAATGTGGCTAGCGGCTGCTGTAGGGGTATAAGACCCAACAAGACCGGCAACAATACCTGCCAGCACAGGTTCTTTGATCTGCTTTTCTAAGGAAAGCAAGCTTAAGAGATTAACAATCTTACTTTAATCAAACATACAAATATCATTCACTTAGTTCAAGGGGAAAAGCCAGTACCCTGAACTTCAGAACAAATACAAACAGAAATCACAAAGAGAGGCAACATAAACAGATCAAATCACAATACACAGTTACCAAAGAAGCACCAACATCTGGGTTTTTTCAAAGCCAGGGGGCTCCAGCAGCTACTCAGAGTTTCCACACCAACACTCTTCCAGTGAGTGGGAGCCCCAAACAAAATGCTAACCTTTGAGTTTGTATACCCTTCTTAGGGCCCAAAGGCTTCATACCCTAGTCAGCAAAAGGGTGTGGGCCTAGGGCTTTGTACCTAGTAAGACTTAATCAAAGGCACTTGATTACTTTAGCATTCTAAAAGAGAACACAGTAAAAAAAAAAAAAAACAAACAAAGTCCCACCCCACTTAACATGATCTGAAGCTGGCATTTTGTTTTGGGGCTCTCACTCACTGGAAGAGTGTCATGTGATTTGACCTGATGAATCATGGAATCCCCTGGCTTTGAACACTCAGATGTTCATGCTTCTATCTCTAGTAACTGTATGTATTGCTATAGTTAGATAGTTAGAAGCCTGTCTATTGGTTTGTGTTTATTTGCTCTGTTTATATAATGTATGCTTGTACTTTCTATTTATAATATCTCTGAAGTTCGGAGTGTTGGCTTTTCCCCCTGAACTCACTTAATTGTTGATATATGTGTGTTTAATTAAAGTGAGGTAGTTAACCTCTTAAACTTGCTTTCCTTAGGAAAGCAGATCAAAGAATCTGTGTTAGCAGCCCTCCTGTGTGTTGGCATTATTCGTCTCATGCCTCCCCAGCAGCTGCTATCAACATTGTTGTTACATGGACCCATCACTATTGGGGTTGGTGGGACATGAATTTCAGAAGATCAGGGTAGATATACTAGAGAATAGAAAGACCTAGTATGGTCTGGTCCATGGGGTCATAAAGAGTCTCATGTGACTGTATGACTGAATAACAAAAATAAGTTCTTGTTGAATTAGATAAATTGAGTATTTTCTTTTCATTCTATCTCTGGTTTTGGTTTGATTTTTATCTTTACATGGTTGGTCTAACTATACACAGATTTGTAATTTCCTTTCTATTAACATATAATCTAATTCAAGAGTGGGGAACCTGTGGCCTCCAGACCTCATGTGGCCCTCTAGGTCTTCCCCTTTGATTGAATCCAAACTTCACAGAACAAAACCCCTTAATAAAAGGATTTATTCTGTAAAACTTGGATTCAGTCAAAAGGCCATACTTGAGGACCTAGAGAACCATGTGTGGCCTCGAGGCCATAGGTTTGCCCACCCCTGATCTAACTCGTTTGAAGCAATATCATTTGGTGTTCTCCATATCCAAATGTATTTATGATATATAGGTATGATGTTTTAATAAGTATGTGAGCCTTTCCTTTCTGTTATTCCTGCACAATTTTTAAATATAATTTTCACCATCCATCCTTCTGGTCACTTTTGTATTGAATCTTGAAAGTCAATTAATTTAATTTGGAAGATCTTCATCAAATATTTTGTAGATTTTCTCTCTATCCTTATCCTCTACTTATGTTGGCACAAAATGATTTTCATATTCACTTATTTTTTCAAATACTTAGCACAGGCACCACAATATAAAGTGAACAAATGCCCTATAATATAATATTTCTGGGAGAGTACAATGTTTTCGGCTGACACGTGGAGATCCCATCTGGGAATTTCCCTACTCATTCCTTAAGGAAAATGAGAGATTTTCATTGAAGAACCTGTTCTAGTGGAGTGGCTAACCAAAAGAAAGTATAGGCAAGGTTGTTGTCTCAAGAACTATTTGGAGAGGCCGAAGGGGTTGGGTAGATAGTATAATTCCTGGTGGGGGAAGGAAAGAGGAAAGCTATACATATGACCACTAAAGTATGGAGTAATTGATGTTCACATGGACTATTTGTGCCCCACCTGTGGTAGAGGTCATGCTGGTGTGATCAGCCACAGTTGGATGCACTGTAACTTGACTCTAACCTAGTGATGTCATTTTTGTCCACTTTGAGAATGAAGGACAACAACCAAACAGATAGAGAGAATAATATAAAACTGCTTATCACTCTAGCAGAAGAATAACAGCAGAAATTTAAAGAAGAGGAACTAGGGCCTAATGCCCCACCTGCCATAGCTCTTCTCTACCCTGATCTTCTTAAATTCATGGTCCAAATTCATGTTGGTTGTTTCTAGGACACTATCCTCCACTATCTTTCAAAGTCTGTCTAGTTCATATTTGTTATTTCTATGACTCTATCTATCTATCTATCTATCTATCTATCTATCTATCTATCTATCTATCTATCTCATATATGCCATCCCCTTTTCCTTTTAATGGATTTTCCCATTTTTTGTCAAAAGCTTATATTTATTTATTTAATTTATTTTCACCTTTCACTTCCATAAGATTTTGAGTCCCAATTTTCTCTCCTATCCTTCCCTCCCTTGCCCCAAGATAGCATGCAATCTGATAAGGCTCTACATACATATTCATTTTAAACATATTTTTATCATAGGATTCTGAGAAGATGGTGCAGTAGGTCAGAAAATTCCAAGCTCTCAAGATTTTCTCCCACAAAAGAGTAAAAATATCACCTTAAGGCAAACAAAGTGTGGGTGGAGACAAAGAAGAATAGGGGCACAACCAGGATCTTCTTGGGACAATTTGAGAAGATCTGAAGAAAAATTCCAGGACAAGGTTTGGTCCCTGCAAGGAGTAAACACCTCCAGGCTAGGTTCCCTTTTTAACAACAAATGGAAAGCTCTAGGGTTAGTTGGTTTGAAAGGCTGCCTCAGCCACAGCCATGGGAACTTTTCACCCCAGGATAGTGAGGGGAGTTGAGTGTTTGAGTCCAGGAAGATTGAGGGAACCTCTGCTGATGAGGAACTCCAGACTCAGCTGCTGCAAAGAGCAGTGGGGGTAAGAAGGAGCCAGTGCATGCCCAGTGAGTTCAGAAGCAGTGGGGCATAAGGCCCTTGGCTGTGGGAAGTTACAGGAGATTGAAGGTTTGGATTTGGTTCCAGGCTAGAGGGGAAAACCAAAGATCTGGGCAAGAGGCACCATTTCCCATAACCCAGGGCTATAGGCGATTACAAAAATCAAGCTATTACCACATAAAATTGAAAGCTATTACAGGAACAGAGATGACCTGTGCTCATCTTTAGAGGAGGATATTGAAATAAAGAAGCCCCCAAAGAGTAAAGTCAAATGGTCACCTGAGCAAAAAAGAATTTATAGGTCTTAAAAAACGACTTTAAAAATCAAATGACAGAGATGGAGGAAAAACTAAAAAAAAAAAATAATAATAATCCAAGAAAAACAAGAAGTTTATTAAAGGAAAGCCAACCAATTAGAAAAGGAGATCTAGAATCTCAAGAAAGAAAATGACACCTTGAAAATTCTAATTGGCCAAAGTGAAGCCTGTGAAATTATAAGAGATCAAGAAATAATTAAACAAAACACAAATAATGAAAAAATAGAAGAGAAAGTGAAACATCTTATAAGAAAAACAACAGATTTTGAAAATAGATCAAGAGAAAATATAAAAGTAATCAGACTAACTGAAAATTATGATCCAAAAAAGAATCTTGAAACAATAATACAAGAAATAAGTAAAGAAAATTGTCTTGAAGCATTAGAACAAGGCACGAAAGTGAAAATGGAAAAAAATCCATCGATTACTACTTAAAAGAGATCCTATGAGGAAAACTCATAGGAATATCATAGTCAACTTCTGAAACCCCAAGCTCAAGGATAAAATATTAAAAGCATCAAGATAAAAGCAATTTAAATATGATGGTGCCACAATTAGAATTGCACAAGATCTAGCAGCAGAGATATTAAAAGACCACAGGTCTTGGAACATAGTATATCAAACAGCAAAAGAACTGGGGCTCTGGCCAAAAATATTATGCCCTGCAAATTTAAGTATTGTCTTGAATGGAAAAAATGGACATTTGATAAACTCTCAGACTTTCAAGACTTTGTTTAAAAATATCTTGAACTTAATAGAAGATTTGACATGGAAGAACCAAGAGAAATATAAGATCCATACCAAAGACTAACTATAAGGAACTCACAAGGACAGACCACCTTTTATATAATGTAAAATGTATGTCTAAGATCCTTATTACTAATTGGCAAGCTCATAGGAAAGAGGGAGGTAAACATGACTATGATGTGAATTTAAAAAGCAAACCCATTTAGAAACAGCTAAAAAGAGTAACTATTTCATACAAAAGAAGTTCAAGGGGAAGAAACGATACAGAGGAATTAGATGGGGGAGGAAGGCTGGTAGTTCTGGTAATCTATTTTCATTGGGAATGAGGGAACAATAAATATATATTTAGAAGAGTATGAAAGTCTTTGAAATTTAGAAGAATAAAATGGTGGGGGTATAGAGTGGGGGAGGACAAAGGAGGGATTTTTAGAGAGGAAAATGAAGGAATTGGTAAAAGGGGGTATTGAAGGGTGTTTTGATTTATGGGAATGGGAGGATAGGGGAGGGATCCTTGGAGGAAGGTGAGCAAGTAATAGGGGGGCAAGGTAGTTGGTAGAAGTAAAGTAGAGGAATCAAGAGGGTAGGATACAAGAGATACACACAAATATAAAAACAAAGATTAGGAGTAGAGTATGTTTGGGAAAGTATATATCTATATATGTATATGTATATGCATATGCATATGTATTTGTATATATCTATAGCTATAGAGATACATATCTAAATTTTATTGTAGCCTTCAGGGGTGTGGTCAGGGAGGGAAAAAAGAACAAAGTAATAAAGTGCACAGCAGAGAACAAAAGAAAACTCACAAGGAAGCAAAGAAAAGATGGACAATTCTCAATACAACATGCATTATTTATCATATAGGCTTTCTTGAAATGAAAATCCATAGTTATATACCCTGAATCCTCTCTTATGTCCTGCTATGCACATGACATGATTTTTTTCTTCTTTCTTTGTATTCAAGTTTCAATATTTAAGTTTATGACATGCTTTGTTCATTTTCTCTATTCTGTATTTGTGTTCTGGCCCTTGTGTCTAAAATTAAATAAAAAACAACATATTTTCACACTAGTCTTGTTGTAAAGAAGAATTAGAACCAATGGGAGAAACCAAGAAAGAAAGAAGAAAAGAGGGGCATTTACTCCTTGCCTGGCCTGCACTCTGGTCCAAGAGCAAACACAAGCCCTTGAATTGTGAGGGGGGGTTCTCTCTCCACAGCCCCCAATAGCTCCACTGTGCCCATGCTCCTCCTCACCCCAGAGCTGCCACCCAGGACTGGGACCCAGATCAGCCATTCAGTTCTCCCACTATCTATAAGCTGAGAGCTTCAGAAGCAGCAGCCATTCCAGAAGCTGTGGCAGTGGCTTCTGCTGCTGTGGGGTTAGGGCTGGGCCGGTGGCCAGACCAGGATCCCCTCTCATGCGGGTGAGAGAGCTTTCCCACTGACCTTTTTGAGACAAATCCAATGAGAGTAAGGTTCGAACAGTGCTCATCCCACCTTCTTTCCCTCTACTGTAACAGAGACTATTATTTCTTCTACTCTAGGAGAGATTTATTATTTTCACTTCTTCATGTGCTATAATTAACCCATTCTGCCTCACTCTTCCCTCTTCTCCCAGTACAATCCCCCTTTTCACCCCTTAATTTTCCATCAAAGTTAACTTATACCTGAAGCCCCTGTCTATATATAGTCCCTCAAGCTACCCTAGTAGATACACAGTTCTTAAGAGTTATAAGTATCATCTTCCAATGTAGGGATGTAAACAATTTCACTTCATTGAGTAACATGTTGTGTTTTTTTCTTTCCTTTTTAATGCTTCTCTTGAGTCTTGTATTTGAAAGTCAAATTTTATCTTTTGCTCTAGTCTTTTCATCAGGAAACTTTGAAAGTCCCCTATTTCACTGAATATCCATTTTACCCCCTAGCAGATTATGCTCAATTTTTCTGGGAAGTTGATTCTTGATTGTAATCCAAGCTCCTTTGCCTTCCAGAATGTTATATCCCAAGCCCTTCAATCCTGTTACATAGAAGCTGTTAAACCCTGTGTAATCCTGATTATGACTGGTGGATATTTGAATACTTTCCAGCTGTTTGCAGTATTTTCTCCTGGCATTTTGTTATAATATTCCTGGGAGTTTTCATTTTGGGATCATAGAAAGTGAACAGTGGATTCTTTCAATTTGTATTTTACTCTCTGCTTCTAGAATATCAGGGCAGTTTTCCTTGATAATTTCTTGAAAGATGCAGTCATTATTAATGTCAAATAAGAAACACAGTAAGGAGGTATAAGCTTATCTCTGTGATGGAGGAGAGATTTGGTGCAGAGTTGAAGGTAGAGAGAAATCATTTCTGGATGATGCTACATTCTTGTTTGTGGATATTGTGCTTGTTGTACCTTTGTAATATTATCAAGCTTCTTTGAAAAGATCTGTAGCCATTTGAAAGAATGGCTTCAATTGGCTTAACAAGCTATGATGTATGAGTGTAATGGAATACTATTATGCTATAAGAAATGATAAGCTGGTAGACTTCAGAAAAACCTGAAAAGACTTATATGAACTGATGCTGAGTGAGGGGAGGAGAACCAGGAGAACATTGTACACAGCTACAGCCACATTGCATGATGACTAATTTTGATAGACTTACCTGTTCTCAGCAATGCAAGGTTCTGAGACAACTTGAAAAGATGGAAAATTCTATCTACATCCAGAGATAGAATTAAGGAGTCTGAATACAGATCAAAGCATAGTATTTGCTCTCGCTCTCTTTTTTGTTTGGTTTCTTCTTTCTTGTAGCTCATTCCATCAGCTCTAATTTTTCTTTGCACACGACTAATGTGAAAGTATGTCCAATGTGAATGTCTATGTAGAACCTATATTGCATTGCATGCTGTCACAGGGAGGGGGAAGGGAAAGGAAGGAGAAAGAGAATATTTAAATTCAAAAGCTAGTGGAACTAAATGTTGTAAACTAAAAATAAATAAATAAAATTAAAAAAAAAGAATGGCCTCACCAACTAGTTGATGAGAATAATCTATTGCCCAGATTATGAATCTTGGTTTAGATGGACAACCAATACAGTTTGTTCATCAATATCTATATCTGGGACAGACAATGTAGATGGATGAGTGGTCCCAGAGTTGAACAGGGGGAAAAAGTATAAGCTAAATTGCTTTAGGTAGTTGCAAAATTTCTAAATGACCCAAACTTTCCAACACAACACAAGCTCATTGTTTTGATATAAACATACTTATAGGGTTGTTGTGTGGCAGTTAATCCACTAGTATTTACCAAGCACACACTCTGTGCAAAAATGAATAGAGAAAGTGAGTAACACCTCTAGCATTTTGGGTAAATGAGGTGAATTTATGGCAAGATAGGGACATGAATCATTTAGGATGAGCAGGCATGGTTGGATTGTAATAGTCATCACGGAAGCAAACTTCTACATCAATGAGAAAACAGATCCATTTGAGCATTTCAGTATGGATCATCAGAGTAGTTGAAGAAAATGTTTCAGGACACCCATAGTGGATATTTGATAGTCTGCTTTTACTAGTGCCATCCAAACTGACCTTGTTCCTTTTTATTGATCCACCAACAAACATTTAATAACTTTGTTTAATGAGAAGACAAGTCTAATTGGAAAAGACTTTGATGTTGGGAAAGAGTGAAGGCAAAAAGGAAAAGGGGAAAGCTGAGGATGAGAAGGATAGATAGTATCATGGAAACAATGAGCATTAACTTGGATAGATTTTGAGAGACAGTGGAAGATAGAAGTGCTATGTTCCATGGGGTCATGAAGAGTCAGATATGACAGAACAACTCAACAACAAATTAGCTTTTGACTCTCCAGATTACTTTTATGCCTCTACTTTAGGAGACTCCTCATGCTGAATATGTCTTTAAATGTGTGACTTCCTTTTGTGATTGGTGAGCTCCCTCTAGAATGTCTATTTGAGGATGTACGCATGCCAGCCATGCTCACTTCCAACCAGGGCCAATTCTCTGGACTCTTTTTTTTTTGCTTTGCCCTTATATGGGTACTTCCACTCTCCTTGGTTACTTTAGTTCTCTTTTAGCTGTTGCCTTACTTCATTAAAATGTAAGCCTCTAGAGGGTGGGGACTTCTTGGTTTTGTTTCCCCAGGACTTAGCACAGTACCTGGTATGATTATTGTTGTAATCATTAGATTAGATTAGATATAATCATTAGATTAGATTAGAAAGCAGAATCCAACAATATGTTGTTTATAAGAAACATACCTGAAATAATGTACACACAGAATATTTAAAAAAGGACTGGATCAAAATCTATTATATGTCAAATGGACTCAAAAAGCCAGCAGTAGCAATCATGATCTTAGAAAAGGCAACAATAAAAATAGAAATGATTGAAAGAGATGAATGGAGAAATTATATTATTCTTATAGGCACTGGAGATAATAAATATAAAATGTACATGTGTACAATATATGTAAACATATATTCACACATATATACATACATACACATATGTACACACATGTGTGTATGTATATGTGTGTGTATAGTGTATGTATGTGTGCATGCCTTGAAGAAATTATGGACCATATTTAGAACTTCTGTAGCTAATTCTGTTCAACTGACAATGTTGTGAAGAGGAGGTGCTCTGGTTGCTTGTGGAGCCATTCAAAATGTCCTAAAACTTCAGCCATATCCTCATTATTTAAGATAATTTGAATAGGTCACTGACTCCTTTGATTCACTAATTTTAAGGGGAAATTTTTTGAAAATATATAAATCAATACAAAGTATTTTTTCTTCAAAAAGAGAAATAGGAAAAGCAAATTGCCAGAATCTTTTCATCTTCCTCCAGCTTTTGACAATGATGGTCATTCTCTTCCCTTGTATACTCTCTTATCTTGAGGCTTTTATGACTCTGCTCTCTAATGAGTTTCCTCAGAATGGAGACACTAAGAATAAGGACAGCTGGGAAAGTCTTCTTTCAGAAGGTGGCACTTTCAATGAGATTTGAAGGGAAACTAGGTGATGGAGATGAAGAGGGAGAGCATAATAGGTAGGGGAGACCATCAGTGGAAATGCTTTGGAGTTGGGAAATGGAATGCGGTATACAAAGAAGAACAAGGAGGCCAGTGTCACTAGATATCAGAATATGCAAAGTGGGGTAGGATATAAGAAGACTGGAAAAGTAGGAAGGGTCAAAGTTAAGAAGGCCTTTTAAAGCCAAGGCTCTGACCCGGGTTCTGTTCTCTTCTCCCTCTATACTATTTCACTTGGTGATCCTATCAGTTTCCATGGATTCAATTGTCTTGTCTTTGGAAATAATTTTCTATTAATTGAACCATAACGCTCTTCTGACCTCTAGTCTTACATCTCTGTCTACTGAATATCTTAAATTGTATACATCATAGACATTTTATTTTATTTTCATGTCTGAATTCTCTTTCAGTTCCTTCTCCTTCCCCATTGATAAAGCAAGAAAAAGAAAATACATTATAAACACGTGTAGCCAAGCAAAATAAATTCCTGTATTGACCATGATGCCCTTTCAAAAATTACCCCAAACACAAGCCTTAACTTGTACTTAGAGCCTATCACCTCTTTGTCTAGAAGGGGAAAGCATGTTTCATCACGAGTCCTTTGCAATGGTGGTGTTTCCACAATATTGGCTAGCAGCTTCTGTGGGGGTGAAAGATCCACCCACAGTCAGCACTCAGAAAGCTGCCGACAGCACAGGTTCTTTTGATCTACTTAACTAAGGTAAGCAAGGCGAAGGGGTTGACAAGCTTACTTTAGTTCAGGACACAAATATCATTCACTTAGTTCACGGGAAAAAGCCAGCCCCCTGAACTTCAGAGCAAAATACAAACAAATTACAAACATCAACAGACAGACCCAATACAATTCATAGTTACCAACATCTAGGTTCAGCCTGGGAGCTCAGAACAAAGGCTGGCCCAGAGTCACATGCCACCACTGCTGTGGCAAAGAGATCCAAGGAAGAGGAGGCCAAGCCCTGGTTTTATATCTTTTTCAGTGTCAGGGATGAGTCACACATGCAACTCACCCACGTGACCTAAAATTGTCACAAGGAGGTGACTTAAACCCATGTGGTCTAAGAGCCTCTGCTGTCCCAGACATGTAAACTAGGCCCTCCCTGGAGTTAGCCCTACCTTGGGCCCCACCTTAGTTGCCAATCCACACCCACTAAGATTTTACTCCTTAATAGGGGTTTGGGCCTGGGGCTTAGCACCGAGCAAGGCTCAAGGAAATACACTGAATTACTCAAAGGAAATAAAAGACCAACTAAGTGCAAAGAGCCCATTTTGCTTACCAACACAAGTGGTTGATCATTTTGCTAATTGTGTTTGTTTGTTTCAAAGTTGTTTGTCCTTACAATATTTTAGTTATTGTATAAATTGTCTTCCTAGTTTGGCTTACTTCAATTTACATCAACTTATGTGTCTTCTCAGGTTTTTCTGAAATCATCCTTTTCATAGTTAGCATACTGATATTCTATCACATTCATATGCCCTAATTTATTCAACTTCTCCCCAATATAGAGGTACCCCTTCAATTTCTAATTCTTTGCTACCACAAAAAGAGCTGCTATAAACATTTCATTGATATGAGTACTTTTCTTCTTTCATTGTCCTCTTTAGGATATACATTTTGTACTGCTGGGTCAAATGGTATGTTTGAATTAACAGAATTTTGAATGCACTTTGAACATAGCTGGAAGAGTCCATAGCTCTACCAAAAATTCATTGTTGGTAAAATATAAACAAATGAATAAACAAACAAATAAATAATATCTGTTTTCCCACTGCCCCTCCATCAGTTGTCATTTGCTTTTTTAGTCATCATTGCTGATCTGATGAGTCTGAGTTGTTTCAATTTGGATTTCTCTACTTTCTAATGATTTCAAACATTTTTAAATATGGTTGTCAACATTCTGAATATTTTCTTCAAAAAACTGTCTGCTCATAGCCTTTGAATGATTGGAGAAAGGCTCTAATTCTCATAAGGGTTGCCTCAGTTCCCTATATTTCTTAGAAATGAGACCTTCAACAGAGAAACTTGAAAAAAAAATTCCATTTCCCCATTTTTTGCTTCTATTCTAATTTTAGCTGCATTAATTTTTATTGTGTACAAACTTTTAAATATCGTGTAATCAACATTGTCAATTTTACCTCCTGCGATCAGAAGAAAGGTTATGGCTGGAGTAATATAGAATTATTTGCATAGGGATGATAATAGCATCCATGTGGATAGATACAATCACCAAATGAAATAATATATAGAAGGAGAAGAGAATAGGATCCAGGTCAGAGCTTTGGCTTTTAAAGGCCTTTCTAACCTTGACCCTTTCTACTTTTCTAGTTTTCTTATTTTTTGTAACATGAATATGCACATACCGCTGTGCTATGTGCATATACATTTTTCTCATATAATTAACTCTGCAGTCACTGAGACATCCTGTAATGCAATGCTTTTCAATTTACTATTTCTATAGCATACACTATTGATGGAATTCTGGGTCAATTATGCATGTTCTGCTAAATGCTAATGTTTGTTTGTTCTCTTATTTAATTACAGAGGCTAAAGGAACAATAAATAATTTTGCATGTCACTATAAAATTCCATATTCCAGGAAGGAATGTTACTTTAGAGCTTTAATGACATGGAGAAATGCATGATGAGGATTGATGTTTGTTGCATTCATAGGGAATCTCTGGAACTTAAATTGTGACAGTGAGCACTGAGCTCTATGTGAAGGGGGCTGAACTAAGAGACTGCATGGCTGTTTGTTCTGGAATTTTAAGAAGAGTTGATTAGGCTCCCATCCTGTGAGTCTGAAGGAGAGCCAAAGAAGCTCCCAACCTGGAAATTTGAACCGAGAATCAAACAGACCACCAGGAATTGGTGCTAGGTAATGGGTCATAAATCAAGGAATTTGAGTTATATTTTTTCCACTTTAGGTTAACTGGAAGATGCAACCAACTCTGGATACTACTTACCTCTACCACTAGAACAATCATAGGATTAAGCCCCCACAATACCACCCAGGGCTAGGATAAGGGAAAATTCTTTTCCTTGAATTTTCTGAGATTGACAGTAGCCATACTTTCCATTCATTCTTCTATCTTTCTAAGCTTATTCATTTTCTTTTCCTGAATAACTCCTTTTTTCTAAAATTTTCTGTTTTTTAAAGTTACATTTACATATACAGTTTCGATTAGTACTAATTTTTTTATTTTTAAAATATTTAATTATTAGTTTTCAACATTTACCTTCATAAAATTTTGAGTTTTAAATTTTTCCCTCTCTTTCCTTTTCTACCTTCCCAAGATGGAATGCAATCCATAGGGCATGCATGTATAATCATATAAACATATTCCCACATTAGTCGTGTTGTAAAAAAGAATTGGAACCAAAGGGAAAATACAAGAAAAAGAAAAAAAAGGAAAAATGGTATGCTTAAATCTGCATTCGAACTCTATAGTTTTTTTTTTCCTCTGGATGTGGATAGCATTTTGCATCATGAGTCTTCTGGAATTGTCAGATCATTGCATTACTGAGAAGTAAGCCTAATAAAGTTAGTCCTTGCACAATGTTGTTGGTACTGCATACAATGTTCTCCTGATTCTGCTCACATCAGCATTAGTTCATGCAAGTCTTTCTAGGATTGCCTGAAGTCTGTCTGTTCATCATTTCTTGTGGAACAATAGTATTCCATTACATTCATATACCACAACTTGTTTAGCCATTCCCTGATTGATAGTAATCCCCTCAAATTCCAATTCTTGTCCACCACAAAAAGAGCTGCTATAAATATTTTTGTACATGTGGGTCCTTTTCCCATTTTTATGGTCTCTTTGGGATACAGACCTAGAAGTGTCATTGCTGGATCAAATAGCCTTTTGAGCATAGTTGGAAATTGCCCTCCAGAATGTTTGCATCAGTTCATAACTTCACCAACAGTGCATTAGTGTTCCAATTTTCCCTCATCTCCAACATTTATCATTTTCCTGTTTTGTCATGTTAGCCAATCTGACAGATGTGATGTGGTATCTCGGAGTTGTTTTGATTTGCATTTCTCTAATCAAAAGTGGTTTAGAGCATTTTATATGACTTTATGTCATATTTTATATGACTTTAATGTCCTCATCTGAAAACTTTCTGTTCATATCCTTTGACCATTTGCCAATTGGAGAATAACTTTTATTCTTATAAATTTGACTCAGTTCTCTATAAATTTTAGATATGAAGGCTTTATCAGAGATGCTGGTTGTAAAAATTGTTTACCAAATTTCTGCTTCCCTTCTAATCTTGGTGGCATTGATTTTGGGTGTGCAAAACCTTTTCAATTTAATATCATCAAAATTATCCATTATGCATTTCATAATTTTCTTCATATTTTTATTATTTAATATTTTTAGTTTTCAATATTGATTTCCACAAGATTTTGAGTTACAAATTTTCTCCCCATTTCTACCCTCCCCTCCACTCCAAGAAGGCATATATTCTGACTGTCCCTTTTCCCAGTCAGTCCTCTCTTCTGTCACCCCATTCCCCCCCCCCCCATCCTCTTTCCCCTTACTTTCTTATAGGGCAAGATAGATTTCTGTGTCCCATTGCCTGTATATTTTATTTCCCAGTTCCATGTAAAAACAACTTTTTTGAGCATTTGTTTTTAGAACTCTGAGTTCCAAATTCTCTCCCTTATTTGCTCCCCACCCACCCTCCTTGAGAAGGCAAGCAATTCAAAACAGGCCATACATGTATCATTGTGCAAAGCACTTCCGTAATAGTTATGTTGTGAAGGACAAACTATGTTTCCCTCCATCCTATCCTGCCCCCTTTATTCAATTTTGTCCCTTTTTGAAAGGGTATGCTTTTGATGACTTGTTCCCCCAATCTGCCCTCTCCTCTATCATCCCCCGTTTTATCCCCTTTCCCCTACTTTCCTGTGGGGTAAGATACCCAATTGAGTGTGTATGTTATTCCCTCCTTAAGTCAAATCTGATGAGAGCAAAATTCACTCATTCCCTTCCTGCCCCCTCTTCCCTTCCAATAGAACTGCTTTTTCTTGCCACTTTATGTGAGATATTTAACTCCATTCTGCTTCTCCCTTTCTCCTTCTCCCAATATATTCCTCTCTCACCCCTTAATTTTACTTTTAAAAATATCATTCCTTCATATTCAACTCACCCTGTGCCCTTTTGTACGTATATATATATGCATATATCTGAACATATGTAAACATATACATACATATACATACACACATACACATATACACGAATATATATGAATATACATATATATGAATACATGTATATATATATAAATATATATATTTCCTTCAACTACCCTAATACTGAGAAAGGTCTCATGAATTACAAATATCATCTTTCCATGTAGGAATGTAAACAAAATGGTTCAACTTTAGTAAATCCCTTATGATTTCTCTTTCTTGTTTACCTTTTCACGCTTCTCTTGATTCTTGTATTTCAAAGTCAAATTTTCTATTCAGCTCTGGTCTTTTCATTAAGAAAGCTTGAAAGTCCTCCATTTTATTGAAAAATCCGTATTTTGCCTTGAAGTATTATACTCAATTTTTCTGGGTAGTTGATTCTTGGTTTTAATCCTAGCCCCTTTGACTTCCAGAATATCATATTCTAAGCCCTTTTATCCCTTAATGTAGAAGCTACTAGGTCTTTTGTTATCCTGATTGTGTTTCCACAATACTCAAATTGTTTCT
Organism: Phalanger gymnotis; assembly: GCA_028646595.1. Lineage (NCBI taxonomy): Eukaryota > Metazoa > Chordata > Mammalia > Diprotodontia > Phalangeridae > Phalanger > Phalanger gymnotis. Next base: position 18,026,610 of record CM053625.1, read on the forward strand.
TTCTGGCTGCTTGCAATCTTTTCTCCTTGACCTGAGAACTCTGGAATTTGGCAACAATATTCCTAGGAGTTTTCTTTTTGGGATCTTTTTCCAAGAGGTGATTGGTGGATTCTTTCAATTCCTATGTCACTCTCTGGTTCTAGAATACCTGGACAGTTTTCCTTGACATTTTTTTTGAAAGATGATATCTAGGCTCTTTTTTTGATCATGGTTTTCAGGTAGCCCAATACTTGTTAAATTATCTCTCCTGGATCTATTCTCCAGATCAGTGGTTTTCCCAAAGAGATATTGTACATTGTCTTCCAGTTTTTCATTCTTTTTGTTCTGTTTTATAATATCTTGATTTCTCATAAAGTCACTAGCTTCCACTTGCTCCAATCTAATTTTGAAGGTAGTATTTTCTTCAGTGGTCTTTTGGACCTCCTTTTCCATTTGCCTTTCAAGGCATTCTTCTCCTCATTTGCTTTTTGGAACTCTTTTGCCATTTGTGTTAGTCTATTTTTTAAGGTGTTATTTTCTTCAGTATTTTTTGGGTCTCCTGCAGCAAATCACTGGTTTGTTTTTCATGATTTTCTTGCATCACTCTCATTTCTCTTCCCAATTTTTCCTTTACTTCTCTTACTTGATTTTCCAAATCCTTTTTGAGCTCTTCCATGGCCTGAGACTAATTCATATTTTTCTTGGTGGGCTTTTAATGCAGGCTTTTTGACTTTGTTGACTTCTTCTGGCTGTATGTTTTGGTCTTCTTTGTCATCAAAAAGATTCTATAGTCTGAATATTTTTACACTGCCTGTTCATTTTCCCAGCCAACTACTTGGCCCTTGAGCTTTTTGTCAGTGTGGGACTGCTTTTAGAGTAGAGAGTACTTTGTCCCAAGATTTAGGGGACTTTTTGCTGCTATTTTCAGAGCTATTTCTTGTCCCCAGTCACTGCAAGCTCTGCCACACCAGTGCTTCTCCTAACCCAAGAACTGCCAACCAGGACCATGACCTAGATCAAGCAGGGCAAAGCAAGAGAACCCTGCCTCTTTAGCAACAAAGCAGTCACTGCATTCCCGTTATGATTTGCTATTTGATTCCTCCCACCGTTTGTGCTAGGGACTCTGAAATCAGCTGATGCTGGAGCTCTGGAAGCAGCCACAGGAGCTTCTTGCTGCTGCCACCAGGCCACTTCTGTCATCCTGGGGCTGGGGCCAGACCACGTGCTTTTCTCACCCTGATCTAGCAGTTTTCCTATTAAACTACTCTGTTGTCTTTGGTGTTTGTGGTTTGAGAAGTATGAGAAATCTGGTAACTGCCAAAGTTCAGTGATTCAGGGCCTTGAGGCCTGTTCCACCTAACTCCCATTCTGGTTGGTCCTGGCACGGTGTGACAGACCCTTCCCAGATACCATCCAGGCCATCTTGGGTTGGTGACTTATTTCCCTCTGTTATGTTGTGAGTTCTATAACTCTAGAATTTGGTCAGATCCATTTTTACAAGTGTTTGGAGGGATTTGGGAGAGAGCTTAAGTGAGTCCCTATTTTCCACCTGCCATCTTGGCTCTGCCCCTCAATAATGTTCTCTATCTCTTGTTTTGTCATAAATTATTCTCTTCTCCATAAATCTGACAGGTAAATATTCCTTGCTCTATTAATTTGCTTGAAGTATCAGCCTTTATATCTTGGTATATGGCATAAGATTTGTGGCTATGCCCAATTTCTGCCATGCTATTTTTGTTCTTTTTCTAGCTTTTTAAGTTGCATGTCCATTTCATTAATCTCCTCTTTCTCTATTTTATTCATGTCAACATTTAGAGATATAAAATTTCCTCTAAGAACTGCTTTGGCTGCATCCCATAAGTTTTGGCACTTTGTCCCATTATTGTTAATTCTCTTGGATGAAGGTGTTGATTGTTTCTATGATTTGTTGTTTGACCCACTCATTCTTTTGTATTAGATTATCTAGTTTCCAATTACTTTTCAATTCATCTTTCTATGGCCCTTTATTACCTGTAATTTTTATTGCCTCATGGTCTAAAAAGGATGCATTTAATAATCCTGCATTTCTGCATCAGATTGTGAGGTTTTTATGCCCTGGTACATGGTCAATTTTTGTGTGGGTGCTATGCACTGTTGAGAAGAGGGTATATTCTTTTCTTTCCACATTCAGCTTTCTCCAGAGGTCTACCATATCTAACCTTTTTTAAAATTTTATTCACTTCTTTAACTTCTTTCTTGTTTATTTCATGGTTAGATTTATCTTATTCTGAGAAGAGAGATTTAGGTCCCCCACTAGTACAGTTTTGTTGTTGATTTCTTCTTGTAACTCATTAACTTCTCTAAGAATTTGGATGGTCTATCACTTGGTGCATATATGTTTAGTGATGATATTATTTCATTGTCTATGGTACTTTTAGTGGTATGTAGTTTCCTTCTTTATCCCTTTTAATTAGATCTATTTTTGTTTTTACTTTTTCTGAGATAAGGATTGCTAATCCTGCTTTTTTGTCCCTTCAGCTCAAGCATAATACATTATGTTCCAGCCTTTTACCTTCACTCTGTGTGGATCTCTCTGCTTCAAATGTGTTCCTTGTAAATAACATATTGTATGGTTGTGGTTTTTAATCCACTCTGCTCTCCACTTCCATTTTATGGGAGAGTTCATCCCATTAACATTCACAGTTATGATTTCTGAGTCTTTCTCTCTTTTTTCCTTTTCACTCCTTACTACTGTTTTGCTTCTGACTACTGCCTCCCTTAATCTACCCTCCCTTCTAGCAGCCCCTCTACTTTTTCTTTCTTCTATTGTGTCTTTCTTCCATTCTTCCCTTCCTTCTATCTACCCTCTCCTTTTCTATCCTCTTATCCGTTCTACTTCCTGTGCAGTGAGATAGATTTCTATACACAACTGAATGTATATGTTATTCCCTCTTTGAGCCAAACACAATGAGACCAAGATTCAAACAATGCTTGCCTCCCTCCCTTTATTTCCTCTAGTGTGATAGGTCTTTATGCCATTTCATGTGATGTAATTGACCTTTTTCTGTCTCTTTTTCTTCTCCCAGTACGATCTTTTTCTAACCCATTAACTAATTAATATTTTTATTATCACATAAAAGTCAACTTACACCCACACTCTGTGTTGTTGTAAACCCCTTCTAAATGTTGTAATAATGATACAATTCTAAAAAGTTACAAGTATCTTTTTATATAGGGATGTAAACAGTTTACCCTTATTTAATAACATTTGTCTTTTTTTTTTCTTTTCTGTTTACATTTTAATGCCTCTCTTGATTCTTGTATTTGAAGATCAAATTTTCTGTCTGGTGTTTTCATCAAAAAGATTTGGAAGTCCCTTATTTCATTGAATATCCATCTCTTCTCCTGAAAGATTATGTTCAGTTTTAATGAGTACTTGATTTTTGGTTGTATTCTAAGCTCCTTTGCCTTACAGAATATAACATTCCAAGCCCTTTGATCCTTTAAGGAAGAAGCTGCTAGGTCCTGCATAATTCTGACTCTAGTTCCCTGATATTTAAATTGTTTCCTTCTGGCTGCTTGCAGTATTTTCTCCTTGACCTGACAATTTGGGAATTTGGCTACAATATTCCTTGGCATTTTGAATTTGTGATCACTTTCAGGAGGTGAACAGTGGATTCTTGCAATCACTATTTTATCCGCTGGTTGTAGGAGCTCAAGGCAGATTTCCTTGATGATTTCTTGAAAGATGCTGCCCAGGCTCTTTTTTTGATCATGGTTTTCAGGTAGATCAATAATTCTTAAACTATCTCTACTGGATCTATTTTCCAGGTCAATTATTTTTCTAAAGTAGTATTTTACATTTTCTTCTATTTTTTCATTCTTTTGATTTTGTTTGACTAATTCTTGATGTGTCATAGAGTCATTAACTTCCACTTGCCCAATTCTAATTTTTAAGGAATTATTTTGTTCAATTAACTTTTGTAACTCCTTTTCCATTTGGCCAATTTTACCTTTTAAGCATTTCTTCTCTTCAGTACATTTTTGTACCTCCTTTTCCATTTGGCCAATTGTATTTTTTAAAAAGTTATTTTATTCAGTCAACTTTTGTCCTTCCTTTTCTAAGCCATTGAGTCTCTCTTGCATACTTTACATTTATTTTCCCAATTTTACTTCTACCTCTCTTATTTGACTTTTAAAATCCTTCTTGAGCTCTCCCAAGAAAGTTTTTTGGGCTTGGGACTAATTCATATTTCCCTTTGAGATTTCATATATAGGCATATTGACAATGTTGTCCTCTTGTGAACTTGTGATTTTTTTAGTTTTTAAATTTTTTTTTTGAATTTGTGTTTTGATCTTCCCTTTCACCATAATAATTCTCTTTGGTCAGTGTTATTTACTGCTTTTCACTCATATATTTACCTGTTTCCTGGCTTTTAAAATTGAGTTCTCCTGCTCAAACACAGAGGGACTATCTCAAGCTTCTTGTGCTGTGGGTCAGGGGCCTGGTCACTGGCTTTGAGAGCTCGGGCCTCACATTCTGGTGACTGGAGGGTGTATGGGTGTGGCAGCTTACCTGGTGCTGGTGGCCTTGTCTAACATGTGCTGAGGCCAGGTGGTGTTTTTCTGTGTTTACCCAGTGCTGCCCTGAAGCTTGGGGAGGTTAGCCACTGGAGAATGCCTGCCTACTTGGGGCTCTGCTGGTGCATGTGGTGGTTCTCTGAGCTGTAGTCAGTTGGGACATCTGCCATCCTGGGGTGCATTTGCCTTTCTACATAAGTAGACCTTTCTTCATGATCCACCAAGTTTGCCAGGGTAAAAGACTGCTTCTCCCTGTCTTTCCACTATCTCCACTGTTCCAGGACTTTTTGGGTTTTTTAGAAGTCAATAAGTGTGAGAGTGATTTACTTCTTACTCTACCATCTTGGCTCCCAGAAGTCTAAAACCAAATTTTATAGAAAAAATATTGTTCTTCACTGTTTTTGGATTCATGTTTGTCCCCAATTATGAACAGGGTACTGCAAGTGAAAGAGAAACAGTGCTGTTAATGAAAGACAGAGAGAAAGACAAAGATCCTGCCCCACTATCAAAAAAAAAACACTAGGATTTTATCCTTGTCAGGGACTTAAAGCTAACAATGAGAGAAGATTTTATGGTTTTAATAATTTTATAAATTTCCCAAAGAACTAAGTTGGAACTGTGTTTTTTCCTTACTTTGTCCAAAGCTAAAAACAAATCAGAAGACCATTTTTGCTAGCTTGGTAAGATCCAGCTATCAGGACATGCGGTATCACCCATAGCTTTCTCTCTGTAAGTATACAATTGAGAATAGTGACTAGGGAGGAGAAAGGGGGAAAAGGTACTACTAGTTCTCAGCTAAAACCACTCACATTCCAAAGTTGAGGGTCAGAGAAAAGAATGAATGCTGTTGGTATTTTTTTTTCTTTTTGGCTTCATCTCTACCTATGAGATATACCCCAAAAAGCACAGAAGAGTATGGGAAAAGTGGCATCCTGTAGGGATTCATACTGTCAGTAATCAAGATGATACAAGTTATAGAAACATCCCCTTTGCTGCTGAAACAAGATTTAAAATACTCTAAAGCAGAGATGGGAAACCTATTGCCTCAAGGCCACATGTGACCCTCTAGCTTCTCAAGTGCAACTTTTGACTGAATCAAACTTCACAGAACAAGTCCCCTTAATAAAAGGATTTGTTCTGTGAAGTTTGGATTCAAAGGGCTGCATTTAAGGACCTAGAGGGTCACATGTGGCCTTGAGGTTGCAAATTCCCCACTCTTGCTCTATAATGATCATCTGTGCCAACACAAACAGGATTTCAAATAAACAAATAAACACCTCTGGTTATTTTTGATTTCAGTTCAAACATTTATTCAGTGCATACTATATGAAGCATTGTATTAAAAAATAGGCATGGAGGGAAAGGTAAAAAACAGACCCTTTCTCTTGAGGAGCTCATTGTCCAATGGCAGAGATAGGCAAACAACTACTCACAAGCAAACTATATTCAGAAAAAATAGGAAAATATCAATAGAGGGAAGTTACTAGATTTAAGTTTAAATTTATAAAAGGGACTAGGAAAGTCTTCCTGTAGAAACTGGGATTTTAGCTGATACTTGAAGGAAGCCAGGGAATCCGGGAGGCATAGATGAGGGAGAGCACTCAAAAATAGAGGAAGGGCTAGTGAAAATGCTCAGAGTCAGGAGATGGAGTTTCTTACTCCTGGAATAGTGAGGAAGCCAGTGTCACTGCATAGCAAAAATATGTGCATAACAGATGGATGACAGAGTATGTTATGTGTATACTCTGTAGTGTGAATGAGTTTATGTGTGAGGGATAAGAAGACTAGAAATATAGGGGGAGACAGGTCACAAAGGGTTCTGAATCCCAAATAGAGGATTATATATTTGATTTTTAGGTGATAAGGAACCACTGGGGTTTGATGAGTAGATGGGTAATATTGTCAAATCTGTACTTTATGAAGATCATTTTGACAGATGAGTGGAAGATGGACTGGAGTGAGAAGAGATTTGTGGCAGGCTAACTAACCCCTAGGCTATTGCAATAGTTGATATGTGAGGTGGTAAGGGCCTTCACAGGGGGTACTGGGAGTGTCAGAAGAGAAAGGGGGATGTATATGAGAGTAATTAGCCTTAGCAATAGATTGGACATCGTGGGAGAGAGGTGAGAGGGAATATAAAGTCAACACTTATGTTGTAAGCCTGGATGACTGGGAAGATAAACTAACAACAGAAGTTAGGAAATGAGGAGGGTTAGGGGAAAAATGATGAGGTCAGTTTTGGCTATGTGTCTAAGTCATCTAGTTCAAGACGTCCAGTTGGCAGTTGGAGATGCAAGACTCCAGGTTAGGAGGAATATTAGGGCTGGATAAGTAGATTTGGAAATAATTAGCATAGAGTTAATTGAATACATGAGAGTTAATGGGATCCCAAGTAAAAAAGCAAAAAGGTTGATGAGAAGACAGTCCAGTACAGAGCCCTGTGGGACACCCATGTTTAGCAGGCAAAACCTAGATGAAGATCTAGTAAAGGAGATAGAAGAGAGGATGGATATATAGGAAAAGAACCAAGGGAGAATCGTGTCCCGAAAATCTAAAGAGAAGAGAATATCAAGGAGAAGAGGGTGATTTCTATTGTCTAAGACTACTAGAAGGATGAGGAGTAATAAAAGTCTATTGAATTTGCAAGTAAGAGATTAGTAGTAACTTTAGAGAAAGCAGTTTCAGTTGAATATTGGTCAGAATCCAGAATGTAGAGGATTAAGGAAAGTGAGAAGAGGGGAAGTGCCAGGATCTATTACAGATGACCTTTCTAGAAACACCACTCTTTCTGAGTTCTACCAATGATCATTGGTTACTTTGGAGAAAACAGTGCAGTTGAACGTTATCTGTGGGATGGAAGGTGAGAGAAAGAACATCAAGAATGAAACATTCTTATAGACAATTTCTGAATTCACAGACTGCTGATATTTCCCATCCTTTACAAGATTTAAGGTAATAGTAGGATAGTAAGTGCCTATAACAGCAATATTTCCTTATATACTCCTTGTCCAGGGCCAGAACTTATCTTAGGATATAATCAGGTCTGAATCCACAGGTGGATACAAGTAGCTGCACCTAGGCAGATTACCTTCCTTTTGTTGTTCCTTTGCTGACTTTTAATATTTCCTGATCTTTTAAGTCTTGCATTAGATCTTCTTGTCCCATACCCTCGTATTTCACCCAAACAGAAGTGTACTCTTCTTTTGAGGCAATCAAGGTTAAGCGACTTTGATTGCCTGTCTGAGGCCAGATTTGAATTCAGGTGCTTCTGACTCAAGGGACAATGCACTGCACTATCCACTGCGCCATCCACTGTACCATCTAGCTGTTCCCTAGAAGTGTAGTCTTTTGCAAAGCCTCTTGTTTAGTTGTCACTTTGGGACCATTTGTACACTGTAAAGAAATGACTCAGCACATGAGTTTAAACTATTCACTTTCCAAATATTAGATTATACCTATCTCAAATTTGCTTAAGATATGCTGGATAAGAAATAACTCTCCCTTCCAAAAATTTAGGTTACAATTCAAGTGCTATTTGAAGAGGCATTTCAAAATATTGAATATGGGCATTTTCCTGATGCCCAGGAACAGTGCTGTTGTTGTATATTTTAGCTCTTTTATGATGAGAGCTCTATATAAGGTGAGATGGACATTTAAGAAAATATCAGCTTTTTTCTCAATACTGGTACCCTCTCAAGCAATAGTCTCATTTTTTTCCTCTTCAGTAACAAACTTCATTTGGTACCTATACTTTCTCATGAAATTATCATTCTTTAATCCCTTGATTACACCTACCACTTTAATCAAATTGCTGTCTTAAATCATCAGTGACCTGTGAATCCCCAAACCTAAGACAACTTCTTGGTACATATTCTCTTAGACCGCTATGTAGCATTTAACCCAGTTTACAATCCTCTCCCCTTGACATCCAGGACAATGGATTTCTTGATTCTTTTACTACTTTTGTGATCTTGCCTTGTCTGTCTCCTTCATAGATTCTTTATTTTACTTCCCACTCCTATATATAGATAGATAATCCTCAATCGTTGGTCTTCTTTCTAGGTGCTTTCATAGCTACAACTTCCATAGCTCCAACCAACTTTCATAGCTCCAACTATCATCTCTACTCAAACGACTCCCGGATTTTTATCATTAGCTCATATTATCCCCTAACTTCAGTCCACATTTCCAACATTTCTATCTGATATTCTGCTATTATATGAGATTCAACATGTCTATAGTGATTATTATCTTCTCTTCCAAACCAACATGTTTGCCTTTCTTTCCTATTTTTGTTAATGGCACCACCATCACCTTAGTCACCCAGATTAAAAAAAATCCTAGGTTCATCTTTAGTTTTTCCTTCTATCTAAACCTCCACATGCTATTTATTTTTACCTGCAAAATGTTGTTGACATCTGTTTCCTCCTTGCCATTCCCAGCATCACCACCCTAACTCTAGATCTCATTACCACTTCACAGGAATATGGCAAAATACTAGTCCTTAATCAGTGCCATAGGCTATTAGCAGATGAATTTTCCTAAAGTACAGCTCTGATCATGCTATTCTCCTCTCAGATTCTTTTGTCTCTTCAGAATGGTCTATAGATTGTTATAATAATAATATTGTTATTGATTACAACAATAAGAATGACATTTATATAGCATCCACTAAATGCCAGACACTGTGCTAAGTACTTTACAAATATCTCAGTTGATTCTCACAACAATCCTGGCAAGTAGGTACCATTATTGTACCACTTTACAGATGAAAAAAACTGAGGCATATAGAGCTTAAATGATTTACCCAAGGTGACACAACTAGTGAGTGTCTGAGACTGGATTTGAAATCAAATCTTCCTGATTCCAGGACTAGCACTCTATTTACTGCATTACCTAGTTGCGTCTTGATATTTCAATGTTGAAATGATATAATCCTAGCCTTATCTACCACTCTTTCCTTTAATGTACTATGTGGTACTTTGTAACTTCCTTGAAGGCAGAAATTTCTCATCTTTAATGAAGTATCTAATAGATGGTTAGAAATGTTTGTTGCATTGAACCTAGTTGATTTGAATTCCTCCTTTTCAAAGGGTTTCTGAGACCTATAGAACATATGGCAAGTAGATGGCATAGTGGATAGAGTGCTAAGCCTGGAGTCAGGAAGATCAGAGTTCAAATCCAGCCTCAGATATGCACTAGCTGTGTGACCTTGGGCGAGTCACCTAACTTCTATTTGTCATGGTTTCCTCATACGCAAAATGAAAATAATAATAGCACCTCTCTTTAAGTGTTGTTGGTGAAGATCAATTATTGCCTAGCACACAGTAATCGCTATGTAAATGCTAGATATTGTCATGGTCATCATCATCTTTGATATCGTTATCCATAAAAACACAAGGGTGACAAGTCTGTTGTCATTTTTGTAGAGCCTTATTCAATTTGTTTGAGTCTGAAGTTACTTAAGTCTGAAACCTAATTCTGAATTATTTTTCTGAAACCTAATTCTGAATTATTATTTTGAAATTAAAAATTAAAATGATTACTGCTTAGACAGCAATGGCAAGATACATGGTGGATCTGGGTAGGCTACAGTGCATATCAAATAGGGAACCACAAATAAGAATAGAAACAAAGGATGTTATCGTAGAAATGTATACTTGAGAAATAAAATGGACTGGCCAAATGGTGAGAACAAACAACAACCAGTCAACAATATATGAATTCACTGGTATTCTTATAATGTCTGTCACAGGAAAGCAAAGAAGCCTACCATGTCACTAGGTGACATGTCCCCTGTGTCAAAGCTATGTGATAAAATGGAGGAAAGTGACACACATGGGCAGGTATGAACTGCAATCTGCAGTATTGGAGGGACCATGTACATCAATAAGACTACTGAATATTTTAAAATCATGAAATCATTATTTGTGCTCACTGGAGTTGAGTGAACAATGGAATTATTATGATACTAAAAATAGTTTATGACTCTGTGTGTGTGCCACAACACTGTTGAATCACACTGTAGGCTATGATTCACTGCCCTTTTTGTGTCTACCATCCACTTGAGTTTATAAGTTTAGCCAAGAGTATCCAATGTACTGTTTATATTACATTACTATAGTAACTTTAAAAAAACTTTCTGTGGCTTAAAACAATTATTTGTGATATCCAGGGCACCTTCCACTCAGGGGATCTCTCAGAGATGGCAAGCCTAGGTATGAAGTACTTTGTGGGCCCACGTCTGCAAAACTATAAGTTCCCACCACTATTTTTACCTCATTAAAATCAATAAGAAAACTCAAAGTTGTCAAAGCAAAGGCATTTAATGAAAAAGTACAATAAGACACCAGCATTAAAACATTCCCCCCATAAACCTGAACAATGCTGTCTCACACATACAGGGGAAGAGTAGAAACACTCATGGGACATACATGGAAAGGCACATATTGGGCACGCATGTAGCCAGTGTGCACATGAAAAGGGATATACATGTAAGGAATATATATGGCTAGTGTACAGGAATGGAAAAAGCAACATGTACCTCCGACATTGCTATGTAAATGTGTCATTATTCACTCTCTCATACATCTACACAGAAAAGCCAAGAGCTGAGGCTTTGCAGGTAGGAAGGATACTACAACAGTTGGGGATTCTGGTGACTTGAGAAGGAAGTAAAAGTAAGAGATATAGAAGAGGTTAAGCAATAATAACTCTTTGGAGGATTATTTGAAGTGCTAGGGTAAGGTTCTTTGGTGGCTATAACTCACAGAAAAGAAACAGATGAGACATAATCATAGATTGGAAATTTCCAAAAGATTTTCCAAAAAAAAAATTGGTTCCCTTTGATGACAATAGTAGTAGATAGCCATGGTAGGAGCTCTGTTCAAAGGAAAGTGAGTTTCGGGAAATGAATGTTTAGTAAATAAACTTGGCATTTGGCAAATAGGGAACTACCTACATAATTAACTTCTAGCAAGTTAGTCTCTAAGCATCACTCTTCTTATCTGTAAAGTTAAGGAATTGAACTAAATAATACATAGGGGCCCCTCCACACCTAAATCTATTAAATTAAATTAAACAAAAGTTTATTAAGGGCTATATATATATATATATGTGTGTGTGTGTGTGTGTGTGTGTGTGTGTGTGTGTGTGTGTATAATGCACTGTTCTAAGCACAAAGACAAAAATGAAACAGTCCCCACCTCACAAAGCAAATTAATGCAACTATGACAGATCACTAACACAACACATGATGTTTTCATGATCCAGAAAGATTTTCACAGGCTTAGAGCTCTAAACTAGATTTATGTAAAGTCTTAAACATGTTCAAAAATTTGGCTTTACCTGTACAAGATGGGGACACAAGGCTAAGTAGTAGGTCTTTATGAAAAAGAACAAGCTCAGTAGGAGTGGCCAAAAAAAGTGAATTTGTTTCAAAGACAAAAATGTCAAAGTACTTGTCTTCATGCTGCTTACATTTTGTCAGGAGGAGACAACATATGTACAAATAAGCACATACAAAATATGAGGACAAAGACTGAACCTCTGACTTTATTCACATAGGAAATTCCCAGATAAGGAAACTGCTTGTGCCAGTGGAGTTTGAAATTTCTCTACAAAACTCTTACAGAATTGCTTAGACCGCTGGATTGGGATTCAGTTCTTCTAGCTGTTGTGACAGCTCACTATTTACTCTGTCATGTTGCCTTTCATATATACAAAATATAAACAAAGTAAATATGAGATAAAAGGTATTTTTCTTTGTTTTTGAAAGGGTGGGAGATGTCACTAGCAACTGGAGAGGTCAGAAGAATCTTCAGAAGGAATGCTTGAGCAGAACTTGGAAGGAAGGAAGGAAGGAAGGAAGGAAGGAAGGAAGGAAGGAAGGAAGGAAGGAAGGAAGGAAGGAAGGAAGGAAAAAACCAAAGGATTTTAAAAGGTAGAGGTAAGGAGATATTTCATTTCAGACACAGAGAAAGTCAATGCAAAGACATAGATTTGAGAGATGGAATGTTGTGTGTGATGAACAAGAAGGTCAGATTGCCTATTCTAAAGGGAGTAATGTATTGAAGCCTCTCTTTTTGTCTCCAGAGAGAGAAAGATAAATTTAATATAGGTACATGAATATGTTTTCCTAAATTATTTGCCCAGTGGTTGTTTCCATGATTTGTTCTTTAACCTCCTCTTTCTTTAACATTAGGTTGTTGAATATCCAATTCATTATTAATCTATGTTTCCTTGGTCCTTTATTAAATATAAGTTTTATTGCATTATTATATGAAAATATAGTTTTGATATTTCTGTTTTTCTGCTATTAACTATAATTTTTTATGTACTAATATATGGTCAATCTTTATAATGGCACCATAAACTTCTGAGAAAAGGTGTACTCCTTTCTATTTCCATTCAATTCTCTCCAGATATATGTATATATATATATATATGTGCGTGTGTTTGTGTGTGTGTATCAAATTTAGCTTATATAAAATTCTATTCACTTCCTTAATGTCTTTCTTATTTATTTATTTTTATTAAATTTATCTAGTTCTGAGAGGAGAGGATAAAGTACCCTACTAAAATAGTACTACTATGCTTGAAGAAAGGAGGCACAGCTCATGTGAGATCTCAAAGAGTATTACCCAAAGAACTACTAATTAAAACTATTTGGTACTGGTTAAAAAAGTAGAAAAAATTGATCAGTGAAATAGATTAGGTATACAATATACAGAAACAAGGGTAGCTAGCTGGTACAGTAGATAGAGCATTGGGCTTGGAATCAGGAAGACTCATCTTCATGAGTTCAGATCTGGTCTCAGATACTTACTAGCTGTGTGACTCTGGGTAAGTCAACCATATTTGCTTCAGTTCCTCATCTATAAAATGAGCTGGAGAAGTGTTTTAACAATTCAGCTAGCAGCTGTGGTGGTGGTGAAAAGACCAACACAAGCCCAACAACAGGAATGCTACCAGCATGTTGCAAAAGCACAGGTTCTTTTGTTCTGCTTTAGTAAGGAAAGCAACATTTAGGTGTTGACAAGCTTACTTTAATTCAGCATACAAATATCATTCACTTAGTTCAGGGGAAAAAAGCAGCACCCTGAACTTCAGGGCAAAATACAAACAAAGTACAAACATCAAGAGATAGACCTTGTCTGATTCAAATCCCAATATAGAGTTACCAGAGTTTAACAAAGTCCCAGCATCTGGGTTACAAGCTGGAGGGCTCTTAGCTACAGCTGCCTGGATTCTCCACACCAGCACTACCACAAGTGAGAGCCCTAAAAAAATTACAAACATTGACAGGCAGACCAAATACAGATTCATAGTTACCAATATCTAGTTTTAGCCCAGGAGCTCATAACAAGGGCTGGCCCAGAGTCACTTGTGCCACCACAGCTGTGGGTAAGAGCTCCAAAGAAAAGAAAGCCAACCCCTGGTTTCATATCTTTTTCAGGGTCAGGGGTGAATCGCACATATGACTCACCCATGCGACCTAGAATCATCACAAAGAGGGGACTTAAACCCATGTGGTCTAAAAGCCTCTGCTGCCCCGGATATGTCACTCAAACTCATGTGTAAACTAGGCCCTTCCCTGAGGCAAGGAGGCACCAAGGACACCCAAATCTAATCAAGGAAACAAAGGCCAAACTCTTGGAGGGCACTTAGTTGAACTAAGTGCTAAGAGCCCATTTTGCTTACCAACAAAAAATAGGAAACCATCCCAATATCTTCACTGGGAAAATCCCAAATGAGATCATGAAGGGTTGGACATGAGTGAAATGATTCAACAACAACAAATGTAGAAAGAAATGAAAGTAGTAGTATAGAGTTCAATAAACCAAAGACCCCGACTATGGAAATAAAGACTCATAAAAAACAAGCAAAAACCAAATCTGTCAAGGAAATTCAGGAAGAAACCTGATAGAACTTTGTTTTAGATCACCTCTCAAACTAAACACCACAATAAACTTCAACTTGACAGATGACTTGGATTTTAGAAAGCCACATCACAAATAGGAGGAAGGAGGGAAATATTTATAGATATATAGATATAGATATCCTTATAGATAAGGAAAGAGTTAATGAGTAAATATGGGTTAGGGATGATCAGAGAAGATTAAATTGACAAAATCGTTCTCTTAAAATTGAAGTTTTTGCACAAACAAAATCATTTGTTTAAAATTAGAAGAGAGGGCAGAGCCGAGATGGTGGCTGGAAAGCAGGGACTAGTGTGAGCTCCCTGCCAAGTCCCCCCAAAAACCTATAAAAAATGGCTCTGAACTAATTCTAGAACTGCAGAACCCACAAAATGGCAGAGGGAAGCAGGGCTCCAGCCCAGGACAACCTGGATGGTTTCTGCATAAGGTCTGTCCCACACAGAGCTGGGAGCAGAGCAGAGTAGAGCACAGCCCAGCATGGGTGGCGTGGACCCACTAGACGAGGAGCCGGGCAGAACAGGCCTTAGAGCCCTGAATCAGTGAGCTGTAGCGGTTACCAGACTTCTTAACCCACAAACACCAAAGACAACAGAGAAGGTTAGTGGAAAATGCTGGGGACAAGGAGTTTGCATTTTGGCCACTGCCTCAGGGGCAGCAGAGGTGGGACAGCTACAGAACTACAGCTGCAGTTGCTTCTGGCCCCAGGCCCACCTGGTGGGAGGAATTAAGTGGCAAATCAGAGCAGGAGGGCAGAGCCTGATGAAGATCTAAGTCCAGTCCAGGTAGGGGGTTCTTGGGGAAGGAGGAGTGCTGGTGTGGCAGAGCTGGCGCAACCCCCCAAGCTTGGAACATAGAACTCTTTACAAGCAGTCATACCCCACTGAAAAACTCAAGGATCAAGTAAGTTGGCTGGGAACATGTCCAGGCAGCGAAAACGCACCCAGATTCAGTCTCAGACTCTGGAATCTTTCTTTGGTGACAAAGAAGACCAAAACATACAGCCAGAAGAAATCAACAAAGTCAAAGAGCCTACAACAAAAGCCTCCAAGAAAAACATGAACTGATCTCAGGCCATGGAAGAGCTCAAAAAGGATTTGGAAAAGCAAGTTAGAGAAGTAGAGGAAAAATTGGGAAGAGAAATGAGAAGGATGAGAGAAAACCATGAAAAACAAGTCAATGACTTGCTAAAGAAGAA
>CM053625.1:18042784-18062582 GCA_028646595.1 Phalanger gymnotis
TGAGATGGGCTTTCTGGGCCTGGAGTCTTTTTGTCAAGATGTTGGAATGGGGAGGCTGGTTCAAGTTTTTGCTGCGGTGGGGCCTAAATAAATTTCTTGTTGTTTTCTCCTTAGAGAATCTCTCATACCTTGCAATTTCGGACCATTCAAACATATACATGATTATATTTGAGATCATAAATTCGGCCTTCCTACTACAACTTACTAGCTATGTGACCCTGGGCAAATCACTTAACCCTCTTTACCACAGTTTCCTTACATGTAAAATGAGCTGGAGAAGGAAATGGCAAACTATCCCAATGTCTTTGCCAAGAAAACTCCAAATAAGGTCTTGAAGAGTTGGCCACAATTGAACAACAACAACAATAACAAAGAGGGGAATTAATCTCTTTCTTGAACTTTCTTGTTCTTTGTGTTCTAGTCTCAGAGTCCTGGGAAGAACCACTTACAGTTAAGCTTTAGTATAAACCTATAGAGGTTTATACTAAAAAACATCACAACATGAAGTATTTTTCAGGACTGTTAAATTCATTTTTTTTACCTTTATTTCCTCCATGTTCATGCCAGAGGTTGGAATCCTACTCCTTCTGCTTGGTGTCATATTTTGCAAGAAGTGTTATGATAGTTATTGAGATGCTTCCTGAAGTGCAGTCGTTACCAGCTGAAGACCCAGGAAATTCTAATCTCTTAAACATGAAAATTTGCCTCCAAGTCTAGAAACATCCCTCTCAGGATGCTGCTCAGTTACCTATACTCAGGAAAGAACCAAAACAAAAGAAGCAGCCCAAACTTAGGATCAAACATATCTAAATAAGACTCTTCATTAGATGTGACTTGGAAACAGTGTTCATTTCTGCCAGGGTGATGGTAGACCCTACTCCCAGTCTCTAGGAAAAGATTTGAAGAGCCCTGATCTATTCAGAAAATGGGAAGGAAGAGAGAAAAGCAAAGTGTAGGCTCACTTTATTTAAAGTCCTCTGAGTGGGTCACTCCATCTGGCTTAATGCTTTTTTATGGAGTTTTAAACCAGCCCCTCTCCTTTCCCCCCCCCATTTCAGCCTTCATGGTTTAGGGAATACCATCTCAAAGTAACCAGCTCTTCAGCACATTTGTCACAATCAGCAAGGGTGATACCCCAGTAATAAGCAACTCAATGAAAAAGTCAAGAGTTAAGGCAACATGAAGGGTCAAAGTAGTGCAAAAAAAAATTAAATAAACAATTTAGCAAGAATCAAAAATATAGAGGCTTGGAGAACAAAGAAATTAGGGGGAAAAGGCAACCTTTAAGGAAGGGAGATGTAGAAAATTTCCAGTTATCTATATTGCAAGAAATTATTGTGTATTTCAAAGGAATAGCACTTTATGCACAGTAGATTTGAAGTTTCATGTGCGATTATCTTTTTAATTATACTATGTTATGAAAATGCTTGTTTTATTCCATAAATTAAAAATAATATTAAAAAAGAAATCCAACATGATGAGTGTGAGCTGGATAAAGTGAGAAATCGTAAGCTTATGTATCATTAATTAATATGTTAAATGACAGAACAATCTATTCAAAGAAGGTACCTAAAACTGTAGCTTTTCTGAAAGCTTTAAAGCTGTGTGTTATTGGCCCAAGTGCTTCACTCCTGTATATGAATTATTAAAAAAGCACTTGGTCAGTTTCTTCTGTGGTGAAAGCCTGATCCTACCTTTCTAAACTAAAGGGATCACAAAATTATTGCCAAAAGAATAGAACACCAGCAATCCTTCCAATTGTAGGTCAATTATATGTTTATGTACGTTACACAAAGCACTCACAGTTTGCATTGTTTAAAAAAATCTATAAACACTTACAACAAAACAAAATATTGGCTAAGAAGTGAAAAGTGTGTGCCCTATGATACTAGAGGTATAAAAAGCAACTCATTATTGATTCAGCAATTACTGAAAAAGCCACCTGAAAATGCAACTAACTTAAAATAGACTCAAGTATAGTGAGAATGCTAGGGTATTTGATGTCCACAATGGAAACTGAAAATTTTAAAAACCCGTTACCAACACAGTAATACCAAAAGTGATTTGTATAAAATCCAATATCTCTGATTATGTCTGGCCTTGATCTAACAACACTTCTAAAACAAATAATATGATTTTCCATGTAAAAAAGAGTCATGCCAAGGCATCATATTAATATCCGTTTATATAGACACACATGTGTATACACACACAGATATACACCTATGCATAAACATGCACATGTATTTTATATACTTCTCAAACTTGTATTCACACTCACAGGTTGAATCTCCAGAGGAATGATTGCTACCTTGGGTTTTAACAGTAATTCTGTAGAGCTGTACTATTATTAATATAGCTCAAGAGACCCCACCAGTATGCACCTCATTAACAATCAGAAAGCAGACTTAATTGACTTTTAGAAAAGGCATTTAGAGGGTATAGTAATAACAGTACAAATTACTCTCTCCTCATTCCCCCTAAAAAACAAAACAGGGCTGATCACCTTAAGGTGACAAAAAGATTAAGACTTTATTATTAAAAAAATGATAGGATGAAGAGAATTAATAGACATTCTCAGATAAAGTTTTCAACAGGTTAAGATTTATAGAAATACATTTGGGAAAAATAGTCTTTACAAAACAATAGTAAAAGTGACAACATACATGCCAATAATTTAAGTAACTATAGTTGAAAATGGTTTATCTCCAGACAGAGCCAATAAAATGACTAAAATCAAAGAGTGAAAGATAAAGAATTTCAAGGGAATTAATGAAAAAAAATATTAAGGAATGTAGCCTAGCCATACTAGATCTCAAACTGTATTATAAAGTAGTAATCATCAAAACTACCTGGTACTGCCTAAAAAAATAGAGTAGTGGATCAATGAAATAGAGTAAGTACACAAGACAGTAGTAAATGACCATAACCCAAAGACTCCAGTTTCTGGGACAAGAACTCACTATTGGACAAAAATTTCTGGGAAAACTGGAAAACATTATGGAAGAAAGTAGGTATAGACAATATGTCAGTGGACCAAGATAAGGTCAAAATGTGTAAATGATTTAGGCATAAAGGGTGATACTGTAAGCAAATTAGGAAAGCAAAAAATAGTTTATCTGTCAGATGTATGGAAAAGGGAAGAATCTGTGACCAAACAGAAGATAGAGAGCACTATGAGAGGCAAAATGGATAATTTTGATTATATTAAAGTTTTTGCATAGACAAAACCAATGAACCCAAGATTAGAAGGAAAGTAGAAAGCTGGAAAATAATTTTTACAGCAAATGTTTCTGATAAAGGTTTCATTCCTCAAATATATAACCAAGTCAAATTTAGAAGAATAAAAGTCATTCTACAAAGTCATTCAGACAAATTAAAGCTATCTTCAGTCATATGAAAAATGCTCTTAATTACTATTAATTATAGAAATGAAAATCAAAACAATTCTGAGGTACCACCTCATACCTATCAGATTGTAAAATGATAAATGTTGGAGGGGATGTAGCACAACTGGGACCCTAATGCACTGTTGGTAGAGTTGTGAACTCATCTAACCACTCCAAAGAGTAATTTGGAACTATGACCAAAGGGCAAACAAATTGTGCCTACCCTCTGATCCAGAAATACCACTGCTAGGGTTGTGTCTCAAAGAGATTTTTTAAAGAGGAAAAAGGACCTATTTATACAAAAATATTTATAGTAACTCTTTTTGTGGTGGCAAAAAATTGGAAATTAAGGGAAGCATTTCAATTGTGGAATGATTGAACAAGTGCTCGATAATGCTGGTGGTACCACCAGACAATATGGTATTGGCATACAAATCCTTGTGGATGTCAACATCCAACTTCACGTTGGAGTTGAAGGTAGTTTTAAGGATTCCACAGAATACCATACCTAAGAAAGATGGTAGGAAGAGAGCTTCTGGGCATGAAAACCTCTCGTTGCCAGTGGTGATAACCTGAGCATCAGGGAGCTCATAACTCTTTTCCAGAGAGGAGCTAGATGTAGCAGTGGCCATCCGCTTCTCAAAGTCTAAGGCGACATAACACAGAGTCTCCTTGATGTCACATATGATTGCCCTCTCAGCTGTGGTAGCGAAACTGTACCCTCTCAGGATCTTCATGTGAACATCGGATGAGAACTAGCCAGATCCAGATGGAGGATGGCATGGAGAAGGGCATAACCTTCATAGATGGGCACAGTTTTGGTCACATCATCACAGGACTCCATCACAATACCAGTGTTATGACAAGAGGCATACAGGGACAGCACAACCTGGATGACAATGTACATGGTTGGGGCATCAAAGGCTTCAAATAGCTGAGTCATTTGTTCTCTGTTGGCTTTGGGGTTCAGAGGGGGCTTCTGTAAGCAGCACAGGGTGCTCTTCAGGGGCTAAACAGAGCTTATTGTAAAAACCATGATGCCAGATGTCCTTGTCATCCAGTTGGTGACAATATCATGTTCAATGGTGTACTTCAGTGTCAGAGCACCTCTCTTGCTCTGCGGTCCATCTCCCATGTAGCTATCTTTCTGGCCCAAATTCACCACCACATCCTGATGTCTGGGGCACCCAACAATAGAAAGGAAGACAGCCTGAGGGGGAACATGTCCAAAGGAAGCCAGCTTTGCACATTCCAGAGCCATTGTTAATTATGAGAGCAACAATATCATCTTCCATGGTGAACTTTTGAAGTAGCCATAAGAGAGAGAGGAGGTGGTGCTGCACCTGGAGGCAAGGGGAGACAAATTCATAATGGGTGGAGGAGCTCACAGCTCTTAATCCTTAATTCTTCTTAATTTTTTAAATTTTGGAGGGATTTATTTTTTTAATATTTAGCTTATTTTCAGTTTTCAACATTCATTTTAAATTTTCTCAGCCCCCTGCTTCCTCCCCAAGACAACTTGCAGTCCAATAGGTGCTCTACACATACATCCCTATTAAACACATTTTCACATTAGTCACCTTGCATAGAAGAATTATAATGAATGGGAGAAACCATGAGAAAGAAAACAAAACAAACAAAACAAAACAAATGAGTTCTCTTGATGTTGCATTCTGACTCCATAGTTCTTTCTCTAGATGTGGATGGTATTTTCCATCATGGAAAATCACTGGAGAAGTTTTATGTCCTTGAGTTGCTGAGAAGGGTAAGTCTATCAAAATCAGTTCTTGCACAGTGTGGCTGTTACAGTGCACAATACTCTCCTGGTTCTACTAACTTCACTCAGCATCAGTTTCATATAAGTATCTCCAGATTTCATGAAGTCTGCCTGCTCATCATTTCCTATAGCACAGTAGTATTCCATTACATTCATATACCACAATTTGTTCAGCCACTCCCCAGTTGATGGGCATCCCCTCAGTTTCCAGTTCTTGGCTACCTCAAAAAGAGCTGCTATGAATATTTATGCACATGTTGGTCATTTTCCCATCTTTATGATTCCTTTGGGATATAGACCTAGAAGTGGTATTGCTGGATCAAAGGCTTTGTACATTTTTATAGCCCTTTGGGCATAGTTCCAAATTGCTCTCCAGAATGGTTGAATCAGCTCACAGCTACACCAACAATGAATTAGTGTTCCAACTTTCCCACATCTTCTCCGGCATTTATCACTTTCCTGTTTTGTCATGTTGGCCAATCTAATAGGTGTGATGTGGTACCTCAGAGTTATTTTGATTTGCATCTCTCTAATCAATAGTGATTTAGATCATTTTTTTCATATGACTATAGATAGGCATTAATTTCTTCCTCTGAAAACTGCCCATTTATCAATTGGGGAATGACTTGTACTCTTGCAAATTTGACTCAGTTCTCTTTACATTTTATAAATGAGGCTTTTATTAGAGACGCTTGTAAAATTTCTTTCCTGGTTTTGTGTCTCCCTCCTAATCTTAGTTTCATTGGCTTTGTTTGTGCAAGTTTGTGCACAAACTTTTCAATTTAATGTAATCAAAATTATCCATTTTTTCATTCCATACTATTCTCTATCTTCTGTTTGGTCATAAATTCTTCCATTCCCCATAAATCTGACAGATAAAGTATTCTTTGCTCCCCTAATTTGTTTATAATATCAGCCTTAATACCTAGATCATGAGCCCTTTTGGACTTCATTCTGGTATATGGTGTCAGATGTTGGTCTATGCCCAGTTTCTGCCATACTATTTTCCAGTTTTCCCAGCAGTTTTTGTCAAACAGTTAGTTTTTTTTATCTCAGAAGCTGGGGTCTTTGGGTGTAGATTGCTATAATAGTCAACTACTGTGTCTTGTGTACCTCACCTATTCCACTGATCTACTCCTCTATTTCTTAGCCAGTACTAAGTGGTTTTGATGCCAGCTGTTTTATAATACAATGTAAGATCTGGTGTGGTTGACTAATTTCCCTAGCATTTCTTTTCATTAATTCCCTTGATATGCTGGAACTTTTGTTCTTCAAGATGAATTTTGATTCTGTTTTTTCTAGCTCTTTAAAATAATTTTTCATAGTTTGATTAGTATGATACCGAATAGATAAATTAATTTAAGTAGAATTGTCATTCTTATTATATTAACTCAGCCTACTCGCAAGCAACTGATGTTTTTCTAGTTATTTAGATCTGACTGTATTCATGTGAAAAGTATTTTGTAATTGTGTTCATATAGTTCCTCGGTTTGTCTTGGCAGGTAGACTCCCAAATATTTTATAGTGTCTACAGTAACCTTAAACTGAATTTCTCCTTCTATCTCTTGCTGCTTGGCTTTGTTAGTAATATACAGAAAGGCAGATGATTATGTGAGTTTATTTTATATCCTACAATTTTGCTAAAGTTATTTATTTCAAGTACTTTTTTACTTGATTCTCTAAGATAATTTAAATATATCATCATATTGTCTGCAAACAGTGATAACTTAATTTTTCTTTGCCTATTCTAATTCCTTTAATTTCTTTTTCCTTATCTTATTGCTAAAGCTAACATTTCTAGTACCATATTGAATAACAGTGGTGAAAATAGATATCCTTGTTTCACCCCCAATCTTATTGGAAATGCATCTAGCTTATTCCCATTACATATAATACTTGCTGATTGTTTTAGGTAGATGCTACTTATAATTTTAAGGAAAGCTCCATTTATTCCTATAATCTCCAGTGTTTTTAATAGGAATGGGTGTTGTATTTTCTCAAAAGCTTTTTCTGCATCCATTGAGATAATTATATGGTTTCTGCTAGGTTTCAAATTAGCCAACAGTTTATCAATTTTACTGGGTTTTTTGTAAAACCAGCTCTTAGTTTTATTTGTTGATTCAATAGTTTTTTTAATTCAATTTCATCAATCTTTCTTTTGGTTTTCACTATTTCCAATTTGGTTTAATTGATGATTTTCAATTTGTTTTTTTTTCTTTTTCAGTTGAGTATCCAATTCATTGATCTTCTTTTTCTCTATTTTATTCATGTAAGCATTCAGAAATATAAAACTTCCTCTAAGAACTGCTTTTGCTGCATTTCATAAGTTTTGATATGTTGCCTCATTATTGTCATTCTCTTGAGTGAAGTTATTGATTGTTTCTATGATTTGTTGTTTGACCTACAAATAAACAAAAAGGTATCTTCCTTTCTATCTCCATCCAATTTTCTCCAAAGGTCTATCCTATCTACCTTCTCTAAAATTCTCCTCATTTTCTTAACTTTTTTTCATTTTGACATTAGATTTATCAAATTTAGAGAGGAGGAGGTTGAGATCCCATACTAATATAATTTTGCTGTCTATTTCTTCCTGTAACTTCCTTACCTTCTCCTCTAAGAATCTGGATGCTACAGCACTTGGTGCATACATGTTTGGTAATGATATTACTTCATTGTCTATGGTGCCTTTAAGCAGGATATAGTTTCCTTTCTTATCTCTTTTTACTAGATCTATTTTTGCTTTTGCTTTGGCTGAGATCAAGATTGCTGCCCTTGCTTTTGTTTTTTTTTTTTTTACTTCAGCTGAAACATAATATATTCTATTCCAGCTTTTTACCTTTACTATGTGTATTCCCCTGTTTCAAATGAGTTTCTTGTAAACAACATATTGTAGGATTGTGGTTTTTAATCCATTTTCTTATCTGCCTCCATTTTATGAGAGAGTTCATCCCATTTACATTCACAGTCATGATTACTTTCTGTGTCTTTCTCTCCATCCTATTTCCCCCCTTTATGCTTTTATTTCTCCCTTCCTCTCCTCAAAAGAGTTTTGCTTTTGACCACCTCTCTCAATTTTCCTTCCCAATCAGTCTCCCTTTCTTACCTTACCCTTTTACCTTATTACTTCTTCCCTCACTTTTAACCACTACCCCCTTTTCTTTCCCCTTTCCCCTCCTACTGCCTGTAAGCAAGTTTGATTTCTATACTTAACAGAATATGATATTCCCTCCTTGAACCAAATTTGATGAGAGCAAAGCTCAAACAATGCTCTTCTATTTCCCTTCTTTTGCTCGATTATAATATGTTTTGTGCCTCTTCATTTTATGTAATTTACCCCTTTCTGCCTCCTCCTTATCTCTTCTCCCATTACAATCCCTTTTCACCTCCTAATTAGGTTTTTTATCATCGCATCAGTTAATTTATACCCATACCCTCTGTCTATGTATTTCCCTTTTAAATGACATAATAACTATACCATTCTCAAGATTAACAAGTATCATCCTCTCCTATAGAGATGTAAACCATTTGCCCTTTTGAATGACAAGGTTTTTTTTCTTTTCTTTTTTCCCCGTTTACCTTTTTGTGCCTTGCTTAAGTCTTGTATTTGAAGATCAAATTTTCCGTTGAGCTCTGGCCTTTTCATTAGAAAGGTCTGGAATTCACTTATTTCATTGAATATCCATTTCCTTGCTTGAAAGATTATGCTCAATTTTACTGGGTATTTGATCCTTGGTTGTAATCCAAGCTCCTTTGCCTTACAGATGTGGTGTTGTGATTAAAGATCTTCCCCCTTCCATTAATCCCATTAATGGGTCTCAGGTGAAGCTAGTTAAGGCAAGCTTGATTAGGTAAGGCTCACACCCTTTTGCTAATTAGGTCAGGAAGGGTTGTGAAGCCCTTGGGCTCTAAAAAGGGTATATATACTCTGAGGGTGGCCATTAATCTCTCTCTCAGAATTTTATGAAGAGAGGACACAGGCAAGCAGACAGCTAGGATTTGTGAGTGAGTATTTACAAGATGGCCCCAACAGAGAGAAAAGTTATGGGATGGCTTGACTTCCTGCTGTGATATTGCGTTTTGGGTTCCTTGTTATTATAATGAAGTGGACTTACAATTTTGGGATATAATTGCTCCTATGTTGAATTGGAGTTATTGGTTTGGGGATTTGATCCTCTAGTGTCTGAATAAATGTTTTACTTCTGCTTTCTGTATGGAGAGTCTCCTATATTCTGTCTCTATATACAGTCATGTTCATGGTCACCATTGATACTGTGACACTTGCCTTACTGATACATTTGACAACAAGGATGGGATTGCAAGGTATAAAATCTCTATTTAGAGGCAGAAGGACTGTAGAAGAAAATATGAATATCCCAGGATGGGAGGATGTAACCTATTCCTCCCTAGCAAGGGAATGGGCTAAAGGCACTAGACTGTGAAAGCTGGGAACAGAAGTTACAGAGGGGAGAGCTTAGGGATTTGGAAATATGTTTAAAATAAATTAAAGTTAAACCAAGGAGAGAATTGCCAGCAGCACTTTCTAGGAAAGACTGGATTTATTTTATCAGCATATCATCTGACATATGAAAATAGGAACAAATGGTTGAAAGAGAAGCCTCAGATGGAAAGGCAATTAACTAGCCTAAAGGAGAACATTTCTTTGCCACAGCAAAACAGGGAAGGTCAGGTGACATGAGAACATATTATTGGTCAAGAATCCACTGAGTCGAATGAGGATTTTGATGTTAATTATGCTCAAAAAAATAGGAAGCCAAGAAGGTCAAAAGTGTATCTAAGTTCAGCTCAAGGTGACTCCAGCTGCCTGTCTTGTTGCCATGGCGACAGGGAAAGAGAGTTGGCAGAAAATGATGCTATATCAGAAGCTGAGGCACTAAATGTTACTATGTCACATGATGGTCCTAAGACAGAGAATGGCAAAGCGTCACATGTAGTTCAGGCAGATACACACCCCATATTATGAAGGAAAAAGGAGTCCCAGGCAAATTCGGTTTTCAGAGAAATTTTAGAAGATTTCACTCAGCAGGAGGTCACAGACATCTTTGGCCAGTTTACACAAAGAATAGGAGAATCATTGATATCTTGGATGGTGAGACTCAGTGATGAAGGGGCCATAGGAGTATCATTAGATTATGTGGACTGCTTGAAGTTCATAAGCATTAGACAGAATCCTTTTGTGCAGCAAGCTTTTAGGGATTATCATCTGCAAGGGGGTAACAACAATACAACCAATTTGTTAGCTTTAGCAGGAACTGGATGCAACAGAGAGTATCCAATGGATCCTATGTGATACAATGGGGATAGATCTTTGTACTCACTTAGGGATTGTATGGGAAAGTTGAAGGAGGAGGTCATGAAGACAGCAATCATGACTGGAAAAGCTGGAGTTTATTGTGATACTCCCTTGGGGATCTCTCATAGGAAGATAATAGTTAAGGCAGCCACTCCCCACTTATAAACACCGAATTTTGATTCTACTAATTGGGGAGATAAGGCACCCTCTTTCAGATGTACTAGATAAGATTTCATAGTTAAGTGACTTAGGAGACTGGGTAAAAGATAAATTTCCTCCAAAGAGAAGAGTAAATAACCAGTAGACGCAAAGTCAGAATAAAAATGACAAGGATAGCAATGTTTATTGCTCTGTTGAGAGCAGGGGTAGATTTTTGAAGTATAGATGGTATTCCAACTAAAATACTATACAAAATGTACCAAGATAAGGGGCTTAATAGTACACAGAATAGAGAAGTAAGAATTGCCTCTACAGACACTGCAGATGTTGAACTCTTGTATCCAAGTGAGTTACACCTTCAGGGAAAATAGGAAAATGACCAAACCCCAGCTCAGATTAAAGAAAAACACAGAAAGGATTACGCACCCCAGATTAATCTGACTATGTATTGGAAAAAAAATGGATCAAATGCTGTAACTAGGACATTAATAGACACTGGAGCAGAGGGCTCCCTTGTTTAAGGAAATCCTGACAAGTTCAGGCATGGAACTCCTATTGCCATCACAGGACTAGGAGGGACTGAAACATCAGTAAGACAAGTTAAACTAATGATGAAAATTGAACAATTGCCTAAGAAAGAGGTCATTGTACCCATTCCTGAATACCTCATTGGAATAGATATATTGAGAGGGATGACCTAATTTACCTGAGGGGAGATATCAATTGGCAGTGAGGAAAATAAGAATTAATACAGTTTTAGTTGGAAAAATAAAAAAAAGGATACATTCACTTTACCTGAATCTTCTGAAGTGATTACTTTGAAGCAGTATCATGTGCCAGGTGGGCAAGATGAAGTTGCCAGTATTGTAAAGGAATATGTTGAAGCAGGAGCATTAGTCTCTATAACCGTTTGAAGGAATAATCCTTTCTGGCCAGTATGAAAGTGAGATGGACCATGGAGAATGACAGTAGATTATAGACAGTTGAATAAAGTGACTCCTTCCTTGTTATGCTGCTGTTCCAGACACCATCACTTTAATAGTAAGGGTATAGAAATATGACAGAACTTGGTATGCAGTTATAGATTTAGCCAATGCTTTCTTTATGATCCCAATAGACTCTAAACAATGGGACCAGAATGCTTTCACATGGAAGGGCCAACAGTAAACATTTGCATGACTGCCACAAGGATATCTGCATAGCCCACCTATTTGTCATAGGATTGTGGCTGAACATTTGGATGAATTGAAGCTACCTGATGTACAGCTTACCCACTATATAGATGATATTATGATAGAGAGAGAAAATGTAAAAGAAGTGTAGAAGAGTTTGACACTATTAATTGACCATATGAAAAGTAAAGGCTGGGAAATTAACCCGGAGAAGATTAAAGGACCAGCTCAAACAGTAAAATTTTGGGTATGCAATGGAATAAAGGACTACAAGAAATTCTTCCACAAGACTGACAAAAAAAAATCAGGATTTTCCTATCCCTACCAATAAGAAAGAGGCCCAAAAGTTCATAGGACTATTTGGTTCTTGGAGACACCACTTTCCACATTTGGGACAGATTCTGAGATTTTTGTATAAAATTACCAGGAAAAATACCAGTTTGATTAGGGACTAGAACAAAGTAAAGCTTCTGAAGAAGCAAAGGCTGCTATATAATTGGCTCTAGATTTATGGCCTATACAAAATAGACTGGTGGAATTACAAGTGATGGTACAAGACGACTATGAAAACTGGAGTTTATGGCAAAAACAACAAAGCCAAAATGTATTTTTAGGATTTTGGTCAAGAAAACTACCTTCATCTGGAATACAATATACACCTTTTGAGAAGCAGTTGTTAGTTGCATATTGGGCTTTGGTGGAGACTGAACAACTGACTCTGGGCCATGAAGTGATATTAAGGCCTGGAATTCCGATTATGACTTGGGTAATGAGTACGCCAGCTTCATACAGAATTGGACATGTGAAAGAGATGAGCATAATCCAATGGAAATGGTACATTCTGAATAGATTGAGAGCAGGCAAAAGTGGAGTTTTTGCTCTACATGGATCTATCACAATCATTGACATTGATGGAAATGAAAAAGCACCTGAACCAAGGCAACAGTTGGTACAATCCCTGGTGAAACAAAATGACAGATATGATAGACTAATTGAAGAACAGAAGAAACGTGCTTGGTTTATTGATTGGATAGCAAAATATTTGGGACACAAAAGATACCAGAAAGCAGTAGCCTATATCCCATGTACTAAAGAAACTTTGGAAAGTGCTGGGATAGGTGGAAGTAGTCAATATGCTAAACTTATGCCAGTATATCAAACTAATCAAGCTTTCAAAACAGAGAAAGGAGGACAATATATTGTCATATATTTACTGATTTGTGGGTGGTAGCTAATGGGTTAGCTACATGGATACTCATGTGGAAAAATCAAAATTGGGAGATCCATGGCAAACAAGTTTGGGGTAAAGAACTATGGGAAGTTATATGGGACATGTCTCTGGTTATGAATTTGTCATTTTTTCATGTACATGCTCATGTGATCCTCACCACACCAAAATGTGAGTACAATGCACATGCCAATTGGCTAGCAAAGATTGCTACTGAACATATTGTCCCTCCTCTGACCCCAACTGATGATCCAGTATTAGCAAAATGGGTCCAACAGATGGCTGGACATTTAGGGGTCCAGGCCACATGTTGGCAGGCATAAGATCAAGGTGTTAGTATCTCTCATGCATTGTTAAAGCAAATAACAGAGGAGTGTTGTATGTGTTAATTGGAAAAGGAACAGACTGTTCCTAAGGTAGTAACTGGAGAAATAGCAAGGGGAAAATTTCAGCCCAAATTTGGCAGATAGATTATATTGGACCACTACCCCAAGATATAGGATGTAAATTTATATGTACTTTTGTTGACACATATTCAGGTGTACTAGTGGCTTGTCCTTATAAGAATGCAACTCAGAAAAACAGCTGTAAACTCTAGGTATTGTAAGTCTATATTATGGAACCTCAATGCAGATTCAAAGTGACAATGGGTCACCTTTCAAGGTAATGAAATGAAGAGATATTTTATGGATATAAAAGATATTTTATGGATATAAAATATTCCATATTATTCACAAACATCCAGGTTAATTGAAAGAATGAATGGATTATTGAAAGAACGGTTGAAAAGGTTAAGTTCTAATCATTTGTACCAACATTGGAAGGATAATTTGTTTAATGATTTACATAATTTGAATAATAGACCATCAGGAGGATGTACACACCTAGCCAGAATGATGACCCCAAATCTGCAGATTAGAAAACAGCAAACACATAAGATCCAAAATATTCAGTACTGGACTGTGAGGGAAGATGTCCCACCACCGTGTCCAGGAATACCTGGTTTGGCAGGATATGATTTACATTGTATGAAGAACTTCAGTTTTGATAGAAAAGAAATAAGACATACTGGGATATGTATGAGGATTCATAAGAATCATTTTGGATGGATATTATCTAAACCAGGATTAGCAACTCAAGGAGCACATGTATTGGCTGGAGGGATAGATTCTAAGTATCAAGGAGAAATTATTGTGACACTCCTGGCCTAATTAGCAAAAAGGTGTGGGCCTTAAAACAAATTGATTGCCTTAGTGCTAAGAAGCACACCAAAACAAAAGAAAACAAAACGTCCTACTTTGCTTGCCCTTACATTCCACCCTTCCGGGATCCTTGGCTTTACAATCTAAATGGCCATGGATCCTGGAACAAATAGAGGCACTATACTTTGTGATCTCATCACATAATAACTTATTAGTAAGTTGGCCCTATAGTCTTAAATAAAACATATCATTCAGTATATCTAATAGCATTTATCAGAATACCCACACAGCATATATCACTGTTATATAAGCACAACATCATTCAGTAGCATTCCTCAAAATACTTGTTTACACAAGCAGAGGCCAGGCTCTGGCCAGTGTCTTCCCTAGGACAGTATGTCATCCTTAAGGAATAGCAGAAAATACAAACACCATCCACCCCTAGGTCACAACAAGTTGCAATCTTCTCAGTCAGTTAAAAGGGTCCAAGTAAAGTCTTCTTTTCATCTTGACCTGAGGTCAACTTTCAAGTCCCATGTCTCTTCCTCTATAGGCTGACCATTTCCAGCTCTTGCCTGGATTCACACATAGGCAACTCTCTGCTCCTGCTCCTCCTCTCAGCTCTAGGGGACTGCTCCACTTCAAGTTCTTCCTGCTCCTGCCTGACAGTAGGCTCCAGGGGCTCCTATACAAAGTTTCTATTTCTGGGAAAGCAAAGTTCCACACACAGCAGCTCTCAGCTCCTGCTCCAGGCTCCACAGAATCATAGTTACCACAACTGGGAAACAGTGAACAAGTTTTCCAGGCCCCTTGCTTTCCTTTCAATTTGCAGATCCTGCCCACTACACCATTTTCTAAGAACAGTGCTGCTTACCACTACTATGGCTGTGTAAGGCCAATAACACCAGCACACAGGAAGGCTACTAGCACAGGTTCTTTGATCTGCTTTTCTAAGGAAAGTAACTTTAGGGGGTTAACAATCTACCCTTCTTCAAGGTCAGAATGCTTCATACCTGTCAAGGGTTTCACACCTCTCAAGGGCTTCACACCTATCCTGACAGAATTAGCAAAATGGTGTGGGCCTTTCTACAAACAAAGGGAAGACTCAATCAAAGGCACTTGATTGCCTTAGCAGTGAGAAGCACTCTAAAACAAAAGACAACAAAAAATCCCACTTTACTTGCCCTTACACCTGTCCACGAGTGTAATGTGTCATCCCTGGACCTGGTGTAAAGAGAATTCCAGATGCCAACTTGCTAAAGAACTGACCTCTCAAATAGGACTCTTGACTTCTTGGGGCAGGGACAACTCTATGTCCAATTTCAGCAGGAGGAAGCTATGGAGGACTAGAACTTTGACCCTTACCCTAAGATTTTGAGCCCCACTTATTTGAAGGGGGAATGATGTCATTGTTCTATATACATATTTTGTGTTATCCCTATTATACTGTAATGGTGTTATTGACACCAGTTATACCAAAATTCCCACTGACCTATATAATGCATACAAAAGATCTAAGGGCTGAATAGTGAGTCAAGTGGCCACTCTGGTAATGAGCTGTTATGTATTTTGTAAATTTGAAGCTCAAGATGTGTTTATTTTGTGTGGGTTTTGTTGTACTTAAGAAATGTTAATACCTATTCAGACACAAATCACTTATGTAACAGATGTGAAAGATCTTGGGGCTGAATGTACTGTTAATGTGATTAAAGATCTTCCCCTACCCATTAATCCTATTAATAGGTCTCAGGTGGATCTAGTTAAGACAAGCTTGATTAGGTAAGGTAGGAATGTCCACAACCTTCCTGATTAGGTCAGGAGGGTTGTGAGGCCCTTGGGTTCTTAAAAGGGCATATATGCCCTGAGGGTAGCCTTTAAGCTCTCTCTCAGAACTTTGGAAAGAGAGGACACAGTCAAGCAGACAGCTAGGATTTGTGAGTGAGTGTTCACAGGAAGGCCCCAGCAGAGAGAAAGGTTATGGGATGGCTTGACTTCCTACTGTGATATTGTAAGTTCCTTGCTGTTATAATGAAGTGGACTTACAATTTTGGGATATAATTGCTCCTATGTTGAATTGGAGTTATTGGTTAGGGGATTTGATCCTCTGGTGTCTGAATGAATGTTTTACTTCTGCCTTCTATATGGACAGTCTTTTATATTCTGTGATACAGAACTATACAGCCATGTTCATGATCACCATTGATATTGTGACACTTGCCTTACTGTTACAGAGGGGGGTACCAATAAATTGGGAATTGGCTAAATACATTATGACATATAAATATAATGGATTGTTATTGCTCTATAATTATTGATGAAGGGGAGGGTTTTAAAAAAACCCTTTTCTACTATGTTGTGGAAATTCTTGTCTTATTTGTTAAGTTCAGAATGAAATAAATAAATAAAACTGGAAGAGATGGAGTAATTGATGCAAAGTGAATGTAACAGAACCAGGAGAACAATTCACACAATGACAAAAAATATTTCAAAGACGAACAACCTGGAAAGAATAAGTGACTCTGTTGACCATAACGATCAACCAAAATTCTAGAAAACTAATGATGAAATGAGATAGCTAGGTGGCCCAGTGGATAGAATACCCTGTCTCTGAGCCAGAAAGACTCATCTTCCTGAGTTCAACTCTGGCTTCAGACACTTACTTGCTATGTGATTCTGGGCAAATCACTTAACCTTATTTGCCTCAGTTCCTCATCTGTCAAATGAGCTTGAGAAGGAAATGGCAAATCACTCTTTGCTAAGAAAACTTCCCCAAATAGGGTCATGAAGATTTGGACACAATTGAAGTGATTGAACAAGAAAAACAACAATGATAAAACATGTTACAACGGATAAAGGACATGGCTATGAGGAAAGAGGCTTTCAGGCTTGGAGGGAGAACCAAAAAAGTTCAGAATCAGGAGGGAGAGTCTCTAGCGTGATGATTAACAAAGAAGCTAATGTCACAAGGTCACAGAATATTATGGGGGAGAAGGGATCAGGTTATGAAGGACTTTTAACAGTCAAACAGAACATTTTCTTTTTGTTTCTGAAAGTATTTGGGAGCCACTAGAGTATATTTGTAAAGGAGGAGAGAAAGTGACATAATCAGATTACTGAGTGGAGGGACTGGAGTGGGCAGGGACTTGAAGTAGGAGAGCCAACCACAAGGTTATTGTAAATGTGAGGTAACCTAAAAAATATATCATCCTCACCACGTGGCAATGTTAGAGAGAAAGTGTATATATGAGATATAATATGAAAGTAAAAACAACAGCACTTAGCAACTGGTTAGATATGTGGGAATGAGAGAGTGAAGAGTCAAGGATAATACCTAGGTTACAAGCCTGGGTAACTGAGAGGTTGGTAGTAACAGGGAGGCTAAAAAAGAGAGGAGGGTTTTAGAGAAAAGATAATGAGCTCAGCTCTGGATATGTTGAGTTTAAGATGTCTATGGAGTATTCAATTTGAGATGTCCATTAGGTAGTTGGAGATGCAAGATTGTGTATTAGGGAAAAAATTAAATCTGAATAAATAGATCAGGGAATCATCTGCCTAGAGATGATAGATTAATCTACAAGAGTCGATCAGTTCCTCAAGTAAAATGGCATAGAGAAAGAAAAGAAGGCCCAGGACAGAGCTTTAGGAAATCTCCTCTATTAGCAGACATGACCTTCATGAAGATTTCCTAAAGGAGACTGAGAAGGAGCAATCATATAGGAGGGAGGAGAATCAGAACATTAGATTTGACAATTAAAAGATCACTGGTAACTTTGGAAAGTGGAGATTCAGCTGAATGATGAGGGTGGAAGCTGACCTGCAGATAACCAAGTGAGTGAGAAGAAAGGAAGTGGAGTCACCAATTGTAGGTAGCCTTCTTAGAAATCTTTTCCATGAAACAGAGGAGAGATAGGATAATAGCTACAATGAATGGATCAATCAAATGAGGATTTTATGAGTCCAAGGAGACATGGGCATGTCTGCAAGTCATAGAGAAGTTGCCAATAGAGAGTACAGAATTGAAGGTAAGTGAGATAGGGCAGAAGGAGCATAGTGCTAGTGAAAATGGGATAGAATGGTCTCACTTGTCTATGAAAAAAGATTCAAGGATCTCCTTGGCAAGGAAATAGGCTACCTCTTCATGTAACAATGAGGTGAAGGAGGAGATAGTGGCATCTGAGTAATTTGAGATGATTAACCAGGTGGAAGAGAGGGCTCTCTGTGTGTTATTATTAGTAGACTCTAAATCCTGCAGCATCAATATGAAAGGTTTGAGTTAAGAATCAAAAAGTATCTCTCCTCAGGCATGACAATAGAGAGGATTAAAACGTTATTTCCTAAGTTCGCCAAAGAACTGGAAGAATACAAGACAGCAATAGGATATAGCTTTATACTATACTCCAATAGCATACTTAAGAAAAAAAGGAAACACACTTGCCAGAAAAAACCACTGGCAAACCCCAGATGGATCAGAAGAACCTGAAAAACTCAATCTAATCAGCACCAATTGAGGGCTGACTGTGCACAATTTTGCAGCAAGTAAGAAGAGGAGAGACAAGAGAGATCAAATAGCTACCTCATAGGAGGAACAGAAAGCAACCAGAAATGTTGACATGGAAACATACAAATTAAAACAAAGCAACATCATACAGTGGAAAAGACAGCTAGAGACAAGTCCCAACTATGCCACTTACTTCTTGTGTGTTCTTAGGAAAGTCACCTAACTTTTCTAACCTCAGTTTCCTAATCTATAAAATGAGTGTATTGTATTACACAGTCTCTGGTTATTACCTTTTGGTTCTAAATATATGAAATTATGAAAATATTGCAAACATCTTATATAAATGTCAGGCAAAAAAGAGGGGAAATGAGTAAATGAGAACATAAGAGTATATGAGAATGAAATAGAGTTGATGAGGAAAAAAGAATTCCTTGAAGAGGTGAATTTGGAGTGATCTTTTGAAAAAAGAGACTGACGTAGGTTAATAAATGGGAAGGAGGAGTCTACTGAGCAAATTGCATATGCAAAAGTCAAACAAAGTAGGTCTGGGCAGTGGAAGTTTGGAGCTGCTGATCAGTATAAGTTGTTTTTGGGACGAGAGAGGGCATCAAAAAGTCAAATGAGGGACTAAGCGTAGACTCTCAAACCCTTCTAGTTATAGTCACTCAAACCAGAGATGGAGATTAATACTAACTATATTATCTACTCATGATTGTTGTGAGATTCAAATTATATATGTCATTTGTGTATTTCAAATATTTATATCAAATACTTTGAAAACTTTGAAGTGCCATATAATCATAATGTAATGTTAACTATTATTATCACAAAATGAGTCAGAGATGACAGAGTTTTTGAACATTAAATAAAGATGTTTATATTTGATATATTCATATATTTGTGGTTAAAAATAGGGACATAATGTAGATCCATAAAGATAAAAAAGTATTTAAGGAAAAATTAGAAACAGAGATTCAGTGGTCTTTTGGACCTCCTTTTCCATTTGGCTAATTCTTCCTTTTAAGGCATTCTTCTCCTCATTAGCTTTTTGGAGCTCTTTTG
>CM053625.1:18063082-18076197 GCA_028646595.1 Phalanger gymnotis
AAAAAAAAGTTTTTACATACAACTAGGAAATAAGATATACAGGCAATGGGGCAAAGAAATCTACCTTGCCCTACAAGAAAGTAAGGGAAAATGGGATGAGGAGAATGGAGTGACAGAAGGGAGAGCTGACTGGGGAATGGAGCAATCAGAATAAATACCATCTTGGAGTTGGCAGGAGGGTAGAAATGGGGAGAAAATTGGTAATTCAAACTCAATGAATGCTGAAAACTAAAAACATTAAATAAATAAATAAATAAATAAACACAGAAATAAATGAATGAATGAATGAATTGAAAAATTAAAAAAAAATTAAAAAGGCAAGGGTAGCAATCCTAATCTAAGAAAAAAACAAAGCAAAAATAGATCTAATTAAAAGAGAAAAGGAAGGAAATTATATTCTTCTATTAGGTACCATAGCCAATGAAATAATATCATTGCTTAACATAAATGCACCAAGTGGTATACCATCCAGTTTATTAAAGAATAAGTTAAAAGAGTTACAGGAAGAAATTGACAGCAAAACTATACTAGTGGGAGACCTCAACCTCCCACTCTTTGAAACAGATAAATCTGACCACAAAATAAACAAGAAAGAAGTTAAAAAAGTGAATAGAATTTTATAAAAGTTAGAAATGGTAGATATCTGGAGAAAATTGAATGAGGATAGAAAGGAATATACCTTTTTTCTCTGTGGCACATGGCACCTACACAAAAAATGACCATGTACTAGGGCATAAAAACCTAACAATCTAATTCAGAAAGGCAGAAATATTAAATAAATCCTTTTCAGATTATGATGCAACGAAAATTATATGCAATGAAGGGCCATGGAAAGATAGGCTAAAAATTAATTGGAAATTAAATAATCTAATCCTAAAGAATGAGTGGGTCAAAGAATAAATCATAAGAACAACCAATAACTTCATCCAAGAGAATGACAATAATGAGACAACATACCAAAACTCATGGTATGCAGCAAAAGCAGTTCTTAGGGGAAGTTTTATATCTCTAAATGCTGACATGAATAAAAATTTAAAAAAAGATCATTGAATTTGACATGCAGCTAAAATTGCTACAAAAAGAACAAATTAAAATTCCCCAATTAAATACCAATTTAGAAATACTGAAAACCAAAGGAGAGACTAATAAAATTGGAATTAAGAAAACTATTGAACCAATAAATAAAACTAAGAGCTGATTTCATGGAAAAAAAAAAACAATAAAATAGGTAAACCTTTGGTTAATTTGATTTTTTTTTGAAAAAGAAAACCATATTGTCAGCATCAAAATGAAAAGAATGAATTCACCTCCAATGAAGAGGAAATTGAAACAATAATTAGGAAATATTTTGCCCAACTGTATGCCAATAAATCTGGCAATCTTATTGAAATGGATGAATATTTACAAAAATATAAATTTGCTCAGATGCACAGAAGAGGAAATAAAATACCTAAGTAACCCCATCTCAGAAAAAGGAATTGAACAAGCCATCAATGAACTCGCTAGGAAAAAATCTCCAGGGCCAAATGGATTTACAAGGGAATCCTATCAACCATTTAAAGAACAATTATTTCCAGTCCTTTATAGACTATTTGAGAAAATAAGTGGAGAAGGAGTCCTACCAAGTTCTTTTTATGATACAAATATGGTACCGATACCTAAACTGGGAAGAGTCAAAACAGCAAAGAAATTATAGATCAATTTCCCAAATAAATAAATAAATATGAATATGAATGAATAAGTAGATGAATAAATAAATATATAAATGAATGAATGAATAGATAGATGAATGAATGAATGAATGAATGAATGAATGAATGAATGAAATATTAGCAAAAAGATTACAGCAACTTATTCCAGGAATAATACACTATGGCCAGGTAGGATTTATTCCAGGAATGCAAGGCTGGTTCAGTATTAGGAAAACTATCAGCATAATTGATCATATCAACAACAAAACTAGCAGAAACCAGATGATTATGTCAATAGATGCAGAAAAAGCTTTTGACAAAACACAATACCCATTCCTATTAAAAACACTACAGAGCATAATAAATGGAGCCTTCCTTAAAATGATTAGTAGCATCTACCAAAAATCATCAGCAAGTATTATATATAATGGGGATAAGCTAGAAGCATTTCCAATAAGATCGGGGGTGAAGCAAAGTTGCCCATTATCACCACTGTTGTTCAATATGGTCCTAGAAATGACCGCTTTAGCAATAAGAGAAGAAAAGAAATTGAAGGAAAAAATTGTTAGAATAGACAAAAAATAAAAAAGCTATCACTCTTTGCAGATTGTGTGATGATATACTGAGATAATCCTAGAGAATCAAGTAAAAACTACTTGAAATAATAAATAACTTTAGCAAAGTTGAAGGATATAAAATAAACCCAAATAAATCCTCAGCATTTCTATGTGTTACTAATAAAGCCCAACAGCAAGAGATAGAAAGCAAAATTCCAATTAAAGTTACTGTAGACATTATAAAATATCTGGGAATCTACCTGCCAAAACAAACCCAGGAACTATATGAACCCAGTTACAAAACACTTTTCCTACAAATAAAGTCAGATCTAAATAGTTGGAAAAACATCAGTTGCTCATGATGGATCAGTGGAATAGGTTAGGTATACAAAACACAGTAGTTACTGACTATAGTAATCTATTTGATAAACCCAAAGAATACAGCTTCTGGGCTAAGACCTCACTATTTGACAAAAAATTTTGGGAAAACTGAAAAATAGCATGGCAGAAACTGAGCATAGACCAATATCTTACACCATATAGTAAAATAAAGTCCAAATGGGTATACAATTTACATATAAAAGCTGGGAGAGCAAGGAATAGTTTATCTGTCAGATTTATCGAAAAGGGAAGAATTTATGACCAAACAAGAGATAGAGAACATTATGAAATGCAAAATGGGTAATTTTGATTACATTAAATTGAAAAGTTTTTGTACAAACAAAGCCAACGCAACCAAATTAGGAGGGAAGCAGAAAACTGGTAAAGAATTTTTACAACCAGTGCCTCTGATAAAGGCCTCATTTTTAAAATATATAGAGAACTGAGTCAAATTTTTAAGAATATAATTTATTCCCCAATTCATAAATGGTCAAAGGATGTGAACATGACGTTTTCAGTGGAAGAAATTAAAGATTTCAACAGCTATATGAAAAAATGCTCTAAATCACTATTGATTAGAGAAATCCAAATTAAAACAACTCTGGGGTGTTTTAGCCTGTCAGAGTGGCTAATATGACAAAATAGGAAAATTATAAGTTCTGGAGAAGATGTGGAAAAATAAGAACACTCTTACACTGTTGGTGGAGTTGTGAACTGATTCAAACATTGTTGAAAGCAACTTGGAACTATGCCCAAAGGGCAATAAAACTGTGCATACCCTTTGATCCAGCAATACCACTTCTAGGTCTATATCCCAAAGGAATCATAAAAATGAGAAAACAACCCACATGTACAAAAATACATATAACAAATCTTTTGTGGTGGCCAAGAACTAGAAATTAAGGGGATGCCTACCAATTGGAGAATAGCTGAACAAGTTGTGGTACACTGTTGTACCATAAGAAATGATAAGTAGGCAGACTTCAGAAAAACCTAGAAAGACTTATATAAACTGATGCTGAGTGAGAGAAGCAGAACCACAACACTGTACACAGTTACAGCCACATTGTGTGATGACTGACTTTGATAGTCTTGGCTCTTCTCAGCAATCCAAGGTTCTAAGACAACTGCAAGTCTCATGACGGAAAATGTTATCCACATACAGAGAAAGAATTATGGAGTTTGGATGCAGATTGAAGCATACTACTTGCTCTCTCTCTCTCTTTTTTATTTCTTCTTATCGTTCATTTCATTGGTTATAATTCTTTTCAACATGGCTGTTCCAACAATCCAGCTAGCAGCTTCTGTGGGGGTGTAAAACCAACAACAACCAGCACACAGAACACTGCAAAAGCCAGGTACTTTTGATCTGCTTTACTAAGGAAAGCAGCATTAAGGGGTTAACAATCTTACTTTAATCCAGCATACAAATATCATTCACTTAGTTCAGGGGAAAAAGCCAGCACCCTGAACTTCAGAGCAAATACAACCAAATTACAAACAGACCAAATACAATTCATAGTTACCACCATCTGAGTTCAGCAGGGCAGCTCGACAATGGCTGGCTCAGAGTCACACGTCACTACTGCTGCAGCTCAGAGCTCTGGAAAAGGAAAAGCTAACCCCTGGTTTTATATCTTTTTTTCAGGGTCAAGGGTGAGTCACACGTGTGACTCACCCACGTGACCTAAAATTGTCACAAAAATGTGACTTAAACCCACATGGTCTGAAAGCCTCTGATGTCAGAAACATGTCCCTCAAACCCATTTTGATTGCCAGTACAAAGGCTAAGGTGAAAATATGTTGAATGTCAATGTATATGTAGAGCCTACATCAGATTGCATACCGTCTTGGGGGAGGAGAAAATTTGGAGCCCAAAAGCTTATGGAACTGAATGTTGTAAACCAAAAAATAAATAAATAATGAAAGAAAAAAAAATTTTAAGTCAGCACTAATACACTTGAGAGGCTCATATTCAAGCATTTTTGAACATGTGAGGGGTTTCTTCTAGTGGCTGTTTTACATTTCACCTTTTTTGAACACAGCCCAATTAACATTGAATGGGTTCTCTGTCTGTCTGCCTGTCTCTGTCTCTTTGTCTGTGTCTATCTGTCTCTCTCTGTCTATGTCTCCCTCTGTCTGTGTCTCCCCCTGTCTCTCTCTCTCTCTGTCTCTCTCTGTGTCTGTGTCTGTCTATCTCTGTCTGTCTGTCTCTGTCTGTCTGTCTGTCTGTCTGTCTGTCTGTCTCTTTCTGTCTCTCTCTCTCCCCCCACCCCACCCTGAATGAAAGTGGAGAAAATCACTCACCTGTTCTGTTTTATAGCATATATGTTACATAACCTCAACTGGGCTCTACCATGGCTCACCATTCCCCAACTCTCTCAACTATGAATTTTGACTCATAATTTACATAAAAAAATTTGAAGCTGTTCACTAAGACTTCCCTCTTCTCCCCTCCTTCTCATCTCATATCACTGAGAGTCCTTATGATATTATCTCTTATCCCTGAGTCACATGAATTGATGGGCCTTATTGCCAAAGCTAATCCCTCTAAACACACAAGTGATCTTAGTTCATTACATTTTTTGAACAGATTGTCCCCTCTGTCATCCCTAGTCTCTCACTAATCTTCATTCTCTCCCTGTGTACCAACTGTTTCCTTGCTGCCTACAAACAGCCTACAAACATTTCCTCATTTTCAAAAAAATCTCACATGATCACCACTAATTTATCATCCCATGTATCTTCTGCCTTCTGTGACTAAACTCCTTCAGAAGGCTGTCTATAATACATCCTCAGCTTCTTCTCCTTTTACTCTCTTAATTCTCTACAATCTAACTTCTGATTTCATCATTCAACAGAACTCCAAAGTTACTAATGATCTCTTAAGAGCTAAATTGATTGTCTTTTCTCCATCCTCATGCTTCTTGACCTCTCTGCAGTCTTCGACATCACCAATCACCCTTTCCTCTCTAGCTTTTTGGGACCCTACTTTCTCCTTTTTCTCCTACCTAAGTACTTCTTCTCAGTCTCTTTTGCTGGATTTTCATCCATCCATGCCAATCCTTCAAGCTTCTATCTTGGACTATCTTCTCTTCTCCATCTATATTACTTGACTTGTGATGTTATCAGATCCCCTAAGTTCAATTTTCCTCTCTATATACATGATTCTCAGATCTTTTGTTCATCTTTAACCTCTCTACTGACCTCCAGTCTTGTATCTCCAACTGCCTACTAGACATTTCAAATTGGATGTCCTGTAGATTTTTTTAAACTCAATATGCCCCAAATTGAACTTTCCCCCCAAGCCCTCCTTGCTTCTAAAGTTTACTTATTAATATCAATGTCACCACCATCCTTCTAGTCTCCCAAACTCACAGACTAAGTGTCATTCCTTGATTCTTCACTCACTCTTATTCCTCCTATCCAATTTGTTGTCAAGACCTGTCAATTTTATCTTCATATTATATCTCACATGTATTTTTCTCCTCTAACATTGCCACCATGTCATACATGCCCTTATTACCTCACACTTGACTATTGCAATAGCCTACTGATTGGTCTCTATCACTCCAGTCAATCCTACATTTTACTATCAAAATAATCTTTCTTAAGCTTAGGTCTGACCATGTCACTGTTGTTCTAAATAAACTTCAATAACTCTCTGTTATCTACATGCAGACATGTTAAACTGACTGGCTGCAAGAAATAGTAAAACTCCCTGAGCCACATTAAAGTGTAGTTGGGAAGTATTTACAAAATAAATAAAAACAATACAATATAGATAATGTTAATTTGCAATTTTCTAAATCTATTATGTGACCCTCAGACATCCATTTCTATTTTACTTTGACACTACTGACCTACAGGATCAAATATGAAATTCTCTGTTCAAAGCCCTTTATAACCTGCCTCACGTTTCCATCTCTACAGCCACATATTCTTTGATCCAGTGACATTTTTCTCCCTACTGTTCCTCAAAGGAAAAAAATCTCCTGACTCCAGACATTTTCTCAGATTGTTCCCCATACCTGGCAAGCTCTCCTTCTTTATCTCTGCTTCCTAGCTTCCTTAGAATGTTTTAAGTCCATAATAAAATTCCACCTCTACAAAAGCCTTTTCCCAATTCATCTTAATTCTATTGCCTTCTCTCTGTTAATTATTTCCTATATAGCTTGCTTGTACATAGGTATTTATATGTTATCTCTTCTATTAAATTGTGAGCTCCTTGAAACCAAGGATTGTTTTTTACCTTTCTTTATATCCCCACTACTGCCTGCCACATAGCAAGTGTTTAATAAATATTTAGTGACTGCTTTCTATTTGTGTGTATGTATGTGTGTATACATGTTATATTTACTATATACACACAAATATATATACACACATACATATATGTGAACAAATATACTATATGTATACACACATATACAACTATCTACAAAATATA
Source organism: Phalanger gymnotis (assembly GCA_028646595.1). Classification (NCBI taxonomy): domain Eukaryota; kingdom Metazoa; phylum Chordata; class Mammalia; order Diprotodontia; family Phalangeridae; genus Phalanger; species Phalanger gymnotis. The sequence continues at coordinate 18,070,162 of CM053625.1, forward strand.
TATACATAAATATATAAGATGTGTGTATGATACAAACATATGAAATATACATGTTTATGATACCTCAAAACTTTAAAGGGTGGGACCCATTTCTTAAAGTAGTAGTTTACCCTAGCTGGCCAACTATTTGCTATTCCTTTTAATTATGTAGTGAAATTATCATGTAAATTTTTTTTCATTTTTTCTTCCCTCCTCCCCTTGCCCTAGAGATGGCTACAATTAGATACAAACACACACATAATATGATATTACATATGGAAAAGCATTCTTTACAGATTTTTATTTATCAGCTCTTTCTCTGGTCTCAGAACTTTCCTTTACAGGTTCTTTGTAGTTAATTTGGGTATTTATAATAGTCAAAATTACTTAAGTGCTCAAAGTTGTTCTTAAAACAATTTTGCTGTTATTATACATAATGTTTTCTTGGTTCTGCTTATTTTACTTTTCATTGTTTCATGCAACTCTATCCATGTTTTTCTAAGATCATCAAGCTCATCATTTCTCATGGAATAGTACTATTTTATCACAATCGTATTCCACAACTTGTTCAGCCATTCCCCAATTGATGGATATCCCCTCAGTTTTTAGTTCTTTGCCACCACAAAGAGGGCTGCTATAAGTATTTTAGAAAATACAGGATCTTTTCCTTTTTCTTTAATCATCTTTGGATCTAGACCTGGTAGTGATATTTCTGGGTCAAAATGGCAGTTTAATAACTCTTTGGGCATAATTCCAGATGACTCTCCAAAACAGTTGGATCAGTTCACATTTCTACAACCAGTGAATTAGTGTCTCAATTTTTCCACATCCCATCCAACATTTGCCACTTCCCCCTTCAATCATTCTAGCTAATCTGATATCTCAAAGTTATTTTAATTTCTACTTCTCTATCAATAATGATTTATATCATTTTTCATAGGACTATAAATTGTTTTGATTTCATTTTTTAGATGAAGAAACTGAGGCCCAAAGAGGTCAAATGACTTGCCCAAAGTGACATAGGTAGTAAACTTCAAACTCACGTCCAATATGTCCAAATTCAGTGTTCTAAGTTAAATATTTTTTTCCACTGCCCGTGTTGAAGTGTATTCTTGTTTATTAAAAGTACAGAATTTTAAATAGAAAAAATCCCTTTGTGTTGACAACATAATCTGTATACATGCAGATATCAAGATGTTTCCATTTATTAAGTTTCATGCTATCTGCTACTAAAGCTTTTGTACAAAGCAATCACATTAGTCTTTCTAACAATAACAGAACCCATGAATCCCAGTAGGAAATATAAAAAATGTATTTTTTGGATCCAGGCTTTTTAGCTTGTTTTTCTGTATTTCCACTACTTAAATTGCCTTTACTGTCCCTGTTTGCACTAATTTCATTTGTTCTAGTGGATTTTCCTTCCAAAACAGTTATGTGCTTATTCATCACAAAAGGATGTTATTTCGTAATTTTTAGAAATTCAAGATAATAACAATTTAAGGCAATTAAGTTTAAATTTAATTGCTGAGAAACTTAATTCTGTGTAATTATGACCATTCTTATCACCAAAAAATAATTAAAAAGCAAAAAAAATGCACCTCTTTCCCCTTTTTGGCAGAAATAGAGGGCTAGAAAAGTTAAATATTGTATAACTTTCAGATGTGGTCAATGTGTTGGTTGATACTGCTACTTGTTTTTTTTGTTGTTTTTGTCTTTTTAAAATTTTTGTTATCAGGGATGGCTTAATGAGAAGATCAAGAGGAATATACTCAGAAATAAATGTGGTGTAAAACCAAAGATATCAATAAAAATTAATAGATACTTTTAAGTGCTGAAAATTTGAAATTATTTATTACAGTTCTGTTATTTTTAAGTTACCAGGATTTAAAAACAAGCTCATTTTATTATGCTTTGCAAAATGAATTACACTAAAAAAACATGGTAATTGTCATGCTTTTTAACTTCCACATAAAGACTGTTTAACTTTGAGTTTACTAACTTTAAATTTAAGTGAAGCAACCATTTTAATAATATAACTTCTCTGTCATAAGCCTATGATAACTGACAGTGAGAGTGGGAGATCATGCCTGTGTGGAAATTTGACATCAACCAACTCAAATTTGACCTTGTTTGAGATACTGTATTAAGTAATTGCTGTGCTGCATTCACTGTCAATTGGAGTAAATTCGTGTTACTCTTGCTTTTGTTGATTTTTATTTATACTTTGTTTTCATTTTAAAAAGGAATTCATTTATGAGGGACTGTACTCAAAAATAGCCCACAGTTTTGGCCATTGCTTCATATACCCCATGAAAGAGTCTCTTGCCTCCTCCCCACAGTTTGGAAAACTCTGGCTTTATACAGCTTTTCAATTTTAACAGCATAAGTGAAATCATCCAAGTATATGGCCTCAATAGTAATATGGCTTTTAAAATAGTTAAACCCTTCTCCTCCATATCCCTTGTCATTAACTGGTAAATCACTAATTTATTTCCTATTAGAATTTATATAGTTTGCAGCAATTAAGAAGAAAGGAGTAATTGCTGACAAACCCAGGGCACTATTTAAATCACTTCCTTGTTGACAACATATTTCTCTTTCCTCAAACTGAATGTCACTGCAATCTGATGTGTGCAGAACCCTTGTGGACTCATCATTCGAATGCGCTGCACCTGTCACCTGTGTGCTAGCATTCTGCTAAGGATCAATTTACATAACCTCATTTAATGGTTCATAAATCATACCCATTAAGCCCGGCTAACAGGAACCAAGGGTTCTAATTTATGCTGCCTTTCATAGCAGAAAATTGGGAGGCTGGAGCCTGTGGATAAAGAACCCAGGTCTTGCCTTTGATTGTTGATTGTGATGGTAAATGTATGGATGATGAGAACAGATTTTCACTTTATTGATTTCCTGCCAAAGCACAGCATGCTTTATTGTGAAAGGGGGCCTTTTGGCAGCAGTGCTAAAAGTGGCAGTTGTTTAGGAACCCTTTGCCAAGATGATGTCTAAGACAATACAGAGTGGTAAATACTAAAATAATATCAAGCTGAAATCATATTCTTTTTTTCTTTAAAGGAACATCTAACTTTTCCTAAATTCAAAGATCTTTTCTTTACACCTCTCTAATGCATGGAAAGTCAAGGAATTAGAACATAACTCTTAAAAATAAAAGAAATGGAATATCTATTTTTAAAAACAATCTGCAAAATAATGCAGATGTCTAGAATCCTCCACATAATGACATTTCAGTCAGAGTTGTATACTGGGCCAAGTTTCTACTCTTCTCTATTCCTCACTGTACATTTTTTTGGTGGAACATCAAGAAACACCATTTTCTCAATATTTCATTTTCCTCCTTTATGTTAGGACATTGCATTTTGCTATATATAGTTCTCCACAAAAAATGTAACATGTAAAAGGTTATCTTTGTACAAGTGCTTGGGTTGGATTTTAAAATAGCAAAAGTGTTCCTAAGGCCATTTTCTGAGATAAAAAAAAACATTTCTTAAGAAATGCTGAGGCATATTGATTTCCTTTCCTTATTGCAGCCTTGCCCTCTCATGATACATGTATGTTCACTTTTCAGGTTAATCTAAAAAGATTGTGATTTTTTTGAATAAAAGTGAATGCATTTAAAAATAATTTCACCCATGTCTATTTTCAAAAATTACCTTAATCACAATGATTCAACTTTTATTTCAGGTTGTGGACACAGCTATAGATGTTAAAGATTAACAGATTTCCTTTTTTTGTTCCTCCTAAGTTGAAAGGAATACATGTGCTATTTTGTAAACCTGGCAAAAAATAAAAAAAAAAATTTAGTTAAATTTAAGTGAGTAAAACATAAAGGAGGAGCTCAGGAAATAAATGATAATCCTAGTCCAGAGGCATGAAACAGTAGCAGTCAGAGTAGAATTCACTTCTCAATTAATCAATCCACAAGCATTAAAATAAGAACTTAGTGTGTGACAGGTGTTAAATACTAGAGATACAAAGAAAGGCAAAAAAACTATCCTGGAACAGCTCATATTCTAAGGAGGGAGAGGACATGCAAATAACTATGTATGAACAAGGCATATATAGAATACTTGTATGCATACATATATGTGTGTATATATGTATGTTCATGTAGATGTTTATATACATATATGTGTGTATACATATATACATACATGTGTGTCTATACACACAGACATACAAATATATGTGTGTGTATATATACATATACATATATATATATGTGTATATATATAACATATGTGTATATATATACATATAAATACACATACAGAAGGTAGGGATTTGGACTGAGTCTTGAAGGAAGTCTGGAAGACTAAGTGGGAGGAAACACATTCCAGGCCCAGGAACAGTCAGTGCAAAAGAAAAGAGAATGGACAGGAATTGTCGTGTTAATAGAACAACAAGTAGATTAATGCCAGAGGATCATAGAGATGGTAAAAAGAAAGTAAACTATAAGATGACTAGAAACATAGGAAGGAACCATGTTATATATAAAGAGCCTGAAATTCAAATGGAAGACTTTATATTTGAACAGAGAACTAATAGGGGGCCACTGGAGTTTATTTGGGAGGGGGAAATGACATGAGCAAACCTAACCTTTGGGAAAATCCCTTTGACTGCTGAGTAGAGGAAGGATTATAGTGAAGAAAAGAGGTAGGGAGAACAGTTAAAACATTATTACAAGGGTCAAAGAGAGAGTTGATCAAGGTCTGCAATAAGATGATATAGAGGGAAGAGAACATATATGAGATATATTCTTGTGGCTGAAATAACAAGATTTGGAAAGAATATGTGCAAATGTGATGATTAAAAGGAATTAAGGATGACAAGATATTGCCAACCTTAAGAGTCTGGAAGAATAGTAGTACCCTTGACAGTAATATGGAAGTTGGGAATAAGAAACAGTTTGGGGAGTAAGGTATGAGTTGTGTTTTGGACATTTTGAGTTTGAGATGCCTACAGAACATTCCATTTGAAATATCCAAAAGATATTACATGATAGTTTATTGGACTTGAGCTCAGGAGAGAGACTAGGGCTGGACATATAGATCTGAGGATCATCCACATAGAGATGATAATTTAACTAGTTGAAGCTGATGATATCACCAAGTGAAATCAAACAGCAAAGAAGTTAAATAGAAGAGGGCACAGGACAAAACTTTGGGTGACACTTATGCTTATATGGTATGACATAAAGAACCAGAAAACAAGACTAAGAAGTATAGTTAGCCCTTCCACATCACACAGGTCAAGGGCATGGTAACTCCAAGATCTGAAAAATTCAAGAAAAAATTTTTGGCCCTCCCTTCATACCAGAGAAGTCTGAATTATTTTTTCTTTTTCTTTTATCGGGTGTTTACAGTATCTTATTGAAAAATTTTGGTATGTATTTCTTCATAGGTTCCAAGTCATCTTTTTTATCTTGTTATTTATTTAATATTTTTAGTTTTCAGCATTGATTTCCACTAGATTTTGAATTACAAATTTTCTCCCCATTTCTACCCTCCCCCACTCCAAGATAGCGTATATTCTGATTGCCCCATCCCCAATCAGCCCACTCTTCTGTCACCTCACTACCCCCATCCCCTTTTCTCTTACTTTCTTATAGGGCAAAATAGATTTCTATGCCCCATTGCCTGTATATCTTATTTCTCAGTTGCATGCAAAATCAATTTTTTTTGAACATTTGCATTTAAAACTTTGAGTTCCAAATTCTCTCCCCTCTTTCCTCCCCACCCCACTTCCCTAAGAAGGCAAGCAGTTCAACATAGGTCATACATGTGTCATTATGCAAAACCCTTCCACAATACTCATGTTGTGAAAGACTAACTATATTTTGCTCCCTCCTATCCTATCCCAATTTATTCAGTTTTCTCCATTGACCCTGTCCCTTTTCAAAAGTGTTTGCCGTTGATTATGTCCTCCTCCAATCTGCCTTGCCTTCTATTGTACCCCCTTTTTAATGACCTTCCTCTTTCTTTCCTGTGGGGTGAGATAATTGATTGAGTGTGTATGTTATTCCCTCCTCAGGTC
>CM053625.1:18076297-18089514 GCA_028646595.1 Phalanger gymnotis
ATATACATATATTCCCTTCAGCTACCCTAATACTGATGTGTTATGAATTACACACATCATCTTTCCATGTAGTAATGTAAACAAAACAGTGCAACTTTAATAAGTCCCTTGTGATTTCTCTTTCTTGTTTACGTTTCCATGCTTCTCTTGATTCTTGTGTTTGAAAGTGAAATTTTCTATTCAACTCTGGTCTTTTCACTGAGAAAACTTGAAAGTCCTCTATTTTATTGAAAGTCTGTATTTTGCCTTAGAGCATTTGTTTCCACAATCCAGCTAGCAGTTTCTGTGGGGGTGCAAGATCCACCCACAATCAGCACCCAGAAAGCTGCCTGCACCCAGAAATCACAGGTTCTTTTGATCTGCTTAACTAAGAAAAGCAAGGTGAAGGGATTGACAAGCTTACTTTAACTCAGCACACAAATATCATTCACTTAGTTCAGGGAAAAAAGCCAGCACCCTGAACTTCAGAGCTAATTACAAAGTACAAACATCAACAGACAGACCCAATACAGATTCATAGTTACCAACATCTAGGTTCAGCCCGGGAGCTCAGAACAAGGGCTGGCCCAGAGTCATGTGCACCACCACTGCTTCGGGAATGAGCTCCAAGGAAGAGGAGGCCAAGCCCTGGTTTTATATCTTTTTCAGCATCGGGGTGAGTCACACATGTGACTCATCCACATGACCTAAAATCCTCACAAAGAGGCGACTTAAACCCACATGGTCTAAGAGCCTCTGCTGTCCCAGACATGTAAACTAGGCCCTCCCTGGAGTTAGCCCCACCTTAGTTGCCAATCCATACCCACATAGGATTTACACCTAATAGGGGTTTGAGCCTGGGGCTTAGCACCTAGTAAGGTTCAATGAACTACACTGAATTACTCAAACAAAACAAAGGCCATTTTGCTTACCAACACAGCATTATACTCAGTTTTGCTGGGTAGGTGATTCTTGCTTTTAATCCTAGCTCCATTGACCTCCAGAATATCATATTCCAAGCCCTTCGATCCTTTAATATAGAAGCTGCTAGATCTTGTGTTATCCTAATTGTGCTTCCACAATACTCAAATTGTTTCTTTCTGGTTGCTTGCACTATTTTCTCCTTGATCTGGGAACTCTGGAATTTGGTGACAATATTCCTAGGAGTTTCTTTTTGGGACCTTTTTCAGGAAGCAATTGGTGGATTCTTTCAATTGCTATTTTACCCTCTGGCTTGAGAATGTCAGGACAATTTTCCTTGATAATTTTTGAAAGATGATATCTAGGCTCTTTTTTGATCATGGCTTTCAGGTAGTCCAATAATTTTTAAATTATCTCTCCTGGATCTATTTTTCAGGTCAGTGGTTTTTCCAATGAGATATTTCACAATGTCTTCCATTTTTTCATTCCTTTGGTTCTGTTTTATAATATCTTGATTTCTCACAAAGTCACTAGCTTCCACTTACTCCAATCTAATTTTTAAGGTAGTATTTTCTTCAGTGGTGTTTTGGATCTCCTTTTCCATTTGGCTAATTCTGCCTTTCAAGGCATTCTTCTCCTCTTTGGCTTTTTGGAGCTCTTTTGCCATTTGAGTTAGTCTATTTTTTTAGGTGTTATTTTCTTTAGTAGTTTTCAGGGTCTCCTTTAGCAAGTCATTGACTTGTTTTTCACGGTTTTTTCGCATCACTTTCAATTCTCTTCCCAATCTTTCCTCTACTTCTGTTATTTGCTTTTCCAAATCCTTTTTGAGCTCTCCTAGGGCCTGAGACAAATGAGTATTTTCTTGGAGGTTTTGGATGTAGGCTCTTTGACTTTGTTGACTTCTAACTGTATATTTTGGTCTTCTTTGTCACCAAAAAAGATTCCAAAGTCTGAGTCTGAATCTGAGACTGTTTTTACTGCCTGTTCATGTTTCTATTCAACTACTTGACCCTTGAGCTTTTTGTCAACTTATGACTGCTTTTAGAGTAGAGAGTACTTTGTCTCAAGCTTGAGGGACTGTACTTCTGTTTTCAGAGCTACTTTAACACAGCAAGCTCTGCCACACCAGAGCTCCTTCTGCCCCAAGAACTACCAACCAGGATTGTGCCCCAGATCCAGGCAGAGCAAAGCAGGCTTTGCACTCTGCTGTAATCTGCCACTTAATTCCTCCCACCAGGTGGGCCTGAGGCTGGAAGCAGCTACAGTTGTAGCTCTGGAAGCAGCCTCTGAGCTGCATCACCTCTGCCACCCCTGGGGTGGTGGCCAACTGCAAACTCCTTTCACTCCATCCCAACAGCTTTTCCTACTAACCTGCTCTTTTGTCTTTGGTGTTTGTGGGTTGAGAAGTCTGGTAACTGCCACAGCTCAATGATTCAGGGCCCTATAGCCTGTTGTGCTGGGCTCCCAGTCTGGTTGGTCCTAGCATAGCCCTTGCTGGGCTCTGCTCTGCTCCGCTCGCAGCTCCATGTGATAGACCCTTCCCAGTGACCACCTAGGCTGTCTGGGGCTGGAACCCTGCTTCCCTCTGCTATTTCATGGCTTCTGCATCTCTAGAATTTGTTCAGAGCCATTTTTTATAGGTGTTTGGAGGGACCTGGGGGAGATCTTAAGCAAATCCCTGCTTTCCAGCTGCTATCTTGGCTCAATTGTAACTTTAGAGAAAGCAATTCAAGTTGAAGGATGAGGACAGAAGCCAAATGATAGAGGGTCTAGAAAAGAGTGAGAGGAGAGAGGAAATGGAAGCATCTAGTGTATATAGTTCTTCCGCAGAGTTTTTCAGAGAAGAGATACAGGCTGGTGACTTGTGCAGATAGTAGGACCAGCTGATGGTTTTTAATGAGTAGGGGAGATGTGGCCATGTTTATAGGCAATGGGGAAGAAGCAAGTAGATTTGGTTGTTGTTTGGTCATTCAGTCATGTTTGATTTTTCATGACCCCATGGACCATAGCATGTCATGACTTTCTATCCTCTACTGTCTTTCAAAGTCTGTCCAAGGTCATGTTCATTGCTTCTGTCAGCATCTCTGTGCTAAGACCACTCCACTCTTTTTATTCCTGTCTTTTTACTATTAGGAGGGACCCTGTTTTCCAGAAGTAAGACCCAGCAAACAAGCACTGCCCTGAGCTTGGCATAACAACAATCCTCTATGCTTATCCTCTAGATGAACTCATCCACAACAATACCCCCAAATTGTTTCATACCAGCACCAGGTTGTCTCCAAGCTCTGCAATTCCCATGAGCTATACATGAAGGATTGCTACAAATCAAATGTGTCTCATTGTTGCTGTTACCCTTCATTGTCAGAGCTATAGCTCACTGCATAGTCATTGGTATATGTTTTGAGATTTGCCCACCCTAAAGGGTCTCCTCAATATCAGAGGACATCCTGGCTTATCTGTGTAGTTTCCTTCCTCTAAAGGAATAAAGAAAGATTTTTGATTATGACCACTGTTAGCTCTTTGGTTTTATTTTGTTATTATTTTATTTCAGAGTTAACTGTGGTCGTGATGACCTGTGTGAGCTCTTTGATATTTTATGAATTAACAGTGGTCATTTGTTTTTGGAGTTGACACTTCCACCATAATATCTATCCATCGCATTCTCTGACATCCCCTTTTCCTTTTGCCTTCATCCTTTCCCAACATCAGGTTCTTTTCCAATGAATCCCATCTTCTCATTACTTGGCCAAAGTAAGCTTCAGGTTCAGTATTTGATCTTCCAGTGAACAGCCTTAATTAATTTCTTTAAGTATTGTCTGATTTGATCTCCTTGCTGTCCAAGGGACTCTCAAAAGTCTTCTCCAGCACCACAGTTCAAAGGGATAAATTCTGTGGTGCTCAGCTTTCCTAGATAGGAAGAGGTCAAAGACTAAGAGAAAAATGTGGGGATGAGAGTGTGGGCAATCCACTGAATGAGATGGGACGGGATGGAGTCATGTACATGTAAAGAGGTTGACTTTGGCAAAGAGAAGGGCAACTTCCTTACTGGAGGTAGAAGTGAATGAGGAGAAAAAGGGGGAAGATTTATGAGTGATGTGAGATGAAGAGGAGGGGAGATGAGGGAACTTATGGCACCCAGCCTCATTTTCTTTTATAGTGAGGAACAGGAGTGCCTTGCTACAGTGAGCGTCCAGTTGAAATTCCATGTCAAATCCAGAGTGGAAACATTCGGCACATATTAAAATTTTAATATTTGTATTTTCTTCAATTACATGTAGAAACAATTTTTGACATTCATTTTGTAAAAATTTTATTTCCAAATTAACTCCCTCCCCCTTTGCTGTCTATCCCTTATTGAGAAAGCAAGCAATTTAATATAGGTTATAAATGTGCAGTCATGAAAAATGTATTTCCATGCTAGTCGTGTTGTGAAATAAAACACAGATTAAAAACAAAAACAAAAATGAAAAATAAGATTTCTAGGAGCCAAGATGGTTGAGTAAGCAGTAAATGGTTGTAACTTTTCCATATTCACCTCCAAACAATGACAAAAACCACCCCAAAACAAATCCTGGAACAGCAATACCAGCAAAAAGATGGGGTGAAAAATCTTTTATACCAAGAAACTTGGAAGATTGGTCAGAAAGGTCTATTTTATTCAGGTAAAAGGAAAGCACAGTTCAGGACAGGGAGCATCCCAACAAGGCAGCATCAAGCTCTACCTCAGCAAATCAGGGGGAGATCCTGAGCCTAATGTGGTAAAGCAAGAAAATACCAACACCAGGACCTTCCCACATGCCTCAGCAGAGCTAGGGAAACCAGTACACTCCAGATTCAAGAATCACCATGAGCTTCAGCATAGCCTTGGGCAAACAGGCATCCTCCAGTAGCTAAAACTCCATGTGCTTCAGTGCAGCCCCAGAGAAATACAGAAACACTCCCACAAGTCTTAGCACATATGAGACACCACCACTAGGACCCCACCTCAGCACCAGGAAAGCTGCAAGACCCCTATAACCTCCAGCATCACCAGCCCTGCCCCACTCATTCCCTCAGTGAAGCACCAGACATGAGGGTCTCTTGTGGGCCTCAGAGAAACATCAGTGCAGCCACCAGGTAAACAGCCAGGGCCTGAAGCTCCCTGGCACAAGAAGCCTCAGATAGTGCTCCCTCCACCCTGGGAACAGAGCTCAAATTTAAAAGAAAAGAAAAAAGCCCCAAAATAGATAAGCAAAAAAGAACAAAAAAAGAATCTGACCATAGAAAGTTATTGCAGTGATGAGGAAGACCAAGTCACAAACTCAGAAGAAGAAAATAATTATCAAAACATCTATGGGCAAAAAATCCAAAGAAAAACAGAAAGTAGTATCAAATCTAGAAAGAATTCATGGAAGAGCTGAACAAGTAGCTTAATTATCATATAATGGCGGTAGGAGAAAAATTGGGAAAAGAAAGGAGAATGATGCAAGAGAATCATGAAAAAAGAGTCAACAGCTTGGAAAAAGAAAGCAACTGCTTAAAAAGAAGAATTGGCCAAATGGAAAAGGAGATACAAAAGCTAACCATGGAAAACAACCCCTTAAAAGGTAGAATTGGTCAACTGGAAGCTAATGGTTCTATGAGACATCAAGAATTAATAAAACAAATTCAAAAGAAAGAAAAAATAGAAGAAAATATAAAATACCTCATTGGACAAACAGCTGACCTGGAAATAGATCCAGGAGAGACAATGTCAGAATCATTGACTACCTGAAAGCCATAATCAAAAGGAGGACCTGGGCAGCATCTTTCAAGAAATTATCAAGAAAAACTGCTTTGATATCATGGAATCAGATGACAAAATAGGCATTGAAAGAATTCACTGATCACCTCATGAAGGAGCTCCCAAAAGAAAAACTCCAAGAAACATCATAGCCAAATTACAGAACCATCAGGGCAAGGAAAAAATGCTGCAAGTGGCCAGAAAGAAACAATTCAAATATCAGGGAGCCAAAATCAGAATTACACAGGACTTAGCAGCTGCGAAATTAAAAGACTGGAGGTCATGGAGCATGATATTCCAGAAGGCAAAGTAGCTAGGACTACAACCAAGAATCACCTACCAGGCAAAATTAGGCATAATACTCCAAGAGAAAAAATGGTTATTCTTTTTTTGAAGAGAGAAGGCAAGGCAATTGGGGTTAGGTGACTTTCCCAAGGTCACACAGCTAGTAAGTGTCAAGTGTCTGAGGCCAGATTTGAACTCAGATTCTCCTGACTCCAGGGCTGGTGCTCTATTCATTGAATCACCTGACTGCCCCCTCCCAAATGGTTATAGAATAAAATAGAAAGATTCCAAGCTTTCATAAGGAGAAGAACAGAACTCAACAAAAAAAAATTGATCTCCAATATCGAGACCCAAGAGAAGCCTAAAAAGGGAAAAGAGAACATAAGGGATTCAATGGAGGTGAACTCTTTACATCCCTACATGGGAAGATGATAGTTATAATATTTTTAAGGAAATCATTGGAGTTTATTGAATAGAAGAAGGACATATCACTTCATCAACTTTTAGGGTGGGGGATATGTTTGGAGTCATCCAGAGGCAATGAGGATCCAAACTAGGATGTGACTCTTTGAATAGAGAGAAGGGTACTGGTGTGAGAAATGTAGCAGAAGATCCTGATGAAGCAGGAGCAGTTGATTGGATCTTTTTATGCATGTATTGATTCTTGTATTTGAAGATCAAATCTTCCATTGAGCTCTGGATTTTTCATCAGGAAGTTCTGGAAGACCCCTATATCACTAAATGTCCATCTCCTCCCATGAAAGGTTATGCTCAATTTTGTTGGGTAATTGATTCTTGGTTGTAATCCAAACTCCTTTACCTTAAGAATATCATATTCCAAGCCCCTCTGATCTTTTAATATAGAAGCTGCAAGGTCTTGCATAATCCTGACTGTGGTTCCATGATATTTTAATTATTTCTTTTTGGCTACATGCAATTATTTCTCCTTGAACTGATAATTCTGGAATTTGGCTATAATATTCCTTGTTGTTTTCAACTTAGGATCTCCTTAAGGAGGTGATCTAAGGATTCTTTGGATGACTATTTTACACCTGGTTCTGGGAATTCAAAGCACTTTTCCTTAATGATTTCTTGAAAGATGCTGTTCAGGCTCTTTTTTTCATCATGGTTCTCAAGTAGACAAATAATTTTTAAATTGTGGCTCCTGGATCAATTTTCCAGATGAGTTGTTTTTCCAATGAGGTATTTTATGGTTTCTTTATTTTGATTTTGTTTGACTGATTCTTGATGTCTCATAGAGTCATTAGCTTATACTAACCCAATTCTAATGTTTAAGGAATCGTTTTCTTCAGTTAGCTTTTGTACCTCCTTTTCCATTTGGCCAATTCTGCTTTTTAAAGAGTTGTTTTCTTCCGTGAATTTTTTTTCCATTTCTCAATTGTATTTTTAAGAGAATTGTTCCATTTTTCTCCTACCTCTCTAATCTAACTTTTAAAATCATTTTTGAAGTCTTCCAAGAAGGTTTTTTGGACTGAGACTGAGACCAGTTCATATTCCCCCTTGAGATTTCAGATGTGACTATAAAAACAATGCTGTCACTGAATTTGTATTTTGATCTTTCCTGTCCCCATAGTAAGTAATCTATGGTCTTTGTTTTTCTATGTTGCTTCTTACTCATGGTGTTTGAATTTTTCCTGGCTTTTAAAGTTGGTCTATCCTTCTGGGGAAAAGGGGGCACTACTCCACTCTTCTTGTGCTGGGTGCTGTGGGCCCCAGTTACTGGCTTCATGCGCTAGAGCCTCAGGTTCTGGCAGCTGGAGGCTGTAGAAGCTGTAGCTTACCTGGGGCTGAGCTGGAGCTGCTGTTAGTGGCTTGTTATGCCAAGGCCAGGTGGGGTTTTCCTGTGTTTCCCGAGGGTTACACTGAAGCTCACAGGGTGAAGCATGGGGGTGGGGTGGTCTGGCCACTGGAGGTAGCCTCCTCACCATGAGGCTGCACTGGAGCACAGGTAGACTCAGTTGCTGGTGGATGCCATCTGCTACAGAAGTGGGGATTCTCTGTGCTAGTGTCTGCCAGTTCCCCTGGCTGTGCAAAGACATGCAAGGGTCCTGGTGTTGGCACTTGCCTGCTCCACCACCCTGGGGCTCAGGATCTCCTGCTGGTTTGCTGAGATGGGGCTTGCTGCTGTCTTGCCACAGGACTCCCATCCCCTACTGGTCCCTTTCAGCCACAGCAAGAGGGAATTTGAATGCTATATCACTTGGTGCATATATACTTAGTATTGATATTACTTCATTGCCTACCATACCTTTTAGCAAAATGTAGTTTCCCTTTTTATCCTTTTTAATTAGGTCCATTTTTGCTTTCGATTTGTCTCAGATCAAGATTGCTAGCCCCTCCCTTTTATTTCAGCTGAAACATAATAGATTCTGTTGTTGCCCCTTACCTTTACGCTGTGTCTCTCTGCTTCAAGTGTGTTTCTTGTAAGCAACATATTGTAAAATTCTGATTTTGATCCACTCTGCTATCCATTTCTTTTTATGGGAAATTTCATCCCATGCACATTCACGGTTATGATTACCGTGTATTTCCTACAACCTATTATTCCTCCTGCTTGTCCTCCCTCTCTTTTCACCCTTTCCCTCCTTAATAGTGTTTTGCTTCTTTCTACCACATCCCCTGGTCTTCTATCAATTCCCTCCCATGTCCTTGTCTTTACTTAATCTCCTTTCCTTTTTCCTATCTGGCAAGATAAATTTCTATATTTAACTGATTGTGTATATCATTCCCTCTTTCAGTCAATACTGATGAGAGTAATGTTCAAGCAATGCCCTTCTCCCACCTTCCCATTTTCACCTCTACTGTAATAGGCCTTTCACACCTCTTCATGTTGGATATTTTACTCCATTTTTCCTCTCCCTTTCTTCTGCACCCAGTGTACTCCTGTTTCTCATCCCTTTATTATTTTTATATCATTCCCTTAAACTCACCTTATGCCCATACCTTCTGCCTATGAACAAATGCTGTAAATCACTTTGGATTAGAGAATGCAAATTAAATCAACTCTGAGATACAACCTCACACCTGTCAGACTGGCTAATATAAAAAAAGAGAATGATAAATCTTATAGAGAATGTGGGGAAATTGGGCTATTAATGCACTGTTGGTGGAGTTGTGAACTGATCCAACCATTCTGGAGAACAATTTGGAATGATTCACGAAGTAGAGCAAACTGTGCATACCCTTTGATCCAACAATACCACTACTAGGTCTGTATCCCAAAGAAAGCTTAAAAGGGGAAAAGGGACTTACCTTCATGTTCATGTGCAAAAAGAACTATTTATAACAACTTTTGGTGGTGGCAGAATATTTGAAATTAAGAGGATGCCCATCAATTGGGGAATGCCTGAACAAGCTGTGGTATATAATGTAATACAAATGTATATATAATTTACAATATAAAAGATAATATATAATATAAAGATTATATCATATCATATATCATATCATATTATATCATAACACATATCATGTCATATATAAATATTAATTATAAATACATAAATATATTATATTATATAAATATATTTAATGTTATTGTGAAACAAGAAATGGTGAATAGGTAGATTTCAGAAAAACCTGGAAAGACTTGTACAAACTGATGCAGTGAAATGAGCAGAACCAGGAAAATACTATTCACAGTATCAACAATATTGTGCGATGATCAACTATAAATGATTTAGCTCTTCTCAGCTCCACAACAATCCAAGACAAGTACAAAGGACTCATGAAGGAAAATGCTATCCATATCCAAAGGTAGAACTGATGGAGTCTGAATACAGATCAAAGTATAGTTTTTTTAAAAGTACATCACTTTTATTTTTCCCCTAGGTTTCTTTTTTTGCATTTTAATTAGGTTTTTTATTTTTAGTTTACAGCACTCAGTTCCACAAGTTTTTGAGTTCCAAATTTTCTTCCCTCCATCCCCTCAAGATGGTATGGCATCTGATATATGTTCTACATATACCTTCACATTAAACTTAGTTACATAATAGTCAAGTTGTAAAGAAGAATTATGATGAATGGAATGAATTACAAGAAAGAAGAAACAAAATTTAAAAAAAAGAGAAAAAAGAAAAAAAAAGAGAGCAAATAGTTTGCCTCAATTTGCATTCAGACTCTGTAGTTCTTTCTCTGGATGTAAATAGTTCTTTACCTCATGAGTCCTTTGGAGCTGTCTTTCAACCATGTATTGTTGAGAAGAGCCAAGTATATCAAAGTTAGTCATCGCAGAAGCAATATGACTGTGGTTGTTTATTATGTTTTCCTGGTTCTGCTCCCCTCCAGCATCAGCATCATGTAGGTTTTTCTAAGTTATTATGAAGTTTGTATTTTCCCCATTTCTTATAGCAAAATAGTATTCCATTATGTTCATATATCACAACTTGTTCAGCCATTCCCCAATTGATAGGCATCTCCTTGATTTCCAATTCTTTGCTACCACAAAAAGAGCTGCTATAAATATTTTTGTACATATGTGTTGGCAATCAAAATGGGCTCTTAGCACGTAGTTCAACCAAGTGCCCTTGAAGAGTTTGGCCTTTGTTTACTTGATTAAATTAGCAGTCCTTGAGGACTTCCTTGCCTCAAGGGAAAGCCTAGTTTACATGGGTTTGAGTGACATGTTTGTGACATCAAGAGGCTTTTAGACGACGTGGGTTTATGTTGCCTCTTTGTGACAATTTTAGGTCACGTGGGTGAGTCACATGCATGACTCACCCTTGACCGTGAAAAAGATATAAATCCAGGGGTTGGCTTTCTCTTTTTCAGAGCTCTGACCCACAGCCATGGTGATGCACGTGACCCTGGGCCAGCCCTTGTTATGAGTTCCCGGGCTGAACTTAGATGTTGGTAAATATGAATTGTATTTGGCCTTTCTGTCGAGGTTTGTGATTTGTTTGTATTTGCTCTGAAGTTCAGGGTGCTGGCTTTTTCCCCTGAACTAAGTGAATGCTATTTGTATGCTGAATTAAAGTAAGCTTATTAACCCCTTAACTTTGCTTTCCTTAGTAAAGCAGATCAAAAGAACCTGGACTTTTGCAGCGTTCTGTGAGCTGGTTGTTGTTGTTGATTTTACACCCCCCACAGCAGCTTGTTGAAACAACATACAGGTCCCTTTCTTACTTCTTTGATCTCTTTGGGATACAGCCTTAGAAGTGGTATTCTTGGGTCAAAGGGTATGCACATTTTTATAGCCCTTTGAGCATAGTTCCAAATTGCTCTCCAGAAGGGCTGAATCCATTCACTACTCCACCAACAGTACTCCAATTTTCCCACATCCTCTCCAGCATTTATCATTTTCCTGTTTTGTCATGTTTGCCAATCTGACAGGAGAGATACAGTACCTAAGAGTTGTTTTGATTTGCATTTCTCTAATCAATAGTGATTTAGAGCACTTTTTCATATGTCTATAGGTATCTTTAACTTCTTCCTCTGAAAACTGCCAGTTCATATCCTTTGCTCATTTCTCAACTGGGGAATGACTATGCCTATAAATTTGGCTCAGTACCCTGCATATTTTAGAGATCAGGCCTTTATCAGAGACGCTGGTTGTAAAGATTTTCTCCCAATTTTCTGCTTTCCTTCTAATCTTTGTTGCATTGGATTTGTTTATAGAAAAGCTTTTCAATTTAACATAATCAAGATTATCCATTTTCATTTTGTAATACTCTCTATCTCTTGTTGAATCATGAATTCTTCTTGTTCTCATAAATCTCCCAGGTAAACTATTTCTTGCTCTCTCAAATTGCTTATATTGTCAGACTTTATTCCTAAATCATGAACACATTTTGTCTTTATTTTGGTATATGGTGTATAATATTGGTCTACGCCCAATTTGTGCCATATCATTTTTCAATTTTCCCAGCAGTTTTTGTAAAATAGTGAATTCTTAGCCCAGAAGCAGTATTCTTTGGGTTTATCAAAGAGTAGATTGCTATAGACATTGACTACCACGTCTTGTGTGACTAACCTATTCCACTGATCTACCATTCTGTTTCTTAACCAGTACCGAGTAGTTTTGATGAGTGCTGTAAAGTATATAGTAAAGTATATCTGATATGGCTAAGCCACTTTCCTCAATATTTCTTTTCATTAATTCCCTTGATATTCTGGAACTTTTGTTCTTCCAGGTGAATTTTGTAATTATTTTGTCCAGCTCTGAAAAATCATTTTTGTTTTTTTCAATTGGCATGGCATTGATTATGTAAATTAATTTAGATAAAATTGTCATTTTTATTATATTAGCTCAACCTAACCATGAGCAACTGGTGTTTTTTCCATGTATTTAGATCTGACTTTGTGTGAAAAGTGTTTTGTAATTATTTTCATTTAGGTTCTAGGTTTGTCTTGGCAGGTAGACTCACAAATATTTTATAGTGTTTACAGTAACTTTAAATGGAATTTCTTTTTCTATCTCTTCCTGTTGGGCATTGTTAGTAATATGTAGAAATGCCAAGGATTTATGTAGGTTTATTTTATATCTTGCAACTTTGCTAAAGCTGTTTATTATTTAAAATTTTTTTTACTAAATTCTCTAGGATTCTCTAAGTAAATCGTCATATCATCTGCAAAGAGGGATAACATAGTTTCTTTGTCTATTCTAATTCCTTCAGTTTCTTTATCTTCTCTTATTGCTAAAGCTAACATTTCCAGTATCAAATTGAATTAAAGGGGTGATAATAGATATCCTTGTTTCACCCCTGATCTTTTTGGGAAAGGATCTATCTTATCCCCATTAAATATAATGCTTGCTGATAGTTTTAGATAGATGTTGCTTATAATTTTTGGGAAGACACCGTTTATTCCTATGCTTTCTAGTGTTTTTAATAGGAATGTATGTTGTATTTTGCCAAAACCTTTTTCTGCATCTATTGAGATAATCACATGGTTTCTGCTAGTTTTGTTGTTGATATGATCAATTATGCTGATTGTTTTCCTAATATTGAACCAGGCTTGCATTCCTGGAATAATTAAACATATACATATATACACATACATATACACACATGCATATTCCCTTCAGCCACCCAAATATTGAGGTCTCATGAATCCTACACATCATCTTTCCATGTAGAAATGTAAACAAAACAGTTCAACTTTAGTAAGTCCCTTGCAATTTCTTTTTCTTGATTACCTTTTCATGCTTCTCTTGATTCTTGTGTTTGAAAGTCAAATTTTCTATTCAGCTCTGGTCTTTTCACTGAGAAAGCTTGAAAGTCCTCTATTTTATTAAAAATCCATATTTTGC
>CM053625.1:18090014-18101888 GCA_028646595.1 Phalanger gymnotis
TCCATTGCCTCAGGGGTGGAAGCCGAACCGCAAACTCCGTCCAGTCCCACAGCTTTTCCAACTAACCTTCTGTGTAGTCTTTGCTGTTTGTGGGTTGTGAGGTGTGCTACATGCCACAGCTCAGTAATTCAGCATGCTAGGGCACTCTCCGCTCCACTCCTGGTCTCGTTGGTCCGCGGTCGGCCGCGCCCCGCTGGGCTCTGCTTGGCTCAGCTCTGCTCCCCTCAGCTGGGGGCTGGGAGTTCCTTTTGGGACAGATCTTACCCCAAGACCATCCAGGCTGTCCTGAGCTGGAGCCCTGCTTCCCTCTGCCACTTTGTGGGTTCTGCAGTTCTAGAATTGGTTCAGAGCCATTTTTTTTATAGGTTTTGGAGGGACTTGGTGGGGAACTCACGCCAGTTACTGCTTTCCAGTCGCCATCTTGGCTCCGCCCCCCCTCAGTTATAATTTTTAATGTATTGTTTTCTTCATTTAGCTTCCCTATCTCCCTTTCCATTTGGTTGATTTTACTTGTCAATGAGACATGTTTTCCATTTATATACTGAATCTCCTCAACCATTTCACCAATTTTACTTCTTAAAGATTTGTTCTCATCTGTGAATTTTTTCCCATATTTTCCATTTTTTCTTTTACCTCTCTAATTTGGTTTTTAAAGTACTCCTTGAGTTCTTCCAGGAATGCTTTTTGGGTTGGAGACCAGTTCACATTCCCTTTTGAGATTACAGATGTGGGTATAATGTCCATGCTGTCCTCTTCTGAATTTATTATTTTGAACTTCCCTGTCTCCTTAATAGGAATCAGTAATTTTTGGCTTTTTATTATGCTTTTTTCATGCTGTTTCCCTCTGCCCCTGTCAGCTTCTATAGTGGATCTCTGCTTCTGGGAATCAGGGAGCTCTGTCCCAAGTTTCTTGTGTTGGCACTATGGGCCTCCTCACTGGCTTTGTGTGCTATGGCCTCTGCTTCTGTGAGGTGTGAGGGAGGGTGGTCTGACTGCTGGAAGTTTCCTCTTCCCTGGGACCACTCTTCAGCACAGGTGGTCTCAGCCATTGTCCATGCTGGTTTCTGACACTTTCCCTGGCTATGTAAAGGAATGTCTGAGGTCCTGGTGTTGATGTTTGCTAGCTCCACTTACCAGAGGCTAGGATCTCTCACTGTTCTGCTGAGGTGGGGCCTACTGAGACACCTCTCTTCCTGCACTATTCTCCTCTTCCACCACTAGAATGGCCCTCTCCCCAAATGCTCTCTCTAAAAGGCTATTGAAGCCCCACTTCTGGCTCCTTTAATTCAAATTTCTCCCAAGGGAGTGTTCTCTGGGTGAGGAAGGGAGGGAGAGCCAATTTACCCTGCCATCATGGCTCCTGGAAGTTCAAGAAGGCCAATTTCAAACTTTTAGGCTGTGGGCTAGAGGCCTCCAGGACAGCTGCTCCCACAGCTGCAGGCTCTGCACTGGTGTCTCCCACAGCTCCAACAGACTCCATTCCTGGGCTGAGAGGCCTGGTGCTCGATCAACACCTATAGCAACAATTTGACTAGCAGCTGTTGTGGGGTGTAAGAGCCAACAAGACAAGCAACGACAGCTGCCAGCACAGGTTCTTTAAATCTGCTTCACTAAGGAAAGTAACTTTAAGTGATTAACAATCTTACTTTACTCCAACATACAAATATAACTCATTTAGTTCAGGAGGAAAAGCCAGCACTCTGAACTTCATAGCAAATACAAACAAATTACAAACATATACCATATAAACAGACCAAATCACAATTTGTAGTTACTAGGGAAGCAGCAACATCTGGGTTTACAAGCCGGGGGGCTCTTAATGACAGCTGCCCAGAGTCTCCACATCAACATTCCTCCATAAGTGAGAGCCCCAGACCTGTGATTTTCTATCACCTGTGAGATCAAATATGAAATCCTCTGTTATTCAAAACTCTTCATAACCTAGTCCCCTCCCCCCCTTTCAAGTCAAAGCTTTTCATGACCCTTTCTGCATTTCCAGACTACTTATACTTTGCTCCCCTCCACACACTTGCCAACTGGCATTCCACAAATAGAATCCTACATTTTTTGTCTCTGTTTTTCATGTCTTTACACTGCCTGTTTCTCTTGCCTGAAATGTTCTCCTTCCTTGACTCTGCCTTCTGGTTTCCCTGTCTTCTTTCATATTTCACCTAAAATCTTACCTTCTGCAGGATTCCTTTTTCAGTCTCCCTCAATGCCTTCTCTCTGAGATTACTTCTATTTTACCTCATATCTATTTTCTTTGTAGAATTATTCCCATGCTTTCTCTCTTATTAGGATGTAAGCTCTATTATGACAGAGACTGGTGGGTTTTACCTTTCTTTGTATACTTAGCACACATGGTAAGCACTTAAAGCCACCTATTGACTTGACTTACACTTAGATTCAAAAAATCAAGATCATGAACGAATCCTAGATCTGAACTTTACATTCTGGTGCTGTTACTTAAAACTTTATGAAATTTATCTAACCTTTCTAGACCTCAGTTCTATGGTCCATTAGATGTAGATATATGACCATATGATCCTATTTTCTTAAGTAAAGATGTAATACATGGGCCTATATGGAAATTTCTCTAAAAACATCTTTCTTTTTTTCCCTTTTGACTGCAGCTTAACATGAGTCAATGTAGAACATGGAAACCAAAAGGCTAATGTATCTTAAGCTACATTAAGAGAAGGTCGACTAGGGAAATGATAATCGTGTATACAGGGATGGAGAGGATGATAGTCATGATGCCACAGTTAAATCACATCTATAGCATTGTGTTCTGTTCCAGGTGCCATATTTTAAGAAGGTTGATATTAAATTGGAGAGTACTCAAAGGAGCATGATGAATAGCATTTAGATCATGCAACATGGGAATCTATTGAAGGCATTGGGTATATGTAGCTGGAGCAATGGGTAGAAATTGTAAAGAAGCATTAGATTTGATGCAATAATTAGAGCTATCCTAAAGAAAAATGGGCTTCTTTTCAAAGTAATGGGTTCTTTCTCAACAGAGGTCTGAAAGTAAAAACTAGATGACTACCAGTTGGATATGTTATAGAGGGAATTCTTGGTTAGTCTATCAACAAGCATTTGCTAAGTACTTGCTAAAGTCTAGACACTATGTTAGATATTGGAGACAGAAATACAAAAACGAGATAGTCCCAAACCTCAAGCATCTTACATCTTACTATGAGGAAACAACATGTTTGGTAGAGGGATGGAGTGAATAACAAATGAAAAAATCAAGAAAGGTCTCTTGAAGCATATCAAACTTAAGCTGAGCTTTGAAAAGAGGTAGGGGTTATAAGAAGTAGAGATGAAGAGGGAAATAATTCCAGGTATGGGAGACAGTTTTTGAGATGATTAGTAGTATCACTAAGATATTCCAATACCAAATAGTTTGGGGAAAAAATACAGTCAGCATTTCTCTACAGTAGCAACCCAAAACAGGATAAAACTACAATAAAAAAAAACTTCCATTTAAAATAATTATAAATTACATAAAATAAATGGAGTTAGATATATATGGCTACACGAACAGAATAATCTTAATAGACATAAATGAAGAGAAATATTTGGAAAGTGGTTTAGTACTCACAGCTGGACCATCATAATATAATAAAATGAATGATACTATCTAAATTAAATTACAAATTTAATGCTATATTTTCTAGTTACAAATAAAAAACATTAAACAAAATTGTGATCTCTGGTTAATATGCCTTTTTTTTAAAAAAAAAAAAAAGGGGGGGAGGAATAAGGACTTCCAGAAGCCAAGATTGCAGAGTAAGAAGTAAATTGCTGTCATTCTCTCATATTGACCTCTGAAAAACGAAAAAATAGCACCCCAGGAAAAATAGAACAGCAGAGCCAGAAGAAAGACAGGGTAGAGTAGTCTGTTAGCCCAGGAAACTTAGAAGATAGTAAGAAAGGTGCATTTCACTAAGGTAAAAAGGGGACACATTTTAGGACAAGAAGCATCTGTGCTAGCCAGCAGCAAACCCAACCTTAACAAACCAGCTGGAGATACTGAGCCCCAGTGTAGTGGAACAAACACCAAAACCAGAACTCCCTACATGCCTTAGCATTGCCAGGGAAACCAACAGACTCCAGCTCACAGAACCACCATGTGCTTCAGTGCAACTCTAGGTGGGCAGGTGTCCTCCAGTGGCCAGACCTTCACATGCTTTAGCGTAGCCCTCAGGAAACAGAGAAAAACCCCAACTGGCCTCAGCAAATGCCAGACACCACCACAAGGATGCCAGCTCTGCACCAGGTAAGCTGCCACACTCCCGCAGCCTCCAGCTGCCAGCACAAGAGACCCCAGCTCACAAAAAGCCAGTGACCACAGCCACAGCCACCTCTGCCACCCTGGGACTGGAGCCAGATCATGCCCTTCTCTCACCCAGGTACAACAGAATTTTCCCACTGACCTGCTAAGTTATCTTTGGTGTTCGTGGGTTGAGAAGTCTGGAAACCACCATAGCTCAGTGATTCAGTGCCCTAAGGCTTACTCAGCCAAGTCTGCTCCACCCTGGTCTGTCCTGGCATGGCCCATGCTGGGCTGAGGTCCACTCCGAGCATGGTGTGATAGACTCTTCCCAGCGACCATCCAGTCATCTTGGGCTGGAAACTTGTTTTATTATGTCATTTTGTGGGTTCTGTAGCTCTAGAACAGGGCAGTGCAACCTTAGGTTCTTATTGAAACAATAGACAATATATTTTGATTTGCCATTTTAATGAGAGCTCTGTGGTAGCCTGGCTTCATTTACTAAAGCATTTATGTAAATATCTATGCTTGTAGGTGGGCCACATAAATCACGCTTTGGGCCGCATGTGGCCTGCAGGCCACATTTTGGACAGCCATGCTCTATAATTTATTTAAAGTCATTTTTTACAGATATTTGAAGGGATTTGGGGGAGAGCTCAAGGAAGTTCCTGTTTTCACTCTGCCATCTTGGCTCCACCCACATCCATTCTAATTTTTAAAGAATTATTTTCTTCAGTGAACTTTTGGCCCTCCTTTTCCATTTGGCCAATTATGCTTTTTTTTTTAATTCCATACTTTATTATTTAATATTTTTTAGTTTTCAGCATTGACCTCCACAAAATTTTGAGTCACAAATTTTCTCCCCATTTCTACCTTCCCCCCCCACCCCAGGAAGGCATATATTTTGATTTCCCCATTCCCCAGTCAGCCCTCCCTTCTGTCACTCTACTCCCCCTCCTCCCCCATCCCTTTTCCCCTTAGTTTCTTGTAGGGCAAGATAGATTTCTATGCCCCATTGCCTGTATATCTTATTTCCTAGTTGCATGTAAAAACAACTTTTTTTTATCATCTGCTTTAAAACTTTGAGTTCCAAATTCTCTCCCCTCTTCCCTCCCCACCCTCTTTCCCCAAGTAGGCAAGCAAGTCAATATAGGCCACACATGTATCATCATGCAAAACACTCCCACAAATAGTCATGTGAAAGACTGACTATATTTCCCTCCCACTTATCCTGTCCCCCTTTATTCAGTTTTCTCCCTTGACTCTGTCCCTTTTCAAAAGTGTTTATGTTTGATTACTTCTTCCTCCTATGTGCCCTCCCTTCTATCGTACTCCCTTTTTTATCTTCTTCCCCCTACTTTCCTGTGGGATAAGATACCCTATTGAATGTGTACGTTATGCCCTCCTCAGGTCAAATCCAATGACAGCAAGATTCACTCATTCCCCCTCACCTGCCTCCCCTTCCCTTCCAATGAACTGCTTTTTCTTGCCACTTTTATGTGAGATAATTTACCCCATTCTATCTCTCCCTTTCTCCCTCTCTCAATCTATTCCTCTCTCATCCCTTAATTTGATTTTATTTTTTTAAGATATCATCCCTTCATATTCAACTCATGCTGTGGCCCCTGTCCACACATATGTATATTCCCTTCAACCACCCCGATACATGTAAAGGTCTCATGAATTACACACATCACCTTTCCATGTAGAAATGTAAGCAAAACAATTCCACTTTAGGAAATCCCTTATGGTTTCTCTTTCTTGTTTACCTGTTCATGCTTCTCCTGATTCTTGTGTTTGAAAGTCAGATTTTCTATTCAGTTCTGGTCTTTTCACTGAGAAAGCTTGAAAGTCCTCTATTTTATTGAAAATGCATATTTTGCCTTGGAACATGATACCCAGTTTTGCTGGGTAAATCATTCTTGGTTTTAATCATAACTCTTTTGACCTCTGGAATAACATATTCCAAGCCCTTCATTCCCTTAATGTGGAAGCTGCTAGTTCTTGTGTTATCTTGATTATGTTTCCACAATACTCAAATTGTTTCTTTCTGGTTGCTTGCAGTATTTTCTCCTTTCACCTGGGAGCTCTGGAATTTTGCAACAATATTCCTAGGAGTTTTCTTTTGGGGATCTTTTTCAGGAGGTGATTGTTGCATTCTTTCAATTTCTATTTTACCTTCTGGCTCTAGAATATCAGGGAAATATTCCTCGATAATTTCTTGAAATGAGATGATGACTAGGCTCTTTTTTTGATTGTGGCTTTCAGGTAGTCCAATAATTGTTAAATTATCTCTCCTGGACCTATTTTCTAGGTCAGTGGTTTTTCTGATGGGATATTTCACATTGTCTTACATTTTTTTTCATTGCTTTATTTCTGTTTTATAATATCTTGATTTCTCATAAAGTCACTAGCTTCCATTTGCTCCAAACTAATTTTTAAGCTATTATTTTCTTCAGTGGTCTTTTGGACCACCTTTTCATTTGCCTAATTCTGCCTTTCAAGGAATTCTTCTCCTCATTGGCTTTTTGGAGCTCTTTTGCCATTTGGGTTAGTCTATTTGTTAAGCTGTTATTTTCTTCAGTATTTTTTGGGTCTCCTTTAGCAAGTCATTGACTTGTTTTTCATGGTTTTCTTGCATCACTCTCATTTCTCTTCCCAATTTTTCCTCTACTTCTCATACTTGCTTTTCCAAATCCTTTTTGAGCTTTTCATGGCCTGAGACCATTTCATATTTTTCTGGAAGGCTTTTGATGTAGTCTCTTTGATTTTGTTGACTTCTTCTGACTGTATGTTTTGATGTTCTTTGTCACCAAAAAAAAGATTCCAAAGTCAGAGTCTGAATCTGAGTCTGTTTTCATTGCCTGGCCATGGTCCCAGCCAACTACTTGACCCTTGAGTTTTTTGTCAGTTTGTGACTGCTAGTAGAGAGTACTTTGTCCCAAGCTTTAGGGGCTGTGCTGCTGTTTACAGAGCTACTTCTGCACAGCAAGCTCTGCCACACCAGTGCTCTTCCTCCTTCAAGAACTGCCAACCTGAACCGCTACTCAGATCTAAGCAGGCTCTGCACTCCTGCTATGATCTGCCACCTAATTCCTCCCACCAGATGAGCCTGGTACCTGAGGGAACCACAGCTGTAGCTCTGGAAGCAGCCCCAGAGCTGCACCACTTCCATGCCCTCAGGGGCTGGGGCCCATAGTGAACTCCTTTCACTCCATGCCCACAGCTTTTCCCACTAACCTGCTCTGTTGTGTTTGGAATTTGTAGGTTAAGAAGTCTGGTAACTGCCACAACTCAATGATTCAGGGTGCTATGCCTGTTCTGCCCGCCTCCCAGTGTGGTTGGTCCTGACATGACCTAGCCCAGTGGCCTAGGCTCTGCTCTGCTCCCAGCTCCATGTGATAGACCCTACCTGGTGGCCATCCAGGCTTTCCTGGCCTGGAGCCCTGCTTCCCTCTGCTATTTTGTGGGTTCTGCAACTCTAGAATTTGTTCAGAGTCATTTTTACAGATGTTTGGATGGACCTGGGAGAGAGCTTAAGCAAGTCCCTGCTTTCCAGCCCCTACCTTGGCCCAATTCTGCTTTTTAAGACATTCTTCTTGTCATTTGCTTTTTGGGCCTCTTTTGCTGTTTGGGTTAGTCCATTTTAAGGTGTTATTTTCTTAAGTATTTTTTGTGTATCTCCTTTAGCAATCTGATGACTTGTTTTTTGTGATTTTCTTGCATCACTCTCATTTCTCTTCTCAATTTTTCCTCTACTTCTCTTACTTGATTTTCCAAATCCTTTTTGAGTTCTTCCATGGCCTGAAACCAATTCATATTTTTCTTGGAGTCTTTGGATGTAGGAGCTTTGACTTTGTTGTCTTCTGCTGGTTGTATGTTTTGATCTTCCTTGTCATTAAATTAAGAATCTATAGTCTGATTATTTTTCCACTGTTTGGTCTTTTTCCCAGCCAATTATTTAACTTTTTAGCTCTTTGCTAAGGTAGGTCTCTGCTTCCAGTGTAAAGTTTATACTGTCCCAAGCTTCAGGGGGTTTGTGCAGCTGTTTTAAGAGATATTTCTAGAGACCTGTAAATTTTCAGTTCTTCCAAGGTCGTATAATGAAAGGAGAGATGTTTACTCCACTCCTGGCCTGTGTTCTTGTCTGTGAGTGACCACAAGCACTCTTTTCTGCCTTGGAGCTGTGAAGAGGATTCCCTATCCAATGGAGCCACAACTTATAGCATGCCAGTTCTCCTCCTCACCCCAGGGCTGCCACTTAGGACTGTGACCCAGATTCAAGCATGGGCAAAGCAAGAGTACCTCAGCATTCCCAAAGAGATCCCTATGATCCACCTGTGATCACCTGCTGGCTTCCCCCACTATCTATGGGCTAAGAGCTCCATAAGCAGCCATTGCTTCTCCTGCTGCTGCTGTCCTGGGGCCAGTGCCATATCTTGCCTCTTTCTTACCCAGTTCTGATAGATCTTTCCTATTGACTGTTTGTGGATCAAGAAGTCTGGAAACCACCACAGTTGCCAGTGATGTAGTCCCCTGAGGCCTGCTCTGGCTCCATCTTTGCTGGCCCAGCCCACACTGGACTGTGTTCTTCTCTCAGACTGGTGCAACAGACCTTTCCTGTCAACCTTCCAGGTTGTCTTGGGCTGGAAATTTGTTTCACTTTGTCATTTTGTGGGCTCTGCTTCTATAGAGTCATTTTTACAGGTATTTGGAGGGGTTTGGAAGAGAGCTCAAGCTCTCTCTCCCTGCTTTTCTTCCACCATTTGGCTCTGCCCACCTATCATGATTTTAAGGTAGTACAATAATTATTTTTTGTCTGTTTGTTTTTGTTTGTTTTTTTGGAGGGGGGTAAGGTAGGTCAATTGAGATTAAGCAACTGCCCAAGGTCACACAGCTAGCAAGTGTGTCAATGTCTGAGGTTGGATTTGAACTCAGGTCTTCCTGATTCCAGGGCTGGTGCTCTACTCATTGCACTACCTAGCTGCCCCTAGTCCAATAATTCTTAAATTATCTCTCCTGGATCTCTTTTCCAGTTCAGTTGTTTTTCCAATGAGGCATTTAACATTTTCTTCTATTTTTTTCATTATTTTAATTTTGTTTGAATGATTCTTGATGTCAATTATCCCAATTCTGTTTTTTAAGGAATTATTTTCTTCAGTTAGTTTTTGTACGTCCTTTTCCATTTGGCCTATTCTACTTTTTAAGGAATTGTTTTCTTCAGTCAATTTTTGTCTTTCCTTTTTCAAGCTGTTGACTCTCTCTTACATAAACTCTCATTTCTTCTCCTGTTTTTTCTTCTACCTCTCTTATTTGATATTTAAATCTTTTTTGAGCTCTTCCAAAAGGGCTTTTTGGTCTTGAGACGAATTTATCTTCTCTTTTGAAACTTTGCATGTAGGCATTTTGACATTGTTGTCCTCTTTTGAGTTTGTGTTTTGATCTTCCCTGTTGCATAACAGCTTTCTATGGTCATGGCTGTTTTTTGTTTCTTGCTCATTTTTTAGCCTATTTTGTGACTTTTTTCAAGCATTTTTATTAATTTTTTCTTAGTTTACAACACTCGGTTCCACAAGTTTTTGAGTTCCAAATTGTCTCCCTCTCCCTTTCCTCCCCGCTCAAGATGGCATGTAATCTGATATAGGTTCTACATATACCTTCACATTAAACTTCTTTCCAATAATCAAATTGTAAAGATGAATTATAACTAATTGAAATGAAGCATGAGAAAGATGTAACAAAACCAAAAATAAAATAATTTTTTTTAAAAAAAAGACAGCAAATAGTTTGCTTCAATCTGCATTAAGATTCTATATTTCTTTCTCTGGATGTGGAGAGCCCTTTCCATCTTGAGTCTTTTGGAGTTGTCTTAGAACCTTGCCTTGTTGAGAAGAGCTAAGTTAGTCATCACAGAAGCAATGTGTCTGTGGTTGTGTACCTTCTTCTCCTGGTTCTACTTCCCTTATTCTTCATCAGATTATATAAGATTCTCCAAGTTCTTATGAAGTTTATCTGCTCCTCATTTCTTATAGCGCAATAGTAGTCCATTTCATTTGTACACCACAATTTTTTTATCCATTCCCCAATTGATTATTTTGTGACTTTTAAAGATGAACTCTTCTCCTGGGGCACAGGGAGCACTACACCAAGCTTCTTGTGCTGGAGGCCATGGGCCTGTTCACTGACTTTCTGTGCTGGGGCCTAGGGTACTGGCAGCTTGCCCATTACTCTGGAGTGCCCTGGCCTAGTGTCACCTGTTGTGCCAGGGGTTCCCAGGCTGGCAATTTATCTTCTGTGAGAGGGCTCAATGTCTCACAGCTGGCCTCATATGCCACTAGGCTGCTGAGCCTGGACTTTGCAGCCTCAGTTTCTGATCTGTGCTGTGGCTAACAGCCTCCCACTGGCTTTCCCTGGCACCATCTGTGCTGAGATTCATTCCCTTTTACTTTAGTGAAGTTATCTTTCCTGAAGTTCTTCTAGGTTATCTTAAGCTAGGTAATTATTTCAGTACATCTTTTTGTAGGTTCTGTAACTCTAGATTCCATTTTAAAGGCTTAATTTAATGTGTTTTCTGAGGGAAACTGGGGAGAGCTCAGGCAACTCCCTGGCTTTTCTCTACCATCTTGGTCCCACCTCCCAAATAGTCAGTTTTCATTTTTCTCAAGATGGTATGATCTAAGGACAGGTGTGTTTACTACTCTCCTGGCCTTTGCTCTGGTCTGTGAGCAACCATGAACACTCTTTTCATTTCTGGAACTATTAGAATGGTCCCTGCTCCTCCTCACCCTGAAAATGCCACCCAGGTCAGCAACCCTCATCTGAGTATAGGCAAAGCAGCATAGTCCTGCTTCAGTGGCAGCAAAAAGACTCCTATAATCTCCTTCTGACCAGTTGTTCAAATCCCTTACTATCTGTTGGCTGAGAGTTCCAGAAGCAGCTGGTGCCACTGCCACTGCTGATTCAGTCACTCCCTGAGCCTGCTCCTTGTCTGATATGGCCCAGGCTGTGTTGGTGTGGCCTGCCCTGGAATATGCTCCTTTCTTGCCCTGGTACAACAGACCTTTTCTGCCAACCTTCCAAGTTATATTGAGCTAGAAATTCATTTGATTCTATCTTTTTGTGGGTTCTGCTGCTCTAGAATTTGTTTATAGTTATTTTAAACATATTTGGATAGGCTTGTTAGTCCATGCCTTTGCTCAACCATCTTGCCTTTCCTTCTAATTAATATTTTTACTCTCATTTTGTTAATATGTATTTTCCTTCACTTCTCATTTCTTTTCAATATAGCTTCTGACCTTATTAACTGAACTGACACTGCTTTCTCCAAGGTTACCAATGATCTCTTCCTTCTTGACCTTGCTTTCATTCAACATTGTTGACTATTCACTCTTTCTGGATCCTGTCTCTTCTCTGGGTTTTTCTGACATGGTTCTTTCTGCTAGTCCTCCTCTTATCTTTATGGCCACCCCTTGGTCTTCTCAGTGGAATCATCATCCATGTCTTTGTGTTGGTAATCAAAATGGCCTTTGTTTTCTTTGAGTAACTCAGTGTATTTCATTAAGCCTTACTAGGTGCTGAACGCCAGACCCAAA
>CM053625.1:18101988-18142280 GCA_028646595.1 Phalanger gymnotis
TGATGACGTCAAAAACTCTATAAGAGGAGAGAAGATAGCTTGAAGATTGATTTTCTGTTGGAGCCAGATACAGCTGTAGCCGAAGCTGAAGATAAAGCGAAGTTGAAGCAGAGCCGACCCGACCTATGTGTGGACCGAGGAGTGCTGAGCAAGGACTTGAGGCCAGTGGGTAATCGTCTTACCAGCATGAATATGATTTGGTTTAATACCATCATGCTTTTCTGTGGCCTCCTGGTTACTCTTGTGAGGTAGACTTATTGGGCCTGGAAGCTTGTGATCAAAGGGTCGAAATGGGGAGGCTGGTTCATGGGTCTGTTACTGTGGAGCCTAAATAAATGTTTTAATCCTTCTGCCTTCTACTTGGAGAATTTCTTATATCTAACAATTCCGAACCATTCAGACATATGTATGATTCTCTTTGAGGTCATAAATTCAGCCTTCCTACTACAGTCTTGCCCCCTATGTTTGAGTGTATCCCGCCCTTTTTATTACGTCCTCTTAACTCCTCTCTATATAATTGATCTCTTTGTGACTTCATCAACTACCACAGATTTAATGATTACCTCTACATAGATAATTCCCAGATCTACATATCTAGTCCAAATTTCTCTCCTGATTAATCAGCTACTTATTGGACATTTCCAACTTGATGTACTATGAGCATCTTAAAGTAAATTCATTTTCTTCTCCTATGCTTCTCCCACAATGTTCTCCTCTTTATAACTTCCTTATGTCCGCTGAGGTTACCATCAATCTTCTCATCAACCTCAGAATAATCTTCAATTCTTGAATCTTCCTCAACCCCCCACACCTAATCAGTTGCCAAATCTTATCAGTTCTATCCCCACAAAATATCTGATATCTGTACTCTTCTCTCCATTCATATGGCCATCACCCTATTTCAGGCCCTAACCATCAAAAATTAGCATCCTAACTGATCTCCCTCCCCTCATTTCTCACTTTCCTTTCTCATATTCCACTCTCACATTCCATACTCCTTGTACCTGATATTGATATTCTTAATACAGGATGTATCTGACCTTGTCACTCCCTTCAAAAAATTCCGGTGGCTCCCATTTGTACAAATCAGGAATGAAGGAAACAAAAATTTGTTAAGTGTCTACTATGTCCCAGGCACTGTGCTAAATTTTTTACAAATATTATCTCATTTGATCCTTATAGTAACCTTATAAGGTAGGTTTTAAAGTTCCCAGCCACCTTCACGGGCTTATTAAACATTATTCTCCTTTGCACAGTCTATGTTCCAAGAAGCTCTTTCTCCTTCTTCTTTAGAAAGAATACTTTCTAATGCCCTCGCTACCCCATTCCCAATTATTTTATATTTATTTGATCAATATTTTATATTTACAAATCTGTGCATATGCTGATGTTTAATGAAAAGTAATCTCCTTTAGGACAGGAAATGTTCCATTTTTGTCTTTGTATCCAATATCATTAATAATCATTAATAATAACAATAATAATCAATATCAATACCCAACTGACTTGATGAAATTGTAGGATGTGAGGTAAATAACAGAAACAATGAGATGAAGAGGAAAACTCCCCATAAAATGCAGGAGTGGTTACATACACAGGTTGTAAGGTTATGACCCTTTTAGGTCTTGAGTAACCTATTTGACTATGAAAAGGTCAAGGGTGGGGGTGTGACATCAATCAGTGATTAAAGATCTTTCTGGCTCATTGAACGGGCCTCAGGTAGGGCCAGTTAAGGGAGGTTTGATTAGAGGCAGGCCTAGACCTTTCTGATGCCAATTAATAATTAAAGATCTTTCCAACCCTTTTAATAGGCCTCAGGTGGAACTAAGGGAGGCTTGATTAGAGGTAGGCCTACACCCTTTCCTTGTTAAATGCTAAGCCCCAGGCCAACACCCTTTCACTGAGAACCCATGTTCTCAAATTCATAGCATTGTCTCTCTTGTTAATAGTTGAATCGTTTTCTTTCATTTTGCAATATTTAGTCATAGATGTCTGAACATATTTACTAGATCTAAAGATCGTATTTCCTTGTGTTGTTACTGTTTTTGCTATTGATTTACCTTTTTATGTTCAAGTTAACTAAGATTTCTTCTTCTTGGAATCTTTGGTTCTTTCAATACTTTTTCCCACCTTATTTTTCTCAGTTCTCTCTTCTGACTCTCTCCCCTTTGATTGTGATTTCCTTGGGAGCTGAATTTTAAAGCATCTCAGCATACTCCCATCCTGAACAATTAATGGTTCACCAGCTTAGGTCTCTACCTCAACTGACTTTTGAGTGGTCAAAACTAGCCCCACGTGGCTTTTCTGTGCTTTTCTTTTCAGGCCTAGATGAGGGCTGCACAGCTCCCAGTATGTATAGTGTCCTGTCCTGGTGACAT
Organism: Phalanger gymnotis; assembly: GCA_028646595.1. NCBI lineage: Eukaryota > Metazoa > Chordata > Mammalia > Diprotodontia > Phalangeridae > Phalanger > Phalanger gymnotis. The sequence goes on from CM053625.1 coordinate 18,104,367, forward strand.
TTCCCTTTCATTCTATTCCTTAGTTCTCTGCCTCAGCACCAACAGTTCAGAATCTGCTTTCCCTTGCACTGGCAGTTCAGAGCTACCAGGAGTTTAGAACTTTACAACATTGATATTTCTAGGCTGCAGCACCCAACAGACTTTTGCTCCTGAATGTCTAGGACCAAACTCACTGTTGAGATCAGAGGAAACTTCCAAAGGCTGAAGCCAGGGTTTCTGCACTGCAAAGAGAAGGAAGGAGGAGGAAAAAGGTATAGCGGTGGATTTTGATGTAAGCTTATGTCGTGAACTTGGATCTGCTGGTGGAGCTTCACTACTGGTACTGTGGGAGATGAGAAGGGTGCTTGGTGAGCTCAGGGTCAGTGAATATCAATTTTTGGGTTGTTTTGAAACTTCCTTTGTATTCTGGGAGTCCCAGAAATGGAAGCTGCTGACATTTATTTATCTTTGACAAATAATTTCTGTTTTGGAGAGTTTTGAGAGGTCATGGGGTTTGGAGAAAATATCTAGCACACCATCTTATTGCTGGAACTGAGTATGCTAATTTGATCTTAGATTGTTCCCATATGTTCTCCTCCTTGCCCCCTCATCTCCCATTTACTTTCATTGACCCTGGTTCCTCAAATTTTCATAAATTATTTTATTTTTCCTTATTTTACCCCTCATTAACCAGAATGGGCCTCAAGCCTGTATGACAAAAGAAATTTACTCTAATTCCTCAAGATTTCCTCTCCAGAAAACTAAGAGGAAGATCTAGCTAGCCTCATTCTTTGAGAGTATGTCTAGAGCACTGCTATACTTGCATTTCTCTTATTTGGGGTATTCACAAATTATATTCTACATTCATCTCTACTTTCTTTATCAGGAATTATTAAATATCTCTTTTGTTGAAGGTCCATATGTTTTCTTTTAATGTTATTGCCTGTTGCCTCGTTCCCTCCAGATTGTCCTCTATTTCTGTATATTTGCCTTATTAATCTATTGTTGTTTGTCTTGTTTATTTGGCAAGGTTTGACACTGGGGACTCATATTCTCTGTTACACTGATTTGTTCAATTGTTTAGGCCACAAATATTGCTTTTACAATTTTTCTTTTTTTCTTAAACCTTTCAAGAACATCCTGCTGTGGTTCCATGCTCTCTTGAGAAAGCATAAGGTCCTTCTCTGCCTCCTCAGATCTTAGTTCATTTTCCTTTGTCATGGAAGTTTGCTCTCCTTAAGCTGATCTGGAGACTATCTTCTGTTAATAATATCTTCTCTGTTGGTTTATCTGTTCGAGGTTTTTACCTGAGTTTCCTTCCTCCCAAGATCTTTGATAATTTCGATCTTTTTTCCATTTATTCTCCTATTGCACGCTTTCTGTTGTTTTCCCTTTTAACAGCAGTTTCTCTGAGGGAGTTGGCCTCAAAACTATCTTAGCCTCCTCCTACATTGGGCAAATCACTTTTCACCAGCTTCAATCTCTGTCACAAGTGACTTCTGGAGGAGGGAGGGAATAGTGGGGTGGGGAGGAGAGATAGAACTAGACTTATCTGGATAGTGGTCCCCTTTGTTTTAAGACTTGTGGATCCACGTATCCTACCCCAGTTCTTTCTGTTGTCTGGCTGAGTACTGTTGCAGCACAGAGTTGCCTTGCTGTAATCCCAGCTAGAAAAAAAAATTGTGCCTTTTAGTTTTCTGAGACATACAAAAAGGGATGGGGATAGATGGTCATAGATGGCCTGCGTATGAAGCATAAATGGTATTTGGATCAATGAATGAGATCACAACTTCTTTTGCATATTTTGAAAGCAAATTTCATGTTTCTGCCTTTTCATTTTTATCCTGACAATTATCCACCTGAAACAATAGTTACATCACTTCCTCCAGCCTTCCTCTTTTCCATAATCTAGTTCAAAACATCTTACTCATTGTTCCTTACCACCCCCAAAATCATTGTGAAATTTAGTGCTGCTAATACTCTTCTTACAGGATGATACATTTTTCATTTGCCTTTTCTTTCATCTTTGCTTTATGTCTTTTACAAATCTAATTTGGAAGAGTTGTTGGATTGGAGATTTATTTCAGATGTAGAGTTTTAGAAAACTTCGTGGATGTCTTGCTGTATTTTTCACTGGGATTTTTTGGTTTGTTTTTCTTTCAAGTCTAATATTTGTCCAATGTGTTGTGATCTTCTCTGGAATTCTTATTCATTTCTTCTTTGATCTTTATGAGTCTGTTTTTTTTTTTAATCTGCTTGGTAACTAGGCCTATAACCAGTCTCTTGGTCTTTTTTCTTTGGTATTTTTTGTTTTATTCCTAGTAGTTTTAAGGCAACCTTTCCTCCCCACTTTTTGCCATGCCTCCCCTCCAGACTTTCTCTGCTAAGGTAAATATATCTTTTTTCTCTACAGATACTTACAACTGTCTAGTAGCCTTCTTATTTGATTGGGTTCCCAACCTATATATGATCCCCTAGAAGAGGATTGGCTGAAAGTTACTTTTCTAGGCCCTTTCCCTTAGCCATGGGAGTAGTTTTCCCTTTATACAGTATTTATTGTGACATCTACTCTACCCTTCCTTGCAGCTGCACCTCCTTTCTGTCATGTAGTTGGAAAAGAACAATATTTTCTACCTTTTATGAGATACAGGGTTGGGATTCAACTTGAATTATATCATTGCAATGAGGGGACTGAGTAGAGATCACCTTAGGCAGAATCTGAAATATGAATCTTTTAGGTTACTAGTGAAGGTTGAGCATAGTACAGGGAGAGTACTATGGAGTGTTAGGGTAAACAGAAGTTTTAGGTAGTTTGGCTTTCTGCTATTTTTTCAGAAAGGCAAGTAAGTGGAGGTGTTTGTTTTTTCCTAATACTGATGTAGGTTTACACACAATAGATTTAGTAAATTTCTTCTTGTTCTATCTATTCCTCTATTTAGGGAGGAAAGGAGTATTTAACTGTCTTTATGAATCCCATGATCTGATATTTATCTGCTTTCTCATCCTAGACAAATCACTTCTGTGTACTTCATTTTCCTCGTCTGCAAAATGTGGAGTTCAAACAATAAATTCAAATGAAAATAGTTTTCAACTATAATATTTCGAATCTATAAAACTCAATAATCATCTAGTGTTTATGGCTCACTACTTCCCATATTGGGAAGAATTGTTCCTGGTACCTTAAATACTGTGTACTGATTTTTACTTTTTTTTTGACCTGAAGCAGTTTGTAAATGCAACTTTTTAGTAAGTTCAAATATTTTAAAAATAATTTCTTCTTATACCATAGTATGTTCTTGTCAAGATTTATGATTACTTAGTTAACTACTAGTGAGTTAGTAACTTAGTTACATTAGTTAATTATCCACAAATGACATCATCAACTTATAAGAATTATTCATAGGATCTCAGAATGGGAAAGAACCTCGAAGCTCATTTAATGTAACTTGTACCTGAACATCAGTCCCCTTTATGATGTCTCTGCCTAGCAGTCATCCAATCTTTGCTTGAAGACCTCGTGTAAAAGGAGATCACGCTACTCCCAGTGCAATCTCTTCTGCTTTTCCACCTTTCATAGGATGGGATGGGGGATAGAGCTGTTTAGCTTGAACTAAAACATTGCTAGAGCTTGAAAAACAATTCTCTTGAACTGTTGGTACTGCCTGGGACTAGTCCAGGGGATGGCTGTGCTTTAAGCAGTTAGTTTGACTCTAATTATTAGAAAGTTGCTTCCTACATTGAAGTGAAATCTGACTGTATGAAACCCATACTCCTGATTCTTTGCTCTGCAGCAAAGTAACCTCCTGCTCTCTATTGCATAGGAACATTTGTGGCTAGACATAGAAAGAATGACTTCATGAGCTTCTTGAGAATACGTAAATGTGTACATTGATCTGAACGTGCTTCCTTTTATTTCATTGCCAAATATCTTTTGGATTATCCACACCTGTTCCTGTTCCTCCTCACTAGTATGAATTTGGAGAGTTGGAATCTTACCATTTTTAAGTTAATTGCAACATGACAGATTGTTTGATCCAGTCTCCTTATTTTAGGGAAAATAAGTATGTGTATGCGTGTATACACACACACCAATTCTCTCCCTCATTCTCTCTTTATACACATGCACGGACGTGTATATATCCACATATTCTACATAAACAAAAAGTATACGTGCAATATTCAGAATGTTTTTTTTCACTCCCTTGTCCAATTAATCTTCATTCAGTCATCCTCCAGATATTTCCTTAAACTCATATGTATTATTAAAATGTATCCTGTACCAGGCTTTGCTATCTATGATTTAATTTGTAGCAACCACCAAATGACAGAAGTGGTTTCATTTTACCTCTAGAATTCACAAAACATGCACACACACACACACACACACAACCAGCAACCAAAAAAAGGATGATGACTAAAGCTTGTAATGACTATTTTCAATCCCCCCCCCACCCAGTAATTGACCATTAATTATAATATCAATAGACTGTGGGTAGAGGAGACAGACACATGTTAGGACTATATTACATTTGTCACTGTTTGGATATATCATAAATCTCTAATATTGGGCAATTGTCACCCATGATGAATTATTGTAAGCATGTCAGCACATAGTGGAAGTCAAGTACATTCAAATACTACTCAGTCAGAATTGAATTTGGCATGATAGTCTCATAAAAAGGGGCTCAATTGAGAGTTTCCACTTGCCTGCTCTAAACTTGTCACTTGTAGGTGCTAAAGAGCTTGTTGTGTTGGTTTAATTAGTCAACAAATCGGTCCTTACTTGATTGCGTGGTCGTATCACATATGTTAACACTTCAGTGTTTGATGGAGATATTAACAAGTGACAAGAGTCTCTTGGTCTATGGACTTTAAAAAAGGGAAGCTCTTCTATATTATTTCATTTGGCCCTGCCAATATTTGTTAGATCATGCAGGCTGCCAGTTTAAACACACACACACACACACACACACACACACACAGAGACACACACACAACACAAACATTTTTCAGGGTTATGCTCATCTGTATCCCAAAGAAGGGCCACTAAACAATCGATAGTAGGAGAACATAAGTAAGATAAGTGCTTTCCTCCACCGCTTACAAATTCATTATTTGATACAGTTTGCCGCAGACCTCCTTTGAGCTTTTTTCACTTAAAGATAATTTATGACAAGAACAGAGAGGTTCTTGAAAATGCTATAGCAACTGGAACTGAATGATACCACTCTGGGGCTAGACGCATAGTCACCAGAGGCCAGTAAATAGGAAGTTTGCATTTGTATGAAGAACTGTATTAGTTAAGCATTCATCAGTGGTGGATAAAAATGCTCATATTAATTGTCAATACAAGATTAAAGGGGAAAAAAACCTTTATTAATCAAAATGTCTTATTCCCAGGAGTGGGGGTAGGGGGAAAAGTTGGTCCTCTGAAAGTTTGCAAAAGGACTTGTCTATTCACTTTTTGTATAGAAGAACAAACAAAAGAGTAGTGCTTTCTCTGCGGGCCCCATTTGTTCCTCCGCTATTCTGTTATGGCTTTTATCTGTGCATTACCAGTAATCAAGTCTCTGAGCCATGGGCAGTAATGAGGTGAAGTAGATAGCACAGAGCAATCAGACTCTGTTTGTCATTTGTATTTGTGAGACATTCTCATGTCAAACATTTAAATACCTATAAATAATCCAAGATTATGACCATAATAATTCATTTACTTGGTGCTTTGTAGTTATACATAGAGCAACATATTGTCTAATAGAGAGAGAATAGATTGTCTAATTTAATCTTCAATACAATATTTCCAGGGAAGTAGAGCAAATACTATTATGCCCATTTTACAGATGAGGAAAAGAAAGACTCAGCAGTTTGCCTGAGGTTTATGTGTGGCAGAACTAAAATTCAACTCCAGTCCTCTGACTGTATCTAGCACTCCCTCACCCATTATTTTAATCAACCTGTTATTAATTGGCATAACCAAATATTGACAAAATCCAAACCAGCACTTGTTCTTCCTTTGTAGTCTTAGGAGTGTTATCTAGAAGGATAGAAAGTTTAAGGGATTTATATATCTAGTCTATGTCAGAGGCGGGACTTGAAACCAGGTTTCATAGTTATCAGAGTCAGTCTCTTTATCTACCACGCGTGCATGCTGACTCTCTGTCTCTCCTATTAATCTGTATAAAAATAGTTACCATGACAGGATTCCACTTTATGAATAAAGATCCACTTAATGCTGTCCTAGAACAGGAACTATTTAAACAGATTATTTTTCTGGTTCTTTTCCAAATAACTGCCTAAAAATTAAGAAGCTAGTATCTTTCTTTCCCAACCTACTGTGAAGGACTAAACCTGATATTTCTCACTTGAGAAAATATTCTACTGATTTATTTAATACTTGTGTATATACCGCCTCATATTGTTGACTGTTGTTATGTGTGTGCTCACCTTGTTTCTTCAATGAGATAGTAAATTCTTTCAGGGCTGAAACTCTTTATCACATTTATACCTCCTCTCCTCAACAGCATGGAATATATTACTTAGTAAATAATAGATATATTGGCTGAATGATTACGATGGTGTGGTGGTAAGTGCCCTGTACTTGGAGCCAGAAGATCTGGATTGGAGTTACACTTCTACCACTTATTTTTTGACCTTGGGAAAGTCACATAATCTTTTTCAGTTTTTCTATTTATGAAGAGAATATCATTCATTACTGTACCATGCTTTCTGACCTTAATTTGAAGACCTGAAAGAATCTTTAAAGAAATCTAGTCTGATGCCCTCATTTTACAAATGGAGAAATTGAGGCTCATCAAATCTAATAAATTTGCCTGAAGTCACACAGGTCGTAAGTAGCAGAATCAGAATTTGAATGCATATTCTCTGCCACTTATACCAGGGCTGCCTCTCTGTATCGATTTGTTGTGAGGATCAAATGAGATAATGTATGTAAAGTATTCTGCAACTGTAAATCCCTATATAAATGTGAGTTATTATTATCATCATAATTATGGATCCCCACAGGGTTGTCATGAGGACCAAATGAGATAATGCATTTGAAAGTAATTTGTAAAATATAAAAGCCTATTTCAATGCAAGCTATTATTATTTTGCTATTATTATTGGCAGAGAAAAGTAATGATAAAGGTAATCTGTTAGGCTTTTGCAAGATGCAAAAATCTCAAAGTACCTGGAAGAAAATTCAGAATTGAGGAAAATCTGAAAAACTATATTTGCAAGGAGAAGAGCTTCCTCATGCCAGCCTTCTTCATGAGACTAAACTATACAAGCAACATGTTTGGAAATGAACAAATAGACTTAGTTCAGAAAAAGACTAATCCAGACTCAAGGTTAATAGTGAAAATAATTTCTCTAGATGGATATTCTCAAGTCACTATTTCTTTTCCTACCCAAAGGCCAGTCTAAATCTACTAACCACTGTGGACTGAAAGGGTATTGGGGATGGGACTAATGATTTTATCTAGACTACAACCAGGCAAGAGTGGAAGATGAAAGTAAGCCCAGAGATGACCAAAGGGGCCACATATAAATCAGCCCCTTGCCCTGAGCCTGGCTCAAGTGTGTCCTAGTTCTTCAAATCAATTCAGGCAATATGTATCCAAACATTCAGCAAGATGTATTATATTCCATTACTTCAATTTTTGCTAAGCTTCAAACCAAATCAACTCTTGGAATATTTCGCCATCTTCCTCCTTAAAGTATCACCTCTTCACCTTTCCATTCCCCCACTCCTCCTACATACGTATATCTCACACACCTAAACATTAAACAGAGCTGGAAAATACAGCCTAGTTCAACTTTCTCATTTTACAGATGAAGAAATAGAGACCTCAAGAGAAGAAGTGACTTGCTCAAGATCACAGAACCACTAATTAGAGGAGTTGAGACCGTAAGCCGGGTCTTTGAATTTCATGTTTTGTAGCCTTTCCAGCCTTCCTTTCCTCTGCCTTACTGATTTGGATTCATTGTAATTCATTCACAGATTCAACCAATCAGACTTTACTAAAGAGTAAGAACTCAATAAATATTTATTGACTGATTGTTTAAATAAAGGGAAATTATGGGTGAGTTAGGACCACCAGATATGACAAGAGTATAATTTCACAGAATCATAGGATAACAGATCTAGAGACAGAAGGGACCTTAGAAGTCATCTAGTTCAAATCCATTAATTGGTAAAGATGCCAAAACTCAGAGAGATCTAGTGGCTTTTCATTGTTATATAGCTAGTAAGTACAAGAGTGGGGATTTGAAATTCTACTCCTCTGACTTCACTCTTTCCGCTAAATCACATAAGTTTAGTGACTCTTAATTGTGAAAAGTAAAAAGGAAGAGATGATGTTTATTTTTGTCTGGCCATGTTAAAAATAACAAAGTTATAAATTTTAAAGAGAAGTATGTAAAGGGGAGTAGATGAGTAGTAAGTGAAGTAAACTTGAAAAATCAGGAACACCCTCACTGCAGGGCAAGAAAGGGTTTTACTAAATTAAAGCCAAGAGGAAAGGCAAGAGACTCACATGAGATGCCATTGATGTGATGCAAAAAGCAGGATTGGGGGAGGGGAAGAGGAGAGAGAACTGGCTGCTATGGGGGAAGTAAAGAGAGAAAGGAAGAAAGTGTGTGACTGGACCCAAGAAAAATTCTTAAAGCTATGAATATACTTATAAGAGAGGAAATGGAATGAAATCAAATGACATTGCTGGGCATCCAGTAGCAACTTGTACCCAGTAATCTTTGACTTAATCTCTCAATATTTTCTTCAGCTTCCAGAAAAACAACCTCCATCTCCATTTTAACCTATTGGAAATAGCTATTTACCTATCTGACCAAGGACATTAACGATTTCTCCCAAGCTAGTATTTCATCCATATTATTTCATCCATATCATTTCCATTGGGTGGGTAGTCTGGTGTAAAACAACAACAAAAAAGGAAAAAAAATAAACTAGTAAACTGTATTCTTGTGTTGTTATTTACAAGAATATATTCTTTGATGTGAACTTTGCATACCTAAAGTATTATTAAATTAACTATTTGAGCTATCCTGTAATAACTCAGATATTTTCAAAAATTTAAAAAAAAAAACTCTACTGGGTTTTCTTAAGGGGTTAAAAGGATTGCTAAACCTTAAATTCCATTCTCAACATTTTGCTCAACAAATTCCATGCTCAACATTGCTCAACATATTGAGAACTAGGAGGCTTCTTTTGTTTTAATCATAGCACTTTTATTGAATAATTTACATTGTTATTCTTGTCTGTTTTAATCTCCCCAAATGCCTTTATTCCTTTATTGATACTTTGTGTAAAGGAAATTTTGCTCCCATTCATTAAAAGTTTTTCTCCTATAAAGGAATTCGGTTTTGGTGGGTTTTTTTAAAGTGCTAGACTCATAGACAGACAGAAATAAGCTGCCATTCTTCCATTTGATAGCCAGACGCTGCCAGTTGTTGCTAGGGCAGTCATGCTGTTAAATTAGGTCTAATGAAGGAGTAATTGCTTTAGATATAGTGAACCATTTCAAAGAAAACAAGGATTCTAATTGATTTGCAATTTGTTTGGCACATTGCATTGTCTAGGGCTATTGATTAGTCTTCTGGATTTCACACTGCATGTGTTTCTCTTTATTAAGGGAATAACAGGTTACTGATTACTTTCCTTCTGGGTTTAATGTAGCGGTTAATGTCTACTTTGTTCTTATGTCATGTCACAGGCAAGGAAGGAATAATAGGCAAGTGGGTGGCCCTTTGCTAAGAAACTTCCCTGCTGCTTTAAGCTGTGTAGTCTTAAGAATCCCTGAAAAGCAGATCAAGGGAAAGGGTTAGAATAGCAGGACTCACAAGTTATGGCCTGAGTCAGGGTAGACCTGGGCTCAAAACTTGGCTTTCCCCGCACAGTCAAAGCATAGCATGGGATGAAGCAGTTGGTGGTAGATTTGTTCTTGTATCATTTGATTATTTGTAGTCACAATATGAATTTATGCCTATTGTTTTGTTTAATAGGTATACATAATAAATGAATGAAGAAGAAAGAATATTTGATGTGGAGGTCTTCTGGCTCATTTAACCCTTTAGAAAGAGATATTTTGTTGGCGTCTAGGAAACACTTGCCACAGTATCAATATGATCATCAGAATGGCTCTTATGTTTATATCAACTGCAGGGGAGGGAAAAAAAAAGTTCTCAGGATTGCATTCGTTTCATTGCCCTTAAAGCACAGCAGGAATTATTAGCTTATCCTCTTGTGCCCCTTTGTTTTCCTAGGACTTTGCTCCCTCAGCAGATACTCATTTAAGATACATGCGCTGCTTTCTGAAATGTGGTTTGCAGTGGTGCACAGAACAGGTATTTATTGAGCAGATCTAATCCTTTAACAACTCTGCTTGTAAATGTATCAAACTACTGCAAATGGAAAATGGATTCTTTAACATGCCATTTCCTTTACAATTTGTAAATGAACGCATCATTGTTTTCTTCTCCCAGTCCAACCTCCAGGTGTTCTGTCAGAAAATCTTTGAGACCTGGAACTTGCACATAGGCAGTAAGTGTCTATACGTAGCACAGGCACGTGCCCATGAACTCCCAACCTAGTAAGTAATCACTTTTCCACCCTTCGTTTCTTCCATAAAACCATACTAGAACTTCTCAATGATGACTACTAATAAAGCTACCTGGGTATTGCAGTCTTCCATTTCTTTATGTTAGTGAACTTGTCCTCAGGGTAAGCCTAATGACCCTAATGACACAGGTATATTACAATGGACCATTATCCCATTTGGGAATGTCTAGGTCATACTCCAGAAGTTCTCTCCCACAGTTATATTTATATGTCCTCTAACTATTTTTATCATGGACTTCCCAACTCTAGTTCTAATGAAAGCTTCCCTTTCTCTCATGTCAGAGTCATACATCTTGGGGTAAGAAGGTTTAAACTTACTGTCTTAGGTTACAGTATTCAGATTAACAGATGATAAGATATTGCCGCTAATTCTATTCTGAAAAAGTTTTGTTGCATTTTTGGCACAGAAAATAATTGATATGCTATGTCATACTATATTTAACATTATATTAATAATATACTTGAATTATATTCAATATATTCTAGGTTATTGGTAGTGATAGTATTGGAAATGTGAAAGTGTAGTTAAATTCAGAAGGGAAATTAACTGGGAAGGCAATCAGGATTTGTACAACCCCAACGACAATACTTTTTGAGTCTATTTGACTCCACCATGACATTTGTACACACATAGATGCCTTTTACTATGTATAGTTTCCACATATTTGCTCCCTTACAATATATCTATCCTATTTCATAGTTTCATACCCTCTTAGACCAATATGGAGGTATATACTGAAAAGTTACCTTTTTAAAGTAAATATTTTGTACTGTTTTATTTTGAAGTGATAAGCAGCAAAGAGAGATATATTTCAATATAAAAAAATCACAATAGGTGGAGGCATTATCAAAAAAAGGAATCTGGCCTAATGGCAACTAAGGAGAAATTAAAATATATGTAATTCATATGTAAATACTTACACATAAGTAGCATGTGTATATAAGGAAGCATATCCAGACAAGGCCTATAATTAAATAGAGTGAGAGACCATTTGTCTTACTGATCAAACCATATGGACCAGAACTAGAGGATGTCAGCAACAATTAATTTTAATCAGTGCTTTTAAAATCAAGTCAGATTTTAAAGAGAATATTAAAAGAGAGAGTAATAGAATAAAGTAACAAGAAAGACAAAGAGTGACAAAAGCTGTGAATCTAGTGTCCAACGATGTGTATTTGAATCCAGTTTTGCTATCTTACTTTGTGCAAGTCACTTAGTTCATGACTACCAAAATTTGTCTGAAGTTCCTAAACAAGCCAGCTTTATGTTTTGTGATGTTTTCTACAATGTCTTCCCTCTCTCCGGACTTTGAGCCTCGGTACACTTGAATTCTCAACCTATCTCTAATGTTTTCTAGTTGTGTGGCTGTGGGAGAAGTCGGTTAGCCTTAACCAGTCTGTCTCTTCATCAGCAAATGGGGATGTGGCACCTACCTCCTGGTGTCATAAGGTTCACATGTACACAATGTACAAAGGAAGCTTTAGCTGTTATTATCATTGTCATTATCACAATAATCAGTATCATCACTGTGTCTCTGACATTTTCTGACTTTATTTCATTCACTGTTCTGAAATATCCCTCTCTTTCTTCCTTTTTTTACCTCTCTCAGTTTTCCTTTATAGAGAATTGAAAGTACCTTTGGTGTTAGTTGGCAGGTTGTGGTTACATGTCAGAAACTACAGGAATTCTCTCAGCAGTCTACAGGAGAGCAATCAAATAAATCAGCTAGAAACCTTCCTTCCCTGGGAATGAATAGAGAAATTCAGTCTATTCCCTGAAATGTCTTGATAGGGCAAGCTGGCTCTGTTGTTAAGAAAGCAAACATCCAAGCCAGCCATTTGCAGACAGTAGTCTCTCCCTCCCTGCATTACAGCCTTGCTTTTGTGTAGATGTTGGCTGGCACTTGAACTTGGATCCAGGAGTTTGTAGACTGGAGTATTGTAGGTTCTGATCCCATAGCTTCCTGTGTGACCTTAGGCCAGTTATGTAATCTATCTATGCTGAGATCTCTGATCTATATAATGTTTGCTCTGTACCTCACAGGGATGTCTGGAGTACTACATTCTAAAGGCCCCTTAGATGAAGAGCCCTTTATATAAAATGAAAGTGTTGCTATTTTATTACTTCTCTCCATGCCACAGATCAACAACAAATTCAAACTTCCACATTCACTTTAGTAGCCCAGGCTTCCCATATGGAATTTGAAATGATAATGCCAAGTAAGTCCAGCCACAGTTTTCCTCAAGCAATATTCTCATTAAACTCAGCTCCTTAGCAGAAGTTTTATCCAAGTGAGGTCTGAATTATTGAGTCTCCTGCAAATCCTCCTAAGCACAGCTGATAACTCAGAATTATTTCCTCTGTAAAGGTATTTTCTCTTGGTTTGTAACAAGTGGCATCAGTAGGTTATTTATGTTTTTGAACTCTACTGAAAAGAGGATTATAGCTAGGTATTTAATTTCAGTTAAGAAAATAGAGAAATTACTCTTACGTATGAAAAGCTTTGCTTTTAACTGATAGAAGCTGGATCACTGCTCATATCACAGCAGTAGCACTGACAAGTACTTCTAAATTGCTCCATTTTACTATTGTCTGAGATCCTTTTATAAGCATTCCATATTTTATGTTTTAGCTATTTCTCTTCATTAAGATCATTAGTCAGCATATATACATTTTAATAATAGTTCATAAATTCAGATAACTGTGTGTCACAAATGCTTCTCTGTCAGCTCATGTACCAGTATGGAAACATTCATAAGATTTAAAATTAGATGCATATGAAACTGTTAAACATCTTAATAAAACACTCCATTTGCCTAACATTTTAAAGAAGTCAGGAAAGAAATAGAGATTTGATATTAAATCAGATTCTGCTCAGATTGAAAAATGACATATTCAGGACCATAAGTAGGAATTCTTGTGTGAGTTAAATTCATTTGAATGGAAAGAGAGGGATAGATTTAAAGCAGCAGCAAGAAACAATATAGTATAATCCACCCGAGGTGTAGTAGCTTCAATTGAAAGGGCAGCTTTTCCTATAGGCAGTTCAGTTCATGCCCTTATGACATGGCTAATGTCCACAAGCCCTGAAACACCAGAAAAAGGTAAAAGGGAGATAAGTAAAAAAGAAGAAGAGGAAGAGGAAGATGAAGAAGAAGAGGAAGAAGAAGAAGAGGAAGAAGAAGAAGAAGAGGAAGAAGAAGAAGAAGAAGAAGAAGAAGAAGAAGAAGATGGCTATAGTGGTAGTAGAAGGTAGTTCTAGCAGTGATGGTTCAGGGTCCCGTAATGAAGTGAGGACAGTCTTGTCAAAGTAGCCTGATGGACAATCTTGAGTTACAAGGACAGTGAGCTAGAGGGCCAATGAGAAGAGGCAATGTGTTCTCCCCTACCCCCATGTCATCACTCTGGGAAGAAGTGCCAGTTACCTCACCACAGTTATAGATCTGCTCACGGCTGGAATACTTTTCACTGAGCACCACTTGAGAAAGATAATAGAGGTTCCATGACATAAGGATTAATACTTTGAATCATATTGATATACGTGTACATACACACACATGTACTCAATAAATCAACAAGTATTTGTGTATCTTTGTAAGTGAGAGACATCGTGGTAGTAGATAGAAGTTTGAACTTGGATTCAGGAAAAGCTAGGTTTGAATCCCATTCTGACACTTGCTAGCTGTGTGATCCTTAGCAAATCACTTAACCTCTCTGGTCTTCAGTTTCCTCATCTTAACCTCACTGGGCCTCAGTTTCTTTATATAAAAAAAGATTAGATTGTCGAGCTTCCATAACTTCTAAGATCCCTTCCTACTCTAAATCTATGATCCTTTAAGTGCCTTCTATGTGCTAAGCATTATGTTAAATCCTGGGGAAACAAAGACAAAAATAAAGTCCCTGCCTTCAAGTAGCTTATATTCTACTGGGAGAAAACAAAATGTTTGCAAAAAATCCAAACACAAATACAAATACACTGAGGAAAAACAGGTCTATTTTGGATTGGGGGCACTAACAGCTAGGGAGATGAATAAAGGCTTTGTGTCGGAAGTGACATTTGGTTTTAGTACTGGAGGAAAGAAAAAATTCTAAAAGTGAAAATTGAGTGAGTACATCTTAGGTATGGTAGACAGTCTATGTAAAAGCATGGTGAGGAGAAAAATATCCTATATGAGGGTGGGCAGACCAAAGAATGTTCAAAGGAGCATAATTTATAATAAATCTAAAAAGATTATCTGGAGTTAGAATATGAAGGGGAAGGGAAGAGACCAAATATTTATTAAGCTTATTCTATTAAGTACTTTTGTGCCAGCCACAATTCTAAGTGCTTTGCAATTATTATTTCATTTGATCCTTGTGACAACCTTGTGAGGTAGATACCATTACTATCCCCTTTTTATAGTTGTGGAAACTGAAGCAAAGAGAGGTTAAGAAGTGGTTTGCCCAGAGTCACACTGCTAATAAGTGTCTGAGGTTGAATTTGAATTCAGGTCTTCCTGACTCTGGGCCTATCCACTGTGCCACCTAGAAGCCACCTGAAGGGCTTTAAATGTCAAGTACATGGGGCAACAGAGAGTCATTGGAACTTTTAGATGTGGTCAACCTTGTGCTTTAGGAACATCACTTTAGCAATTGTGTAGTAGACACATTAGAGAGGGAAGAGTTTTGAAAAAGGTTAGACTGGGTGAGGTGGGGGTGGTTATGTGAGTAGATAATAAGAAACTAAGGATATATTGAATTGTTGCTTTCAAAAGTAAGTTTTTAAAGTTCAAATCTTTGTCACACTATCTAGTGTAAATAACATATCCTATTTACACTGGAAACAAATCATGCAATGCTGACCTCCTCAGTGTCCTCATTTGTATAGCTGATGTGATCCTGGTACACTTTGTGACCAATATTATTTATAAATTTTTGTCACAGAATAAGCCAATCATTTTCATGCCGAAAAGACAGGGGTTCTAAATGCCACATCCAGGGTGGTCGTAGGGACACTAAAGCACTCGTAGGGGTATTTGTTGGGACCAAAGGTCTTGTTGCTGTAGATGTTACCTTTATACTAGGTATGGAATGGTGGAATGGTAAATCTACTTCAGGCACTGGAGATGGCAACAAAATATCTGAGGGAGTTAGAGTACCTTTTTAGGTTCCCCTCTTGTGGATTCCAGTTTTCTAAAAAGGCAACTACCATGGAAATGAGGATAATGTAGTAAGAATAAATGGTCAGTGAGCTGATGCAGAAACTGAAAAGAATCTTCTGAATAGAGATCTGACCCAGCCTTAGATAGAAGGTCAACAGGTTCCTGGGGTGTTCTATGGTAATGATCCCAAATAAGAGGGAGTTTCTGGAGAACCTAGAGACTTTAGAGACATCCTATTATATGAGAAGCAACATGATACAATGGGAAGAGTCCTAGATTTGGATCCAGAAAACTTAGATTATAGGTTTAAGTCTGTGGCCATAGATAAGTGTCTTAGCCTCTATAAATCTCAGTTCCTTCATCTTCAAATTAATTAATCATTTGGAATTTTAAAAGGGAATAATAATACTTATACTAATTCCCTGAGTTGTTGTAAGGAATGAACTTCATAAATGTGAGCTATTATTGTTAGGGTATAGGCTAGAGCACAAGGTCAATGCCATAGAGAAAATGTCAGACTGATTTCCATTTTTAAAGTGCTTTTAATATTTCCCCTCACTCCCTGGCTCTTCACCCCTTCTTCATAACTGCTTCGTGGTTGACCACATACACTGTTCTAGTAATCATTAATCTGGAATTAGACCCATCTATGATGCTACCTTTGAAAAGTCTTAAACGTATGCGTCCTTAGAATATTTTTAGAGTAGAAATTCTACTAAGTGTCTAAGGTTAATAATTTCAAATGAGAGTATGGAATAATGTAACTCTAGAGTAGAGGATAGGGGCAGAACAAAAATTGGTATTCTGGCTTGGATATTCACCAGAAAATTATTTTTGGTTCTCTACAAAGCTCTTTCTGCTCATAGACTTAAAATAAAACATCTACTTCACACTTTGTTTCATGTTAAAGCTAGCCATGTTGAGTGCTTCTGCTAGAATATACATATTTCTATTTGAATTTACCTATCTTCAAAAAGAGGGGTCTACCTTACATCTGTCTTCTTTTGGTTAGCCCCTTTACTAACATCCATTTTCTTTTCAAATTCACTTCTTGTTGTTCACCTTTCCTCACCTCACACCACCTCAACAAAGTAGCATCCTCTTGGCTCTTTATGAACCTTTGAGTCTCAGAACCTACATTCTGGAATCTTCTATCACGTGTCTGTGCCCAGAGTTCTCAAATATCACAATGTGCTGTCATGTTATGTATTTGAATCCCAAATACTGGTCCTTTTTGCTCCAGGGTAAGGAATGAGGTGACTCAGAGTGCCAAATATCAGAGCTAAGGATTCAAATGCCAAATTTGCCAGAACTGCATGTATGACCCCAAACCAATTAACTAAGTCAATATTTTAGATTCTTCATCTATAAAACAAGGAAAATAATGATTAGTATCCAGACACAATGGGTAAGAGCAATATTTTTTAATTACAAAATGCCTTGAGAATGAAGATTATTTATATAAATGATAAAATAATAACAGAGAGGAAATGAAAATGAAAAAAACCTGTTTTGTTTTGTTTTTCTGAAAAATTGAAATCCTATGGAGAATATTTTACAAGCTGGGATATGTTCCCTCAGATTTTTTTTAACTTGCTATACCTGAATCTGTGCTATTATCTGTTGCCCAGATTAAAACCATTACCTTAACTTTCCTCAGACACCATGGTCATCTGTGTGAACTTAGGTGATCAATTTGGGATCCCAAACTACTCCTCTCCTCTGTCCACCTAACTAACTTCCTGAATTTTGAGTTTCTAGATTTTAAGAAAACACGAGTAATTTTTAAAGTCCAAATTTTTAAATTTTATTTCCCAAAGGTTTCTCAGTCTAATCTTTCTCAAAAGGACTAAAACTTTGGTGTGTGTCTCATATAGCAAATAAGCTCTCAAAAAGCTATAATTAAACTTTGAGAAGTTTAATCACATTTTAAATGTATTAGGTAGTTCATCACTTAAGGAATTATCTTTTGTAAAACAAATTACTCTGTCAAGTCACCTCATATTTGAGCTTTTATACTTTTAATTTTGTAAATAATAAGAAGAAGCATAATAATTTGGAAATTCTACTTTCTCCTGCCAGTAAATAATGCATTCTCTGTTCCTTCTCTTCATGACCACCCCCATATAATACTTCAGTTCAGAGTCTCTATGACCCCAAATTCTGGAATTTTGGTTTTTCAAATATTTTTCCCCTGTCTACCTAGCATACTCTGCCTTCTCCTTTCTTGGCTCCCAGATAAAGGAACAAGAGTATGCCATTATGATCTGTTACCTCCCAGGTGTGACCCCCAATCTTACCTGATTCTCCTTATGAAGTAGGCCCTGCACAGTTTTAAGCAGAGATCACCCATTTCCAGAGCCCAGGTTTTCCAGGATCTTCCTACCAGTTTCAAAGGGATTTCTGTGAAGCCAGTCTTAACCTTGTGAGCACACATACTGTCGTAGCCACACCAAAAGAAATGGAAAGAAACTACACCTCTCCTCAGGAATGTAGAGCTTTTTACTTTATTGCTTGCTGCTTTTAAGAATTAAAAGCTTTAATGGTTGATGTTTCTTGGAGGTGGTTTGAGGTTTTAGTGGACAGCAATCTCCATGACTCATTCAAACATTAAACACAGTATGCTATAACCCAACCTTATAATAAACCAGGTACACATGATGATAGCTTTTATGGAGGACAAACCCAGTACTCTCATAGGTACCACAGAGAATAAATTACCTCTCAAACAAGGAGAGTGAGAAAGACAAAGCCTAGTCCACACAGGTTCTATGTCAGTTAAGGTCCCTAGCACTGGAAGACCACAGCAATCTATTATACATAGAAACCGGAAAATTTACCTTCCTGACTCTTAATGATCCATTTTCCTGAATCTAAACATGTAATAATTTCCCAAATAGGGAAATGCATAATTTCCTCAGTCTAAAGAAATATGTATTTTTTCGTTGCTTTTGTCATAGAGCTTTGGTAATTTTATTGTTACACTTTACCTCATTTGGCTGCTTGGAGTGTTTTCTGTATATTCACCTCTACCAAGAAACAAATTGTTTTTTATCTTCTTCCTCCTACCTCTGTACCTCCAGAAGAACCACATCAGCCATAACCAAAAAAACCATAACAGTATTACCCCAGTTTTTAAACACATACACATACATGCATACACATACATGTACACACATAGACACTCACATACACATCGTTCCATGAAAAACGTAATCCACCCAGGAGACTATTCTCTTAATTAGTTCTGGGGGGAAAAGTTTAAGCCTTTCCAAGTGAAAAGGAACTGTCCATGCATTGCTGAAAGTAGCATATGGTATTAAGGGTAGAAAACATAGAAGGAAAAAAAAGGATGCTTTCCCCAAATGGACTGTGCTTCTTCATGGAGAAAACATGGAGAATATTCACGAAGATGGTTCTCAGAACATTCAGGGCCTCAGTCGTTATTAGGCCGGCAGTAAATGCTTCAGAATGCTTTCATGTGCCCTTACAGACATGGAGAAAAGATGCTGACTTAGAAGACAATGACAGTTCTCAGGCTATGAAGGAATCATATCATCCTGAACAATGAAAAGTTGAGAAATCAAACTAAATGTGCAGCTCAGAAAAATGCCTAGTCAAGCAGTTGTTTTACTCATGCCTGTTGAACATTTGGGTAGCCCAATTCAAATGTTAAAGCTGTGTTCAAACCAGAAAAAATAAAAATAATAAGCTGTCAGAATAATTACTAAGAACATGCAAGGATTATACAAAGTAAACTGCAGCCTGCAAAAAGAGAATTGCATGTTAGCTAATTGTTAATTTTAGCAATCGCAATGGCTAATTACCATGGAACACATTGACTATTAGCACGATGCCCCAGCACCTGCTTTCTCCAATGAACAGATTTCTTCATTGCTAGCACAGGAGCAAAATGTATAATTATTGGCCATCATTGGGGCGATTTTTCAGTGATTCTTTTGTGCAATGTGAATAAAGCATAATGACATATTTTATTAGAGGGCAAATAGCTGTTTGTTAATGGAAACGATTTGAAATCTAAGAAACTAGGAGCTAGTAGCATGTTTTCAGTATCAGCATGAATTCAAATGTATTTTCTTTTAACTTTTTATAAAGGGAGTATAGAAATCAAATCTAAACTGAGTATAATATATTTAATGATATGTACAAACACAGCATTGATTAATTATCTCAAATGTTTTCAATGGTACACCATTTAGTTTTTTTCAATCATGTGTTAAATTTTGGTGTTTCATATTTAAATTTTTGTTCCTTGGTCCGAGAGTCTTCGTAAGATTGGCTTCTATCATGCCTTGATTCCTAGAGAAATCTTACAATCATTATTATTATTTAAGTAACACTTGCTATGAGCATTGCGAGGCTCACTCTCAGTTTCATTTCAATCCTGCACCTCACATTAGCATTGCCCCAAAGAGATGAGTATAAATACTTTAGTATCAGCCACTGGATAGATTATGGGTAGTTAATGTCAAATATTCTGTGAATAAGAATCTTGAAGGCTCAACAATGACAATTTTCACCATGCATGACAAAATGGACCACCTGTTGTGAATTTATCAAGGAATATAAAAGGTGTTTTGATTCTTTTAAGAGACATATATATGAACATTTAACCCAATTAATAGCATTTGGGGGGTATATTTCTATCAATTAATTTTAAATAAAAAGCCATATTTGCTAGGATTTATGAATGCCATTGATAGAGACATCCCTAGAGGGTAGGCTGCTTTCTTTCAGCTGATCCACTATAACCTTCCACAAGTTCACTTAAGGGTGAAGTCCTCAGAGACCTTCAGAATGATTTAAGAGGATCACATTCCTCTGTTATTATCAAGCAATAACTCAAACAAAGAGCTAATTTGGAAACTGATTAATTTAACTGTATATTGATACATAGTTTTATTTCTAGGACTCAGCACTCTATGGCACTTCCCCCTTTTCTCTGCCCCCCAAACCTGAGGTAAGAGACTCATTCTCAACAGGAAAGATGAAATAAATGACTGTGCCTGAATTCTGTTTGCCAAAGTTTCATCACTTGTATTCAATATGAAAAGTTAGCAGATCACCTCTATTTCTTAAGTGTGTAAAACTTTCTCCTTATTGCCTATGTATTATTAATTTTGCCATTATTTACAAATATGGAGAAACTCCCTTGAATGGGCACTTCCCTTTCTTACCACAGGCCCTCTCACTTCCCTACTATTTCAAGATGTAGATAAGTTCAGTATTCAGGTTCACTGTTTGACCCATTAAACTGGTATTGAGGTATAATTTGTGTGTTTTCCCAGTACGGTTGTACATAGAATGGGGTTCATTTCCACAAGTTTGAATAAATTTATCCAGTTCAGTGAACCTGTTGTTAAGCTTAGCAAAACTCAGTAGGTGGCTTTAAAGTCCTGTAATTAGCCCATTACATAAAATCTGTACTTTAGATTTTTGCACATTGGTTAATAAGCATAACATGCTTCATATATAAATAACATTACATTAAATGATGCAATATAAAGGAATTAAAGGCCAAAGTAGTTAAATAAAATACTTGAAAAAGACCTCAAATTAGCATGTTTAATTCCAAATCACTGAACAGGAAAAGCCTCTTACTTGTACTGTACCCTTTCCATAGGAACTTGCATTAAGATGTGGTATGTGAGAGGTATGTAAGCTTTTCACGTCATTCACTGTACTTTGCTGCTTATTGGCTCTTTGAAGCTGGATTTTGTCATTATTTCACTTTATTCTGATGACTAGGGAAGTAATGGGATGGGGGAAGGTGGAGAGTAAGTGTAGCTATGATTTCCTAGAATGATACCAGGCTGCATACTTTCTTCTTATTGTATATAGGAAAAATGAATTTAGGAATGGTTTTTAGTACATGCTTTTCCCAGTCTTACCTGTTTTCACAGTAACTTTCAAAGACATCACATCCTGTTATACTCATTCTATATGTAATTTCATACTTCTAAATTTTTAATATTAAAAAATAATTCACACTTATATGTGCCCTCGCCATTAACATGGTATTGTAACAACCATACAAAGTAGGAATTGCAATTATTATCACCCTCATTTTATAGTGACGAAATTGAGTCTCAGAGGGGGTGTGACTTGCTCAAATTCACAGTGCCAGTAAGTGGCAGAAACTGGGCTTACATTCCGGTCTTCTGACCCTGTGGAGGATTTGTATTCAAATCCTGACTCTTATACTTACTGCTTATGCTACTTACTATACTAAATCAGTTCTCCTTTCTGGGTCTTAGTTTCCTCTTCCGTAAAATGACAGTGTTGGCCTAGATCATGTCTAAGATGATTTGTAGTTCTAAATCCTATTATTCCATAATCACAAACCTAATTATCTTTCCCCTGCAGTAGGCTATTTCTCTATAAAGAATTCTTTTTTTAAAAAGTCCAACACTTGAATAATATTGTTGCTAGAAAGAGCCTGTGCTTATGTTAGTAAATCTACTTCAACTTTCTATAAAGTAGAAATATTTCCATTAAAATATTTCCCAAATTTTACTGATGCACTTACCTATGCTATAAGGCATGAATCAGGAAAAATATATACAGCTCTATGATACGCAAGCAAATAGAAGAAAAAAATTTCAATGCAATGATAATTTCATATTACTGGGGAATTTTCATGATGCACTGAATCTGACTTACCGTCATGTGTGGAGACTATATGAGACTGTAGTAAACCTCCTTCCACAGGCTGACATAGAGTAAAATGTCTGCTACACTCTCTATCTGCTCTGTACTTAGCCACAGATCAAGTTATAAACTCCTTTCTGAATAGTTTGGGAAGCTGTGGGCTTGGCAGTAGACACTCCTGACTCAACAATTTCCAAAATGTAGTTATTAAAATTATAGAAAAAAACTTGACTAGTGTCTAAATAAGTTCAATGTGAAGTTATATGTAGAAGATATATCGGATTCCGTGCCATCTTGGGGAGGGAGGGGGGAGGGAGGAAAGAAAATCTGGAAATCAAAATTATGTAGAACTGAGTGTTGTAAACTAAAAAGAAAAAATAAGAAAAAATTATAGAAGAAAACTGAGTAGAGATGGAGTAATAGGAGGATGTTAGCAACATATGTGTGTAGTAGTTTGCACATTTATTTTTAAAAATCAAATTATTATTTCATTTTATACAGTACCTGATCAAGGCTTTCCTAATAAAACTTTTATTTCAAAGAGATAATCATAAGAGGATATTAATTGCCTTTTCATCTAGTTTCCTTAAGTTCTAATCCCATATTAAGTCAGAGCATTCAAAAGCAAAAGTACCTGGATACTATGATATGAGATGATTTTGTGGGAGTTTATTCAAAAATTCTTCTTTTAAATATCATTACTATCATTCAAAATTGTAGTTTTATAGATTGTCCACTAGGTTACCCAAAATGCTTATAGGAAAAAATATTCCTTATGTTTGGTTTCAGGAAAAAGTTGGCTTTTGCAAACAAGTATATGTGCTGTGGGGGGCAGTGGGGTGAGGAAAGGAGAGAAGGAAGAGTAAGAGAAAGGTAGACAAATAGGAAAGAAGGAAGGAAGGAAGGAAGGAAGGAAGGAAGGAAGGAAGGAAGGAAGGAAGGAAGGAAGGAAGGAAGGAAGGAAGGAAGGAAGAAGGGAAGGAAGGAAGAAAGGAAGGAAGAAAGGAAATTAAAATTATGATTATTCCATTTTCTTTGTAATATACCACCCAGCACATTGTTTTGCACACAGTAAATATTCAGTAAAGTTTGTTAAATTGACTTGAACTTTATATGGAACAGAAAGTGTTTATGAATGCTGTTGAAGAAGAACTTTGTATCCTGACCACTAGTGGTGGAACAAGTTGCTAGATATCTGTGGCAAGAGCATTAGCTAAAGACCAAGAAGCAGTGTTCCAAAGCCTTACCCAGGGTACTCCTACTCAGGGACGTTTCTGCCTATCATATTCAGAATTGTTTGTACTTTTATAGCACTTCACGATTTTCAAAACGCTTTCTATATGTTATTCTATTCGATCTTCACAACAGCCTTGTGAGGCATATATGAAGCATTACTTGTGAGGCATTACTATTCCCATTTTACTGATGAGAAAACTGAAGTTGAGTGAGGTGAAGAGGCTTGCCCAGAGTCACAACAGGTAGTAAGTGTCTAAGTTGCACTTCCCGACTACAAATTCAGCATCCTACCCACTGTGTCACCTAGCTGCCCATCCTAACACACAGGATAAGTTAAACATATGTTTTATCTATATAATAGACAATGCCAGCTTTCTGTTGTATTTTTTCAGCGATAGGGTTGTCTCGAGGACAGTGTACAGCAGAAAAGAGGAAGAGTTGGGTAGGTGAAAACAGCTTACCACAAGTTAATTTGGTCATAGTAGCGTTTGGCTGATTTAAAAGCAGCAAGAGCTTTTATTTGTTGGAAAAAACATTATATTTGTTAATATGGCATCTTTATTTAAAATAAGTATAACAAATGAAGAATCATGTAATAATAGTAAAAGTTAATTTTGGGAAAGATAATTTATTTTGAAGTACTTTCAGATCTTAGGTAATATTGGGAATAATATGGATCACATTGCTCAGTTACTAAAAAAAATCACCAAGCATTTCAAAGATGAGAGTCATTCTCAACCCAAACAATTTCCTAGAGAAAGGAAAAAGGAAAACAAAAAAAGTCTGAAAAATTCCAGAGAAGAACTAATAAATACAAATGGTTTGAATAAAAAAAAAAGACCTAGAAATGTTTAATGTCTTGGCCAAATGAAGAGAAGCATTTGATCTATGGGAATTGTTTTATTTTTGTCATATGACGCAGAAAGACAAATTTTAAGTTCCTCCATGCCAGAGCAATATTTCTCTTAATGCATGTGTGGGTTTTTTCTCCCCAAACTTACTTACAAAAATAAGAGAAGCATTTCACAACAAATACTTCTCTTAGTTTGGGCAAAACATTGTGCTCTTTCTTAATAAAAATATTTGTATTTCTTGATTCACTCTGCTGGATTTTGCTTCCAATACTGAATTGCTACCTAAATTCTCAGTGAATAAGCATGCCATCACATGTTCTAAACCTGAAAATCACTCTGCAGATTTCATAATTTTAGTTTCACCCAACTCATCCACTTTATAATTAATTGCAAAGATACTGATGTCATCAAATGAAGTATTTACAGGGAAAACTACTCTATGTCATAGTAGTGAAATAAGCTAGAAAGACATGAAGGTGCATTCTGATAAGTCTAAAAACTTTAGATAAAAACCTAAATAGTTTTCCAGTTGTATTTGCCTAAAACGAATATTGATAACCCCATGCAGATTGTTAAATTGTAATGATTTCGAAGCCCAAACTCTAAACACTGTAGTAGTCTCCAGAGGAAACCTGATTACATAGCACATTCATAAAAAACAGAGTGCCCTAATTGGAAGTCTCCCATCATCTGCACACTTGCTTCCCGGCATACATGAAATGATCAATGGAAAGGCAGGGTCAATCTAGGCAGACTGTGAGTGAAATTAAAATAATAAAATGTCTAAACATTTAACTGCAAATAGGAAATCTTTATACCCACCCACACCCTATTCTGTATGATAAAGTGAAGGCACAATTATTCATATACCTCAAGTAATTTGCAGGCTCCATACAAAATCTCATTTAAAATAAGAAATTGCTATTTCTGCACATTTATTCTACCAAATGCCAGCTAATTGCTGCAATGGCCATTATAAAGAATAATTTTCGCTTAGTAGAAAAAAAAAAGGAATGAAGAGAACATTTTCTGGTTTTGTTCCACTGCGAAGGCTCTATTCAGTCAATACTGAATGCACAGCATTTCCCTGCTACATTTATTATGCTGAGAGGTCAAGTATTACACAGCATCTTGTATTACGCTTTGCATGCTAAGTATTTCACTTCACAAATTGACCCTTCGGTGTACTTACTACATAATGCTTTAAAAACCCAGCTAAAATGCAGGACAATTAGCAATACTTTCACTACCAGTTAACAATGGGAACACCAATGTAGGTGATTGCATTTACAGTGTTGCTTTCTTCACAAAACATTTTTGACACATTAAGGTACTTTGGAATTGTGCAATACCAGTCCTCTCTTATGAATGGCTTTCCAGCATTTGCAGAGAGAAACAGTTACTGTATTTTAGAGCTTAATTGAAAAGAATTCAGCCATGGCCTATGAAGCACCAATTAGGGTGATATTATATCATAAAATGCTGTAATATCCATTTTCAGACTTGTGCATCCACCAATACAAAGTAGGGCACAATTAAAAAGGTATACAGTTTAAACTCTTGAAACTGTTAAATTTAATTAGAAGTTCAGTATGAGAAAAAAAAGTGGAAAGGGGAAAAAAGCAGAGAAAGAGGAAGTTCTCTGTGAGGCTGGAAGACACGCAGGCACTAGCTGCCTATTATGACCACATAAGCTGGTCCATCCACTTTAAAGCACCTTTTCGTTAGTTGTAACTGGGGATTGTTTGCTTTGTCCCCAGTGACAAGTTTCTAGGGTCAGATGAATATTCATGTAAAGCATGAAGTGCTGCTTTTCAGTAACTCTGATGTCTGCTGACATCTGTGAGGGATAGATTGAAAAACCTTGCATTTGGTGAGGAAAGAGGGAGTGTGGTATTGATGTTCTGTAGCTCACACAGTTCAAACACAATTAAAAGGGAGTTAACTGCTTTGCTTCTCATTGAGGTAAGAAATAGATAATTGTGAAATAAAACAGACATAACTAGATTGCTAGAAAGGATCCTTGTAGGCGTGGCTCCTATCATAATATTTAAATAATAGAACCTGCATGAACTCTCATACCAAGGTTCTTGCTTATAGGTAGTTATTGGTGATAGAACAGCAAGAACTAAGTCTTAGTGCAGAGCAGGTTGGACTGGTGGAGTGTTTCTTCTTACAAATCCTGCTTATATCCATTTCAATTTGCTTTAATATGCTCACAAGGTGGGGCTTATTTTGAAGCCCACTGGGTAAATGAGGATAGCACACATTTAATTTGCTTAGTACCTAGACTGTCCACAATTGTGGAGATTTGGGGGGGGGTGCAGAACAAAAACCTAGAAACATCCTGGACCCAGAAACTTATTTGACCAACTAAAAAGAGAAAAAGGATCTCTTTGATTAAAATGAGTATTGGAATGTTCTCTGGCAAGTTAAATTCCAATATTCTAAAAGAATGAAATGAGAAAATAAATGAAAATACATAATGAAAACCTTCTCTGTTTCTAGTTTGAAATGCAGCTACCCTGAAACCTCGGGGCCAGACTTGTCTGGTTTTATTGTCCCGCAGACTGATCTCAGGCAGAACTGGATGGCTACACAAATGATCAGATATATGCAATATTTCAATAGTCCTGAACAAAGCATCATCTTTCCCTCTCTCCCAATCCAGTGAGGGTACATTTCTCAACTCTCTCTTCATGCCTCTAAAGGGGGAAATACATTGTATAAATCCCAGAAAGCTCTCTTAAAAACTTCTACATCCAGTTCAAGTCCTAAATAATTCAGAAGAAACATTTGCTGGGCATAGTAGTTGATGTACTAACTTGATTGGATCATAGATCATAGAACCGTGGGCTCATAGATCCAAACCTTAGAGGTACTCTAATTCAGTTTCCTCTTATTCAACCTCCTTCTAATAGAAGAGGCCTTAGAGATGTTCCAATTCAACCCCTCCATTTTGTACAGGAAGATTCATCTTTGTGAGTTCAAATCTGGGCTCATGCATGTACTAGCTGTGTGACTCTAGGCAAGCCATTTAACCCTATTTGCTTCAGTTTCCTCACCTGTAAAATGAGCTGGAGGAAATGGAAAAACCACTCCAGTATCTTTGCCAAGTGGAGTCACAAAAAGTTAGACAAGGCTGAAACCGCTCAACAAGAGTAACAACATTTTTTACGTGAAGAAACTAGGGCTAAGAGTGCCACTATTGCTAAGTGGCACATCTGAGATTCAAAGTTCAGCATTCTACATTCAGCATTCTAGGATTTGATTTCTGTGGGTATTCTGTTTCCTCATCTGTAAAATGGGAGCAATAATAACACCTACCTCAGGGAATTGTTGAGAGAATTGAATGAAACGATACATGAAAAGTGCTTTGCAAACTTTTAAGTGCTATATCAATGTTAGCAATGTGGTTAAGGTTGTCTCTATCCCTCCAGCAGGATACTAGCACTATTTCATTGATTCAAATTATGGTAGAAAGCCTATTTGCAATTGTAAAATTTTGGTCATGATACTATCTCAGATAATTATGGCCCAAAAACCTTTTCTCATTTAGGAAATGTGAAGCTGAATGATATCTCAACATGAAAGTCTTTCCAGCTACTAGTGCCTCTCCCCCAAATTTCTGTTTAATTATTCTGCATATACTTAACACATGAACATGTTGTTTGCCACAACTGAAGGCAAACTCTTTGGGAGAAGAAATTGTTTTATTTTCATTTTTATATCTCTAGCATCCAGCACAGTGCCTGGCAATGTTTATTGATTGCTTTGATTGATAGAAAGGATTTGGTTATAAAGGATTTCAATGTTGCCCAAGGAACAGTATGGGGGCTATACACTAAAATGTCTAGGCATTTCTCTCAATTTCCTTTTTTGATTTAGTTCTTCCTTTATAATTGAATAATGTAGCATAGGCTAATTAACCTCCATTAGACTAGCAGATTAGGTTCCCAGAGTTGTCTCCCCTCAAAATTCTAGTGGTAACCCTGACTCTGGAGTCCCTAATACTGTTACGGGACCCCATCTGGTATGCTCCCTCCACCCAGTGTCAATCCACCAATTGATATTAATTCACTTTTACAAGGGAATGTTTACTGAGAAAATATATCAGGGATTGAAGTTATGAAAATATTACCCCCAAATTGACTGGTTGGAGAGCTCTCTATTAACTCCTTAGGGGAGTGGGTTCAAATCTACAGGACAAAAGTTACTAGACATGTAAAGAAGACATAGAGTTTGAGGTATATATGACTCTTGACCCCAGGGGTCCTTTTTCCTTTCAAAAAGTCTTTTCCCAAGTCCAACTCAGGAGACTACATTGAAGAATGACAAGTTGTTCCTTTGTTCAGTAGGTCAGGATCTTTTCTAGGAGAGGTATCTTGGCAGGCAGGTCAATCCACTGCAAGGACAGGCCAAGCAAGTCACTAAGCGTTGTTCTGGCTCCTCATCAGACTTGGTTACTGCTCCTACCAAATCTAGTTGCCAGCTGGATCTTTGAAGACTTTGCTGGATCTCCTCTCACCTGTGGCCTGGGCACTCCCCTCTCAAAATATTCTAAGATCAAGAAAAGTAAACACAAAAGAAACAAAAGTGTTACGAGTTCATAGTCACAAGGAAGATGGGGAGCTGGGTAGGATTATTACTTTCCCTCTTCCTATCTGGTGACTTACAACAATTCTTTGCTTTCTTGCTGCTAGAAAGGAAAAGATAAACCGGTCAAGGGAGGGAAATAGTCACCCTTTTGAATTCAAACATAGTTCTGTCTCTGGGACTCCTGAATCATCAGTCCCTGTCTCATAGCCATCCAGAAGACTTCATCATTATATGGCATTAGCCTCTTCATCACTCATGGCAAGAATTAGGCTCACCAAGCCTTCATGGATTGTATTGGAAGGAGTTAGAAAGTGTTGTGCATTCTCACTATCCAGAAGGCCAGATTTGAGCATTCTCCAAAGACTGGGCCTTCACTGGCCAGTCTTCTGATTACAATAGAAAGAAGACAAGGTATTGTGAAGAAGGAGTCAAGTGAAAGAGAAGTTATTGTTCATTGTTGTTGTTTAAAATAGCAAGGGCAGCTAGGTGGTGCGGTGAGTAGAGCACCGGCCCTGGAGTCAGGAAGACCTGAGTTCAAATCCAGCCTCAGAGTAGCTGTGAGGCCCTGGGCAAGTCACTTAAATCCATTTCCCTCAGTTCTTCATCTATAAAATAAGCTGGAGAAGGAAATGGCAAACCAGTCCAGTATCTTTGCAAAAAGAAAATCTATAAAATGATCTCGAGAAGGAAATGGCAAACCAGTCTTTGCCAAGAAAATCTCCCCAAATTGGGTCAAAAAGAATTGGACACAACTGAAACAACTGAACAACAAAAAAGATTGTTCTTGAATTGCTTTAATGATGAAAAATACTGAAATAAAGGTATGGCTCACTTTCTTACCTGATCAGAATGCTTGTTTCCAAAAGGAGGATACAAAATGGCTTGAGAAAACATGAAAATTTCAAAATCGAAAAAGTTGTATATGTATGTCCCATCCTTCCAAACTATAACCTTTGTATCTATGGTAATATTCTCCCTTTACTAGCTTCTATCCCTAGGCTCCCCGTAGCTTCTTACTCTGGTAACATGGACTGATAGAATTTTGCATTTAGAAAAGACCTAAAAAAGGAACCTTGATATTTTAAAGTATAGGAAAGAATCCCAGAGAGGCCAAGAAATTTGCTCAGTATCATACAATTAATGACAAAGCCAGCTAGAATCCAGGTGTCTTGATTCCTGGGGAATCCCAGGTTCCACGAGTCTTACACTCCTGCTTTTTTCCTATTAAAGGATACAAATGGATTTATTTTTTAATTTTTTAAAAAAATGTATTTCCAATGAAACATAAATCATCATCTTTAAACATTTAATAAGTTATCTAATATAGGATAAGGGTTTAAAATACTTCCTACATGCTATGCTCCATTCCCCCCCCCCCCGACCCCAAGCACACACCCTGTTGTCTTGGATTTAACATCATAGAAGACTTTCAAGTGTAGTGGTAGGGGAATTATCTCCACCTCAGTTAATAACAGAAAGCCTAGACATCTTGATGTCAATTAAATCAAATCAAAAATTAATGAATCAAAAATAAACTAAGTTTAAAAATAAATGGTAGGGGCAGCTGGGTGGTACAGTGGATAGAGCACCAGCCCTGGATTCAGGAGGACCTGAATTCAAATCTGACCTGACACTTACCAGCTGTATGACCCTGGGCAAGTCACAACTCCTATTGCCTCAAAAAAATAACTGATACATAAAGTTAAAAGGAAAACAAGTAACTAGAAAAATATTTACAGAAAATTTATCTGAGAAAGGCTTCATATGCAAGGTATATAATGAATTGGTTTAAATATGATAGCCATTTTTGATACAGGCAATGTTCGAAGGAAGAAATCTAAGGTATTAGAAGCAATATGAAAAAATGCTCTAAATCAGTAATAATTAGGGAAATGTAAATTAAAGGAACTCTGAGGTTCTATTTCATATTCACCAAGTTGGCAAAAATGGTAAAAAAAAAAGAGAGAGAGAGAGAAAATAACAAGTATTGGAGAAGCTGAGGGAAAATGTACACTATTGGTAAAATTGTTCTATCCATTCCAGAATGCAATTGGAAACTATGCCTAAAAGATCATTAAACTAGGCTTACCCCTTGACCCGATGATACCACTATTACGTCTTCATCCAAGGAGATCAAATAAAGAGCTTTAAAAGATACATATGTAAAATACATATTTATAGGGTGTTTTGGTGGCAGCAAAGAAATGGAAACTAATGGGATATCTGTCATTTGAAGAATGGATGA
The DNA here is from genome assembly GCA_028646595.1 of Phalanger gymnotis. NCBI lineage: Eukaryota > Metazoa > Chordata > Mammalia > Diprotodontia > Phalangeridae > Phalanger > Phalanger gymnotis. The sequence goes on from CM053625.1 coordinate 18,135,730, forward strand.
ACAAATCATTGTATATGACCATAACAAAATTATACCATATAGAATGTCAGAAAAAAGATGGTTTCAGAGAAACCTGGGAATACTTGTGTGAACTGATTCAGAGTAAAATTGAGCAAAATCACATGAAAAATTTATACAAGAACAGCAACATTGTAAAGGCAAATAACTTTTGGACACATAAGACTTCTGATCAACACAATGACCAACCACAATTCCTGGAGACCAGTGATGATTGAAGCTACCTTTTCTGACACAGAGGTGATAGATTCAAGATGAATGCTGAGAAACACATTTGGGTAAGGCAAATATGGGATTTGTTTTTGTTTTGCTTAACTAAGCATATTTGTTTATTTTTATTTTTTCAAGAATTTGTTGTTGTTTTTTCCCTATTGGAGAAAAGTGGGAGTGAGAGAAAATGTGTTGTCATTTAATCTTTTCAGACAAGCCCCTTGGGCTTTTCCTGGCAAAGATACTGGACTGGTTTGCCATTTCCTTTTTCAGCTCATTTTACAAGAGAGGAAACTGAGGCCAAAAGGGTTAAGTGACTTGCCCAGGGTCCCACAGCTACTAAGTATCTGAGGCCAGATTTGAACTCAGGTCTTGCTGACTCCAGTCCTTATATTTTATCCAATGCTTGTTAATTGAAAAAAATCTGGAATAAAATAAAAATTGCATGCTTTTAAAAATGTACAGAAGTGGGAAAGGGAACAAACACTTATTAAGTGTCTACAAAATACCAGGTGCTGTGTTAAACATTTTACAAATATTATCTCACTTGATAGGAAGGAGAACAGAAGAAAGGTAAAAAATAATCACAGTTGAGAAGAATATCTTTGAAAATTACAGGTTGAATTTATTACATATTTTAAAAGAAAATGAAGCCATATGTAATGGAGAATTACAGTTTAATTCTCTGTTCTATTATTTATATGGAAACAGTTGCTTTATTTTGGTGTTTAAGTTCAAAGTAAAAAAAGAAAAAAAAATTAGAGAAAACTATTTTTCTTTCCTTACCATCTTCCTTCATACTAGGGGATTTGAACATGTGTATTGATATTTCCTCAAATACCCTAACCTCCTCAAACTACTCATATCACTTAAAATTCCCTTATTTATTCTTAATCTGTTCCCATATCAGATCTTCCTTAGCTTTGCAACTTCAATTCCTGTTCTTCACCCGCATTGTAACCTCCAACCCTTGATTCTTTCCCAGGCCATCACACTGGTATTTGCTATACTCTCCTCCCTTCTCCATCCTGACTCTTCGGTGAGCCACCTCAATTCTACATAGTCCTCTTTTCTTGGATCTCTTGGCCCAGCCCCTTCTTATATCACTTACCTTGCCCTGCCAAACCTCAGCTTTGGATCATTCCCACTATCCATTAACTTTGCTCCTGCACAAATAGCTGAGTAAAGCTGGGAAAAAAATGATAAAATCTGCTAATAATACAAATTCATGCAACATAACCTCAACTTGGCCCTCACTATGGCAAGGGAATCCTTTTACACCTTCCTAATTAATTCACTATTCTCAGCACGAAGACTCTTCCAAATCTTTGTATGCCTCTTCAAATGTCCTGTGGCTCCCCTGATCCGTCTCAGCTGAGAAACCTGCCTCTTTATTCATTTCAAAAATTGAGGCCATTCACACAAGAGACTCCTCTTCTTATTTCCTCCTCATTTCATATCATCTAGATTTCTTCTGCCATTATTTCCTCCTTCACCCCTATCTCATGTGAAGAAGTGGCCCTTCCTTTACTAAGCAAACCTCTCTACATACATGCATAAGTTGTCCCATTCTATCTTATTTTCTCCAGCAAACTTCCCATTCCATAATCCCTGCCTTCCCATTTATCTTTCATTTCTCTCTGTCTTCTGGACACTTCCCTACTGCCTAAAAACATGTTCATGTCTTACCTACACACACACACACATACACACACACACACACACACATACACACACACACACACACACACTTAATCCATTTGCACTAGCTAACATCTCTCATCTCAGTAAAAATTTGGTGATTTGTTGACAAAGATCAAGTCACATCTTTGGCTCCAAATAAAATTAGCGAGCTAGTTCAAAATCAGTAGGAGAAGAGACCAAATTCAAGAGCTAAGGATAGCAGAAACTTGAGAGGGGATCCTTCTTGAGGGAAGTAAGAGTATCTCCCTCTCTCTTTCCCTCTCCCCACTCACTATGTTAACAGACAGACCATACTCCTGTTAGACAATTCATCTAATTGAAATAGAGACAGCAACCAAGTGTACAGAGATGGGTTATCCAGTTTACAACTCTGTGAACTCTGAAAGGTAGAAAGACTTTGAGGAATCATAGGTTCCACCAGAACAGCAGACACAATGTGAAAAAAGATTCAAGTCTCTATAAGGCCACTGATCCTCAGGGATTCACAGAGAGCAATACTTGTGGGAAACTGCTTGAGGATTCCATGAAGTGAGAAAAATATTTCCAGTAACCAGGCGCTGTGAGTTACCCCTATACTATACACATTCTCTACATATGTGCTCTATTCTAGGATAATTTCAAACCCACTCTCCTTTTGTGTGTAGAAGGGGAGAGTAGTCTTTGGTTTGAGAAAACTGTGTAACAATTGTCTTTGCTATACATGCTTAGTAAATAATCTTTCTACATGCTAATTTAATCTGGATGCCAAATCCAGTTAGATGTTTTAACTGTGGAGTTCTGGAAAGGATGGCTGCCTATACTGGAGGCAGACCACTCACTGCCACATACCTACTCCACCAAAACCCTGAAATTTGCACCAGGCCAATGATCAATAAATCTAATAATAAGTCAGAGTTAGTGAATTCTTCTACTCCAAAAGTTCACAGGAGATCTACCAGAAACCCAAGGGCAATAGGAAAGAGAACGAACAAGCAAAGCCAGAGATAGTATAAGTTGTCTCCCTGTGGGCCCAGAGACAGTCTAGGGACCATATGAATCCCGCAAGGTTTTGTATCTGAAAGGCAGAAAGAGTGGAGGGCTTCCTTGAGAAAGACAGAAGATAGTCAGTTGGTCAGGAAACACATTGAAGCACCAGAAAGCTACAGCTGCAATAGGCAACGGCCAGCATGGTACCACAACACTGACAGTTGGGCAGCACAGACCCAGGGGCTCTGAAGTCCCTGAGACCCTGTCTTGAGATAGTAGTGAGGGCTTGAAGATGCCTCAAAGATCTATGGGATTCTAGCCTGGTAGGTAGAGGATAGTATAGGAACTTAGGAGACGCAGAGAAAAGTGAAGGGAGGCTAAAGACTCCACAAAAGCCTAAGAAGGTGTGGATTCTGATCCTGGCACAAATGCCACAACAACTGTAACCTGAGACTCAAAGAAAAATGTTGATTTCCTGTAAGGAGTACATGAATACCTAGAAAAAAATGAAGCCAAAAAATTTTTTAAAAGAAATCAAATTTCTGGAGAAAAAAATTCTAAGGAAATAGCTTAGAAAAGACATTAGTAAGCATTACTCAAGAAGTGAACTAGAAATGAAAACTAGAATTGCCTAAACAGAAATCAATGACTCTACAAGAGAATAAGAAATGATAGAACAAAATCAAAATAGAAAAAATAGAAGAAAATTTAAGATTTCTAGTATAAAAACCAACTGATCAAAGACAAATAACTTAGTAATTATTGGACTCCATGAAAACCATGATTAAAAAAAAAACAACCCATACACAAAATTTGAAGAAATCGTAAATGAAAACTGCCTAGATACATTAGAACCAGTCAAACAAAAGACAGAATCTACCCATCACTCCCAAAAGGAGCCCCATAAGCAAAAGTACTAGGAATATTGTAGCCAAAATCCAGAGCTCTTTGGTCAAAGAAAAAAAAATACTGCAAACTGTGCAAAACAGTTTAAGTACCAAGGGATGACTTGTCAGCAAAGTATGAGGAGATAAAAGAGGTATTGGGGCAGCTAGATGGCACATTGGACAGAGTGCCAGGCCTGGAGTCAGGAAGACTCATCCTCCTGAGTTCAAATCTTGCCTCAGACTTACTAGCTATGTGACCCTGGGCATGTCATTTAATCCTGTTTGCCTCAGTTTTCTCATATGGAAAAATGAACTGAAGAAGGAAATGGCAAACCCTTCCAGTATCTTTACCAATAAAACTCCAAATAGAGGCATGAAGAGTCGGACATGACTGAAAAATGACTTTACAACAACTACAAAGGACATATTGGAATACAAAATTCCAAAAAGCTAACTTACCTTGCAAAGCTGAGAATAATCCTACAGAGGAAAAAAATGTAGCTTTAACAGAGTAGAAGACTTTCACACATTTCTGATGAAACAATCTATGTAGGAGCTTTAAAGTATATATGCAACCTTAAAGTATAAATGCAAGAGTCCAGAAAAACCTAGGGAGGTAAATTTATTTGAGGAATTGGAAAGAATTATATGATGATGCAGTGCTAATATTTTAATGAGAGAAGAAACACATTTAGAACTTGTCAGAACCTGAATATCTTAAAAGGGTATTCAGAGAGTTAAGAGTTTGAAAAGAGGAAAGAGAATGAAAATTAACATAGGGATCAGGCCTGTGAGTGATCTTTGTACTTGAAACCTGGGTGAGATAGGGTGACCTAGTCTTCTAAAAAGGATAGATAGATAGATAGATAGATAGATAGATAGATAGATAGATAGATAGATAGATGGAAGATTACACTAGAAGAAAGTACAGGAAGGGGTGAGAATCAGACAAACAACATTCTTACCTAAAATGGACAAAGACAGCTGGACATACAAAGTTTGCTTTCAACTCTGTCAAACTAAAAAGAAAGTTTTCTTTATCAGAGGCTTGCTTATAAAGATTTATTTTTGCCGTATAATTGTTTCCCATATAACTGTAACTGGAATGGTTTTGTTTGTGCAACAGCTTTTCAATTATATGCAATCAAAGTTACTAATTTTATCTCCTTCGATTGTCTAGATCCCACTTTGATCAAAAAAATATTCTCACAACTAAGTTTGTGAAAGGTATGTTCTTCTCTGCTCCTCTACTTTATAATGTGACTTTTTAAATCAAGGTAATATATTCATTTAGAAGTGATTGTGGAATGTTGGTCTAAACCTAATTTCCATTAGACTACTTTCGAATTTTTGTAGTACCAAATAATGAGGTCCTACTCCAGTAGTTTGGGCATTTGGGTTTATCTACCACTAATTCATTTGCTTCTGAATTTGCTTGTGTAACTAATTTCTTCCACTGAGCGGCTTTTCTATTTTTTTAACCAATATCAAATAGTTTTCCTGATTACAGCTTCATAATTACTCCTGGCTTCATGCTTTGCTCTCTAGTCTTTTCCATCTCCCATCTTCCCCCAGAAACCTTCTTACCCTGGAGATATCTCTATCTTGAGGCTTTCTTTCCTGACTGGGGAGTCCTTGCCTCAGATAATCATTTCATGAGGGTTTGCCATCTTCTTCTTCACTTCACTTCCAGGTCCACTCCTTAATCTCCTGAATTCACCTGCTTCTCAACGGCAATGAATTCACTACCTTTTCCTTGACCCCACATGGATACCTTGCTTTCTAGCTACCGCTTCATGTTCTGTATTTCCCCAAGAGAATGTAAGTTCTTTGAGTGTAAGGTTTACATTATTTGTTTGTATTTGTATCCTCATTCTTTTGCATAATACTTGGCACATCAAAAATACTTCCTAAAGGATATCTTACTAAATATCTTACTACAGTATATATTACTAAAAATATCATCTACCTATCATCCATCTATCTTCATTATCATCATAATCATCATCATCTATTGTAGTATAATTTGGTATTTGGTACTGCTTTGCCCCATTCTTTGCCACTTTTTGTATTACTTATCTTAAGATTTTTAAACTTTTGTTTCTCCAGATGAATTATATTATTTTTTCCTAACTCTCTAAAGTAAATCTCTGGAACTTTATTATGAATTAATATAGGTAATATGGTAATTTTATTATATTAGTATTTCCCAACCATGAAAAATTAATATCTTTCCTTTTATTTAAGTATATCTTTATTTCTGTAAAGCACATTTTGTAGTTGTATTCATATACTTCCTATGTGTGGCTTAACAGGTGGACTCCCAAACATTTTATAATTCTTGTATTCTATAGTTATTTTAAATAAAATTCTCTTTCTATCATTTCCTGATTGATTTAATTGTTATAGGGCAGAAAAGCTTATGGTCTGTGTGGGTTTGTGTTATATCCTGTGTCTTTGTTTAAGTTATTTCAATTAATTTTTATTTGAAAATCTGTGATTCTCTAAGTATACTATCAAATCATTTGCAAAAACAACCTGTAATTGTATCAAGGGAACTAATGAAAAGAAATGCTATGGAAGGTGGCCTATTCATACCAAATATTAAACTGTATTTTAAAGCAGCAGTATTCAAAACTACTTGGTACTGGCTAAGAAATAAAGTAGCAGGGGGGGGCGGAGCCAAGATGGCGACTGGAAAGCAGTAACTGGCGTGAGCTCCCCACCAAGTCCCTCCAAAAACCTATAAAAAAATGGCTCTGAACC